>OY986041.1:45975114-47175114 GCA_963920215.1 Nineta flava
AGTCGAATTGAGAACCATCCTCCTTTTTGAAGTCGGGTTAAATATACCATTTATATGCGACGCTCACGATGATACACTTTTTTACTCTCTACATATTTAAGAGTATTTTGTTGTAGCGGATATTTTGTCGTCGCATATTTTTGGACTGTATTATTTGACTTGCTTCCGCTATAATGTAGTTATGGTTTCTTATTTCTTGATTTTTATACATAAAAACACAGAATTAACATAGTATATCTGCATTATAACATATACTGTATAGCATTTTTTATATCCTAATGGCTAGTCTTTAGGCTTACAGCCTGTATATTGCTCTATGTATCTAAAATTTATGAAAAAAATTAAAAATAATAATAATAAAGTTAATGTAATATTTATTGTCTACATGTAAACAATAGTTTTTTTTGTATATTGTACAATGTGTTGAAATAAGGTGGATTATTATCAACACATGTTTAAAATACCAACAAAAAATTAACTACACCTCTAAAAGAAAGCGATTTATTTTTAATAATACGCTCAAGTACTCAAGTACACATATTTTAACTACACCTTTTATAATTTGTATGATTCAAGTACGATCAAGCGAATATAATATTATCTCACTAAACGCAAGAAAAAACCGTTGAAAATGCAACTTCTTATTATCATACCGATTTAAAAGCAAAGGTATAAAATTCAGCTGGTAATACAATAATATGATACCATCTGGATGAACTTGCGCTATAAATCTTACAGTTTAATATCTATTTTCGTTAGTGCAATACATGCGTCGCTAGGTTTCTTCTCGTATCTATCAACAAACTTTATATTTTCATATATATATGCATCCGGACAAACATAATCGTAATGGGAATCGGGTAATGAAACGCTTATATTTATGATATAATTTATGATTTCATACAGGTTTATACATATACAAAATTCTGGGGATTTTCCTGTGAATTTTTTATTTTATAATTATAATAAGTAAGTAGTCGGAAAATCCATTTTGAAAATATTTTTAATTTAATTGTTTCACTGGAATAATAATAACTGAAAACTCGTGTTTTGTAAGAAATTATTTTCTTTAGAAATATTATGGAATGATTTATATATATATACTATAGGTACTAATTTAGCGATTTGATATAATTTTTGGAAAACCGGATAGCTAATTATCTACATTCTTCATAAATTCACAACAAGGAATCCATTTTCAAATTTTAGGTTAAAACAATTGTCAAAACTTTATCCTAGAAACATTTCTAGATACTAGGAAGAAATGAATTTTTGATTCTAGTCGTTGATCTCAAGTATTTTCACTAACCTCAATAATTCGACTTTCTGGATTAACTTGTTCTAACCCGACGGCTCGGCCAATGAAGTTAAACCTCTGAAAATTAAGTATCTTGCAATATCGCATACTTACATTGACATTTTGGCCAATAATATGAAATCCTTAAACTTAGCCTTGCGCACCACCGTGCTCTAGATTTTTATAAATAAAAACACAAAAACTGAACTATTTTTACGAGTATAGCGCGAATCTATTTAAAATTCAATACCGAGAATTTAGAAATATATATATATATATATATATATATATATCTATATAGATATATATATATATATATATATATATATATATATCTATATAGATATATATATATATATATATATATATCTATATAGATATATATATATATATATATATATATATATATATATATATATATATACCTTGTTTATTACTTCAGTTTAATAGTAATGTTACGACGGATACAATTTTTATGATCGGGAGTGTACTTTCTGGAGCACCACTTTTTTGGTTACAATACAAAGTTAAATATACATTTATTCTTCATTTTTTATTGCATTTCAACTATAACTTCCCTCTATTATCACGGTTGCTGTGAATGTTAACAACCTTGGTAATTTACATATAAAAAATAATAACATTTCATAAATCAAATTAATAACGATCAATTATATCTTTTTCATGTATTTATTATTTATTTAAAATAATAATTTTTAATATAACAAACATTTACCTTACAGTCTCACCTCAACTCGAGAGTCAAATATTGCAAAAAAATTCAAGAATAGCCTTTATTTTTCTATTTCCTGTATTAAGTTTAAAATTAATGATATCTCGACTCACCTCAAAGTTTTCATTTCTCACAGTAACACTACAAATGACGTTATTGTCTATACATAGAGGTAAAAACAAACAGATATAGTGAAGTAATTGTCAAGTAAATCTAATTTTAAAAGAAATATGTATAAAATTAAAAAACGCTGAATGTATTTAAAATATTTTTAATTTCGTTTGTCTACGTTATTAGACAACATTTTAAAAGACGTCAATTAAAGTATTTATATTTTAATATAAGAAATACTTACTACTTATAATAATATACAACTAACTTGCTATTTATATCTCTACGAAAGAAAAAAAAAATTCTGCATTTAATTTTTGAAATGAAACAAAACAAATAAAAATCCAGGCTAGAGACAAAGACGAACGAAGACACTAACAGAAAACAATATAAACATAAAAATTAAATAAAATTTATGATTATATAGTTTTTGTTATTAATATTAATAATATCCCATAGTTTACGATTTTTCGATTAATTTTAAATTATTTGGCATCAATTAAGACAGTTTTATTTTACTTAATAAATTTTCTTGTGATTCTAAATCGGTGGTGTTATGTTGTTTCAGAAAATACGTAAACCAAAATTTTCTTATATTTTTAAAAACGATCAAATATTTATTTTAATAGTATATTATTAAGCATGGGACTAAAGTGACTCTTTTTATACCGCGAGTGGAGTTTGTTCCTGAGGACTTACCCGAAGGAACAACCTCTCAAGGGATTAAAGTCACTTAAGTCCCACAGTAAATATAATATTTTTTGCACTTTCGGGACAAAAATGACAACTTTACTCCCTCCAAATAGGTACTAAAGTAGTACTTTTTCTCCCATTGGAGAAAAAGTAGATTTTTTTTCCGATGGGAGGAAAAGTAAATTTAATATGTATCCTAGCAACAAAATCAAAATGACATTTCTGTTTAACAAATTTATTACTTTTTCTCCAATGGAAAAAAGTACTATTTTAGTACCTATTTGGAGGGAGTAAAGTTATCATTTTAGTCCCGAAAGTGCAAAAATATATTTTTAATGACTTGCATGTTTTGATTATTGATTTAGTATGAAAAACTCACGTTAGTTTTATATGTGAATATTTAGAAAATAATGCATATTTCCCAGTTGTTCAGGTAATAAGAACCTTTAAGAAAAATGGTTTAGAACTACTGATTTATTCAGTCGTTGGTGTAGATTTATTAAACCAATTTTTAAAATTTCAATTAAGAATGCGTTTGTAAATTAGTATAAATATCTCCATCCAGAACAGCCTCGTGTTTAATCATCAAAATTTTTGGCAACTCTTTACAAATATGTTCTAGTCAAATACTAGGGATGTTTCCATAGCCTATAGAAATAATTTCTAAGGAAAGTATGATTCGTGGCAAAAGATGTCGAACGTATCTTATTTCTCAATATCATTAGAAATCAACCGTAAGTTATTTAGAGATTTTAAGGAGATACAAAAAATATTAGCACTTTTTTGGAGAACTTTAAACTTTTCTTTATATTAACAATGTTTTCGCTTGTTACTAATTATCCGGCTAAGCAAGGTATATGTGGATCAAAATTACTGAAATGTTAAATCTTTATTATTCGATCGAATAGCAACACGTGTTATGTTCAGTTGGCTGACGACATATTGGCTATTAAAAAATTGAATAAAATGTCATACCACAGCTAGACAACTTCAATAAATTTGGCGTAATAATCTGTTTTGGGTAGGCGGCGATTTTATTTTTCTTAGTACAAAACAGGACTCTTAGTTCTAAGTTTTCGAGATTGGAGGCCCTACCAATTGAACACCATATTGAAAAAAGGCTGCCATCGGGTTTTACTGTTTATTTAACTCCCCCTAAAGTTTTTTTGGAGATAGTAATAGATTATCTACGTCTTTGTTTTTAATGTTTTTTCTTTGCAATAAAAAGTTACACGAATCAATAAATCTAAAATTCAAAGGTGAAAATTTTTAAAGCGCAATAAATCTTTTTCTATTCATCTAACTAATTTTTTAAATTTTAATTATTTTTTTAGGTGTTTTATTAGCAATTTAAAGTGACGTGTAGCAACAGTGAGGTCGATAATGTACACTCAAATGCAATATATTTTAAACAGTAAATCACATTATAATCGTAAATATTACTGAATATATATATAATATAATAAATAGTAACACTACGAATGTTCTAGTTCAAATTTTTTAAAGGGGATTGTCCATAAACGAAATGTAAACTCTTCTGGCATAGAAATGGTGGAAAAACATTAGGTAAATTGAAAGTAAACGAAGGAATTAGTTCTTGATTGAAAGTAATTATCACATAAACATAATTTCAAAATAATTGAAATTCAAAGAACAAATTTGATGTATTGATCATGGTTTTATTTCATATAGTTGTACCAATTCCGAACAAATTTCCTATTACTTTGTGTTGAATTAGTCGCTGAACTCTACACTATCTCTGTCTACAGAGTTCAGTTTCAATATTAGCTCTGAATACATAGAGTTCGCACTCACTATGTAAACTTACAATTAGATCATAGTTACCTGTTTAATGGTTTGATAACTATGTATATCCGTCACAATGGAACATGTCACTAGCACTAGTTAGTATCGTCCAACTACCTGCTGTTATTGAGGATATTGATATTAAAGCATTTTTCTAAGACGATAGTTTAGCCATCTTTTTTACCGTTACGTTCAAATCGACTTTGAACGTAAATAATACGACGAATTTTCTCAGCTAATCACAAAATAAATAATTTATTTATAGAACGCCGCTGTCATTTAAAGAAGAAGAAAAAACAATTAAATAAAAAATTTGTTTCTTCAAAATTTAATTTTATAGTTTGTATAATTTATTGCTTGTATATTGTCAAACAATATTATTATTTTAATATATTTTTAATATCTATTACATAAAAAATGTATAAATAATCGTTTTATGATCGATGCTATCAGTTACCAGAAAATTTATTATGTTCTCATCTTATTTTTTCACAGCCGTTAACATTATCCATCATATCAATACATTTTTTCAACAACAAATGTTTTATTGTTAGTTCTTCTGAGATTAGATAGTATTGATTGGGAAATTTAATGGAAAGGCATTATTGAAGATAATTGATTGTCTAAACATCTCAATTATACCTTTTTTTATGTATATATAAAACGAATATTTATGATATTAGTGCTTGGGCATTTTTTTTCTGATAAAAACATATTCATGTATTTCGTTCGATATAATAGCCGGAAATAGTATCTACTAAATAGTTTTATATGAAAAATCAAAAAAACCGTATTGAATTGGTCTTGAGAAAAGTCGTTTGGAAAAGAATAATAAGAACATTAAAGGGACCGATTTAGTACTGGTGATTTATTCAATCGCTAGTGTATTTCAATATTTTCTATTAAAACATGTTTCCATAGCTTATAGCGATAATTTCCTGAAAGTATTTTATGCATTTTAAGTAAAATCAATCAGAATTCAAACAGTTTATCTAAGATATTTGTGGTATAATTGTCCGATTATACCACAGTTTATGTATTTCCTTTCCAATGTTGCCGAGCTCGTTATACCACCACAAAGCTATTAATATCCCTTTTTCTACCCACTGTGCTCTTATTATCAGCCTCTCAATATAAAAGAAAATACAAAATTTTCAGCCGAAACTTGTTAGATGACGTTTTTAGTTTTTAAGCTTTGTAATTGTATGAAAATTTATCGTGATAAATTGTACAATAAAAAGATTTTAATCACCATTGAAATTTTTAAGATCATCATTAATATTTTTAACCTAAGTTGTCACAAATTATTTAATATGTCAACATTTTCTAATTATTTTCTTAAGAAATTGTTGAGTAACATAATTGCTTTGTAAGATGAATCGGGCTGAACAATTAACATCTCGAGTAAAAGTCCCGGTTGAGTTTAGACTGATGTAAGAAATCGCTAATAACGATAGCACAATATCAAGCGGCATTCTTCGTCTTTTCTTCTGTAATTAGTTTTTTTCAACTTCTATGGGATATATGGGCTTCAATATTAACCAATATAATATGTCTTGTATTCTTGAATATTGATTGGCAACCAGTGCATGTGGCCGAGTGGTCTAAGGCGTTATGTCTGCGAAGTATGCCTACTTGGTAACTGGGAGGTTATGGGTTCGAATCCCAACATCGGCAGTTTGTCAATTATTAAGGAAAAAGAAAAAAAAGGGGCGGTTAATTGACTAAACTGTCGGCGTGTAGACAAGAACATACTTTGTTCTTGTCTACACCGGCTATGCTTGAGAAGATTTTTTGCAGTTTCCTTCACAAACTCCAGATATATATCGGCATAGTTCCTATCATAGTCGACTGCAGCCGCATTTCCTACCGATTCGTAGTCTATACACAAAAATTTCTTCTACTCTACTCACATCTTCACATCCTTAGGCATCACAATGGACGTTATGGTCGAAGTGTAGCCGGTCCAGGGCAGCTTCTGCAATATATCTATCTATCTATACAGATTGATAAGTTTGTGTTTTTAAAAAAAATCACAATTAATTATAATAATTATCAACAAATAACTTCATTTTGTTGATTAAAGTCAATATATACACAGTCGATACTGTCAATTATATATGTATACTATTCTTGCTGATACGATATGTATTTACCATTTATCGTGGATGTTTTTATTTGGTCGGTTCCATTGACGCCACTATAAATAATTTTTACACTATTTACCACGTGTTAAACTTTTCATGACCTAATTTCAATCAATATTGGAAGAGTACTTTTGGCAAATGTATTGAAACGGCACTATAATAAAGAAAACATTATTTCTTATCGACTCAATGATTTTTCAATTAAATAAACTGACAAACATTCTTAATGATTCGTCGATAACTTGCCTCTTTGCTCGAAACACAAACAGAATATTGATGTGTGTTTGTTTAGATAGATCACAAACAAGAAGGAGACGACACAATATACGTTGACAGTCAGACAACCAAACATATATATTTATATGCAGTAGTTTAATATCGTCATTTTGAATAGTCAGAGAGTAAAGAGAAACAACTCACCAGAAAGTCATATCACCTGGTGACACATTCTCAACGATTGCTGTATGAAGATGATGATGGCACCAATCCAGGCGGTATATTTGTTGTATATAAATCAAATAGAAATATACAGAAACATTTAAAATATTATCTAATACAACAGAAACAATACATATAAATTTTAAAAAAAAACACGACAGATATCTACTGAAAGATCACGAAACCAACACAATCTATAGTTATTTATCTATACTATTAAATAATATGCGGTTACTGTGTATTTAAAAAGTGTGGTGTGTTCCTATTAGTACAAACTTACATTAGGCCTCAATCCCCTCTAAGATTTTACTCAGATTTGAAACTCTACTCTTAGGATCCGAATTATTATATTTTTAAATAAATTAGAACTTATACTTTCAATTAATGACAAATAATAATTTATCGGGAATCAAATCGCGAACTTACTATTGGTTTTTGTTCCTTAGAACTGTGACATCTGGTGACAATAATTAGAAACAAGGTAGTCGAGCTCAACTGTGATAGTTACATATGCGTGACTAGGGTTACGTTAATATAATAAACGAAAAATTATTATTTTGTTAATAAAAATATTTTAATGTAGCCTTACTAAAGCCGCCCTTTTGAAACATGACGTTAGTAACTTTACTACTAGGATAGGAAATGATTCGCAGTTCCTTTGCTTAATCAGGATCCTTTGGATCATATAGAAGTGCTATTATCATCTGAGTTCATAAAAAATAAGTAGCGTCTTATTTCAACTTTGATATATCATTCAATTTGACCGATTGGTAATCACTCGTAAAATATGCGAATACGAAATTTTGAAATAATTAAAAATTATATAAGATTTCGAAATACATGAAATATGCAAAAATGTCCTCAGAAATGTGATTGGCAATCAAAATAACAAATCATCTGGTTTAAAAAATAGACGTGCAAATAAAATGTCCGAAATTTTAAGCCCGTGTTTATAACAATTTAACAGATATTCACGTATTTTCTAAATATTTATCCATTTAAAAGATTCTTTGTATTTTTAGACAAGTTATTTGCAAATATAATTATAAAACTAATTAATTTTTATTTCTGTTTCAGGTAAGGAACAATTTGAATAAACATTTCAAACTACAATAATGGTAAATAGAAACTTCATTCACTTTTGAGAATCCACAATGAGTAATCAACCAATCAAGAAGCCGTACACAGTAATATTATAAATATAAGAATTTCTTTGAAAAAATATGCGATGTTAAACTCTAACAAGTATCGCATTATTTTTGAAACACATTATATCGTAACATTTTAGTATAGTACTTGTTTCAATATTAAGTTTACATTTTTTAACGTATGTTTAGACGTACTATTTACGTTCATATCGAATTCATCAACATAAAATTTCATAAATGATTATAAACACAATTCTTCACTTACAAACGTTTACATAGTAAATGAACGTATGTTCATCTTGAACGTAATGATTATTATAATTTGAGATGATGTTATTTCACGTTCGCGCGTTCTTTCTTTAACATCACGTGATTACATGTGTGTATTATAAATATTTAATCATTATTTAATTCTGACCGATATTAAGTATTTATAATTATAAATATATGTATAATGTTATTTATAATACACACTGACTTTAACATACGACTCATAATGGGTGATTTTAAATGATTGATGGTCATAAAACATGATAAAAATGTCTTTGACACGAAATTAGTAAATTTGATCAATAGGAAAAGGATAAAATATATAAAAATCCAGACAATAAAACACTGCAGTGCGGAAAACTCGTTTTTGGCTTTTATATAATAAATGTATGTTACATCTTGAAATCGTATACATACAAACTTAAGGATATTCCAGCATTGTGTACACATATTATTGGCACACAGATACTTACACACACTATCAAATATTTCCGGCACGGTGATCTGGTGACGTTACTCTGTGCATATACCTATATATTATTATTGTTTATGTCAACAGTAACAATTCCCACTCTTTATTTGATGAAAGTTGAGAGAGGTTGGCGCATAACGTTATCAAACCACTGTTTACCATAAATGGAATGTGTTATAATTGGACAAAAATAATATTTTAAATTATTATATCTCGAAAACAAAACGATAACACACGACTTAAAAAAGAATTTATTTAAGAAATATTAAGAAATACTCTCCTAGTTTTTGTTAAAGTCTGTCGAGTATTTTTTTAATACAACAGACAATAGTTGGGTGGTCATGAAGTTTTACATGCTTCTAATGAGAGAGAGTGAGAGAGAATGATAACTTTCATATAAATTATCTCGCGTTCTAAACGGTCAACAATTCTGAAACTTCGGGATTTATTAGAAAACGTTATTTTTAGCCTGTGAAAAAAATGAGCAAAATATGTCGAAAAGTGGTGTATGCTGGAACATCCTTAAAGTACATAGACATTTGATGTATACTTCTATGTATGAACTTGTTGGAAGTATATCTATGAACTTGTTGGAATATACCAAGATACCAAGAGTTATTTCTTCGATACGAAAAGAACATTTGCGATGCATGTATTGCAGCAATGCTACTAGATATTGAAGTCGGGCACAGTATACTACAAACTCTATCGATTCTACACAACTGGGTTTTTGTTTCTTATTCTATGACTCTGGACGGTAGAGTCCAACGTGACTATTTTTTTTAAATAGTAGAGTCGAAACTCAGAAAAAAAAAAGACATAGACTTTTTTGCCTTTATAACGTGAAAGCTTGATAACTTTCATTGCATTTTTTATACCAGAAATCGAGATGATTATTTTTCCATTATCAACACAACAAACAGCAGCATATTTTGACCTTTGAAGTTATTTGCCATATGTCTCTGGATTTGACCACTATGAAATAAAAGTCAAGATTATGGACAGTTACATTTTCGTCATATGATCTTAAAAAATCGATTTTATGAAACACATTCATATGTTTTAAGTTTATACTTCAATTAACTGTAGATTCTACACGTTTTTTTTTGAATGATAAACTTTATTTTAAATATCATTTGCATGGGATATTATTTCAGAAAAAAATTATTTCAGTTGTATAATCTATATGCGCCACTACAACAATCATTCTTTGCTAATCTCTCAGTAAAATGTTATTTATATATATACTAAACATATATATGACTTTTAGTAAAATATATTCTCTATCTTTTTTTACTGCATAGATTTTAATTTGAACATTATTACATCATTTTTGAAATAAACAACTTAATTAGTAATTGATTTGAATATATATAGTTTTCTAAAAAATGTTTAGTATAGTAGTTTCATTCTTGTCAGAGTATCTTTTAACAACTAAAAACTAGTTCGATTTTTGTTGTTGTTTTGAAATGAAGTTAATTGGTTAAGAATTTTTGATGTCGGTGATCTTAATACCATGAATTATATGTAGTATTTAGGCTAAATATATTTTATGTCTTTTTCAAAATAGAAAAAGTTTTGATTACTGAAAAGTGTATACTATTTGTTTAACAGTTTTGAATACTTATTACATTATTAAAGAACAGTTCTTAAATTCGGATCTACGAGAACATGTGACCATTACAGCTCAGTCCGATGGTTCTTTGCAAACATAAAAGCATACCAGTAGGTAGAAGAAGCCATTATATTAGTGTTTTTCAATATCTATATGTTAATCTTAGACTTTATTGATATATTTTTATTAAAAAATTAGTACTATCCATGTAAGTGATTGCATGGATAGTACGAAAGCAAAGGTTTGCAATAAACAAAAATTTTCTTTTGAGCAAAAGTTAGCTTAAACGGACGGACACAGTTGCAGAAATGAACTAATTGGGTCATTTTATGAATACCTATGCCAAAATTGTTTTTCTGCTATCAATATTTTCAACCGTTACAATAACGGAACTAAACTAATTATACCCTGGTATATATTATATACTGGGTAAACAAATTACCTCCAGTATAGTGTTCGGCAGAATCACGGTCTAGAAAATAACAAGTATCGATAGTGTTAATTGGAACTAACTAGAGTTATATTAATTTGAAACATATAAAAAAGCATAGAGGTCTTGCGTAGTGCCACTTGGCTATTTTCTAGATAGTGGCCGAAATTCAAGATTTAGAAATCAATTTTATTGCATTTCTAGCGATTTGTATGAAAAATTGAATGGATTGCATGAAACATAGGATCACTGGTGATAAATTGAATGATATGAATTTCAATCTGTTTTTAACTACACTTAGTAGTAATTCGAAATTGTATTATACTAAATGGTGGGAACGTCGATTAGAATTTAATGCCTTGAAATTGGGAATGAAATCGTAAATATGTATTATACCACCTTCATTCCTGTTGTATGTATTATATCAGTGAAACCATTATTCAAAATTAGTTCAGACAAATCATTATCATAGAAATACGTCACACTCTAGGAGTCTCTTCTTTGTTTTGATAGGCAAACTTCCTGTTTATAAACTTCCTTTAAGCCAACCTGTTGAATAAAATCATTTAGATGATTGGAAATCCAAAAGTTCGTTAGTTTTGTTTTTAAGCAATAGAAATATTCTTTCGGTATATATAATTATTCGGTTTTGTATTATACCTTTTATGTTTTCCAGGTACATAAGGAATTAACAATATTTTACTTAACAAATATATTTAGATAAATTTTCTAAGCATTTAAACTTATTTTATATATGAAATAACTTCACTAATAGTAAAATATTCTACATGTATAGTATTATTATTATTATTATTATTATTATTATTATTATTATTATTATTATTATTATTATTATTATTATTATTATTATTATTATTATTATTATTATTATTATTATTATTATTATTATTATTATTATTATTATTATTATTATTATTATTATTATTATTATTATTATTATTATTATTATTATTATTATTATTATTATTATTATTATTATTATTATTATTATTATTATTATTATTATTATTATTATTATTATTATTATTATTATTATTATTATTATTATTATTATTATTATTATTATTATTATTATTATTATTATTATTATTATTATTATTATTATTATTATTATTATTATTATTATTATTATTATTATTATTATTAAGTATTAGTTGCCTGTTTGGTTGGATTACACACACACACCGGTCCGACAGTATCTAGGTACCTTTATACTACAGACACAAAACGATACACTTTACTCTGCATAAGTACATAATATTTTCATTCGTATTATATACATAATACATGATAATGTTACGTTTTATATTTTAAATACTATACAGTGAGCTTTATGAACAAATTTCCGATTGAAATTCAATAATCGTCTAATCTGCAAAGACTCGCTCTTTGGAATTATGTCACCTTAATCAATAGAGATGTTTTATAATGTGCATTCTCCTGCACAGCAAAGCTGTATACACCAAAAGTAATTCAGTATGATAGAACTAATTTTTGCAGATAACCCATCGAAATATTTAGATAGATGGATAGATAGATAAAAAGTACTGCACTTCGATCTTAAGGCCCATTGTGCTTCCCCTTCCACGTCAGTCTGACGAGATTCGCTTCTCCCAGATCTTGGCGATAGTCAGGAGCTTACTAATTAGGTTTTCCTGAAGGTTCATATATTTGGGGGCGAATGCACCAAATATATGAAAAAAAATCTTGTATCTGCTGTAACCGAGAATCGAAATAGTTAAGTAATCTTTCCAAAAAAAAAAGGTTCCGTTGGTCCAAAATGTGTTATAGACTGTTTAATTACATTCAACATGGCCTATACCAAAATACT
Organism: Nineta flava; assembly: GCA_963920215.1. NCBI lineage: Eukaryota > Metazoa > Arthropoda > Insecta > Neuroptera > Chrysopidae > Nineta > Nineta flava. The sequence goes on from OY986041.1 coordinate 45,988,127, forward strand.
ATTTAGGTACATATGATAATGCATCGAGTTTTTGTTTAGGCTAGCATTTAATTACATAATTCCATTGATAATGCCTAACTTTTGGAGCTGTAGATCTTTTAGCTACTATCCGATCATATGTCGTCATATTCTATTTGAAAATACCCGACAATGCGATCTGTTTGGTCCACTCAAGAAAAATAGCCTGAGAAAAAATTAATCCAATTAAAGGATACTCTTTTGGCATGATCATTTCAAAGAAAATGTTTTCAATTGTAACGAACATCATAAATAAATCAATGTCAATTGGTTGAAGACTTTTGTGTATAAAATACAGTTTTTACCCATTGCGTACAGATATAATTTTCTAAAATTTTATTACTACTGCTATTGCGTTATATGTTGTTACGATATTCGATTATGTCATCCCAATATAAAACTCTCATAAAAGAAGTTAAACTCTCATTAACTACCGGTCGATCTGAAAAATATCATCAAATAACCGGGAAACTTGTATTTTGTCAGCGATTTATGTATAGATAAATCTTAAGTATACACTCTATAGCATACCTCATTGAAATAGACGATCGACTTGTAATATAGCGTTTTGGAAAAAGGGCATATTATTCTAAAAGATCAATTTTGTAAAATATGTATTATGATATACACAAGTATTATTATTCAAATGTATGTGTGTATGTATACATGTATATGCATGTAGATATATCTATGACACGTTACACGTCGCAATTCTTGCCGATTTTGTTGATGATTTTAATGATTCGTTATCTACCGGAATTCATTGATTTGCATGTTGATTCAAAACGATAAATTTTTATATACAATTTGCTACAAAGTTGTTTATTGAATATTCGAATGGTGGAAGCGATGGTAAGAATAATATTAAGACAGTGTGATGAGATGTTCACGTTTGGTTCCATCAACGATTTCTTACCAGAATTTCCTTCAAACACATTTTAATACACCTTCCGAGATACACCATGTATACTAAATACACGTGTTTAATAATATAGTGCAGTAAAATGCAATGCAGCACAATGTGTATATAGGTATGCATGTACCGATACTACTATACTTCGGCTACGGTAAGTACACTACGGTATACCGTATACTATGCTAACTGCTCGAATGTTGTTGGGGGTGGTGTACATTTTTTGTGTGTGATCATATGATGATGATGATGATTATAATGACAACACAACACACACGTGTCTGCAGTGTGTGCTGCACTGCGGTCACCACCCTAAAACATACAAATATATACCATTCGACGCGCTATTTATATGTATGGAGAGTTTGTAAATATTGAAATTTCAATTTTTTGTTTGTTTTTTGTAATTTCATACTAATATCTAAATGGTTAAATTTTACATAAAGTGGGAATTTTATGTTAGCTTACTCAACCTGACTAAATTTCTTCGAGTTGGTCAACTTTGAATTACAAAAAGTACAATTCGTGCTAATGAAAATTATTTTTCGCATAATTTCTTTTTTCAAAAAAAATAAAAGTAGTGATTTTAGTGAAACGGTAATTTTACAATTTAATAATTGATTTAAACATTTCGAAAATATAAATGTAATAAGTGATTTTTTAGTGGCCCCTTTTAATAGAAAATTTAAAATTCCTGCTTTAATAGAAATTTTTTCCTGAATCCAATTATTGCGCGTTATTAAACGAAATGATTACCCTTCCAAAAAATTATAATTTATTAGGAGCCATGAACACGAGCACAAAAAGTATTTGGGAAATCGTCGCAGAAAACCGTGTTCGTTTGAATATCCGGAATTATTAAAAATAAATAAATAAAAAACTTAGTTGTTTTTGTAGTTGTTTCGCATCTGCTTATCTATGTGAATCGGGAATTTCACATATAAAATCAAATAAATTATTGGGCAATAATCGGTAGGATTCAACCTGTGTTGAATCATCGTTCCGTCTTACTTCAAAACATATCTTTCTTACTTACTCTCACTTTCTTATGGGGAGCCCCGTGGCTCCGGAGAGCCGTCTAGGCCCACCTCTACGGACTGTTTAGTGTTACCTGTAATGTATAGTATACTAAGTATAGGAATCTATGTTATCAGAATTACCATCATTTAAATTGCAGATAATTTCATCTTATAACATCTGCTAAACGCTCTGTACATCCGTAATACTACAAAAGTGAGTATAATATAAATGTGACTGCAATACAACAGGCTAAAACATTTTGAAAATACTTTACAATGACTGCAATAACAACTAAACTAAAACTATGTTGGTGGTGTTACTACCACCATCGACTAGAGGAATACTACTAGCCAGGCTATAGCTCTAGCTAGGCTACAAGCTCTCTAGCCTAGCCTAGCCGAGCTGACTTTAATACAAACGACAAACATAATATATACATAATATATGGTACAAAAACAAATTATTATCTTTTACTACTGTTGTTACTATTACGAGTGCTAAGCTAGTAAAGTTGAGTTGTAGTGTAGTTTACAATCGTTACTACGCTCGCTAGCTAGCTATCCTGCTATTTAGTATTATGGACAACATATGAGAACAACGACAATGATATAGAGTGTTATAACCTGGATGGTGGTATCCCGATTCTAAATGTTTTATAGCTCACCAGGAATTATTGTGTTTATTTATTATTTATCCAAAGTTTTTGTGTTTTAGGTTGCCAGATAAATTTTTTCCACTAATTTTTCCGTATCCTTTCTTACGAAGCATTGCACAGTGTGGTTTTGTTTTTGTATTCAGATTTTTAAATAGATTTTGAGAGACCAAGGCCAAAACTAAGCACGAAATAGTATCTGATTCATACCAAGTCTCGTATGAACAAGGACACAACAAGGACACAAGATTACACTTTAAATTTGGGCATAAGTTTTCCACCCTGTTGAAACCAAAACACAGACATATTTGCAATACGAAGACAAATACTTCTTAATTCTAGTTAATTCTAGTCTACGAGTTGTATTTGTGATCATTTACTGATCTTGATCTTGAAGTAAAAAATCAAATCAAGAAAAAACTACTTCGTTCAGCAAAAATAATCGCAAAATAACAATTAAAATGTAGCAATCCACGGGTATTAATACACTTTCTTCTGAAATATTTACTGTGGTCATTATTTATACCCGTTAAACAAATCTTACCTTATATGCGCTCTTACAGAATTTTACCTTAAGGTGTTCTCACACCCTTTCATCTTTTCACAGAATGTACTTTTGTCCCCGTTAAATTATCTTAGCTATGTAATGTGTTTCTTGAGTCAGTAGAGATTTTTTCTGTGAAATTCTGCTTGCTTTTAATATTTGTCAATTGACATTCTCAAGAATATCTTTGGACTCAGTATCACGAGGTTATCTCAAAGAGTAAAGTAATTGATCTTTTCTATTTATCTCTTCCCAAAAATACAATCAGTACTCTTTGCATTCAAAACATATTTGTGAAGTTTTTAAACGACAGTCTAGCGTAGTATGTTTTAGAAACAATCATTTTCTATGCTTTTTCAATAACGATTTTCCAATCCAATCATCTGCGACTCTGAGATCTGAACATTATCGAAACACCAGCAAACTTTTAATTCTTCACGAAGAACTATGAATAAAACAAGAATCTTTAAAAAGAAACCAATTGTATAGAAAATTTTGGTGCAATGCAAAAAGATTAAATTAAAAATAAACAAATAAGAAAAAATAGTATTGCTGGGGTATGTGAAAAACTTTTGTGGTAGTAGACATGGCGACGTTATAATACAACAACCGTATAGAAATAGTATGTATGTTAGACGTGTTAGTTGCTTATTCTACAAGTGATTGGTCGCGGGGGAGTCTGGCCGCACTGCGCTACAATGTTTTAAGCTATCTGTATGTGTGTTGTTTTTTTTTTCCTTATGCATTTTAATATTTTATTTCGTATGCATATAACTACACATACTTACTACCACCACTACTGACTGCAGGTCTACGATGTGATCGTTGGGTTATATTACAAATGTTTTGTATATTTATAAAAATATTTTATACTATTATGCAGTTTATTTGTTTTTTATGCTAAAAAAAATTGTTTTTTCTCTCTACAAATGGAAATATTCTAATAGTGAAGATAATAATAAAATAGTGTTGTGAAGAGAGAGAGATGATGGTGTTTCTTGGAAAATTTAATTTTACTCAATTATGTGAGATGACAACAGTATATGATGATGCTGGAAATATTGGATGATATCAGAGATGATAATATCGTAACACAATGGGAAATATGTTTATTAAACTGCATTAGCATTTTGAAATGCGTTCAAAAATGTGTTCAATTGTTCTTGTTTTCAATTTTATAGTGAATCTCTTGTTTTGATCTAAATTCTCTTTAGTCTATCTATGAATTTTTATATTATGCCATGGCGAACATTACATATCAAGATAATGATGCAATATTATCTAATCAAAAACTATTGATACATATAGGGAAGGATTCGGACTTGAGTGGCAATTAATAAGCAGGCCAGATCTCAAAATTATAATCGAAATTCTTAATGCGCAACCCACTAGTCGTTGTAACTGCGAGACTGTTATCTCAAAAAGGTTAATATAAAGAATTGTTTATATAAAGAATTTTATTGGCTCTGGATTTAATTGAAAATTATTGAACTTGTAAAAATTTAAAAAGAATGAATTTTTCAAATCCATTTCAATCGAGGTCCCGCCTTTGATAGTTATTATTCAGTTCCAATACATGAATATAGATATGGTTTTTTAAATTTTTTTGTTATGAACAGACAACTTTTGCGATCTTGATCGCGTTTTCCACCATTCATATTTTTCATTTTCATTTTCATTTTCTCTTTTGATTTTTTTTTTTCAATCTAAATTTTATTAGAAGAAAATAAACGTTGTGGACAGCTATGTGTACCTCATTAAAAAAGTCGCTATATTTTTTAGTAAAAAAGTGATTGGACGGATAAATTGTTGACAGTATTGAATAAATTTTACAAGAATCCAAAAATGATTATATTTCTTTTAATGTAACTAATACCAAAGACTCAAACAGTATTATCCTTTGTTACATAGTCTAGATAGGGGCAGCACTGAAGCTATTTAAGTTGGCCACAAAAAATATTTGTCAATTCATCATCATCAATATAAAAAAAACCTGCAGTAATGAACTTGCAGTAATCATAACAACTTCCCGTTACCTCCACCAAATCTATATGTAAAATGATGAGTGTTAATAATATGCCTATACACCATCTTGGAAATGAGCTAATAATTTTCAAATGATAGAACCGTTTTTAATCAAATATAGGCAAAAATCACCGAAAAAAAACCAGCTATCTAAGAAAATAATTGAAATTGGTCCATGCGTTTGAGAGCTACGATGTCACAGGCAGGCAGAGAGACAGGCAGACACACGTAGACATTGTAGCGGTGTCGCTTCATCATTAAATTATTATTATAATTTTTGGTCATCCATCAATTGGACAAACCTTGAAAAAAGTACGCACACTCTTTTTTAATCCTAATCTTATTTCACGAATCAAAATTTTGACAAGATCATGTCCCTGCTCGGGCGCCAATTTGTAAAGTAGATGTTTGTTATATTAAAAATTATTATTTAAATACATAATAAATACATGAAAAAGATATAATTAATCTTTATTAATTTGATTTATGAAATGTAATTATTTTTTATATGTAAATTACCAAGGTTGTTAACATTCACAACAACCGTGATAATAGAGGAAAGTTATAGTTGAAATTCAATAAAAAATGAAGAACAAAATTATAATAATAATTTAATGATGAAGCGACACCGCTACAACAACAAACTTATAACACCCCTCTTTTTGCGTCGGGGGTTAATAAATATAACACACTCTCATATAACATATATAATAATAACATATGTATAATAATAACATATAAAATCTTTATTAATTTTGACATTAATCTATTTATTAAAATAAAATTATTAATAAAATATCTTTTTATTTAATTATGCTGTAATAGTATAGGTACTTGCTTTAACTAATTTTACATAATTTTGTGTGTAGTTTACCGGACTCGTATATTAAATCGTTTATGTCCAGTTCATAAACAATTGTTTAATGTTATTATTATTGTTATTATTATATCATAGCTTTGTGTAGTATAAATATGAGATCACTGTGTTATAATACGGAGCAAAACATGTTATGTTTGTTACACTAAAGGTATTTATGTTGACAATTATTTTGTATCATATAAATGTGTTAGATCAGGCCCGGATCTGTAGGCAGGATCCTACTCAAAGCGTGATTACTTCAAAAAGTCTGAATTGTGTCACATCACCTGATTACGTCATCCTTTCCAATCAAACTAAGTATCAATCTTTAGGCAACGCTATTACAGCCATCATAGGATACTAGCTAGGCGGCAAACATATAAAACGTTTGAGATTACCAGTGCACCATGACTTCTGCAGGAGCTACCACATTCAGGAGGGGGAAGAGACTATGTCTTACCTACTCTGTCACTGTCCAGTTCTTATTATGAAAGACTCCCTTTCTTGTGTGAACCATTCTTTGATGACCCCTCTTAGTTAAAGTCTGCTGGTGTCAAAGCCCTATTGCTGTATTTGAACAGCTCAAAATGGTTTAAGAAGAAGTAAAGCAAGGATGAGTCAGGAAAGCTAGGGCAGCCGCTATAACCTAAGGGAAAATTTTATTAATACATTCGACAAGACCCAATAAAAATCTGACAATCTTACTTTAATTTCAAATAAAAAACTTGTTTTATTTTCTAGAGTCAATCGTTAATTTAATTGCGATTAAATTAAAGCTTGAACCTCTTATTATTATTACATAATAATAAATGGAATAATTATGCGAAGTCATATCTTGCTCTGTCCAAGGTGTCAATGATCCTAAATCGGTGATCATTGTCGACCTTTGTTCTCTATATTAAAAAATGTTAAAATTTTTAAACAACTATTGCCAACAGACATCTAATGAAGGAACTAAAACGCTAAAAAAATATTTTTGACACTATATAGAAAAAGTGAGCCGAAAATAAGAAATTTAATTCAGCTTAATTTGACAACAGGCTAATTGTAACTTTGGTATATCATTGGCCCGGACCGCCGAAAGTCGTAAGTTCGTATCTATGATTTGTCAATATTGATGTCAAAAGAAAACACACTGATTATGGTTACTTATATAATCTCACACCTATAATTATCCCCAAATTCAGATCGTCTAATATATTACCCCGTATATTTCTTTACACACGTATCAACAAATTATATACTAAGAACAAGAGAAAAAATTTGTTTCACTTTGTATTATAAATTAATATCGTTATCTCTTTTTACTGAATACCACATACAGTGTAAAATACAAAATCCATACCAACATAAAAGTAGATTAAATGTAATATTATTATTATTTTTTTTGTTTAGCTTTTCCAACATAAAATATTTTATTACCATTTTCTAATAAAGTACAATTAACTTTGACATATTATATGATACACAATTTATTTGTTATGGTAAGGAATTTTAATTTTTTTCCTTTCTTTACTCAGCGAGATGAATATAGTAAAGATTAGAGATTTATTTTATATCTATAACCATATAATAAGTACACACATAGAGAGAAAACTTTTGTAAGACGAAAATTGTCATTATTTGAGAGCCAAAATTTAATTATTAAATTGGAGGTTAATTCGCTTATTGAAGACGTGTGCAAATAGCATTAAATATGACAAATTACCGGTTGATCTTTATTTCAGACCTAAGTTAAACGCTGATACACTGCTGGAAATTAATCCCATTATGTATAAATTTTCGTTATTTTATGAACAAAGTTTTAGAAAATTAGATATTGACGGAGCTCAAAATTACACTTAAATTAAAAACTAAGACTCAAGACCCCATCCATAAATGTTTCATCTCTGTGTGTATACTTAGTATATACTACAACATATTATGTACAACTTAGATTTAGTTAAGTTGTATTTGCTTAAATAAGAAATATGAAGCTGTTTTTTGTTGTTGTATGAAGAAATATTTTTATTATTATATAAATTTATTGAATATATCATTTTGTTTTATCATATCAATAAAGTTTTCAACTCTAAATAAATAATAGCATTTTTCCCGCGAGAATTTGTCCATAAAATGAAACACAATGTTGATTAACTACTTATACAGGGGGTATTTTATGGTCAAGATGTTTTATATAAAGCTTGTCTAAAGTTTAGGGTTTTTAGGAAATGTAAAGTTAGTATCATGTAGGTTTAAACGATTTTTCTCAATTTTTTAAGGATTTCTTCGCCAATTTCCTAAAGATTTGTTTTTTTCTTTCTTTTTTTTCTTCAAAATTTACCTGAAGCAAACTTTGTTAATCTAATCTGATATATTATCTTTAATTTCTTTTATTATCTTTAAAGAAAGTTTTTGAAAACTGAAAGGACATGGTAATAGAAACGAATTCGTTCTTTTGAATTAAATGCTCAAACAAACAGCTATCCCCACCTATAAGCGATACACATTCAACATTTTTTAAGACAAATAATACAATTTATTCGAATAAAACGATGAAAGTTGTTGCCTCCACAATAATTGTTATTAATAAAATGTGTATGCTTAAAAAAAATTTGTTGTGATTAGCCCCACACAACCTCTATATACAGACCATATGTGTGTTATAGAACTTGAGAAGCAAGTTAGTTCACACCAGCTTTTATTAACTTTCACTTAACGAAGTTGCGAAGCGTTGCGATCTAATGTGGTATAAATAAATTTGGAATCCATGGAAACCAAATGTGTATATGATAAGTACATAATGTATTTTAACATACAAGAGCTATTAACATTTCAAGAGCTATTACATTAAAGTTTGACTTTTATTTATTTTTTGCAATAAAAAACATTTCGGTGGAAATCGTCGAGTCATATTACGCAGTTTTTACTGTTTTAGCATCCGCAGCCGCATCTGCGATTACAAATGCTTTTTACGGAGCTTTTACGGATGCGGATGTTGCTTGTTTTGTTTAACATTTATGATTGTAAATAAATCAGTTTTATATGGAGGATTTTTTATTATCTGGATATTTGTTTATTTATTTAAACAATTTACATTATTGTTTGAGTGTTTCGCATTGAGTAATCTATTTGACAAATGAATCAACAATGTCACCAGCGACATTGTGATTTAGTGTTGTGATTTATACTAGATGAACATCCGAGATAAATCTCAGTGTAAAATATTCCATAAAATATACTCTCGCAGGAGCTGTACAACCATGTCTTTGAGGCATCATCTAAAATCGATGCATCCGGAGCACCAAATTTTAAATGTTCATATTAATAGCTTGATTGTACTATAAAGATTATTAAAAATTATTATAACATCTCTTTAACATCTCTTTAAAAAAAAACTTGATATAATACTTGACATATTAAGTGTCCCATCCACGGATGTGACACTTAAATATCCGCATTCGCATACGTATTCGCAGACGTCAAAAATTTCGCATCCGTAACATCCCTGGTATAGATCCGGTAACAATTCAACATACATTTCGGACAAAAAACACGTAGTCTTTGCATTCATTACACACTACGACATAGTCCTATTTGTATATAGAGGTAAAAGTGAATTAAAAAATTTTAATACACAAAAACAGACGAACTAAGAGAGAATATGTCCATCGTTATTACTAAGTTATAAAGTAGTTGTCTGTCAGTCCAATCCAATCCAAGCCAATCCACAAAATACACACATACACACATAGCTATATATATTAATATCGGTGTGTGTGTGTGTGTGTTGATATTGCGTGAGTAAATGAGATATTTTATTTGTAAAAAAACTTGTTCTTACAATTATTATTGCTTGTTATTATTATTGCAATTCTTTTATCCACAAACACACAGTAGAACAGAACGAACAGGTGAATATTACTTACGAACTCCAACTATTGAAATGGTTGATTGATATAATCGTTATTCAAACTTATGATCTGTTATTTAAGTCAAATGATCTTCAGTGGTGGTGTTATGTGGTACCAACAGCGAAACATTAAATTTATCACATAATAATCAATTTAATTATTATAGTGTTGGTATCAAATGCTTTTCACGTATAGTTCATTCGTAAACATTCATTTTTCTTAAGGAATTTTTATGAAATTACAATAAGACACTGATCTGTAGAAAGACTTATGATAATTTATTAGTGAAGGAAAACGTCTCTATACCTTTTTTTCATCAAACAAATACCTTAGAAAATTAGATTAGGCCGGGTGCAAGCAGACCCTGCAGGTAAGGCAGATTTGAATCAACTGCGTGTCTGTGACGTTGTTTCGACGATGTGTGCGTTACCAATACACAATGAATCTTTACTAAATTCAGAATTTAATTGTGATTCCTTAGAGCTGCTTCGATGAGTTTTTCCTCCAGGCCGTAGTCACTAGTGAAAACTGCGTCACGAAGACAAACCTTCACAGCTCATCGTTCAAACTGAGCGACTTCACACTGTGAGTAAACTCTGTTGTATTCATTTCTGTCTTTAATAGAAACTTATACTGCGAAGTGTTGCATAAAACTGCGTCTCTACCCTTTCTATTCGGATAAACTATTCTCATAAGTTTTATTAAAACACACACATTGGATATTTTTCATGATTCTTCCAGCCAGTAATTATGATATAATTGGTGTTCAAGGGATATAAAGTCTTTGGAAGATACAAAAATTCGACTGCATTTCCATTTATATATATTTTTTGAGCCCTCTTGTCCTGAGATCAAAGAGAATAACACTGCAATTGTAACATTCTACTGACATTCAGTTTCTTGTTTTTTATCATAATCTGGTCGAGATGTACCTGGAAGAAATAACCGAAAATCCGAAAAACAAGAGTCAACATTCGATTTATTAGATTTCAAAGTAATTATAGTATTACTTCATAAAACAACCCAATTTCTCTAGCACCTATGGAAATTTAAATTTTTAAACGTATTGAAGTGGTAATTTTTGTATTTCTAGAAGAATAACAATTTAACCTATAAAATTCACTATTTCTTGACTATTTCAAAGATATATTTTATCTTGCGTTTTTGTTAATGATTTTAAAGTATAATATAAAATCTCATAGTGTTTACTACATAAAACAACTCAATTTCTTTGACACTTACGGCAATCCATAATTTCCAATAAATTGATAAAGTCGTTTATTTTCTATCAGCTATTATGTTCCTGAAGGAAAGCCGGTTAAACTCACATTTAACTGCTTCTTAGCATACCATAACTTTTCTAATTCTCATATTTCATAAATTTTGAACATTTGAAAACAACACATTTTGAAATACTACATAACTTCAAAGAAAAGATGTAAGTAGATAATTTAAGAAGCTACGAGCTACAGTCATATCAGAGTAGCATTTTTATAGATTTTTTTACTAACACACTGCATTCTATGATGTGTTTCTGTATTGATATACTTAAGTTATTGTATTAATATTAATGTACTGTAGCAAAAGCAAGTAAGACGAAGGGAAGTCTTAAAAAAATACACCACGCACATTTGCGTGGTTGTATTTTAAAGATAATTTATTGGAGCCAGTTTTTTTTAAATATATATATATATATATATATATATATATATATATTCATTTTGTAAATTTCAATATAATGTAGTATGTATGTATATGCAGTTAGTACGCCTTTAACATATTTTATATAATTATATAGCTATTGAGTGAATACTTACAACCAAGAGCAACAAAACCTGCCATTGTGTGTCATAAAACTGTTTTCAAATTATTATTAATAAACTGTATTACTCCTTGATTGGTAATAAAATAAGTTTGTCTTTTGTTTGGCTTTGACAAATACTTTTTACGATTTTATTTTATCTCAACATTTTAATTTTATACTATATACTTTTTATAATTGTGAATCAAAAAGCAACTAATACTGAGTTTTGTAATAATTTGCAGGGAAATATTAATGATATGAATAACAGATAAAAATAACAACTAACTGAACTTGCTTAAATACCCGGCATATCCTGAATTTATGTAAAAAAGTTTAGAACAAAAGTTATTTATTTTTAAAAAGGAACATTTTTGTCTTTATATTTTTGTTGTATCTCTTACGGTTTCAAAGATAAGCAGTTTTGAGCAAACATGGCCCGATTTTGCCTATTCATGAAATTGACCTCACTTTTTAGCTCTAAAACAAACTCACAATTTCAGCTCGTTATGTATTTTCGTTTTTGAGTTATCGTGTCCACAGGCAGACGGGCGGACACGGGGAAATGGCCGAGCTAGGCCATTTTATGAACACCTATGCCGATCATTTATGTCGGCGATCAATATTTTCAAGCGTTACAAAGTATATTTACATATACCGCGTATAAAAATATTCGATACAGTCATTCATGTAGACCCATCACTATTTTCAATTGATGGATACATTTACATATAATCGCTCATTATCACTCATCACTATAAATACAGATAAATTTCATTTTTCCTGCAATTATTTCAAATGGAAAGTTAAGATTTTGTAAAAAAGTAAGCGTGAATTCAAAAAACGTAGGCTCTCCAGTCCTATTAAATATATTCATGAAGAATTTAAAAAAAACTCATAATTTTTACCAATAATAAATTGATAGATCTTCTAGGTTGATGTTTTCAATGAGAAAACATAGAATCGAACATAGATTGCATTTGATTTGCGCAAAACATAGAGTAAATTTAACCGACTGTAAAAATACTAATGTTTTTGTTTTATTTCTGTTTTGCTGGAATTCTGGCTAAAATTAACAGACAGGATTTTATATATAAATAAACATTATTGTAGCTCGATTTACGATTGAGCATACTACATGACCGATAAAAAGTAGATACAACACATAGAATTTCTTGAATGTTTATGAATGTGTCAAATATAAGTTATTGAAATTAAAACTTGTAGAAGGACTATTAAGTATTATCTTTCATGTATTTCTCACTTGATAAATACAAAAATAATAAATATAGATAAAAATATGTTGAATTAAAACTCCATACGCGTACAGGGTGATCTACCAAAAAATGACACTCACGTACATTTTAGCATTTCGCAAAATTAGAGATATTTCTTTGTTAATTGGTACAGTAAGTCAAGTTGCCACTGATTTTACCTACATCAAAAAATATATCCATGGAAAAACTTTATTGATTTAAAATACCAAATACTTTTTTTTGGGATTTTTTTCACCCTATTATCAAATTCAGATTCAATTTTTTTGCAGGGGAGTGTATATTTTTACATTACTGTCGATTTGTACCGAATCCCTTAGGTTCCGATTATGTTTAGAACCAAAACTTTTACGTACGCCTTTCGATCACGATAGTACGTTAGACTAATAGTTACAACGATATCAAAAGCATATTATATTTTTGTCCATGGTTCTCAATGAATTTCAATAATTAATAGACTAATATTTCAATAAGTAATATAAAACTGTTTTCGTATTTTTAATCATCATTGGATTTCTGTTTTGGAAAATTTATAATACACTAGTAAAGTATTTTTGGCGGGCGACCTCTGCATCGTCTTGTGTTTATTATTTTACCAAAAATTCGCCGAGAATCATTGACATCAATCTGTTCATAGACATTAGAAACATGAAAAGTAGTACATAATTTTGTACCTTTAGAAATGTTTTTTTTTCTAGATATATGTAATTGCACTTCTTGGAAGCTACTCATCAATTTTTCACTGGCATTGTATGTAATTATTTCTTTATAGTTAAAATTAAAGTTGAATTTTTACATGTATATCCGTATGTTTACGAGTTTTGACAGAACCATAACATAAAATAAATAATACGAGATGTCTCAATACTTTACTAGCGTATATATTCAAACTGAATTAAATTATGTAGCTCTATGGATACAATCACAAACCACCACACCCTATTAAAATGTTTTTGCCATGATTTTATCCATTTCAATTTTAACGGACCATCCTGTTTATTATTATTTTTAAATAAATATATAAAACATACACCGTATGTATATATTTCTAATGAGTTTATTTTGTTTTCAGGTCACGCACGATAATTTTTGTGTTCATCGCACGCTACTTCTTAACACCAAAACAACATAGAAGACAGAAGCACACATCATAATAATCTTCAGTACCAATTTATCGTCATCCACCACCTGTTCAACCAATAATATTATTAATTAAACTCTAAGCGCACACGAAATATATTATAATTGAATAAATTAAACAAAACAATTCAGTAAGCATGCGCAGTAGTTCGATCTGCGCAGCTTTATTAAGACGACAGTCGTCAGCCCAACACAAAGTCGTAACAAACCAAAGAGCACACAGAATTACAGGCAGGCGGCCCTTTGCCGCTGTGTGCTAAATGACTATGGCTGAGACCACACTCGAAACCACAACAACAAACAACAACGATCCAGCAACAAATCAAAAGCATGATCATGTTAAAAAGTACAATAATAATCATCCATTAGTGGCAAACCATAATCGTCCAGTGGCAAAACAACGAAAACGTAAACGTTTAAGTCAAGTGTTGGATATATTGACTGGTGCTGGTAATCAAATAGTGACTTCACCAAGTGGTGAAACTGTCGTTATAAATCGTAATCACAGTCGAGTGTTGAACAATAACATGCATGTACTAAATAATAATAATAACAATGTTCAATTGTCACCAGCAAATTGTAAAGAGTATGCTGCTCAAATAAAAAATTCAAAACATATGTCGTCTTCTGGACGTGCCAGTTCAGGAGGAGAAATGCCACCTCAACAGCAACAGCCGTCTCACCATCCACATGAAGGACAAATATTTCGCTTTGATAGCATAGATCGTGAACGATATCATCCATATTCAGCGATTTCCGAAGAGGAAGAAGTTGAGGATGTGTTTAGTCCCGCTGGTTCAAGTAATAAATCACCGCATAGTTCAACAGACTCGCCAAGTATTAGTTTTAGTCCATTACGAATAAAGGAGGATGATATGAGTAATACAAGCTCCCCACCATTAGCTCCAACACCCACACAATCAATAACACAATTGCATTCATCACCTCATTTAACAATAACACGTTTACCACCCACCGCACATCCATGTACGTGTATTCATTGCCAAGCAGGTCTTGGTCATCAACCATTACCTCCATTACATCCATATGATCGATTTTTTCCTGCATCTCCAGCATCCCCAGCCCCAGCACCACCTGTATACAATTTTGAACATTACCTACAATCAAAGTACCTGCCGGATATATTTAAACGACGGAGTCATTCGGATTCTGATTTGCCAATGTGGTTTGAATCACAAGGTGCCACAACACCACATGGTCGATCACCAACAAGTGGTGGTCATCCACCTCTACAACACCCCACCATGTGGGGAATGCCACCAATGAAATGGAAGAGAGAAATTGAAAATATTCCGTTACAAGATACACCACTTGATTTGTCAATGAAAGGAATACAAAAACGGGAAAAAGTTAGCTCATCAGCAAGTATGGAGAGTGTATTACCTCCATTACAATTACTTCCTGCAGGATTTTTACCACCTAGGGGAACTGTGTCAGTACCTGTTGTCAAAGGGGATGTAGCTAGTCCAACAACAAAAGAATCAGTTGCTTCCAGATATAATTTGGAAGTTTCTCCCGTGGTAGAAGAAATGCCACCTGGTTCTGATGTTGCATATGTATGTCCAGTGTGCGGTCAAATGTTTAGTTTACATGATCGTTTAGCCAAACATATGGCATCACGACACAAAAGTCGACAAAGTAATACTGAAGCCGGCGCAAAAGCGTATTTATGTGAAGTATGTCAACGTTCATTTGCACGTAGCGATATGTTGACACGTCATATGCGTTTACATACCGGTGTGAAACCGTATACTTGTCGTGTATGTGGTCAAGTGTTTTCACGTTCTGATCATTTATCAACGCATCAAAGGACGCATACCGGTGAAAAACCGTATAAATGTCCTCAATGTCCTTATGCGGCATGTCGACGCGACATGATTACACGTCACATGCGCACGCATGTGAAATATGAATTGGCAACAAGCAGTGGTGGTACCAATTCAAGTATATCGTCGTCCGGTTCAAGTTCATCACCGTTGGATACACCAATTAAAGTTGAATCATCTCAAGTGACGACCACAACTTTATCAAATCAACAGCAACGACCGGTAATTAAAATGGAATGAACTTAAATCTGAACTGAAATTATTGTGCTCAATTTATATTAATTATTGTGTTTTTTGTATAACCCTTCGGCTGTGTGGCTTCATATAGGCCAGTAGAACAGAATTTTCTAAAAAAATCCCATTCCAATATTTTTAAAATGTCAAAAAAGAGACAGTTATTGTCATTTTTATATTTTTTCATACATTTTTGTACACTAAAAAAAACATAAATTTGAAATTCGAATTCAAGTTGTATACGAAAATTTGTGAGCTTTAATAAGACACTTAACTTTTTAAACACATAGACTGTGAAACAAAATCATAGACTGTTATTTAATTCCAAAACTAAAAAATGACAAAATAAGTCAACTTTTAGAGCGGTTTTCAATTTACTAATAGTTTCTTCAATGTCACTTCAATTTTCCTATATTTGTGTGAAATAATCTTAAATGTTAAATGTTACACGGACCAAATTACTTCAAAACTTTTTAACTTAGCGACTTCAAAATTTTTCAATTTAGTTTCTATTCTAAATCAGTGCCTTTTTTATTAATTGTTATTTAATTCTTTTTTGGAAATTGAAAAAGTTTTTCCCTTAAGTGTTAATGTTTGTAAGAAAGCTTGAAAAAAATAATACTCCCAGTTTTTTAATTGAAAATAGCTCATCATCGAAAATTGTACTAAATTTAATGGTCCTTCGAGCCGGTTTCAAGGATCTACATGGAAAATACAGGTTTTTGTGTTGTTCTCTAGATATTTAAAGAATTTTTCAAAATATGCTTTTTGCTTTGAATTTGTTTATTAACTAGACATAAATTAGATTTATCCACGATGAGTTATTTTTATTAAGAAATAAAAATGTTCTAAACTTATATAATACTTTTATTTTATTTTTTTAAATGCATTATGACAATATAAGAAATATAATAAAAATAGGCCAGTTCTAATTTTCTACGCTTTCTTATTTATTTCTTATAATATTATACAAAAAAAAGCCAGTGGTACTCATTAATAATTATATTTAAAAAAATATTTAGTATTAAAATAAATACAAAAAAAACAAACTCAACCAGTTTAGTAAAACAGAAAGAATTACACGCACATGATGTTTTGGCCAGTTTTTTTATTTTTAAATATATAACAATACTTAAACAATTTTCAAGTTTGGATATACATAGAAAAAAATGCTCGCATTTGTCGCATTATTTATTTGAAAGAAAAAAAAAACGTAAAAAATATAACAGTATTTTAGGGCATTAAAATTTATTTTTTAAGAATTTTTTTTTTAATAAAATGGCATTTTTGTTAGACTTTAGTTATTTAAACCAATATCTTTTAAAACATTTATGTGCATTCATACGTAACACGAAAAAATTAATTATTATGGTAATAAGAAATATAATTTTGTTTCCGAAAAAATATTTTGTATTTAAAAAATCTTTCCTTACCAAATTATTGAAAATTCAACCTTACTATAAAATTCATCTATTTTCGTCCATTGGACTATAGATCCGGCTAGCTTTTTGAGTTTAATGTTAAGATCGCTGCACCACAGTTGCAAAACAAGAAACATTTTCGACAACCAAGCAGTTTATTTTAACGGAGTGTTTATTTACTATGGTATTTAAATTTTGAATAAAAATTTCACGTTTTTAGTAAACTTTTGTTTAATATTTATATTCTTTGTTGAATATTTAACATTCGCTTTAAAGTATTGCTACCATTGCTGCACAATGTTTCTTCTTTTAACCACTTTGGCAGCTCTCTTAGCTGGAAAGTTCCAGAACTAAATTCCGGAATGTGAAACATATTTTTTTTAATCAAACAT
Organism: Nineta flava; assembly: GCA_963920215.1. Taxonomy (NCBI): domain Eukaryota; kingdom Metazoa; phylum Arthropoda; class Insecta; order Neuroptera; family Chrysopidae; genus Nineta; species Nineta flava. The sequence continues at coordinate 46,006,160 of OY986041.1, forward strand.
ATTTTAATTTCGTTTTAATCCTTGAAACTTTTGAATTTAAATTAATTCAGTTTTATACTAAAATTCCTTTACGGCTCGGCTCCATTGTCCAAATATCTTCATAAAATATGTAAAATTAATTTGGTAAAATTAGATATCAATTGTGCTTATCCTTGAGTGTGTTTACTGAAAATTTAAATGGTTGAATTCTCGATTTATCCATCAGGATCAAGTAATTTCGATAAAAGATTTTGTTTGAAATTTCATCTCGTTTGATGCGTGCGCATAAATTTATTTAAAAGATACGAAAGACACTTAATAAAATGTATGATTGAAAGAAAAATCAAAGCTAGATGTTTCCAAACTGTTCTCATAATAATATGTGAATATAATTTAAAAAAAAAAAATACAGTTTCACATTTAAATTAAAAAAAACTTAATATATTGACAATTTATTAAAACTATCTATGAAAATGAAAAAATTGTGTATTAAATTTATTTTTGTAATTTATTAAAAAAAAAAAATTGAAAAACTTTATCAAAATTTTTGTACATAAATATAAATATTTTATTGTAAATGTATTCAAAAGTGACGACGGGACGCGACAAAGAGAATGCTTTTTTTTTTTAATTTTTAAATATTTGTTTGTTTGTTGTTTTTATTTGTCTTGTATGAATGATTAATGTTAAAAAAAATTATTTAAGTTTCTTTTTTAATTATTGAAAATTGTTGTGCCACACATTATTTAAAAAAAAACATGAAAAATTTGTAAGTTATTTTGTTACCTGTTAATAATTATTATTATAAATTTAGCGATATCAATTTAGATTCAATTTTATGTTTGAATCGTTTCGAAGTGGCTACGAATATATCCGATGACATCCGACGGTATCCGTAGAACGATTGTTTTAATACAATTGTCGAATTTGTTTTTGTTTTATATTTAAAAAAAATTGTTTTATGTACTTAATTTCACGCGCATTTAGAATTGAATCTAAACTGATCGATTAATATATTATTATTCGTGCCAGTAATTTTTCTTTTCAGAGACATAATTTAATCTTTTAGAATGAATTTAATTCGGGTAAACACGGGACCAAATTACTAACGATGGTAAATAGAATTTGTGAAAAAAAATGTCCTGATAACTTTTGAACGATGTTAAATATTTCACTTCTCAAAGATCTCATTCACAAATATATACGTACGAAATTAAATATAAAAGTATCGTTTTTGATTCAAATTATGATTAAATTTAAAAATACAAAACATCGAATTTAAAATGTGGTTTATTTTTATTGATTATTTTCATTCAAAATGTTTTTACTTCGAATATTATACAGTAAAATTATTTTTTATTTATTTATGTGATAGTTGAATAAACCATGGTTCAAGTCTCTGGAAAAAAATTTGTTATGTTGGTACTACTATGCTGTATAACGCTGAAAAAAATCATTTAATTGTTAATGTTTAATGTTGCTATGATATAAAAAAAAATTAAATACGTTTGTACAAATTTATTTCAATCAAATTAAATGGTATTTGATTCAATTAAATACTAAAATTTAGGGTTACAATTTTTTTAAATTTTTTCATAAATTATTTTTCTCCGTACTCGAAATTTTTTCTGCATTGAAATACAGAAATTTACAATTTTTATAAATTCTGACCACGAGTCGGAACAACAAACTCGAAATTAACTTCGCACTCATTCGAACAAAATACTTTTTAGAAAAGATCCAATCTCTCGGGATCTCTGCCCCTACTCTTGTACTCTTGTAGAGCGCTTAATGAGTATGTTTGACACCATGAAAACGCGGGACATTAAAAATTGTTTACCAAACCTAACTCCATCGTATTTCAATGGAAATTTATTTTTTCGTAAAGATTCAAAAAATTGTGATTTATTTCAGATTAATTAAATCGCCTTAAAACTTGTCAAACCCTAAATAATTTGTATCATTGACCCTGATATCTCTCTACCCATGAAAGTAAAATAAAAATTTAAAAATTTTCGTAACACCAAATTAAAATTTAAATAATCAACTGTCATTTAAAAACATTGAAGCCAATTTAATTTGTATAATATTTATTATTATTTTGTAATATTTATGTTTTTTTTTTAATTATTATTATTAAATATTATTATTTTAATTAATTAATATATTTAAGTTATTTTTTATTAAATAAAAAAAAAAGACGGAATATGAATTTGTTGTTTATTAATTATAATTTGTACAAAAAAAAAATTAAAAATTAAAATATTTAAAGAAAAGACGAAGAAAATTTTTTTTTTAAATATTAAAAATGCTAAGCATTATATTTTTCTATTATTGATGTCACCCATATATTTTTTATATGGTTAAATTATTTATGTAATAATTACAAACAAATCTAAATAAAAAAAATGTGTAGAAATTCACAATCAATCCAAAATTTTGTCAGGCAAAAACTAATAATGTTATGTATAAAAAATTTTTGCTGCTATTTTTGTTAATTGTGAGCCTTTTTTGTATAGTACAATTTACTACTGAAAACGAAACACAAATAATCAAATCCTATTCGATGGTTAAAATGTATAAAATAATAATAGCAGTGCTGTTTTCTTTTGTGATGAATAAAAAAAAATTTTTTAATAAAATAAATTAAAAGTTATTCATGTTTGTTTTTATTTTATAATAATGCTCTCCTTTAGTTCGTATAGGTAAGTTTTATCCACTGCCCTATATATAAATATACATGTATATGTTATGCCGAATATTGGCTAAAGCTAGGTGTAGTCGGCTAATACCTAGCATTTGCCAAACACCGCTGGACAAAGTTGAGATTTGTCGAATAGAAAACATAAACAATGACTCATGCTTTCCAGCGGTAATATTATACCCCGAGTTCGTCGGGTGTGCGTGTTTTTTGGCCCCACACTAAAAGACGTTCTATATATTTTAGATATAGTGTCAAAATTGAAATTAAATATGGTAACAACCGAGCACTACAATCATTCACTTCATCAGTCATAACCCGAGTTGGTCGGGTTTTTGTGTTTTTGGGCCCCACCCTTAAAGGCGTTCTATATATTTGAGATATAGTATCAAAAATTATTGAAATTAAATAAGGTAACTATTACAACCGAGTACTAAAATCTTTGACTTCATCGGTCATACCCCGAGTTGGTCGGGTTTGCGTGTTTTTGGGCCTCCGCACTAAAAGGCGTTCTATATATTTGAGATATAGTATCAAAAATTATTGAAATTAAATAAGGTATCTATTACAACCGAGTACTACAATATTTCACTTCATCGGTCATACCCCGAATTGGTGGGGTTTGCGTATTTTTGGGCCCGTGTTTTTGAGATATAGTATCAAAAATTATTGAAATTAAAATTACTACAACTATAACTCCAGCTTTATCCAGAGAGATTTGGATAACGCTAAGTTTAGTTTAATCATATCTTATGTTTCAAATCAAATTTATCCAAAAACGTTGGATACACCTAGCTTTATCCGGCTAAACTTAGCACTATCCAGAATTTGTCCAGTTATGTAGAGATCAGTGAATTATATTAAAACATTTTGACAAATTACTTTATTCATTAATAAATGGCAGAAATTAAGTTCAAGTTCCAAGATTTTTTAAATAGTTTTTATGAATCCATTCAAGTGAAAAAAATGAATACATCCAACGAAAAAACGTACATTACGTAGCTAAACAGTAGTGTCTGTTTATTTGAAAACATGAAACGACAAAAACTCACATAACCTTCGTAAACTAAAGTTCAAGTATAATCATAATAATAATCGTAATCTTTATTATTTTAAACATACAATTGTGTTTAAGAATGCGTCAATAATGAAATTAGGGTAAGGTTAATGCATAACGGAACTGTTTGAAGTGTAAGCATAGAAATATAGATTAAAAAGTTATCAAATCGTGAATTCAAATACTTCTATTTCCGTATAATTCAATAGATAAATGAATAAATTACCACAATTTTTTATTCACAATTTATAATTACAACAATATTTTTATTTTTGCATAATCAACATGAATTTTATGGTTTGGAAAGGGTCGCAGTGACCGAAATATATGTAACATTCGGTTTTAGATTACTCCATTCAGTGCTTAATCAGTGGTGGTAAGATCATTGTTCCCCGTAACAATATCCGTACCTCATCAATACCCGTAACATATATAATATAGACAAGGTACATAAGTTAACTCCCGACTCAACGGTAAAATGACCTAACTGGTTCATATTCGCATATCCGACGGACTGTCTATCAATACTCAAAAATGAAAAGAGATAATAAGCTAAAATTGTGTCTGTGTGTTCTAAGAAGTTAAGTAGAGTTCGTGAAAGGGCAAAATCAGGGCATGCGTTCTCCCGTTAGGGGGAAAAATCTCTACGGTTAAAATCGTAGGAGAATAATAAAGAGAGTTTTGGAGTTTCGTGAATAGGAGATTATTATCCACGTCACAAACTATCTAAGGGATATTTTGTAGAAGCGAAGTCGTCTGCAATAGCTATCATCTACCGTGATTATGTAAAATTAGTTATATATCTAAGCTCTTTTTAACCCGACTTCAAAAAGGAGGATGGTTCTCAATTCGTCTGTATTTTTTTTTTTTTTTATGTTTGTTACCTGAGAACTCCGTCATTTATTAACCGATTTTGAATTTTTTTTGTTTGTTTTAAAGAGTTTGATTTCCGATTGGTCCCATTGTTACCAAATCACATTCTGATGAAGGGATCCCCTGGAAATCGAGGAAAATCCTCATTTTATATGTGATAACCGATTTCTGAGAAATTTTTTTTTTTTAAAGGATATACTCATTCGTAATGGGAAAATAAGAAAAATTTTTTAAAAACCGGCTTCAAAAAAATTTTTTACAAAAAAAAAACCAACCCCACAAAAAAAAATGTTTACAAAAAAAAACAAAATGCTTGTAAAAAAATTGAAAATCTGTAATAAAAAAATGCACTCAAAATTAAAAAAAAAAAAAACGGATAAAAACAAGTAATGTAACAACTAACTGAGTTAATTGTTTGAATACCCAGTATATACTGAGTTGTATATACTTAGTATTGTTAATATTTCTGCCTATCTAATGTTTATAAATTATGAATTATCAAAAAATCAGCACTGTTGCTGGTTTCGTTCAGAAGATATTTCGGGGTCAAATTATCTATGATATTTCCTGTAGTAATAGCACTGTAAGTGAGAATGCCAAATGTCCCTTAAACTCGGCCTTGCGCTCTACCGTGCTCTAGATTTGTAAATGTTTGTTTTGTATTAATAATTAATATTGAAACAGTAAAAATGTTCATGCATTTAAAAAATTTGATATTAATGTTCTTGCGATTTTTATATATTTAAATATTGAGTTATATAATTGAGTTATACAACGCGACCGTCTGTTAACGCAAAGCGTTGGTCATCGCGAGCCTTTAGGCGACGCGAAAAGGTAGTCAACGCGAAGATTTAGAAAATTAACGGAAAGCGTTGGTAAACGTAAAGCGTTGGTAAACGGAAGAGTTGGTCAATGAGAAGCGTTAGTTATCCAAAGCGGAGCGTCAAAGATTCGCGAAGCGTGATTTTACGCGAATCGTTAACCAACGAGAAACGTAAGCTTAATTGAACCATAAGTAAGCCAACGCGAAGCGTTGGTTAAAGAGAAGCGTTAGTTAGTCAAAGCGAAGCGCCGGAGAGTTGCTTTGGTGATTCGCGAAGCGTGATTTTACGCAAATCGTAAAATTATCGTTGGTAAACGATAAGCGTTAACCCACGCGAAACGTAAGCTTAAGTAAACCGTAAGTCATCCAAGCGTTGGTCAGCGAAGCGTTGGTCATGAGAAGCGTTAGTCAATAGAAAGCGTAAGGTAAACGCGAAGCGTTAGTTAATCAACGCGAAGCGTTTGTTAATCAACACAAAGCATTAGTTAATCATCGCGAAGCGTTAGTTTATCAACGCGAAGCGTTAGTTAATCAACGCGAAGCGTAAGATAAACAACGCGAAGCGTTAGTTAATAAGCGCGAAGCGTTAGTTAGTCAACGCGAAGCGTTGGATTATCAACGCGAAGCGTTAGTTAATCAACGCGAAGCGTTAGTAAATCAACGTGAAGCGTTAGTTAACCAACGCGAAGGGTTAGTTAATCAACGCGAAGCGTTAGTTAATCAACGCGAAGCGTTAGTTAATCAACGCGAAGCGATAGTAAATCAACGCGAAGCGTTATATAAACAACGCGAAGCGTTAGTTAGTCAACGCGAAGCGTTAGTTAGTCAGCGCGAATCGTTGGTTAATCAACGCGAAGCGTTTGTTAATCAACTCGAAGCTTTAGTTAATCAACACGAAGCGTTAGTTAATCAACGCGAAGCGTTAGTAAATCAACGTGAAGCGTTAGTTAGTCAACTTGAAGCGTTAGTTAATCAACGCGAAGCGTTAGTTAATCAACGCGAAGCGTTAGTAAATCAACGCGAAGCGTTCGATAAACAACGCGAAGCGTTAGTTAGTCAACGCGAAGCGTTAGTAAGTCAACGCGAAGCGTTAGTTAGTCAACGCGAAGCGTTAGTTAGTCAACGCGAATCGTTGGATAATCAACGCGAAGCGTTTGTTAATCAACACGAAGAGTTAGTTAACTAACGCGAAGCGTTAGTTAATCAACGTGAAGCGTTAGTTTATCAACGCGAAGCGTTAGTTAATCAACGCGAAGCGTTAGTTAATCAGCGCGAAGCGTTAGTTAATCAACGCGAAGCGTTAGTTTATCAACGCGAAGCCTTAGTCAATCAACGCGAAGCGTTAGTCAACGCGAAGCGTTAGTTAATCAACGCGAACCGTTGGATAATCAACGCGAAGCGTTAGTTAATCAACGCGAAGCATTAGTTAATCAACGTGAAGCGCTAGTTAATCAACGCGAAGCGTTAGTTAATCAACGCGAAGCGTTAGTAAATCAACGCGAAGGGTAAGATAAACAACGCGAAGCGTTAGTTAATCAACGCGAAGCAAAGCGTTGGTCATCGCGAGCCTTTAGGCGACGCGAAAAGGTAGTCAACGCGAAGATTTAGAAAATTAACGGAAAGCGTTCGTAAACGTAAAGCGTTGGTAAACGGAAGAGTTGGTCAATGAGAAGCGTTAGTTATCCAAAGCGGAGCGTCAAAGATTCGCGAAGCGTGATTTCACGCGAATCGTTAACCAACGAGAAACGTAAGCTTAATTGAACCATAAGTAAGCCAACGCGAAGCGTTGGTTAAAGAGACGCGTTAGTTAGTCAAAGCGAAGCGCCGGAGAGTCGCTTTGGTGATTCGCGAAGCGTGATTTTACGCAAATCGTAAAATTATCGTTGGTAAACGATAAGCGTTAACCCACGCGAAACGTAAGCTTAAGTAAACCGTAAGTCATCCAAGCGTTGGTCAGCGAAGCGTTGGTCATGAGAAGCGTTAGTCAATAGAAAGCGTAAGGTAAACGCGAAGCGTTAGTTAATCAACGCGAAGCGTTTGTTAATCAACACAAAGCATTAGTTAATCATCGCGAAGCGTTAGTTTATCAACGCGAAGCGATAGTTAATCAACGCGAAGCGTAAGATAAGCAACGCGAAGCGTTAGTTAATGAACGCGAAGCGTTAGTTAGTCAACGCGAAGCGTTGGATTATCAACGCGAAGCGTCAGTTAATCAACGCGAAGCGTTAGTTAATCAACGTGAAGCGTTAGTTAATCAACGCGAAGGGTTAGTTAATCAACGCGAAGGGTTAGTTAATCAACGCGAAGCGTTAGTTAATCAACGCGAAGCGTTAGTTAATCAACGCGAAGCGTTAGTAAATCAACGCGAAGCGTTATATAAACAATGCGAAGCGTTAGTTAGTCAACGCGAAGCGTTAGTTAGTCAGCGCGAATCGTTGGTTAATCAACGCGAAGCGTTTGTTAATCAACACGAAGCTTTAGTTAATCAACACGAAGCGTTAGTTAATCAACGTGAAGCGTTAGTAAATCAACGTGAAGCGTTAGTTAGTCAACTTGAAGCGTTAGTTAATCAAAGCGAAGCGTTAGTTAATCAACGCGAAGCGTTAGATAAACAACGCGAAGCGTTAGTTAGTCAACGCGAAGCGTTAGTTAGTCAACGCGAAGCGTTAGTTAGTCAATGCGAATCGTTGGATAATCAACGCCAAGCGTTTGTTAATCAACACGAAGCGTTAGTTAATCAACGCGAAGCGTTAGTTAATCAACGTGAAGCGTTAGTTTATCAACGCGAAGCGTTAGTTAATCAACGCGAAGCGTTAGTTAATCAGCGCGAAGCGTTAGTTAATCAACGCGAAGCGTTAGTTTATCAACGCGAAGCCTTAGTCAATCAACGCGAAGCGTTAGTCAACGCGAAGCGTTAGTTAATAAACGCGAACCGTTGGATAATCAACGCGAAGCGTTAGTTAATCAACGCGAAGCATTAGTTAATCAACGTGAAGCGCTAATTAATCAACGCGAAGCGTTTGTTAATCAACGCGAAGCGTTCGTAAATCAACGCGAAGGGTAAGATAAACAACGCGAAGCGTTAGTTAATCAACGCGAAGCGTTAGTTAGTCAACGCGAAGCGTTGGATAATCAACGCGAAGCGTTAGTGCATCAACGCGAAGCGTTAGTTAATCAACGTGAAGCGTTAGTTAATCAACGCGAAGGGTTAGTTAATCAACGCGAAGCGTTAGTTAGTCAACGCGAAGCGTTAGTTAATCAACGCGAAGCGTTTGTTTATCAACGCGAAGCCTTAGTCAATCAACGCGAAGCGTTAGTCAGCGCACAGCGTTAGTTAATCAACGCGAACCGTTGGATAATCAACGCGAAGCATTAGTTAGTCAACGCGAAGCGTTAGTTAATCAACGCGAAGCGTTAGTTAATCAACGCGAAGCGTATGATAAACAACGCGAAGCGTTAGTTAATCAACGCGAAGCGTTAGTTAGTCAACGCGAAGCGTTGGATAATCAACGCGAAGCGTTAGTTAATCAACGCGAAGTGTTAGTTAATCAACGTGAAGCGTTAGTTAATCAACGCGAAGCGTTAGTTAATCAACGCGAAGCGTTGTATAAAGAACGCGAAGCGTTGTATAAAGAACGCGAAGCGTTAATTAGTCAACGCGAAGCGTTAGTTAATCAACGCGAAGCGTTGTTTAACAACGCGATGCGTTAGTTAATCAACGCGAAGCGTTAGTTAATCAACGCCAAGCGATAGTTAATCATTGCGAAACGTTAGTTAATCAACGCGAAGCGTTAGTTAATCAACGCCAAGCGATTGTTAATCAATGCGAAACTTCAGTTTATCAACGCAAAGCGTTTGTAAACGCAAAGCGAAATGTAAGCTAAAGCAAACCGTAAATCACCCAACGTGAAGTGTAGCTTAATGAGAAGTGTAAGTCAAAAGGAAGCGTAAGGTCAACGCGAAGCGTTAGTAAACGCCAACTGTTAGCAAAGCGTTTACTAACGCGGAACGTTAGCTGCAGCGAACCATAAGTCAGCCAACGCGAGGCGTTGGTCAATAAGAAGCGTTAGTTATGCAAAGCGAAGCGTCATTGGTACGCGAAGCGTTATGCCAAGCGAATAATTAACCAACGCAAAGCGTTAACCAACGCGAAACGTAAGCTTAATGTTAACTTTAATGAAACGTAAGTCAGTGAAGCGTTGGTCAATGAGAAGCGTCAGTCAATAGGAAGCGTCAGATCAACGCAAAGCGTTTGTTAATCAACGCAAACCGTAAGTCAGCCAACGTGAAGCGTTGGTCGATGAGAACCGTTAGTCAATAGGAAGTGTTAGGTTACCGCGAAACTTTAGTAAACGCAATGCGTTTACTAATGCGAAACGTAAGCTAAATCGAACCGTTAGTGAGCCAATAAGAACCGTTAATCAGTAAGAATTGTTCGGTCAAGGCTTTGCGTTTATCAACACGAAACGTAAGCTACAGCGAACCGTATTCAAAGCGAAGCGTCAATGAGAAGGGTAAGGTCCACACGAAGCGTTATATTATATATATATATATATATATATATATATATATATATATATATATATATATATATGTAAATATATGTATATATATATATATATATATATATATATATATATTTAAATATATATATATATATATATATATATATATACATTATATATATATATATACATTATATATAGATAATTTTTGATAGGATCGATGGACCTTTGAATAAACTATTTGCAAAATTTTGTACAAAAAAACTTATATACACACCTGGTTGAAAAAACTGAAATAAACATAAAAACAATACTATTTGATGTATGTTATGTTTGTACATGTGAGGACAAATTTTGAGAAAACTATTGAGTTTATGAAAAATTTTTGCAAACAAAAGTTCTTTATTTTAAAGAGAAGAAAATTTTTTGTCAATAAAATTTTTGTTTACCTCTTACGGTTTCAAAGATATATTTTTTCCACCCTGGCGGGGGGAATTACTTTCCGATTTTGCCCATTAACGAATTTGACCTTAATTTTTTGGTCTAGAACGCATACAAAAATTTTCAGCTCGTTATCTCTTCTCGTTTTTGAGTTATCGACTTCACAGACAGACAGATGGCCGAATTAGGCCATTTTATGAATATCTTTGTAAAGCATTTTTGTCAAGGATTAATATTTTCAAGCATTACAAAGTCGTAACTAAACTTAATATACCTTGTATATTTACAAATATACTGGGTACAAAAATAGTATGTATGGTTGTTATGTATACCTACGGGTCCATGGAGACCATGCCTTCATTCGCCTATCAATTATATTTCTCATTGTTTTCAAATTTGAGGACAAATTTTGAGAAAACTATTGAGTTTATGAAAAAGTTTTTCAAACAAAAGTTGTTTATTTTAAAGAGAAGATGTTTTTTTGTCAACAAATTTTTTTTCTATCTGTTACGGTTTCAAAGATGTGTAATTCCCCCCTCTTATGCACAAATTTGTGCACAAATTTGCTCTTTGTGCACAAATTATGAGAAAACTATTGAGTTTATGGAAAAACATTTCAAGCAAAAGTTGATTATTTTATAATGAAGAAGATTTTATGTCAATAAATTTTTTTTCTATCTCTTACGGTTTCAAAGGCGAACATTTCCACCCCTCCTAGTGAATTAATTATTCATTAATTCATTAACGAACTTTACCTTACTTTTTTGGTCTAGAACACACAGAAAAATTTTCAGCTCGTTATCTCTTTTCGTTCTTGAGTTATCGGGTTCACAGACGGACAGACGAATAAGGCCGAATTAGGCCATTTTATGAATACCTTTGTGAAGCATTTTTGTCAAGGATTAATATTTTCAAGCGTTACATAGACGGGACTAAATATAATATACCTTGTATATTTACATATACAGGATATAAAAATAGTATGTATAGTTGTTATGTATACCTACGGGTCCATGGAGACCATGCCTTCATTCGCCTGTCAATTGAATTTCTCATTTTTTTCAACTTTGAGGACAAATTTTGATAAAACTGTTGAGTTTATGAAAAAAGTTTTCAAACAAAAGTTGTTTATTTCAAAGAGAAGAAGATTTTTGGCTTACAAATTTTTTTTCTATCTCCTACGGTTTCAAAGATATAATTTTTCCCCCCTAGTGGGGGGAAACACGTTCCGATTTTGCCCATTAACGAACTTGACCTTACTTTTTTGGTCAAGAATACACACAAAAATTTTCAACTCGATATCTCATTTCGTTTTTGAGTTATCGGCTTCACAGACGGACAGACGGACAGACGGACGGACGGACATGTGAAAAAGGCCGAATTAGGCCATTTTATGAATATCTTTGTGAAGCATTTTTGTCAAGGATTAATATTTTCAGGCGTTACAAAGTCGGGACTAAACTTAATATACCTTGTATATTTACAAATATACTGGGTATAAAAATAGTATGTACAGTTGTTATACATACATACGGGTCCATGGAGCCCATGCCTTTATTCGCCAATCAATTGTATTTCTCATTTTTTTCAACTTTGAGGGTAAATTTTGAGAAAACTGTTGAGTTTATGAAAAAAGTTTTCAAACAGAAGTTGTTTATTTTAAAGAGAAGAAGATTTTTTGTTGACAAAAATTTTTTCTATCTCCTACGGTTTCAGAGATATAATTTTTCCCCCCTGGCGGGGGGAAACACGGTCCGATTTTGCCCGTTAACGAACTTGACCTTACTTTTTTGCTCTAGAACACACACAAAAATTTTCAGGCCGTTATCTCTTTTCGTTCTTGAGTTATCGGCTTCACAGACGGACAGACGGACAGACGGACAGACGGACATGTGAAAAAGGCCGAATTAGGCCATTTTATGAATACCTTTGTGAAGCATTTTTGTCAAGGATTAATATTTTCAGGCGTTACAAAGTCGGGACTAAACTTAATATACCTTGTATATTTACAAATATACTGGGTATAACAATACTATTTGATGTATATTATGATTGCACATGTGCCCGTCATCGATCGACTCATTTTCAACTTTAAGCACAAATTTTGAGAAAACGGTTTACTTTATGAAAAAAGTTTTCAAACAAAAGTTGTTTATTTTAAAGAGAAGAAGATTTTTTGTTAACAAATTTTTTTTCGATCTCCTACAGTTTCGAACACATAATTTTTCCCCCCTGGCCAGGGGAAACACGTTCCGATTTTGCCCATTAACGAACTTGACCTTACTTTTTTGGTCTAGAACACACACAAAAATTTTCAGCTCGTTATCTCTTTTCGTTCTTCAGTTATCGTGTTCACAGACGGACGGACAGACGAATAAGGCCGAATTAGGCCATTTTATGAATACCTTTGTGAAGCATTTTTATCAAGGATTAATATTTTCAAGCGTTACAAAGACGGGACTTAATATAATATACCTTGTATATTTACATATACAGGATATAAAAATAGTATGTGTAGTTGTTATGTATACCTACGGGTCCATGGAGACCATGCCTTCATTCGCCTGTCATTTGTATTTCTCATTTTTTTCAACTTTGAGGACTAATTTTGATAAAACTATTGAGTTTATGAAAAAAGTTTTCAAACAAAAGTTGTTTGTTTCAAAGAGAAGAAGATTTTTTGTTAACAAATTTTTTTTCTATCTCCTACGGTTTCAAAGATATAATTTTTCCCCCCTAGCGGGGGGAAACACGTTCCGATTTTGCCCAATAACGAACTTGACCTTACTTTTTTGGTCAAGAATACACAAAAAAATTTTCAGCTCGATATCTCTTTTCGTTTTTGAGTAATCGGCTTCACAGACGGACAGACGGACAGACGGACAGACGGACAGACGGACAGACGGACGGACGGACGGACGGACATGTGAAAAAGGCCGAATTAGGCCATTTTATGAATACCTATGTGAAGCATTTTTGTCAAGGATTAATATTTTCAAGCGTTACAAAGTCGGGACTAAACTTAATATACCTTGTATATTTACAAATATACTGGGTATAAAAATGTGCTATAAAGAAATGCACAAAAAGTCAGTTGGTCTACCCATATTTAGACAAATAAAATAAGTTATTGAACTTCAAAGTCACTAAAAAGCGAGAAATAAAACATATTTTTACAAAATGGAAACCCGACTTCTAAAATCAAATATTCTATAACAAAAAATACACTAAAAATTAAAAAAATAAGTGCATGTTCTTGTGCCAATTTTAGTTCACTTAAGCAAACATTTTTAAATATATATGTACAATTATTGTTAATTTTGGAGGCGGTGTCCAAATTTTATGTGAATTTCTCTATGCTGACACCGACTCCAAAAATAACAATAATTGTACATATATATTTAAAAATTTTTGCTTAAGTGAACTAAAATTGGCACAAGAATATGCACTTATTTTTTTACTTTTTAGTGCATTTTTTGTTATAGAATATTTGATTTTTGAAGTCGGGTTTCCATTTTGTTGAAATAGGTTTTATTAATTATTAAGAATACTTGTTTAGTTCAATTTATTATCGTTTTTTTTTACACCAAAATCCTGCAATGAATCAATTAATTAATAAATAAACCACTTGATTGTCTGCAAGTTGATGTATCTCTTTGTATTCACATCCATCCAATAGTAGACTAAAACCAAACAATTGTAATCCAGCAAACTCTGGAGTAATCTCTGGATTGTAATTGCAATCCAGGGACGCTGTGAAGGCACAATCCCAGAGCTTATGCAAAACGCTCTTAGAATCGCACAGGAATGGTGTATCAATCAGGGATTGAAAATTAACCCTGGTAAGACCGCACTAATTCCATTCACACGTAAAAGGAAGGTGGATAACATAAAACCACCAATCCTCTTCGGTGAAAGATTACAGATCACAAGGGAAGCCAAGTTCTTGGGAGTAATGCTGGACTCCAAACTAACATGGAACCCTCATCTGGAATATATAACAAATAAGAGCAAATCTTCTCTCATGCTTTGCAAGAGAGCATGTGGAAAAGTCTGGAGTCTAAAACCCAAAATGATCCACTGGCTCTACACAACAGTAGTCAGGCCCATTATAACCTATGCTGCTTTAGTGTGGTGGCCAAAAGTTAAGCAGATTACCGCGTGCATAAAGTTGTCCAGGATCCAGAGACTGGCCTGCTTGTGCATCACTGGATCCATGAGCAGTACACCTACAGCTGCCATGGAAGTCATACTGGGGCTGCCTCCGCTAAGCATTGTAGTAACAGCTAAAGCGAGATCCAGCGCCTATAGATTGTCTTGTAATAACAACTGGATTAATAAAAATCAGGTTGGATATGCAAGTATCGTGGGAACATCAATTATCTCAGACCCCGTCTTTGAAATGGGCACAGATATACTTCTCAAGACATACTCCTTCTCAAAACCTTTCACTGTAGTATGTGATAGGGCCATGTGGTCGGAAGGAGAACCATCCTACCTCAGGAAAGGAATCGTCTGGTATACAGACGGATCCAAAACTGAAGAAGGGACCGGGGCGGGAATCTACGGTGAGAGACCAAAAGCAAACATAAGCCTCAACTTGGGGAAATATGCTACGGTCTTCCAAGCAGAAGTCTACGCCATACTGGCTTGCGTCCGTGAGAACTTACGTAGAGGCTACATAAACCAGAACGTATTTATTCTGTCGGACAGTCAAGCTGCTTTAAAAGCCTTGTCTGGAACTGAGATCACCTCAAGGGTAGTCAAGGATTGTCTGGAGGGACTTCTGGAACTGGCAAAACGGAACAATGTTAAATTGATCTGGGTGCCGGGTCACAGTGGTTTCGAAGGAAACGAAAAAGCGGATACCTTAGCAAAGTAGAGAGTCGGAATGTCATTCATAGGCCCAGAGCCTATTTTAGGAATTCCAAAGACTGCATGTAAACAAGTGATCAACGAGTGGTCAAATGCTAAACACCGTGATCACTGGGAAAAAGTACCGCGGCAAGAGCTCGGGAAGATACTGCTTCAGAGTGCAACAAAGAGGGTATCTCTCGATGCACTGAGGCTGAACAGGATGCAACTGCGGAGGGTTACCGGGTTCATTACCGGGCATTATCCCATGCGGAAGCATCTGCACACAATAGGACTCCATAACGGCTCCATTGTGTGCAGATTGTGTGGCGTGGAGGAAGAAACATCCAGCCACATAATCTTTGACTGCGAACCTCTGGGTTACAGCAGATACAGGATATTCGGTGCATCTCACCCCGAATGTATGAACCTTCAGGAGGACCTGATAAGCAAGCTCCAGGCTATTGCCAACATATGGGAGAAGCGAGTCTCGTCAGACCGAGTTAGGAGGGGGAGCACAATGGACCATAGGGTCGAAGTGCAATAATTTTTACCCCGATATCAATCAATCAACTCTGGAGTATATTCCATGTAATTTATTATGTGATTTGAAGTTCTGAGCTAATGAAACATAAAGTTTAAAATGATCGATTTATTAATTACACACAATACCTCCCATAAACATATATACAACATATGGGTGTAAAAAATATTTAAATATTAAATTCATATGTCATAAAACCTTGCTTAATAAACAACATAAGACACGCACACTTCCCACGAGCTCTAACTGTTAGACAAGCAAACGAGAAGCGGGTGGTTTGATGTTCACTGACGTGTCACATAATTTCATATTTCATATAAAATTTTTTTGATGACACACATAATATTATTATTTTTATTATTTACTGCCAATTTATCGAAAAATAATAATATCAAAATGCATTATTGTCAATGTAAAAATGAAAAACTTTTTAGAAAAAAAATATAGTTCACTTCAAAATAAAAAATTTATAAAATTCAAAAAAATTGTTTTCCTGATTAATCATATATGTATATGGACTGAATTAATCAATTTGATTTGTATACCCGGTATATCTCTATATTTATATATAGAGATATGTTGTTATACGAGAAATATGTTGTGTGTTTGTCCGAATTGTTAGAAGAAAACTATAATAGATCGCGAAATAACGATGAGAGAAGATAGATTTTCCTTAAATCCAGAAAAACTACCAAAAGTTCGGAATTCCAAACGGTTGCAATATTATAGTCGTTGTCTGATGGCTAGATTATTAATACAGCTCATACTTTCTATAGAAATACTTGCATTAACAAAATTTCGGAAATAAATTATTTCAAATTTGAAATATAAAAAAATCGTGGCAATATTATAGTCGTTGTCTGACGGCTAGACTATTAATATAGCTCATACTTTCTATAGAAATACTTGCATTAACAAAATTTCGGAAATAAATTATTTCAAATTTGAAATATAAAAAAATGACGTTTCGAAAATTTTAAGAAAAACATTATTTGACATAAAATTCTTATGAACTTTCAGCCTGTTTATATATATACCAGGGTATATTAAATTTAGTTCCGACTTTGTAACGTTTGTAAACCTTGATCGCAGAAAAACGACCTGATGAGTACATTTCCACCTGTCCGTGTCCACCTATAGACACGATAACTCAAAATCGAAAAGAGATAACGAACTGAAATATTGTGTGTGTATTCTGGAGCTAAAACGTAAGACCAAGTTCGTGAATGGAAAATCGGACCGTGCTTCCCCTGCCAGGGGGAAAATATCTCTGAAACCGTAATAGATAGAACAAAAATTCTAAACTTATACAGTTGTATTAATAACATTACTCCATTTTGATGTCGGTTAAAAATACAACTATTGCAAATGCAATTGAAATCTTACTTAAATTACAAATATATTCAGTTTCACGTAAATTGCGTCTATAGATTCACGACACGTTATTTCATTATCGATGAAGGATGTTTACACAATTTCTATTTTATTAATTATTTAGAGTATTTGTAGAGTATTTGTAGAGTATTTGTAGTTGTGAGTACCTTTTTCCATGATATCGATTACGTGAATTTCTAATGCTAAATCGGTTATGAATACGGATTTGAGTTACTTGGATTATTTGATTTTGGGATCGGGATTTATTATTCGTCATTTTAGTTAATTGGCAAAATATTGCTTTAAATAGCTGTATCTCAAAAACAGTTGGATAGACATGTTAATTCAATTCGTTTGTAATTTTTAATATGCCTGTATATGACTACGTTAATAAACAAATTTAAGACGGCAATTTTCAATAATTCTAATGGCAATTCTCATGACAATACAATAATGCGGCACCATTGAGTTGAGCTTATAATAAAATCGGAACTAAACCACCAAGTATAAATTGAATGGTGGTTTTTAGCTGTTTAAAAAAATTAATAAATTTTTTGAAGTTATACTTCTTTTGGCGTGTTATGAGAATTCGATCAGAGTATATTTTCAGCATGTAACGAATCGCTGATATAATACTTGACTGATTTATATATACATACATTATATTTTTAAGTCTATCACATAAATAGTGTGGCTACACTATGCAGTGGAAAAAAGCTTTTGTTTGTGTGAGATATGATTTTTGTATATATTTGGACAATAAGACAATATTATACTTTATAGAAAGATGAATGAACGTTATTATTTTGGTAAATAGCTACACCATCAGCTCTCACATTAGAGCATTTCAATTTGACTATACAGTTGAAATTAGGCACAAGAATGTCTTCATCATTATTACTCCATATTCCTGATAAAAGAATAATATTAGAATTACCAGCCACATTACAATGATATCATTTTTATGGGCTCGTAACCTTTGTATATTGAAGGTATATATTGATATACCTGGTCTAGTCTTGATAAATTTCACTAATTCTGATTCTAATGTAAATAATGGATTTAAAGCCAGTCTAACAAACTCTGATTTTCACCGAAAAAGTGACGTTGGTTCTGTTGGTCGCGGTATCTTGTCTCTCTTTATACCTTAAAGGAGCGCTGCCAGAACCTGCAAATGATTCCGATACTCGACAAAAACAAAAAAAATATATTAGTAAAAGGTTTTACTAAATATTTTATAATTGAAATGACACGCACGTTTTTTTGTTAAAGAAAAGAAAAAAAAATTAAATTAAATTAAACACAAGTTTTTAAAAAAAAAAAGAACTGATTTTATTGCTTTAAAAAAAAATGAGAATCCAATTTCTTTTTCAACAATTATTTTAATTTTTCTACACAATGTCAAACTTTGAATTACTTGTACAAATTCCAACTTTAACTTGATCTGAATCGAACAATAGTTAATTATACTTCTAACCGAATCAAGCAACAGTCGATTTTAAACTGATTTGAATCAACACTGGTCACCGGTTTATATACCCGTCAAAGATCTTTCGAGAACATGGTTGTTTTTTTGAATAAATTTTTTTTTTGACAATATATTTTCGCATGGAGGCCTCTAGAATATTTTAGTTTATCAATAACCATGGACGTAATCGGAGTGTTCAGATTATTTATAAAATTAATTAAAAGTTATAATACCTCTCCTAAGGTTTGAACCATAATCCCACCCCGCTTGATTGATATTTAACTACCAACTTAATGAACACGGCCAGTGTGAATTCATAATCTATTCACAATTTTACAATACATAAGCATGCTTATTCTGTTTACTTAATCTTGTTTTTACAAAATTATTTATTTGTGATCTATTTATGTTATTTATCAAAAACATTCAATTTGTATTATTTTAATTTTATTTTTTTTAATTAAATTATATCTGATAATTTTTTTTTTAAAGAAAAACTTTAACTCTAAAGCAGGTATAATTTACTTTTCAATTTTCGACTTAAAAAAAAACTTAGTTTAAAAAAAAAAATTAATCGAACTATACTATTTTCTTCTTGTACATAGAGAAAAAACTCCTTTTTCCAAGGAGAAAAATATCGTTTTCTTAAATATTTTTCGCAACATCTTACTTAATATTCTTCTATTTCATAATTAAAATGTGTGTTGGATCCAGAAAAATTATTCTCAATAATTTTCATTACAACATGTTCTACCATGATAAAATGTAGAATCGTTGATTTTATATACAATATGGTTTTTCTATTGTAGTTTTTTACTACTTACTATATCAATTTATTAAACTGTTGTATCTTAATTTTAGTGGTGACCTGATTTAATATTATGTTAATAAATTATATAAAGAGAGGTATAACTTATTACGTGCGTACATAAGTACACACACACGCTTTTTTTCTTAGAAGATACATTCATTAATTTTTTTTTGTTCTTTAAAGTCCATATTCGCATCCTCATAAAATAAAGGTGGATCTACGAAAGTATACTGTTTTAAATTAAAACATATTCTTAGAAATAAGTTTTGTTTTTCTCGAGTTACATTACAATATGTTAGTACAGAAAATTGAGAATAGTTGAGATCGTTTTTGAGCATCTGAAGATTTATAACGGTTCATTAATCGATTATTAGACTACAAACGTTCGCTACTCTCTTAATTACAGTTTATTTGACCTTATGGAACTCTACTACTAGTGCTGAATGTGCTACTACAAATGCTGACTGTGCTCGACAAACGCTCACAACAAAATTTGATCGCATTATAGTTCCTAATTCAAAAGTCAATTTTTAAATACCAATATAATTTATTACAAAAATCGATTTTTACATACTTTTTCAAATTTTTTTATTGCTGATAATGAGAATAGTAACAACATCATACAAAATATATTATTAGTTCAGCATAATCAGGCAAATTTCTTTCAAATATTAAATCTACTGGTTACATCCAAACAATGTACAATATTAAAGCATTCGATTCTAAACACCAACAAACAGGTATGCAATGGCTAAAGGCAATTAAATTCAATTTTCCGAAGCACCAAAAATTTAGATATTTTTTTCTGGATAACTATCATCCGTAAACTATCAGTGTAAAATCAAAACAATTAAGAGTAGGTAATATAATCACTCTCTAGCTGTCACAATTTTAGTCTGATCAAAACCAAATGTGGTATCTGTTATGATTTTAGTATTCGCAAGGCCAATTTTATTAATAAATGGCATATGTCCAGGGAGAAAGGGAGGCATAAAGAAAGAAGAAAACACAAAATATAAATTATCTCTCTTAATATTAGAACAATCGAAAAATGCGTAAGGAATTAAGTTGTAAAACATCACGTTTGCTACAATTCATCACCATATCATTTTTGCTCAAACTCTAAAAAAAAACTCTACAGTAAAACTTAGTACCTACAACTTTACTTCTTATAAATTTTTCGATTTTTCGAATATTACGGGAGATATGCCAAATTTTTCTGTTTTCCCCTCCCCTTAAACCCCCCTTTCCCCTTGTCCGATTTTGACGCACTTGACCTATTTAATACCAAAAGTACCTCAAATACCAAGTTGAATTTGAATTCCAATCAGAATAAAACTGTGACCGTTAGAGAATCCACAGACACATAAACTTATAGATATGTTGATATATATATATATATATATATATTATATACATTTTTACGATAGTGATTTTTAACATCTACTAGGTAGAATCGAGAGACATTTGAATCATTTTTTACGAAATTCCAACATTGGTACAAAAACAACAGCTACATTTCCTTTGGTGGAAATTCGCTAATATGTAAAAAATATACATCCCACCAAAATTTGTTTAGAGATTTCACTTTTTCTACATCTAAAAACATTGAACTAATATTATTAAACGGTGCAGACGGTGCAGACCGTCACCAAATTAGCAACAAGTAACATCTCCTCGGATAATAATTACAATTAGCTAATTCATACTGATGATGACTACTTTGTAGTCGAAATACGTATTTATAAAATACAAAAAAAATTTTGATCCATAAAATTGGTGCAAAAATCGAAATTTATTTATTGACCTAACTCCCTATATCAAACAATCGAATATTCGAAATAATTTTTATTGGTTATTAAATGATTTCTCCAAGAGTCAGTTTATTTCCTGGATAATTTTGATAATAAGATTATTTATTATTATTAAACTTTTTCATTAATTATAAAATATTTGAGTATATACATACATACATACATACATACAAATGCATACACACACACGAACTATAATATATAGATCTGGAGGCGTTGTTCAATTGGTTATGGTTTTAATATGGTTTTTTATAGTGCGGGGTGAAGAGTATATTCACGGTAGCACTCACATATACACAAGCATCAAGATACCAATTATTAAATAATTTGAGAGTGGCCTCAAGTAGTATAAATGGGCTTTATTGTTACTCTCTTATAAATAGCAGGTGCACACACACACATCCATCGATTTCAAATACCTACACTGTTTTTTTTATAACCTCTATATACAGACTACAATGTAATAGCGCTGCTCCAAAATTTACGTAATAGATCAAATAGAAATATTACGGTAGCTGTTTCGCGATCGCTAAATTTGACTAGTTATTAAATATACATAATACATGTGATATTAAATTTAAAGACAATTTATCACAGCAAATGTGAGATAATGGTATGGGAGAAGCGTGGAAAAATCACAAATTATAAATTTTTTGGATGTGAAAACGTCTATTCTATCTTGTAACTGGTAGTAGGTCGAACATTCTTGTTAGACGTCATCCTACATTTTGTCTGTGACGTCATCCTACCAGCATGCAGATGAATGGTTAAATGGTACATCAGACATATTCTTCAAGTGACTTCAAAAAAGGAAGAAGGTTCTGAATTGAATACACTGAACAAGGGATTGGATCAGAATAGCGTTGAGATAAAACTCATACCTAGCGATATTCTTATGTGAAAGTCTCTATATAGAACACTTTATTTTACGATATACCTATATAGTTTATAATTTTTGTTTTGGGAAACATGTTGCTGGATTCCGACATAATTAGGGAAAAATGAATAGCATCAATGTAATCAACGAATTTTTTTTTTACATATAGATAGAATGTAGAGGCTGTCGTTGACGGGGTACACTTCGACCATAAAGTCCATTGTGACATCTAAGGATGTGGGGATGTGATTGGAGTGGAAAAAATTTTTGTGAATAGGCTAGGTAGGATATGCGGTTGCAGCCGACTATGATAGGAACTATGCCGATATTTATCTGGAGTTCGTGAAGGAAACTGCAGAAAACCTTGTCGAGCATAGCCGATTATTTCGTTCTTGTCCATACGCCGACAATTTGGTCAATTTGGTCAACCGCTCCCTTTTTTTTTCTCTTAATAATTGACAAGCTGCTAATGTCGAGATTCAAACCCATACCCTACCAGTTTCCAAGTAGGCATACTGCGCAGACATAACGCCTTAGGCCGCTCGGTCACTTGAACTGGTAAAAGTTTTACATATAAGTACATATTGTTTCTTGTTTTCGACATTCGTTGACTATATTAATTAATTTGTTAAACATCAAATAAAACAATTTCTCCCATCATAAATTCTTGATAATAGACTTCATTTTTTTCCATTGAAATGTTGTATTTTTGGTAGGACTTGGTAGGACCGTTACACTGATGGTCGAACGAACATTTTTGTGTTACAAAATAGCTTCAGAACCAATAATGCGTTTACAATGATTGAGCCCACAACAGATGCATCAGTCTTTACGTAACTATCGCGCTGTATTTGTTTTGCCTTAGGCGCAATCATAGCATTGTAGGCGCATGCGCGTGAACGGTTACGAATTAGCTGAGTGTTAAGTTATAAATTGGTGTTGAAAATTACAAAAAAAAATTTTTATTATGTCTCATATGACTCGCAAATATGCTCGAAATTATAAAAAACACATATCAGACAGAATGAAATTCAACGAGCCTAACGTCCAAACGTCTATGAATCATGTGCAGGATTTTTCACGAAAAACCTGCGGCACAAACCCGAACTGCGCCTTTTTTTGTATTGAAGATAAATTACCATCGTTAAGAAAAGCTTATATCTATTAGAATTACTTTATGTTGTTTTTTATTTTTGAAAATTAATACGGTTATCTATAATGGTTTATCTAGAATCGCCTGGATAGGTTTTTTTTAACGAATTTTCGACGAAAATGTAGCTTTTGGTTTTGTACGAAAAAAAAACTTTTTTTTGAAAGAAAAAAAATCAAAATTCATATCTTATTTTGTTCTAATACGAATTATTAATATTTTGTACTTAGTTACTTTTTGTACTTAAAAAAAAACTCCTTCTTTAAGGAGAAAAACATTTTTTCTTAAATATTTTTCCTTTACAACTTTTGTACCTAGAATTATGTGATGAGGTAAGATGAGGCTAAAAATTATTTCAATAATTTTCCACACAACAAAAGAAGAATCTCTCGTAAAAGAAGTATCGTTTATTACTACAGTTCAAATGAACTTATTTCATATTTTGACACATAGTATCAGATCCGAGGTTATATCAGATTCATCGGAATTCATTCGGATTCATTCACACCATATCATCTGCCATATTGTATCATACAACCAACAAATCACTCTGTATATTAATAATAAAGTTATCACGTCTAGTATTGTATCTGGTATCACGGCCTGTTTATAGAGGTCGTGTGAGTTTTTCACATTATGTCTTCTTTTTGGTATCGACTTTTTGATATCGACTTTTTAGCTAGCTCATCATCATCGATGCTTGCTTGTGTGCGCTGTGCGCGTTCAATAAAATATGTTGATTGCTTATTTGTGATATCAAATATAATTTATTTTTAAAAAATAATTTTTTTTTAATGGAGAGATTATGCGAGGCGAGCGAGCACCTTCCTTATAACTTAAATTGTTTTTAATAGCAATTTAGTTTTTTTTTTTTGTTTCGATTTTTAATACGTTCATGTTGTCTTCCACCCCAAATAGTTTTTTTTTATATCTGGTATTAAATTATCGTCTTTTCTACTGTGTGGAATAAATTTATTACATTATCGTTAATTATTTAATTGAATGTTACATAACGATTTCGTTTTTGGCTTATCGATTTATCAATTTATTGATTTTTTTATCTTTGGAATGTATGACGCGGGAAGTTTTCATGTTTTTTCTATTATAATACTTTTTACTATAAAAAAGGGGCAGCTGAGGTATAATACTCAGTACGTTTTAATTTTAAATTTAAACTTTTTTTTCCAAGCTCTGGTCCATCTATTTGTATAAGCAAGTTCCAGTACCATTCCTGGTTCTTTTTTTAACGAGTTTTGGCAATGTTATCTATAATGGATATATATATATATATATATATATATATATTTATATAGATTACATAGTGGAATAAAATGAGTCAAAAAACTACCCTAAAAACTAAAACTTCGGAATTCCGAGTAACAGCTCGGATCGTCCTCAAACCTTTTGTAAATTGTTACAAATGCTCAATATATAAAAACTAATATATATATATATATATATATATATATATATATATATATATATACATGTACTTAATAAAATAAAATATTTGAAAAATGTTATTTTAAAGATTTATGGCAAATTTATCAAAATAAGTGATTTTTTGCAAATAATTAGTTACTAATACCTCATCTTTGATTGGATGAGGTACCTCATGTACCTCATCTTTGACTTACACGCGCGTACTATGGAGACGGATATATGACCTTAATTAACAAATCCATACCTCCCAAACATTTGATCCTAATAAAAATTTTATTCACGTTTTTTACGTAAAATTTTCTCCTCTTTCGATTGGCGCAGGCAGTTTTTGTAAAAAAATATTAATTTTCAAAGTTTTTCGCGAAACTTAATAATAATAACTTTCTTAGCACCCCTTTTCAGGCAGGGGATTTTTTACCATATATTACTGATACACTTTAGAAGATAATATCAAAAATTCTCATTGTTACTCCAAATTCTGAAGCTGTTTCCTTATTTTACTCTACTAACATGTACCATTAATTCTCACCTTTGTCCAATTTTAGAGCCAATTTCAAACCTCTTTTGTCCGAGCTCTGTTATTTTCGAACATTTTTTATTGAGGCTGTCTTAAGATAGTCGTGCTGAAAAGCCATTACCGCAATTTCATTAATATGATGGCGAGAAACCTTGGAAACCATGGAAACCTTGAAAATGGTTGGAAATTTTGAATTTCTGAGTACATATTCATAAATTCAGAAATTGATCTAGGATTTTTTTAAATTACGCATCTCAAGATACAAAAATTTTGACTTGAAAGCCTTGTCACATTAGACCTTTTCTGTACATATTTTTATAACAATTTTTAATCAAAAAATTATTTCAAAAACCAATTAATTCGCCACAAATTGACTGCAAAATCTTGAAAAATGTAAACAGTCGATATACACAGGGCGGCTTCTGAGCAGTGCCGCATTTAATACAGTATTGTTTCTCATCGTTATCAAAACAATATTTGATCCCATTATTGTTGTTATTTTATATTGTTGATCTTATTATTACATTATTCTATGAACAATATTTTGTTTGCTTATTTCTTCATTGCAAAGGAGTAAATAAATCGCCAACGATGATTCGCCATTCAAAGAACTTATGGAAATCCAAACACGTGACCATTGGCTACGGTTTTCCCGGTGTTTGTGAAAATGTCCTGGATCTGTCCTATTTTCAGTTATAAACCCATACTATATTAGCATTTAAAAGGTAGACTTCTCATTTTTCTTGATGAAATTGAAATATGACATTAGATAGATAGATTGTAGAGGATGTCCTGAACGGGACACACTTCGACCATAAGGTCCATTGTGATTCCTAAGGAGTGGAGGACAAAAAATTTTTGTGTGTAAACTAGGAATTGGCAGGATGTGCGGCTGCACCCGACTTTGAAAGGAACTACGCCAATACTCACCTGGAGTTCGTGAAGGAAAGTGTAGAAAGCCTTCACAAGCATAGCTGGTTACTTCGTTCTTGTCCATACGCCGACAGTTTAGTCAATTAACCGTCCCCCTTTTTTTTTTTAATAATTGACAAACTGCCGATGTTGGGATTCGTACCCATAACCTCCCAGTTCCAAGTACACACTACGCCTTTACAAGCGCGGCAACATTGGCTGGTATAATATCACATTAAGCTCATTGTCGTTTTGTTTTTTAAGTTTTCGACCAATTTTGAAGCAACTGCTGATATAAAAAAAATTAATAGAAGAGTTATAAGGTACAACTGCCAAACCACAAATAACAATTAATCACTGTTAACACAAATCTTGCAGAGTACAATATATAGTAAATAGTATCATACATATTACAGCACTATATAGGTTATACTAGAGATATATTCAATTGACATAGATGTAATAAGTAAATTTGTTATACTTTATTTTATAAATTTTACTTGGACTGTTACGAATGAACTACGTTAATTGCATAGATAAAATATATCTTCTTAAGGTAAGTATCCATCTGAGACAAAACAGTCTCGAGAGTAGTCGCGAGACTCGACTCACAAATGGACAGGGGGCTGAGAGCAGTATCGGAGATAAGCCAGAACTCCGAAAGAGCACCGACCACAGGTGGACATGTATATTAATGCTCTCGAGACTCAGTCTCCAGTCTTCCGTCCGTGTTGGAAGAGTTTGCGAGCTCTCGTAGACTTTACTGTTGTTCACCCACTACTATATTTTATCTATGGTTCATATCCATAGAGAAATACAGTTTGTTTATGTCATAATATTTATACCCAGTATATTTGTAAATATACGAGGTATATTAAGTTTAGTCCCGACTTTGTAACGCTTGGAAATATTTATCCTTGGCAAAAATGCTTCACAAAGGTATTTATCAAATGGCCTAATTCGGTCATTTCCGCATGTCAGTCCGTCTGTGAACACGATAACTCCAGAACGAAAAGAGATAACGATCTGAAAACTTTATGTGTGTGTTCTAAAAGTAAGGCCAAGTTCGTTAATGGGCAAAATCGGAACGTGTTTCCCCCCTTTATATCTTTGAAACCGTAAGAGGTAGAAACAAAATTTTGTTAATCAAAAATCTTTTGTTTGAAATTTTTTTTCATAAACTTTATAGTTTTCTCATAATTTGTACTCAAAGTCCCTCGGAAAACAAAAAATGTGCCCATTTTTAAGGTCATGAGATATTTAAAAAAAAATTGTGACACAACAAACATTTACAAATAATTCATATTTTATAAACATTGAATAGGCAGAAATATTAACAATTCAAACATTGATACACAACTCAGTATATACTGGGTATTCAAACAGTTTACTCAGTTAGTTGTTATATTACTGGTTATTATTATTATTAACTTGTCACAGCTGTGACTCTCAAGTGGAAACGAAATATCCTTGTCTCGAGAGCAATTATTATCGAGTCTCAGAGAGTTGTCACGAGAGCAAAAGTGATCTCAAATAGACAATACCCTGAGACTAGTCTCGAGACTTTCTCTCGAGACTTCGTCTCAGGTGTACACTTAGCTTTAAATCCGGAAGACCTTGTGAACGCCCCTGGAACAGATCTGATAATTACCATAACTATTTTCAATATACCTACATCTAATCTGTGTGTATACTTACAAAAAAATATTTAATAATAATTTAACCAACAACAGCAAAAAAAAAAAAGAAAAGATAATAATAATTTTATAGACCTTTAAATGTATATTAAAAAACAAAAAACAACGAGAGAAGAATCAGATTATAATCTAGATCTCTCGTAGTGGTACACAAACAGAGAACAACTACTTACTTATAATAGTTCAGTAACAAAACACCTTATAGTTAGTTAGTACGTGAAATGCTACTAGTTTATAGGTACAAAAAAATTATAATATTAGTACGCCTACCAACATACAACATCCAAGTTAAACTAGACACCACAAAAACATTATTATTTATCATCATTATTCATTTAAACTTATTTTTTAAGTTGCTACCATAAATATATAGAAAATTGTTTGAAATTAATGCCGGCTTTACATTAACAACATTACTTTACGGATAAGCCTTTAGTTTTAAGTCGTAATAATACCTATATACTTTCGAATACTTTTTACTATTGAGTTTTTATGTTAAAATCGCCTCGTCGCGGTGGCAAAACTAGAAATCTTTCATAGTTGTAAACAAGAATATTACTTTAACGTGCTGTGTAATAGAGTTTATGATAATATTTAGATTTTTCAGTTAACATTTCAAGCAGTTATTATTTTACTAAAATATTATATATTTCCTCAAAAATAAATTTTAAATTTTACTCTTTCTGGACATTTGGGAAATTTATGGAAGCTAATATGATAATTGGTTTTTTTTGAAGGTTTACAGTTCGGTACACAACAATTTTCAGATATTATAAAATAAAATAAACGATTTTTATAATGAAAAATGTACAAGGTTAAGTTACCGGTTAAGTTATCACTCGTGTTACTGCATGTAAACAGGTGATCAACGAGTGGTCAAATGGTAAACATCACGATCACTGCGAAAAAGTAACGCAGCAAGAGCTCGGGAAGGTACTGCTTCAGAGTGCAATAAAGAGGCTATCTCCCGATGCACTGAGGCTGAAGAAGATGCAACTGCGGAGGGTTACCGGATTCATTACCGGGCATTATCCCCTGCGGAAGCATCTGCACACAATGGGACTCCATATGGGTCCATTATGTGCAGATTGTGTGGCGAGGAGGATGAAACATCCAGCCACATGATCTTTGACTGCGAGCCTCTAGGTTACAGCAAATACAGGATATTCGGAGCATCTCACCCCGAATATATGAGGTCCGGGCTATTGCCAACATATGGGAGAAGCGAGTCTCGTCAGGCTGAGGTAGAAGGGGGAGCACAATGGACCATAAGGTCGAAGTGCAATACTTTTTAGACCCCAAGATGTATCTATCTATCTATATTGTATGCGTTTAAGTCATCAATCATCATCATATTTTGTATTTCAATACACTATGTACAAATAACGGTAATAGTCAATTCGGATACTAAACTAAATAAACTTACCCGGTTACAAGTGTCCAAAAGCCAAAATAACCAAAACGGAAGCCTTCTCCAGGAAATGTTTTCAAAAAAAGAACCCTGAATTTCGATTTCCAGTTTTTTTATTCCCGTTGATGTTTCCAACGAAAAGTTTCAAATAACAGTAATAATTTGGATTTTTAGCGATTATCCATATTATCCTAGATTAGTACATAAGTCCTACAAACTATGAGATAAAATGCTCGATGTGACAGATAAAAACAAGAAATAGTTAGGTGATAATTGATTAAAAATAAGAGATTACAGAGGAGGGACGAGAAGAGAAAAAAGAAGGAGATAAGAGATTAGTAACAGCAGATCGTTGAAACTGAAATAATGCTCCGTTTTGTGTTTGTGTGCAAAAAGTTTTGTCTGATGTGAAGCAACCTTAACTGCATGAGAGGTGTATTTAAGTAAGTTAAAACAGTGTTGTACTTAACTCTCCAAAGGCTAACTACTATTAAATATAAACTCGAATGCCTAATAATGATAATGTTCTTATGAATTATATTTACTTACTATATCATACCATGCATTTGAAAAAAGAGAAAGTTGAATTGTGATATTATTTCTTTGTATTATTTATGTATAGAGATCAATTCTTCAAAAATTATATTAATTTAAATACGTTATATATATATGGTTGGTTTGTTCTTTTTGGTGGATATAGTCGAAGAGTTAGTGGATCACTATAACATAAGAATATGTAGTGACCACTAGACGAAATACTTTAAGATCACATCACAATGTGTGGTCAAATTAATAAAAAAAATGCACCGTGTAGGAGTTGCCTAAATCAGCGTAAACCTTTCTCAGAGGAAGGAATCATAATGAATATCAAATTCAATTATCATTTATAATATCAATTATTATTAAGAATCACTGTGAAGAATTTTTGTGATAAAATTCAGACCGTTGTGTTTTTCTTTTCCTTTAAGTTAGATTTTCAGTTTTTTTTAAATGCATTTTGTTTTTTTTTTGTAAAAATTTTTTTTTTTTGTCGGTTTTTTTTCTGTAAAAAATTTTTTTATTTGAAGTCGGTTTTAAAAAAAAGTTTCTAATTTTTCCATTATGAATGAGTATACCCTTTCAAACAAACAAAAATTTTCACATAAATCGATGATCACATACAAAATGAGGGTTTTCCTCGATTTCCAGGGGATCTTTTCATCAGAATGCGATTTGGTGAAAATGGGACCAATCGTAAATCAAACCCTTTGAAACAAAACAAAAAATTCAAAACCGGTCATAAATGACGGTGTTCTGAGGTAACAAATATTAAAAAAAAAACATACAGACGAATTGAGAACCATTCTCCTCTTTGAAGTCGGGTTAAAAAGTAGCGTTCTTTTTTCAAAAATTATTATATACTAGCTGGACTGTGCAGCTTCGCTCGCGAAAAACAAACATATTTTGGATAAATTCGGGTAAAAGTAAAGATATTTCAAAAATTTACCTTAACCACTCGCACCCCTTGGTGTGGGCCTTGTTTATTTTTCAAAAAGGTACATTTAATGCAGCCAATCTCACGTGATGCTGTTACCAACGAACAGCATTTAATTTATATTATATAGATTGAATTGATTGACTTTGAACTGAATTTTTCGAAAGAAAGAAAGTTCGTTTAAAAGTTCTATTTAAAAA
The DNA here is from genome assembly GCA_963920215.1 of Nineta flava. Lineage (NCBI taxonomy): Eukaryota > Metazoa > Arthropoda > Insecta > Neuroptera > Chrysopidae > Nineta > Nineta flava. The sequence goes on from OY986041.1 coordinate 46,037,085, forward strand.
ACAAAATGTTACGGTCCGTTTATGTGCTCGTTGAAATGTCTTGGTATTTTATTATTTTCCAGCAAGTATTATTATTAACATTGAATTGAAATTAAAGGTAATTATTTTAGTGATCATAGTTTTGGACATACAGTTCCTTCCTCAGACAAAATGATACAGAGATAATTCTTTTTTTAATGTTTACAAAAAGGGTAAGATAACTTTAGAAAAGCAGGTATAACTTTTTGAATATTAAAAAGCAATGTATAATTAAAATGTTTTGTAAATTATAGGTGAAACAATATTATAAAACATAAAATAAATACAAATTGTGTCTATATAAAATTCGTGATTTTGATAGTTCTAATATGTGATCTAAGTAGTGATTCTCAGATTTTAAATGTTCTATATACGAAGGTTTTTCTCCTCTACTCGTGAAACAGAATTCAAGTATTATACAGTCTCTCTTTTTGGCAGTGTATGTTGGATATATGTAAACAAACTCAAAATTTTTTGTTAATTTAACTACTTAAATCTTATTAAATAAACAAATATTTGAGATTTTCGTAACAATAATTTTCTTTTGTCTAGTTTTGGAACACAGAAAATATATGACAATGAATATTTTCTGATCCTTCATCAGAAAATATATGATAATGACCAAAAATATACCAATTTTAACAAAAAGATAAGGAATTTGAAATCTGCTTTGAGATTCAATGTTTTGAAAAAATCGATAGACTGATAGACTGATATAAATAATAATTTAAAAAATTACGATTTAATATTAAACGACCAACTGGACTTTCAAAATTCGTCACTCCTTAATCTTTTTGTAGATAATAAATTTTCGCCATTGTATAATCTGTAATATTTTTGTAAGTTCGACCGATGACGCCCATACACACACAGACAAAAATTTGTTTCATAATATTTTGATAAAATTATTTTGTATTTTATTTATTACATTATAGTAACTTTATTTTTATTTCAGCTAACCCTTTAAAATTTTTTTAAATATTTTTGAGTTTTACCAATATTTCTTTGTTTACATTTATACAATGTTTTATCAGAGGGGAAAATATACATCTTTGAAACCGTAAGAGATATAACAAAAATTTAATTACCGAAAATCTTCATCTATTTAAAATAAACAACTTTTGTTTGAAAATTTGTTCATAAGCTCAATAGTTTTCTCATAATTTGTGATTAAATGTGCCTTGGAACATCATTGATATACAACTCAGTATATACTGGATATTCAAACTAAGTTAGTTGTTACATTATTTGTTTTAAATTTAATTTTGAATAAAATTTTTTTAAATACAATACGACTTCTTTGACACAAAAAGCCTTTTTCCCTTGAACACTTTACGAAGCTGCATCATTTAAACTACCACAGATTATATTAGAAACTCTCCGTCAAAATAGGATGGACATTTTACGAAGTGTCCAAGCAATACATATATCTTTCCTTGTCTACAAAATACCCGGGATCTTCGTGAAAAGATAGTTGTACACTAAACACACCACGACATATACATTAAAGTTCTACCATTTGGTGTGATTTTCCCGACTACATAATTTTGGTGAGTTTCTGTTAGAATTAACAAATTACGTAATAGGGTGTGTGTTTGTCAAATTATAGATGAAACCATTCACTAAAAAAAAAATATCATTCCAATCTTATCAAATGAGTTCAAGAATTTTTTATGTATACAAATTAAAATTATTTTAAAACTATTATAAAAGAGAATTATTTTTGATCAATCTAAGATAAAATATATTGAATATTAATTATATATTAAGTAATAAATATAATAACCTGGTGATTTGTTATATACTGTTTTTTTTTAAATAGCTTTTATATAAACCATTCAACTAGAAATAATGAGTCTATGATTGATATTAATGAGAAATTCAATCAAAATTGAATATTAAAAAATGTTGGAATGTGCTACCACCTACATCCGGCCCGTTGTCTCATACAGATAGACGTAGGTATACAACAACAAAAAAATCAATCAATCAATCAAATTTCATAAAGAGTTTAAAGAAAGATTCTTCTTTTCTAAAACTATACTCTTTAATCCTATAATTAAGCGAAATAATAACACTTCTTTTGAAATTGAACGGATGTTAAACATTCCATATGTATTGGATGTTGCGAATTATGATTTTCATTGTTTTTAAGAGTATATTTAATAATAGTAATATATATATATATATATATATATATATATATATATATATATATATATATATATATATATATATAATTTTTTTAAACTAGCTTTTATTCAATGAACTAAAAAGTAGAAAATAAAATTTCACTCATAAGTGAGCCGGGAAAAAAAAATTTGGTTACGTACATTATTTTACGATTTTTAGTATATTCAAAATTTTTTTAAATTTATTTTTATTTAAGACTAAAAAACACGTTATTTACCACCGCTTCCACTACTTCGAATATTTATCAGCACTTCCAATAAATTTCTATTTTAACGAATATTTTCGAATTACATCTATATAGAACGATGTGAGAGGTACTATATTGTAATGTCACAGGACTGATACACGTATGTAAATTTCTCTAGCTCAATTAGAACTAGTCAATTACAAATTTTGATTGCAAAATTTAGCCTCAATAAAACATACCAACATGTGAAGTTACATAAACAAAATATTGTATCAATAGAAATTCTTTGGTTAAACAAAACAATTTAATATTGTTACTAAGGATTCCTCAAATCGGTTAAAACGATATAGAGTAAATGCATTAAAATTTTATCGTCATGATGGTCAGGTTTATGTATCAAATAATGGCCATAATATAATACCAAAACACGTTTATGCCTCGGCTATCATTCGTCGTTTATATGACAAATAACAGCAGACATGAAATATTTCCATAATTTTTGTGTATTTCTGGCCCCTCGGAAGTTCAGAATTTTTGCCATTTTCACAGTATTAACTGAGAGAGATTATGCGTGAAGTAATTGAAGCGTACAGTGTCATTGGTATGTGTTATGAACTTACAAATGACGAGTTTTTAATCAAAGGGAGTAAATTATTTAAAAAATAATAAGAATTAATTCAGAAAGTACAAGAGTGTATAAAAACTGAAGTTTGGAACCCTTTTAAAATAATGGAATTGAGTCGCGGAAAAATGGCATCATGAGAAAATTATACCTATGCACAAGTTTTCATTCAATTAGGATTTATAACCAAGATGAAAGGTGACCAATTTTTTAAATTAGGAAAATTTGTTATCTTCCATCTAGCTTCTACACACCACTTCATGTGGTTCAGTTGTTAAAGGCGTTCTGAGAAACTGGCGGGTTGCTGGTTCAGTTCTCAACACTGGCAGTTTGTCAATTAAATTGATTTAAAAATAATAACTATGGGATGGTTAATTGACTAAACTGTAGACATATGGACAAGAAGAAAGTAACCGGCTATGCTTGTCAAGGTTTTCTGCAGTTTTCTTTCATAAACTCCTGATGAATATCGGCATAGATCCTATCAAAGTCGGCTGTAGTCGCACAATCTACCAATTCCTAGTCTACAAACAAATTCCTTGTTCTTCATGGGTCGGTAAAAAAGACCAAGAAAGGCCTATTTGCCATGCTTTGATCTCCCCTCCGCTACAACTACTACTTGCTCCAACACAATTTCATCAATTTGGAAGAACATTCGGTAAAAATTACTTGGCTACCTAAACGGAATTTTTTAATGTGGTTTAAAATAATCGGATCGAGTCCGTAAACAGTTTTTGAGTTTAATATAGAATATAAGATCTTATGTATATAAGTTATTTGTACTATTTTGATAGAAAACAGTAAAAATAGAAGAAAAAAAACAGTAACAAAAAATTAATTAAATATTTTATTGTTTGATTATATTGTTATTGTTGTTTAACCTAAAGTTGCCAATAACATAACCGGTTATGTTATGTTTGGAGACAAATAATATATTTTATTATAACCTTATGTTGTAGAGATAAGACTTGAACATGTTACACAAGAGATATGTACATATGTTTTTAAAACTATAATAAGCAAGAGGACATCCACCACAACTATATAGTTAGTACTTCAGGACACCCATAGTCTTGTAGCCTTCGTCATCATCACAATCATCATATAAACCTATATATATATATATATATATATATAGCATGATAATAATAATTCTCTAAGGTGTTGGTGGCGACAACAGGCGCACCCTTATATGAGTGGGTGCATATACAGATTTGGGGGCGTGTTGCCGCCCCATATAACACTGAAACAATATATTTTATATGTATATTTTTGATTATGGTTTGCGTTTTTTTTGTCAGGGTTTTTGTTTTTATTAAAATATATGTACATTGTGTTTATTAAATCTGTGACCTAGCAAATAATATTAGATTTAGTTTAAGGTGAATTGTCTGACCTAAGTCACTCTATTCCAAATTTCAACGATATTCTATCTTCCATTTGACCTTTGCCTGATAGAATACGTTGTAAGTTATAACAGATGAGAAAATTATCATTAAAAGTTTTGTCCATGGATAATCAAAACAATCTTGTCATAAGGAGCAATATTTTAGATTAGGGTTTCTTCTTTCTGTAACGTTTTTAAAAAAAAACTTAATGAGGAGGAAGGGAAAGGGGATAGACGTTTTCTTCCTAATCAGATATAACATTTGGATAGGGATGTATTACAACGAGATTTTTAGATGGCAATGTTGAATACGGAGTTGAATTTTCACGTGGTGAGACACGCAACAAATTAGCAACAAGCAACATATCTCTGAATCCATATCCCGGAGATAGTTACGATTAGCTAATTCAAACTGATGATGACTACATTGTGGTCGAAATACGTATTTATAAAATACAAACAAATGTTCTAGAAATAGGAGCAAAATTTGAAATATAATAATTAGAGGTTGTTATATGTTTTTTAAGTTCCAGCAGTTCTTTGTGTGCTGAAATGGAAAGTGTTATGTTGAAAGGATGGTGTTCACACTACCTTAGTCCCGGAAGATTTATCGGATGAGTGGTTTCTCTTTCATTGTCATCATTCTTGAGCAAACTAAACCACAACAAATCAACATTCAAAACTCAAGCTGAAAAAAGAAAATTAAAACCGTTTACCTTTCGATATTTATTTTCCAACTATGATATAACAAAGTCAATTACTATACCGTCGAGTAAGTGATTTTGTTAATTTGGTTTTATGTATGTTGAGACCAGTACTAACAACCCAATTGTATCCCGGGTACATTTTTTGCTTTTTAAAATCATCTTGGTAGTGCTTGGTTTTAGAGCTTTGGTAGTTATAACCAATCTTAAAGAGGATAAAATTCTGAATAAATTATATTCTTACAATTTTTCTTAGATTAGATTCTCTTTAAAAAAAACCGAGATATTTAAAAAAAAGTCCACAAATTTTGGTCGAATTGGAAAAACTTGGTGTTTTATAAGCGGATATGACGTACACAAGTAGAAATAATAAAACGTATACCAGAACTTTTGCACAATACTGGGCTGATTGGCAAATAGACAACCGCAGCCAACTTGTTAGAACAATATTGCCATTTACAGGATTGCCTCAAGTTACATGTTGCCTTCTTTGTTGGAAAAAAGACAAATTTGTATAATACCGTTATTACTAGTAAAGTCAGTTATTTCATATTTGGAAAAATGTGATTAATTATAATAAAACAATGTATCAATTTTTCAAACATAATCACTGTACACAAATTTATAGTAATAATGTCTGTTTGGAACAACAATATAATAATAATTTGTTTAGTGAAGAATAATATGACATTCGTCCTTATGATAATAATACAACACACAAATATTTATAAGAGTCAAATGATCGATTTTGTTTCAGAAAAAATCTCTCATAAAAAGTATTATAATTGAGAGATTAGTGTATTGGCTATACAAGTGATAATCTAGAAAATGGTTGTAGCAAATGGAATTTAAATTATAAAAATGTAAAATAAAACAATTGTAATTAACAACTAACTGAATGTATTGCTTAAATACCCGGCATATACTGAGTTCGTTATCAATGTGTGAACTGTTTTGAGCTAATTGTGGCAAAAAACTATTCAGTTTAAGAAAAAAGTTTCAAACAAAAGTTGTATATTTTCAAGAGAAATATCTATTGTCTTTATATTTTTGTTCTATCTCTTACGGCTTTATAGATGTATATCCCATCTTTGAGGGACATATCCTCATTTTTTAGCCCTTAGAACATACATATAAAATTTCAGCTCGTTATGTCTTTTCGTTTTTAAGTTACCAGACAGATTTTATGAAAACCTATTCCAAGTTTTATTTTCTTCTAACAATATTTTTAAGCATACAAAGTCAGAACTAAATTTAATATACTCTTGTATATATTATATATACTGGGTAAAAAAACTATGGTACATGCTTTAATTATTAGGTAAAGCACCAAAAATCAAAAAATAATGAAATAGATTATTATAAAGCTCAAAAAAAATTACTTTGAGAAGACTATGATGACTTAATTTCAATACAAAATGCTCCAAACTTTTTCAATTTACTATTTCATTATTTTTTGCTTTTAAGTTTGTTACCTACCAATAAAAAGTTATTATTTTAAAGACTGTATTAGTATTTAGACAGTTAGTATTTTAAAGACTGCCAAAAGAGTCTCGTAATATATTCTGTTAATGATAAAATTTCGTACGAATTTGATTCCAAACATTTTTTGTGTGTTCAACAAATCTCGAGATATAGAGTGGAGAATGGGAGGTGCGCATCCGTGTGTAGGATAATGCTATATTTATATATTATATTTACATTATTACGTTCAAGATTTCAGTCAATTTACATTATACATCCTTTTCAACAAATATGAATGTGTATTATATTTTAAATGATTAACCGGTCTTGAGTTCGAACCCGAGAGTCGGTGCCGCATTCGTATATGTATGATAATGCAATTCTTACATATTACATTGGCATTATTATATAAGCCCAAATGAAGAATAATGGCGACGCACGAATTAAGAACTTAAGGACATCACAATTAAACGCCAAAAATGGTATCGGTATTAAATGTATTTTCTACCATACAATTAGTAAAGACCAAAACAAAATAGTTAGGACAGCCAGGCATTATACACCACAAGGTTCTAGGAAAAACGGTCGACCCGTAAATACCTGGAAAAGAATTATCTACTGGCCGAATTAAAAAATTTTGACATGACTTGAAATTCCAACAAACCAATAGCAATAAATAAAATACGATGCATGGTAGAAGCCCGATGATACTCATGGAATTACAGGAACCTTATAATAATAATTATTATATAAGCCCATATTATATTTACAGTATTATATAATCCCACGATTTTATATAAACTCTAGCTCTCCGCACTATTGCTCCATATAGGTTGATCGTACGTAAAAATACCAGGTACCAAATTTGTAGGGAATTGTATGATCTACAAGTTCCTTTAATAATACCTAACCTTTAATAACATTTACCAGATTAGAAACTAAATATTTGCAAGAAACCTCATTTTTAACCCGACTTCAAAAATGAGGATGGTTCTCAATTCGTCTGTATTTTTTTTTTTTTATGTGTGTTACCTCAGAACTCTGTCATTTATGAACCGATTTTGAATTTTTTGTTTTTGTTTTAAAAGGTTTGGTTTCCCATTGGGCCCATTGGCACCAAATCGCATTCTGATGAGGGGATCCCCGGAAAATCGAGGAAAATCCTCATTTTATATGTGATAACCGATTTCTGCAAAATTTTTTTTTTTGAAAGTGTATACTCATTCATAATGGGAAAATAAGAAATTTTTTTAAAAAACCGACTTCAAAAGAAATTTTTACAAAAAAAAACCGACCCCAAAAAAATAAATTTTTACAAAAAAAACAAAATGCATGTAAATAAAACTGAAAATCTGTTATAAAAAATGCACTAAAAATTAAAAAAAAAAAAAAAAAACGGGTAAAAAAAAAATGTGTAGGTCGTTTAGTAGGTCGTTTGTCTACCCATATTTAGACAAATAAAATCAGTTATTGAACTTCAAAGTCACTAAAAAGCAAGAAATAAACCATATTTTGTCAAAATGGAAACCCGACTTCAAAAATCAAATATTCTATAACAAAAATTGCACTAAAAAGTAAAAAAATAATTGCATATTCTTGTGCCAATTTTAGTTCACCTAAGCAAAAATGTTTAAATATATATGTACAATTTTTGGAGGCGGTGTCCAAAAGTTATGTGAATTTCTCTATGCTGACACCGCCTCCAAAAATAACAATAATTGTACATATATATTTAAAAAATTTTGCTTAGGTGAACTAAAATTGGCACAAGAATATGCAAGTATTTTTTTACTTTTTAGTGCAATTTTTGTTATAGAATATTTTAATTTTTGAAGTCGTGTTTCCATTTTGTCAAAATATGGTTTATTGTAACCTTTGAGTTTAATATCTTAACTCGCGGACACACGATTAGATGATACTTTTTGCCCGTCTTAAAAATGCCAAAACAGAGGTTTATATAAATATTCAGGTTGTTTACTTACATTCCGGGGTTGATCGTACATTTCAACTAATTTGATAGAGTTAACAAGCTTTATACAGGTAAAATCTTACACCAATCTGTTTTCAAGTAAATTAAATCATACCGTATGTATTAATATAATCAACATATAATATAATATACCAAACAAACAAACAAACAAAAAACATATGCTTTACACTTTAAATATAATATTCAGATTGTTTGCTCATTCTCTTAGACCAGGTATCAATGGCTCAAACGTTTGCAATTAAGTTCATACTTAATTTTTTCAATAATTTTCCAGAAAGATAATCCGTATTCTTAATCTGCAGTGTGGTAGTCTCTAATCTGACCTGAAAGTTTCTTACGTTTTCCCAACAACATAATTTTTTAAATATTTTTTTAATTTTAAATCCTCCGAAATAATATCGTAAATTGAAAAATTATTAAGTTACAAATTTAAGTATAAAAGTATAAAAATGTATACAAACGAAGAACTATTCAAAATTTTAAATAGTTCTAATTGAATAACAGCTTTCAAATGTTGTACACGTGTATAAAATACGTCACATTTTACATTTTAGTATATCTAATATATATATTTTATATTGATAGAATTCGAAAATATTCGCTGAAATTGAAATTTGGTGGCAGTGGGAAATAACGTTGTGGTTCTTAGTCTTAAAATAAACAATATAAAACCGTTTTTGTATAAATAAGCTTTCTCTTAATGAACTAAACAGTAGAAAATAATCTTTTTTCCCCAAATCACGAATATTTGACTATAATCAAAAGTTTGGTGTACTTATAAAAACTTTTAAGCATTTAGAACCTGAGTGTCCCAAGCTTTTTTTTGTAGTCGTTATTGATTCAGGGAAAATATTTTCTTTTCTACTATTTTGTTTATTAAATAAAAAGTTTTGTTTATATTATTTTTTTACACACACTTCTGATTGTCCTACCCATTTAAAAGTTATTCTGTATACATTATATTGATATTATATTGCATCGTTTAGATGAACTCATATAATGAAATTCGAAAATAAGCCACATATAAGAATCCGTTTCCGTTAATTGAACGTTCGGATAATCGACGCTCTACTATATATATATATATACTATATATCAACATATTAACAACTCTCTAGCGGTCACAGTTTGATTCTGATTGGAATGAAGTTTGGAAATTTGGAAATCTCCCTTAATATACGAAAAGGTTGAAAAATTTATAAGATATAAAGTTTTAGATAATTAGTTTAACTATAATTTCGTTTTCGTTTCTTATCATTTTCTGTTACACTTATATTTACAATTAAAGATTGTAAATATTTCTGTAAATTAAAATTAAAATTCTTAATATCTCATGTACACATTAGAGTTTGAGAAAAATAATCGGGAAGTGTATTGTAGCAAACATAGTTTTTTACAACGTTGCTTCTTATACATTTTTGGATTGTTCGAATATTAAGAGAGATATTTTATATTTTGTGTTTTCTTCTCTCTCTTTTACCTTGACCGATGGCATTTAGTAATAAAATTAACCTTGCAAATACTAAACTCATATCACATACGATATTTCATTTCGATCACAGTAAAATTGTGACTGCTAGAGAGTAATTTATATATTGTAAGGAAATTCGCTAAATTGAAGCAGCTCCTGCGTAACGAATTTCTTTACAATCATAAATTGTCCGAAGAATAATTTTCCTATATCTGAATCATCGTTTTGCTAGCCCATCATTTTAGAAGAAACTTATTTAGAGATTTTGAATTTAATCTTAATTGCAAACGTTCGCGCCATGGTTACCCGGTCTATCTTCATATTATTATTATAATGTAGGTGGTTTTTTTTTCTCGTTTTTTATAACAAAGTTAAGATTGTTTGTTGTATGTGTTTTGTCTTGTCTATAAAAACACATTAATGACAAATATTATAATGTCGTTTTATAACATATTGTTGTTCAAAAAAAAAGATCGTTGTGGCCTCACCCCCGCACACATCACATCACAAAAACACTGTTCAGAGTATACTACATAAAAAACCAACGCAATAATCATTAATAAACGTTTGTGCTATTGCATGCCATTTCTTTTGTTGTTATTTTTGATTTCTTTTAAGAGCTCTTCGTATAGAAAGGTAGATACTATTAAAAGTGTATTGTTTTTTAATTTTGTTTATATTAAAATAATGAATAACAATATGTTTCTTAAAATCTGTGATGGGTGGGTGGATAAATCAATGAGCATTAAAATTTGTATGACTAATTATTAAAGTATTATCTTAGTGTTGATGTCATTATACTATACTATGTCAATATGTCACTATGTCTATAATCTGAGGTTCAAAAGATGTATTTTTATATCATTTATTTTTCCATGAGTGATACATTTGCGGCTTTTTCGAGGTTTAATAAAAATCTAGTCTGAACGTCACACAGTAATTCTGAACGGCACATCTGTAAAATAGGCATTTACAAATGACCTTTCCATTGGCTTCAAAGGGCATTCCAAGGTCAAGTTGATTGATTGATTGAATCGTTACCTCAAGGGAAGTCAAGGATTGTCTGGAGGAACTACTGAAAGTGGCAAAATGGAACAATATTAAATTGATCTGGGTGCCGGGTCACAGTGGTTTCGAAAGAAACGAAAAGGCAGATACCTTAGCAAAGAAGGGAGTCGGATTACCCTTCATTGGCGCAGAACCTATTTTAGGAATTCCAAGGACTGCATGTAAATAGGTGATCAACGAGTGGTCAAATGCTAAATGCCGTGATCACTGGGAAACAGTACCGCGGCAAGAGCTCGGGAAAGTACTGCTTCAGAGTGCAACAAAGAGTATCTCTCGACGCATTGAAGCTGAACAAGATGCAACTGCGGAGGGTTACCGGATTTATTACCGGGCATCACCTCCTGCGGAAGCATCTGCACACAACGGGACTCTATAAGGGGTCCATTATGTGCAGATTTTGTAGCGAGGAGGAAGAAACATCCAGCCACATTATCTTTGACTGCGAACCTCTAGGTTACAGCAGATACAGGATATTCGTTGCATCTCACTCCGAATATATGAACCTTCGGGAGGACCTGATAAGCAAGCTCCAGGCTATTGCCAACATATGGGAGAAGCGAATCTCGTCAGACTGAGGTAGAAGGTGGAGGACAATGGACCATAAGGTCGAAGTGCACTACTTTTTTGACCCCAAGATGAATCAATCAAGGTCAAGTTTGTATGAATAAGGATTCTCATTTTTTATTGTGGAAACGAAAGGGATAGGAAATTTCATGAAAATTCATAAAGATGTTACAGAAATGCTTTTAATCTATGGATCAAGGATCGATAGATTAAAGAAATTTTCCCATTAAAAAAAAACACAATATCCTTGAAATTATTGTGAAGGTCATGATTGGCTTTCATACAACATTTTTCAGCAAAATAGTTGTCTAAAACCGTTTGATTCTGTTTTTAATCATCCTATCTATAAACGTACGTTAAATTTATTTTGTATATTTTATAGGTTTAAGAAAGGTCTAATCATAAGCTTCTAAAATACTTCAAAATTTTTAAAATGGGATAATTTCTCCACTCTGATACATGCTTCATAGATTCTGCACCTCTGTAGTTTACATTGTTACAATAGCTAATCGGGGGTCCTAATTTATAAAAATATTTTGACCTTGAAGATTAAAATAATAAACAAAGTTTAGGTATATTAGAGGTTTGATTATAGATAACAACTTGATTGTAATTATAGTACAATGGTAAATATTAGCCAATAATGTATTTAAAATCAGATAACGCCAGCTGTACCAAAAATGGTTCACTTTCGAAGAATAAACTCTAATATCACTTATTGAAGTTATAGGTTCCAGTAAATAAACCTTAAATTTCAATTTAAAAAACCTGAATCTTTATTGAACCTGAAGCATATCTTGAGTGCTGCAATCTAAAATTTATATTGTCCTAGACAATATAGTGCAACCTTAGGATACATCTCACTGAAACCCACTTTCTTCTGTATAAATTCTACAGTGTCTAAAATTTCTTGCTCTATTCTTGCTCAGACTAATCCGAAGAAAATATTCTAGAAGATGTGTGCCTACCTAAACCCTTAAAATTCCTGCGAAGAGAGGCATTAGTTTAAGGGCCTCTCTGTCTTCTCTGTCTAGTGACGCAAAGAGACTGTGATCGGGAGAGTATATGACCCTTAATTAGGTTGATGCTTCTGGGGAAAAAAACTGTTTTTCATTGACAATTTCATATTATAACATATAACCATAGAGCCATATAGTAATCAAGAAATATTACAAAAAGTAGTGAAGTTAATAACATTATAACAATAAATAACACTTCCTTATGACTTAATATCGACACTAACTATGTACACCTTTCCAAAGGGTTAAAAAATAATTATATTTTTGTCACAAAATATAATTTACTACGTATACTTAATTATATGTGTTGTTGTATAGTAGGTACTACAGTGAAAACTGTTAATACGAACATTTGGTCCAACCGACTGAATGTCTGCGTCAAGAAATGAAAAGAGTTTCATTTCTCAATAATAATAAGTAGCAAAAAGGGTACCTCAAATGGGTCCCTAGCATCTAGACCAAAGGGTCCTCTGTGCCCTACTTGAGAACAACCTGTCCCCGGAAGGCGAGACGTCTCCGAGTAAGAGGTACTATTTTAACCAGATGGATGATGATGCAACTATAGGATTCTGTTGAGGCCAGACTCCACCCAGAAAGCCCACAGCTTCTCCGTCAGGATTGCTCCCAGAATTGATGGATCCATGCAGGCGCTACAAGTTGGATCATCAGAGATCCCCAAGTTATGAATGTGGTAGTTCAATAGACAGTGTCCTGTTAAGAGCCCCACCACCCGTCTCAACTGTATTCTATTGTGTTTCAATCGAGCACACTTAAATGGCCCAGCTGTGGTAATGCGCAGCTTGGGCTGCCGCATGCCCTGTGCAAAGTCCCAGTAATCGAGATAAGCTTGTCGTAGTCACTCCTTGATTCGGTAAATTACGCAGCATCTTGCTATGGGAGTGACAAGGTCAGGTGAAAGGGGCGTTTGGGATGGCCCCTCTCGTGCCAACGAGTCTGCTGATTTGTTTCCTTTAACGCCAGAGCGACCTGGTACTCGATATTTTTCTCATTTCTCTATAACTTCAATTGCTATGAAATAAATATCCTTGTGGTTGCTAAGATGTCACTAATATTTCTTTACAAGCAAGAAAACATCTAAAAATATTACTAGTCTAGGAAGAATCGGCGCATACCTACCGAAAGCAGTCAGTATTTTTTACGTAATTCTCTTCCGTTGATATTAGTGATTTTAAGAATTCAGATTAGGCCCTTTCGGTTTTAAAATGATCAAGTTTGTTAACGGGCTGAGCCGGTCTATGAAAAACGGAGGCTCAGAGAAGAAGAAACACAAATTCCAATTTATTACCTGACAATATTTTTTATAGCTCTAATATTTACGGAAATATTTCTAATTTCAATGTTCTTATAATTATTAAAGTTACTATTGTATAGCTAATTGTCATCATGGTTAGGTGAGTTGGTATTCATTATGATTACACAATGCTTTTATAGCTATTTATAAAAGCATTTTTAGAGAATATTCAAATAGGCCTAAAATAACATTTGTTTGTAGTTAACATTTTATTGTTAATAACAATTTACACCCAATCGTTTTTCTTATGATAATATAATTATTATTATTATATGAATAGGCCATAACGAGCAAAATCTTACCGGTTTCATCAATTTTGGTTAAACGGTTTTCACTGTACACTTAAGGTGATAAAATCATCACATACAATATGTTTTCAAACGGTCATAACAGACATAAAATACTAACTAACAACTATTCATACTAAGATTCTATATAACTGTTAGCAAATAATATAATGTAGTAAAACAATTGGGATCAAAAGGTCTTTAAATATAATACTAAACTTGACTTACAAGGTATATGGTAAGTAAATCTTTTTCACTATATGTGTTTGTTATAACAATATTACATCCAAAATATATGAATTGTGTGCTATTGTTTACAATGAATGTATTTGAAATTATGTTGAAGAAAAAAGTTACAATGCCTCTTATGCCGGCAGTACACACTCGGCGAGGCAAGGCTAAACATAACGAGAACAAGAGTTTACTAGCAACGCTCGATCAGCGTCGTGTCATCTCGCCTCGCCTCGTTAACGCTCCATTAAAGTCGGTTTTTTAACACGAGTCAAAAGAAGCAAGTGACGAGTGCGAACACCCTCAGTTCACTCTCGTCTACGTTCGATTCAACCGTCATTTTTAAATATTCAACTGTCGATCGCTTTAATTGTACGCATTAATCTTAATAATATAACACGAAAATAAATAAAAACTGTATAACTTTAAGAATACCTTTTTATTCTTATAGTGTCATTACGCAGTTGAATAATAATTATGTTTAATAGTTCATTCACTAGCGTAATTTCTAGTCAAGTCAGGTGTCACACTAACGAGAACTGTATTGCCCACCGAACACTCAGGGCATTCGCCGAGTGCTCTCGCTGAGTGTGTACTGCCGGCATTACATGTGAATCACTTCGAAAGGAGCTCACACACGAAAAAAAAACCAAATTAGTTTCATACTGATAATATTCCTAA
The DNA here is from genome assembly GCA_963920215.1 of Nineta flava. Classification (NCBI taxonomy): domain Eukaryota; kingdom Metazoa; phylum Arthropoda; class Insecta; order Neuroptera; family Chrysopidae; genus Nineta; species Nineta flava. The sequence continues at coordinate 46,052,283 of OY986041.1, forward strand.
CTAGTTAAAGGAAGCAAAAGAAAAACTTATTAGAGGAATTTTAATGGGAGGAGAACAAAATCTTTAATCAAGTAGAGAATAAAATGCAGATTCCATGAGTCGAAGAAAACGGTCAAACTTCTTCTGATAGATTTCAGAGTGCTGACATGTAAGAGAAGCAAATACTTTAGCTCTTGAAAAAAAATGAAAAGTAAAGAAATGAAAAAACCAATTCTAAATTGCCTTCGAAATCGAATTTAGAATCTTAACTCTCAATTCATACAGAATCTAATGGCAATTACTTTGTAGCGGTATCGCATTTTCATTAAATAATTTCAATTTATAAGGAAGTATTCTAAAATATATCTTTTAGGTTACAGTCCGTAGTATCACCTCATGAGTCTTGTCACCTCTTGAGTCTTGTCTCACTTCTTGAGTCTTGTCACGATATTAATTATATGTTTACACGATTTGAATACTTTTCTTGATACATGGTTAAGTTGTAGTGGCTGTCCCGTACAGGACATTTCTTTATACATGGTGATAAATAACTTGAAAGATGAATTATAATACTTCCAACCCGATTGCAAAGGACGGTAATCTACACGGCTGTGATTGTGTTGAAACCAGTGAGTGTATTTTTGTTATTTGGAGAGGTTCTCGAAATGTTCAATACCGCAAACTGTTTTGACATATCATCTCGTTCAACCGCGTCATATATTCTTGCTGTGATGCTAAAACGCTATACCTTCTACGGAATATATAGGACTTGTTAGTGCATTGTTAGCAGTTAAAAGGCAACAAGAGATGATGCTAGTCAAATAGACAATTCCGCAGCAGACGTCTTATATACTTGTCCTCTTAAGAGAACTCTTAAGTCCTCTTCTAGAGAACCCAAGAGAAAATATACGCTCACTCCATTTGCAAACACTAAACCAGCTATGCATTTGCAAACACTGTTGTTATTAAACAATTGAAGTGTGAAGTGGCGATAAGCTGGTCACATAGCACGCTTGTCTAAGATCCGTTGGAGAGACATTCAGGGCTATTGGGTGTGATAAAATGATTAACCATGTTGGTGGTAAAACATTTCTAATAAAATGATTTCCTCTAAATGTTTTATATATAAAATCGAACATTATTTATGACTGATTGTAAAAGTGACTTTAAAAAAATAATGTCATTATTTTCATTTAATCTTTTGTATTATGTATATGCGATGACACACGGTCAATGTGGTCAAGTCATACTTACATACATACTACAAGTATAACTAACACATATACTCACACAACAACATTGGTCAAAAGTATTATAGTCATAAATATATTTCATCTGTTCTTTCTGTTCTGTTGCACTTGCAAACACAAATTTTTTATTGTATTAATAAAATTGTAAAGTCAATTTTTAAAAATTATTTTTTATAGATATTTCCTGGTGAACGAATACAACATATAAGTAAATAAAACATTTTTATATAGGTGCTTCAAAAATCTCTATTTACTACATTACAATACAGGAATACAGTTCTACATACTCTATGAATAAGAAATGTTCAGTCTCTTTTCATTTGCATTGACTTATTTATTGACATTTTAAACACTGGCTCAAAAGTCTCATATAATCACGTGTCCGCGTTTTTAAGATATTCAAGAGGATACGTCGCGAAAATCGGTTTTTTACAAATATCTCGTTTCCTATGCGTCAAATCGTGTTTAAAGTGTTTATTATGAAACTTGTAGAGCATAAAATTCTCTATAATTTATGCCCTGATCATTATTTCCGTTTACCAACCGTTTTTGAGATATCGTGCGGAGAAGGAGCATTTATTGAAATGCTTATTGATATCATACCGTTTGTAGATTGGGCACAATATCTGTGCAACTTAAGGAAAGGTAAACTACTAATTATAGCAGTGCATAAGATATTAGCGAATTTCCTCCAAAGGAAATGCAGCTATTGTTTTTGTACTAATGTTGGAATTTCGTAAAATTTTCTTCAAATGTCCATCGATCCTACCTATTAGATGTTAAAAGCACTATCGCTAAAATTTGTATATATATATATACAGCATATGTACTTTTTTTAAATGTCTGTGGACTCTCTAGCGGTCACAATTTTATTTCCATTGTAATGAAATTTAGTATTTGAGTAGCTTTTGGTTTTTTTAAGGTCAAGTTCGTTAATGGGTAAAATCGGGCGATTGGAAAGGGTGTTTAGAGGGAGGGGAAAACACAAAATTTGACTATCCCCCTTAATATTTGAAAAATCGAAAAATTTATCAGGAGTTAAGTTGTAGGTACTAAGTTCTACTGTAATCTTGTTTCTTATCATTTTTCTGTTACACTAATATTTACAGAAATATTTACAATTAAAGATTGAAAGTTAAAATTCTAAATAATTCTGTTCACATTAGAGTTTGAGAAAAATTATCAAGTTATGAATTGTAGCAAACTTGATTTTCTACAACTTTACTCCTTACTCATTTTTCGATTATTCTAATATTAAGAGAGCTATTTAATATTTTGTGTTTGTTTGACACGAATACATAAAATATATTTTATTGTAAAAAATGTTGATTGTCGTTTCCATAGTAACTATAAACCATAATCGTTATACCGTTATTTTTTGGCTATTAATAATTTTAATTTTTGCAAATACTTAAGTCATATCAGATATTATATTTCATTTTGATCACACTCAAATTATGACCGCTAGAGACTGATTTATGTATTCTAAAGAAATTCGCTAATTTGACGCAGCTCCTGCGTAACGAATATTTTTGAAAATACTAAAGTCATATCAGATATTATATTTCATTTTGATCACACTACAATTATGACCGCTAGAGAGTGATTTATGTATTCTAAGGAAATTCGCTAAGTTGACGCAGCTCCTACGTAACGAATTTTTTTTGTCTTATTTAATTGTACAATATAGTTTTGCTGATATCCACAGTTTGTGTTTGAAATCACAGTCAAACTTTTCGAACGAGAAGCTTAAAGTCAAAACAGACAATATGGAAGAAACCATTTTGAATATCACTATTGTGAAAGTTGTAATATTATAATTGTACGTAAATAAAAATTGTTAAGTTTTCCATTGTACACATGACCACAAAATTAGCGATATTTTTCAAAATTTTATCATTGAATTGGGCCCTATTCATTCGGTTTTCAAAAAAAATTGTTTCGGATAAATGTTGTTTTTTTATTAATATTAATATACATACTAACAATTTTTATTTGATACATTTTCCAAAAAACCGAATTAGTAAGGTAAAATTTAAAAAAAAAACGATACTTTTATGAGCAATAGTACTAATATATAAAGAGAAATTTTGTGTAATATTTGATGTTCGATTTTCTCTATTTTGCATCGTTTACAAGATAGAGCATGCAGTTGCCACATAGACAAATTAAAACCGGTACAATCATTTTAAAGGAATGCAATCAAAAACAAACAATAGGCAGAGTAGCATAAAAATTTTTTTAATTTCAAATTTTGGTAACTTTATCTTTGACGAATCAAGAATACAGTAATTTAGTGTTATTTTGTAGATATATGAATACATTTAATATTATTTTAAAAATATTTTCCATTTAAAAGTATAACTGTAGATAAAACACTTGTTGTATTGAAAATTAGTGAAATAATGTTTAAGACCTCAACACACAATTCAATTAAAAAAAGTTAAAATATTTAAAAATATAAAATGCAAGTTTTAAATATTACGAAAAAAAATATTACGAAAAATATTAATGAGAATTTTTTTCTACTCCTTGAGAAAGGAAGTTCTTTTTAATTGCAAAAAGTAAATGATCTAGTTTCGATTTATTTTTTTTCTTTAGACAAAGTTTTTTTAAAGTCGAAAGTAGAAAAGGAAAAATTATAAAATCAGTTTTAAAATTATCATTTATGCAATTATTTCAGATTAAATTTGACGTTGTCAGTTTAAGTAAAATTGTTCAGTTCAAAATTAGTATGGTTCAAGTAAAAACAGTTGTACACTGTTGTATTAAATCGAGAGAAAAGACTCAATTGTGAAAATAAAAAGGAAATTATTAAAATTCAAATTCTTTTTCTTTGTTCAAATCAAATTTTTCAGGTTTGGAGAATCATAGAGTCTTTTTTTTATGTAATTTTTTTTAAAGTACGTGTTGTCCAATTGACGATATTTAGTAAAATTTTTTACTAATAATTTGTTTTTTTTTTTGTGTTGAGTATCGGAATCTGTTGTAGGTTCAACAGCGCTCCTTGTTGAAGGTTAGTTTGCAGTAAATTTAATGCTCGATAAGGCATCCATTGGAGACAACGCACTAATCGAGTCAACTACGTCTTATTAGCTAGAACACTTCAGACATAGCTTCAAATTTCGAATAAACTATAACATAATTTCGAAAAAGTTACTGAACATTTTTCAATCATTTGAATGCGTATTATTCATTCCTATATAGTGCGTTTAGATTTTTTGAGCCATCCTGTATACATATTTTTTGATAAAACTACAAAAAAATTCAAAAGTATTGCGTTGTATAATCCTATAAACATATAGCAAAGAATTTAAAATGATAAATACCAAAGAATTGCAGGAGTTAATATTTTATGCAAATGAATAAAATCACAATATGTCTTAGGCTTTGGAAATATTTTAACTAGAAAACTTTTGTATGGAAATGCAAGTCTAGCTCATATTGGTGGCAGTACAAAAGTTCTTTAAAAGACTTACTCCTAATTCAAATCTAATCAAATATCTATATTCTAATATGCTAGTCATTTTCATTGTGCTAGTGAGCACTTGGGTGTAAAAAGGAAGCCACCATAAAATCGAATTTTGATCGTAGTTCATGATTTTATTGTCACTTATGGTATTGCTAAATCTCTTTAGCAATAGCAAATTTAATAGTTACAACTTTTCTCTAAGCGTTGTAACAGATGCAGTTCATTGTCGCAGTGGCAAGAATAAAAATATTTTCCATTTCCCTCACCCCTTGTGTGTGAGATTATCATCAAGTTGAAAACAAGTTCAATTTTCCTCCAGCGAGTTATTGGTATTAAAGAAAAATTTTAAGAACAAAAGAAATTTTGTTCCCCTTAAATTTGATAATAAATATTAAAGCTGTGCGGGTAGATTAACAAATCATTAGAATAACCCCATCTATGCGTCACTAATAACAACTTATTTTGTTTACTGTGAAGAAGTATGTTCTTTTAAATGAAAGTTATCAAATTTTTATGACATTTGATTGAATAATTTCTTAATAAGACTCGTTTTTGTAAAATTTTGATTTGTTTTTAAATATGGAATCAAATGAATATCGTGCAGTGATTAAATACTTTCATTTAAAATGTTTTAAAACAAAAGAAATCATCGATAAGATGAATACAGTGTCAGGTGAACATGAACCTTCAAATCCAACTGTTTTTAATTGGGTAAATTTAAACGTGGTCATTGAATCCCAAGTAATAATGTGTTTACTTAAATTACAAATTCAAGATTGCGTTTTTTCTTCGCGAAAACGTTGATAATGTCAACGATATCCAGATTCACATCTTTGGGTTTATTTAGGAGAGCTAGCCCGGATAATCTTTCCTGTGCCATTGTATATGTGCATACAACACACGCTTACTTTTAAATTAGTAGACGACTATGTACTTTTAAATTAATAGATGACTATGCGCACCCAGCGAATAGACTCTTTTTTCCAATACAAGTATTCATGTGCCAAAAAGAAACAGATAATATGATAATATACCATGAAAGTGTGATGCCACATGTCTATTAGGGTTGTGGGCATGCTCATCGTGCCCACAACGGTGGATCCGCGCTTGTGCTGAACGTTCAGGAAGGCTAAAACAGGTAACGACAACCGGAATGGTCAAAAAAGTCTATGAAATCATTATGAATGACCATCGTTTAGAGTTGTGTGAGATTGCCGGCATTCCAAGCATCTCATATGAACGTGTACACAACATCATACACGTCAGAAAGATGGGTGCCGCTGTCACCAAGATGTTTTGTTAACATATGTTCAAAAAATGAATCGAATTACCATTTCTAAGCAATATTTGCAGACGTTTCAGTGTAAGCCAACTGAATTTCTGGATTGATTCATAACGGTAGAACGGTTGAAACATGGGACCATCGCTATACGCCAGAATCAAAACAACAGTCAAAACAATAGGTAGAAACTGGTTCATGACCTCCAAAGAAAGTAAAAGTTGTTGCATCAGCTGATAAGGCTATGGTCACTGTATTTTGGGATGGACAAGCCATAATATTCGTCGACTATCTTGAAAATGGTAAACCATCACAGGTGAATCCACCAAATTAACCTGCTCTAGTTCCTTGTGATTTTTTCCTGCTTCCTAACATGAAGAAATGCAAATATTTGCATCAAGTAACAGCTGAAACGAATGCTTATTTTGAGGAGTTTGATAAATCATATTTTAAAGGAGGTTTAAATGGAAACGTTGGAATAAGTTTATCGAGCTGAAAGGAGACTGTGTTGAAAAATTAGATTAATTTTACTTAAAAAAATTATGTTTACTGTTTCATTCTAAAGACATATCAACCCATCTAGTAAAACTACCAATTATCGAGATATTAAAAAAAAAAAAACAATAAATTTGGTTTTGTATTGAATTGGTCATTACAGGAAAATCTATTATAGTTATTAAATTAAACAAATATTTGAGATTTTTGAAACAATATTTTTATTTGTGACTTGTTCCGGAAAGAAAATGCCTTCTTCATAAAATATATATATATGAAAATCAGAAAATGCATTATTATTCATTTTCTGAGGAAGGAATTGTGTTTCCGAAACTAAAGTAAAAAATAAAAAGATTGTTACGAAAATCTCAAATATTTGTTTAATTAAAAAAAATTCATTTAAGTTGTAGGTCTTAGAAGCTTTAACCGAGGTCTTTCACATTGGAAAAATTTTGCGACTAGTCTCAACATTCATGAATAAAAACAAAAAATTGTGCATGTCAGCTCCGACGGGTGTCTGGAGTTTACTCTTATAAGTTATTTACTTTTTTACGAATATATATTACTGTGTTACGAAGAGTTATTTAATTTTGAAATATTCTGCTTAGATAGCGCGAACTTGAATTCATTTATAAAAAATTTAAGTTTATTAATAGCCAAAATACAAATTTACATATTTCTAACGTATACATAACGATTTTCAGTGTTCTAGCATAGTTTATAGTTTCTATGGAAATGGCAATCAAAATAGGCATTTCAAAATTGAAACAAAATTTTAATGAAATAATTGTATAGCTATTTTTTAGAAGTGTAGTTTCTGTGGAAATAACAATCAACAAAATTTTAAAATAATTATATATATATATTTTTTTTTTAGAAGCTACATTGAATAATACACAATTCAAAATATTATTTAAATTTTTATAAAAAAAATTGTTTCTTATTATTTTTCTTAAAATACATTAATAACCTAATAACAAATTGTCGTACCGGTGGCTTTAAATTGAAATCGATTCTAAAGGAGTAAACTCCAAAAAATCGAATATCCGAACGTTTGCAAAGTAAGGTCATTTATTTCAAGCCAGTTATTATTTTTCTAAAAACCGAAACCATACATTATGTTAATGTTAAATGACCTGTAAATATTATTGAATATTTAAAATAGATATTAGTAAGTATAAAACTATCTCTTCAATATAGTTTTTCAATATCTATTTAAAAATTCATAAATTCTAGTCTAACTTATGTATCCATTGTATGAATGTGTTGTGTGTATCTGAGCTGGCTGTGACCATACACTACTTACTCCACTAGTTCGTAGCTCGTATGTGTAAAGTTTAAAGGCATGTTCAAATGTTATTTATTACTGATAATATTAAATTGATAACTATTCTAGTGTATGAGTATACATAGGTGTTTTTTTCTCTTCTCTATTTTGTATTAGACACAACAGGGGTTTTTTATTTTCACTATATGATAGTTTTGTGTTTATGTCTTATTGATAAAATCAAAATATATTAAAATATTTTTCACCGTTGAATAATAAAAATGGGTAAAACCGCTGCCTGCTACTATTAATGATAATCAGTTATAATATTGGTAGGTATGTTATTAATATATTGTCGAATAATACTGTCTATTGATGATTGAACTGTATTATAGATGATTCGGTGACTGACTACTTGTTCGATTGTTTATAATAATAAATATGTATTAATTTTTTTTATATTTGTATTCTGTTTTTGAAGTAAGTAAATGGATCGCACAGCATGCCAAATGTCTTCAAGTAGCTTGTTTATTAGGTATTTAAATTTCTTTGGTTATACAAATAGACTGTAGCGAAAGGGTGCGTGTAATAGAGAAAATACTATATATGTATATTTTTGTAAACTTTATTTTATTACTTTAAACTTACTATTTGAACTGTATTAACTTTTTGATTTCAACGAATGTTAAATTGTTACTGAACTAACGTTAAATTGTTTCTGTATCAATGTTAAGTTGTTACTGTACCAATGTTAAATTGTTACTGTGCTAATGTTGAATTGTTACTGATTGTGAGCTGTTGTTGTCCTGCTGTATATATCTGAAATGCATGCATTCTAAGAAGATGAGAGAATCGCATCGAATATTCTTTACACTACCAGAACATTCCTGATCTGCTACCATAAGTCGATCTGCTACCATACGTGCATATATGTAATATTCCTATATATATATGCATACGTAAGCATGTAAAAAGAGACAAAGATATGCGTGTTTACGTAAATGTATCGTTCTGCACTGTACCGCAGGTTTAATTGCAATGCTGGCACTGATGGACCAGATATGTGTATCTGCTGTATGAGTGTGAGTCACTACAATACATAAAAAGTCTTGGCACAGGTTCTTGCGATGTTATTGCATTCTAGAATTTTCTGTTCTCTGGACTAAAATGGATTTAAATGGATCTAAAAATTTTTAAGAAATTCTCTATATCTTTTATTAAAGGCCTGCAATTCATAAATACAAAATATGCATATTATTAGATTTGATTGATGCGAAAAGCCTTGCTCATTTCAATTTTCGATATTGCTTCAAATCTTCATGTGAATAACATATTTTTATTATCTGGGTTCAAATAACTAATAGTTACAATTTCAATTCGTTCGGTGCATTTTTGAAGATTCTGAAAACGTCAAAAAAGGAATTTGGAGATTTTTATCAAATATTATCTTAAAAAATTAGTTATAGTTTGTTTTACTTGAGGCACTTAATAATTTTTAAAGTTTTTTTTTAATATACGTCCCTTAAATTTATATTGGGGGGGGAGGGGTGAATGGTACTCTTTTGTCAATGTTTAGAATATCAAAACAAAAGTGTTACGAAATTTAGCTTGCTTACTTTCATTCCGAGACGGAATCCTTATTTGGTTAGTGTAATATAGTATGTATACAGCATTCACGTAATTTTTCATGTGTCAGCTGCCGGTCTACATAATTTTACTGTAGTTTATATTATCTCACAAAAAACAAAAATGTGATAGGGACCAAGTCTTCGCATACAAAAAGTATTAACCACGTTTTTTAACAAAAGTGAAAAAATGATTGGTATGTATTTACTGGGTATGTTTCTCAAGTGCAGGGTATTTCATATATTTTACTGTAGATTTCACTGCTTTTGTAGTTGAACAGTTTTGTCCCTGGGATATCAATCCTTTTTGTATGCGAAATATGGGCCCACCCACATTTTTGTTTTTTTGTCGGATAGCATTACATTTTGCAAACTTTTTTATGGACGAAAGTTTTATTTAGTTTGGTACATCGTTAATAAATGAGATGTGATTGACTAATGTAATTATCCAATCACATATTATAGAATCAAAATATATTAAACTTTATTAAATTAAAACAACCCTGTAGAAAACACTTTCCATAAGATTAAAATTGTGATTTTAATAATAAAAATTCTCATTTCCAGATAAAATTATCCGGTTTTCAACTTTTCTGGGTAGTTTCAGCCTAAGATCTACCTTCCTACCAAAAATCAACTTTCGAGAACAACTCAAGTCTCAAAATGCCGATTTTTAGGGTAAAATATCTTGGAAACTATTAAAACTGTGGTGTTGAAATATGGTCTTACTCTACTACAATTTAAATTTAAAATCTGTCTCCAATCCTTCCTCCTGTAAAACATAGTAGGGTAGCCGTCTATGCTTAAACTTGGACCAACGCACTACCGTGCTTTGTGATATTCGCTAAATTTTTTTTTTTTAAATAATTAATTTCTTTTAAATGGTAATATAAATGTTTTCCGGTATACTACATTAAATTATATTACATATATTTTACAAATATTAATTATAATGTTTTTTTTCTATTAAATATTGTTTATGTATTTACAACTTATAATATATATATATATATATATATATATATATATATATACATATATATATATATATATATATATATATTATATATATGTGTGTGTAATATGAGGTACCTGTATTTTTCAAATCACTACTGTTCTCTTTGATCTTAATGTATGTTTTTTTTTTGTGCCATAGTCATCAAGTAGCCTGTATATTGTATATTTATTATACGTATTAGAGATTAATATTTGTAGATATCATTTTTTTGAATATAATAATATTGAACATATTTCATTTATACGGTATGTTTTTTTACAAACTTTACATTGGAATATCTATCTATATGTAGATGATCTGGTCTACGTAGTCCAGACTAACCTTTGGGCTACGAAAACTTAATCTCCCTACAATTTCACATAGAGTTACATGCAGTCCAATCATTCAGTTTACAAAATCAGTTAATAATTGTAGATATTATTTACAAAAACAATGAAAAATATGGAAGAAGTGGAAAACGAATATATTAAGACATATATTAAGGGACTAAAAAATACTCGACATAACGTTTAAAAAAACTAGTATTGTAAAGATAAATATTAAATCAATAAATTGTTTTAAAAATATCGCGTTTTACCGTATTGTTTTCGAAATATAATGGTTTCAATAATTTTTTATTCAAAATTACATTAATTGGCTCAAGTGGCCGAGTAATCTAAGGCGTTATGTCTGTGCAGTATGCCTACTTGGAAACTGTGAGGTTATGGGTTCGAATCCCGACATCGGCAGATTGTCAATTATTAAGAAAAAAAAATGGGCGGTTAATTGACTAAACTGCCGGCGTAAGGACAAGAACGAAGTAACCGGCTATGCTTGAGAAGGTTTTCTGTCATAGTCGGCTGCAGCCGCATATCCTACCAATTCCTAGTATATACACACAAAAATTAATTCCACTCCATTCACATCCTTAAATTCTTAGGCATCACAATGGACCTTATGGTCAAAGTGTAGACTGTCCAGGGTAACCACTACAATCTATCTATCTATCTATATGTGTTGTGCATGTATGTATATGTCTTTGTTCTATAATAAAATCAAAACGGTATTTAGTCTTGATTATACAAGACAGTGCTGGAACTGCCTTAATAAAATACACAGATCAATACATCCCACATAGCGTTTGTGTAGCTAAGTTAGTATAGCTCTGACCAAAATATTTAGTAATCGTGGAATCCTTATAAAATCATCGACAAAACCGCCCAATATTATATAAAATAGACTTTACGAAAATGCCTCGGCATGTTAAACTCTTAGTAAATACAATCTTTAATATTAATCTCTCTAAGGTATTGTAATTAGTTAATTCAAACTGATCTATCTAGGATTCGAAATAGATTATACAAAAACTTAAGGCAACCTAGCAGAAAATATTTTAAATTAGAATTTTTCCGCATGTAAGCTATCAGTTTTATCACTCAACAAAGATTTACAATTTCATTGTTTATTTTTTTGCCACAAACCACTTTACACAGTAAATAAAAACAAGTAATGTAACAACTAACTGAGTTAATTATTTGAATACCCATTATATACTTAGTTTATTGAAAAATTTTTCTATAAATCTACCTAGTCTATAGAAAGATCTTTCATAATTAAATATTTAAATCTTTTACGGTTTCAAAGATAAGCAGGCTTATCCATTTTGCTCAAACATGGTCTGATCTTGCCTACTAACGAACTTGACCTTACTTTTTTGTTCTAGAACACACACAAAAATTTCAGCTCGTTATCTCTTTCGTTCTTGAGTTATCGCATCCACAGGCAGACGGACGGACATGCGTAAATGGCCGAATTAGGCCATTTTATTACCTATGCCAAGAATTTATGCCAAGCTTTAATATTTTCATGCGTTACAAAATCGGGACTAAACTTGATATACCTTGTATATCAAGGTATAAGGTGCAGGAAACCACATAAACAAAAAGACGACATGTTCTCAGAGATGATACGTATTGTTTCTGAAGATGATTTTCTACAAAGATTGTATAAAATAACAGGAAATTCGCAAAAATTTCATCAACAGTCCATCGGTAGGATCGATACTAGATGTTAAAAATGGCCATCGTTAAAATTTGTATATATGTATATACCTATGTATCAACATATCAATATACACACACACACATATATATATATATATATATATATATATATATATATATATATATATATATATATATATATATATATATACCTATATATCAACATATATATATATATATATATACGTTTATGTGACTGCGCTTTTGGTATTTGAAAGGTCAAGTTTATTAATGGGTAAAATCGTACAAGGGGAAAGGGGAGGTTTAGAAAGAGGGGGAAACACTAAACTTAGTATATCTTCCTTAATATTGGAAAGACCGAAAAATTTATAAGATGTAAATTATAGCAAACATGACATTCTACAACTTTACTCCTTATACATTTTTTTATTTATCTAATATTTAGAGAGAAATTTTATATTTTGTGTTTTCTTCTTTCTCTATGCCCCCTCCTTCGTCTTGACCGACACCAAAGTTATGACCGCTAGAGAGTGATTTATTCTAAGGAAATTCGCTAAGTTGAAGGAGCTTCTGCGTAACGAAATTTTTTATTTTAAAAACATACCATATATTACACAAATTACCTTACTACTTCTATATTTAAAAAAACATTTATAAATTTTTAACCTAGGGGAGTTTCCCACACGTGTTTTATAGTGGGCTGAATCTGTTTAAAAAATAACATAAAAGATTGTATTGCCTGTTTGGCTACTATACAATACTGCCTACTTTAAGAAATTATAATATATAATAATAATTAATAATATATTTATTATTATTGTCTTTGTATAATATATTTAAAACAAAATTATTATTACTATTACAGATAACTGTTTTGACCTATTTTTAATTGTTTATATGAATTGTTTAAAATAATTAATTTGTGATTGAAATCATATAATGTAGTACTCTATATCTATCTATCTGTACAACAGCAATAAAAAGAATAAAAACACTTTTGTAATATTACCGACTTTTACTGTTAATATATTATATAGATTGGGCCACCAAAATGATACCGCATCAAATCATTGCAAAAAAATTGAAAATATAGTACATAGATGTACGAAGTTTCATGGCGAATATATTTGAGGAACCAATATAAGTTTAAAGATTCGATAAGTCTATGAATAGGAAACGAAAAGTTACAGACGGCGGCAGACAATCAAACAAATGATAGATGAGTGATCGCGTGGTCAACCTGGTGGCAAAAATCGGAAAGAGATACACCTCCTGGTTGGGGTGCTTACTGGTCACTAAAAAGTCGACATCTAACTGTGAGAATGTGCTTACAGATCCAGAATGAGGCACCTAGATTTCGGCATAATCTGGGAAAATGAGGCATTACAATTCAAGTGGAACTCTGTCCTGTCATTCGCACAAAGTACGGTTAGGTTCGTAAACGAACACAGCGCTAGAGCAAGCGAGCCAGGTGTAGTAGAGAACAGCAGAGGTGACGGCATGGTTTCCTTAAGGGTTGTCAGGCTTCGTACTTCCCTCTGCTACTACTACTTAGATAGATAGATATATCCTGGGGTATAAAAAGTACTGCACTTCGACCTTATGGTCCATTGTGCTCCCCTTCTACTTCAGTCTGACGAGATTAGCTTCTCCCATATCTTCGCAATAGCCAGGAGCTTGCTGATCACGTCTTTCTAGGGGTTCATATATTCGTGGTGAGAAGCACCGAATAAGTTGTATCTGCTGTAACCTAGAGGTTCGCAGTTAAAGATAATGTGGCTGGATGTTTCCCTCTCCGCGCCACACAATCTGCATATAATGGACATAAAAAATTCGAATAATCGTCTTAAAAATGATTTGAAAAATTTCAGAAAATTGATTTTAAATTTTACATTGTTAATTAAGAATGATAATATTGAAGGCTTAGCTGTCGAGTAACTCACATAAGTAAATATATAGCGTATGGATACATAAACTTAGATATTCAGACGTTTGTGTTTCAAATAATATAATAATGCCAAGAACATTAAAAACTATCAGATACAATAAAATAATATTTTATATTATTTAAACTATAAATCTACTTTCATAAAAAACAAGAAATGTTACATGTAACTGAGCTAGTTTTTTTAAATACCCTGTACACACAGATTACACGCATATACTTTAAATTAGATTTTAGTATTAGAATATGCAAACAAATTCAGCTGGCTATTTTAATCTAATAGATTATTTTAAAATTTTATAAAACGAAACCAGCTATTAAATGCTATTACAGCTATTAAATGCTATCTACAGCTATTAAAGGATGTGATGCCACGGAGTAGTAACGGAAGTATTCTTTTTGCAAAGGAAATTCCATTGTTCAACAACACGGACTACCATGATCCAGATATTTCTGACAACGAGAAACACTGCAATCGTAAACATAATAATTGACAAACTACCAATGTCGGGATTCAAACCTATAACCTCCCAGTTCCAAATAGACATAACGCTTCAGACATAACGCTTTAGGCTGCTTGGCAACTTGGACGGTTGCTTGAAGGTAACTTGAAGCAATTGTCTGAACTAGTTATTGCCTTCTACTACGTTTTCGGTCTAGCGGTGACCCTTCCGAATAAATATTCAGTGTCCAGGGGCTGGCCTCGTTCAATCCATTTTATCAAATAAAATTAACCTGAGCGAGTATTCAATTGGAGTTAGCTTTCAGAAAAAAATTAATAATTCATTTTTTGAGACAACCGGTCTATAGATTGTATTGATCATATTGATATTTCTTTAGGATATATGTGCTTCTATTTATTACAGTTTTAAAATAATTATCCTCTATTTGAAAACAGTTAGCTTCTCTTTCAAAAATGATTGCAATAACGACGAGCTGAAATAACTATAGCGTATTTTAGAATTAAAAAGTTACTTCATGAATGATCAATCGATTTCTCCATTCCCTCGCTAGAAGGAGAAACTGTATATACAGATTATTTATACAATTAAGTTAGTTGTTATATACCGCTCAAGAAGCCGAGCGGTCTAAGGCGTTATGTCTATTTAGAACTAGGTTTGAATCCCGACATCGGCAGTTTGTCAATTATTAAGAAAAAAAAAAGGTGCGGTTAATTGACTAAACTGTCGGCGTATGGACAAAAACAAAGTAACCGGCTATGCTTGTTACTTGTTTACCGGCTATGAAGATTTTCTGCAGCTTCCTTCACGAACTCCAGATGAATATCCTATTCCTAGTCTACACACAAAAATTCCTTCCACTCCACTCACATCCTCACATCCTTAGGCATCACAATGGACCTTATGGGCAGCCGCTACAATCTATCTATCTATCTAGTTGTTACATTTCTAGTTTCAGATATGTCTTGGTAAATAACCTTACAACAAATAGTTACAAATCATGTCATAACACCAAAATTGTCCGCCTACCATATTACACCCATAAAAAATTTTACAATATCTTTTAAAAAAATTTCAAAATAAAAGTTCCAGAAGCCAAAAATGCCAGAAGCCAAAAATGTAATATAAAGTATAATCTTGTAAGACATAACAAAATACAAAAATGTTAATAAGTCGGCCACTGTTTGAACAAATTTGAACGCTTAATTATCATTACAGAAACAAAAAAGTAAAATGAACTGACGACTACTACAATAGTAAATAATAAATAAAACATTAATATACTTCAGGCACAATTTCAATATAAAAAAATGGCCGTGTTATTATTATTATTATTATTCAGGCTGCATAGCCTAATAGTACGTATCAAAAGTCCACCTACTTCTTAAAGTATACTTCATAATTAACACTTAACAGTTACACGATATCTATTACTGATTATCAATTTTTTAAAGAATCGATCAATGCATGTGTATGTATTATTATTTATTGCATAATTTTTAGGCTTCCGTACCATTTATTCATTTTGTATATCTGTCAATATGCAATGAAAAGTTTTTTCAGTTAACATCCTCAACACTCTACAAGTCAAAACAACATCCGTTTTTATACATAAGGAATATATATTATTTTATACGAAAAGTGTACTAAAGGTTCACTTTGTACACCTTTTCCTCAAAACACCCAATTTTACTTTTCGAAACATGGGCAAAAATACCATGGGACCTTTCTGTAGGCTTGTTATATGGGCCACAGAAAAGCTTATATTCAAGTGCTGGATTCAAGTGCTGTAACCAATACGAAATTCTCAATTGATCACAATTGTAAAGAATCTTTCCATGAATAAGAATCGAATCCATTTGGAGCCCACAATATACAAGTTTAACTCATACTTGACTTATGTTTTTATGATTATTTTTAAATATGTTTTACTTAATAATAAATAATGCCCTTAGCACTAAAATATGTTTGTTTGCTTTTTATATGTTTTAAGTCTGTTGTCAATAGCTAAATAAATATATTATTTATAATTGAAAGGATACCTTTAGGGATAAGTTTCTCTGATTTAACATATAAATCTATGATTGTAAATCTCATTAAATGAAACTACTGAACTACTGAATAGGATCCGGTATACCTTTCATCAGGTCCTACGGTAAAATTACATATAGTTACCTAAATTATTTCAATAATGAAAATATTTTTAAGTTAGGTCTATATGTATATAATAACTCATAAGAATAAATGAATTGTGAACAAATTGGTTCCATTCAGTTTCTTTATAACATATGAAAGATAACTCGTAAACTCACTTAATCTCATTTTTCTTAAGAATTGGAAGAAATTTAATTAAAAACTTAAGAATTTCTTTTATTTAATTTTTTTTAAATCAATTCTTTGTACTTATTGTAACGTAATAATAATGGGGTTTATCCTCCGTTTCCGAGACACGACACGGTCTATAACAGAGGCCACCCACATCATTATTTTTCATTCTTTATTTATTAATTTTTACATTACATTTTTATGATGTGAGTGGAGGATCGGGAATTCGTATGCAGATTAGGAATTGGCAGGTGTGCGGCTGCAGCCGACTTTGATAGGAACTATGCCGATATTCATCTGGAATTCGTGAAGGGAAACTGCAGAAAACCTTCACAAGCATAGCCGGTTACTTCGTTCTTGTCCATACGCCGACAGTTTAGTCAATCAACCGCCCCATTAATTTTTTTTTTTTTTTTTAAATTGACAAACTGCCGGTGTCGGGATTCGAACCCATAACCTCCCAGGTCCAAGCAGAAACAGCGCCTTAACAAGCGCGGCTACTTGGCTGGTTTATTGTAACGTGAGATATTCGCAATGAAACTTTTAATATTTACAGTATAAACGCGCACACCTTTGTTTTCCCTATATATTTTTTCCTTTGATATATTCTTTTACAAAAACATATCCAATTTACTATAAAGCTAGAAGTGAAGCTGACGCACTCACTGATCTCTACAAAACCTAACCCACTTCTAGACATGCTAGAAAGATGCGGTTTTTTGCATTCGACACGAAGTTGCTTGAAACCGACGAGAAAAATCGGAAAACTTCAGGTTTTTCATTGTAACCCCCCGGAAAATCGGAAAACACCCTCCCCCCAAACTTTTTTTACAATTCATGCAATGTTATTTTATGTGACGCGGAGCCAAGGCCAAAGGCCACCAAAATATTTAATAATCACTGTCAACACAAATCTTGCATAATACAACATGTAGGACGGACCATACATGTTAAAACATTATATATGAAATACATGATATGTTCAATTGGTACAGCTGTAATAAGTAAATTTATCTTACTTATATTAAAACCAAACGAAAAGTATTCTACGCAAAATGTTGCATTATCAATATTTTACAGTGCATTGCGAATTGCCTGAATGATTGAAGTAGGGATTGTATGATGGAAAGATTCTTAACCAAATAAAGTTTGAAAATTTTATTTTGCGGCAAATTAAAAGCATTTGTAATTGTATTTTTAAAACTTTGATCACAAAAAAGTCTGACTAAGCGTGTTTGTGATTAAATGCATATATAAGCGATCTATTTTGATGTGGTACTTCTTCGTCACGACTGATTTTAAAAAATAAAGCAATTGTTTACTTTTTTACACTTTCGACACAAAAGAAATATCACCAATGTTTAAAACGCGTCTAGTATTCAAACAAGGTAAAAAAGGCTTCATTACTCATTACGAGAAAAGATAATCTCACTCTCTTTAATGTTGCAACTAGCGCCTTCATTACTACCGAATAAGGAGTACTAAGCACTTTTGTGAATATAGAGCAGTTATTCTCAACCACTGTGCCGCAAAATTTTAGAAATATATATAGTTAAGTATTAACCAACATAAAAACGAAAAAAAAATCGAGACTGTTAAATGTAGGAGACGATATGAGAGTAGCATTGTCATTTTTACCACCAAATATAAATGAAATTATTAAAAGTATTCTTATTATTAACTTGTAATTAATCCCGTAATAAACGTACTGTTGTTTTTGTAGGACATATTATTTTATTTTACATTCAAAATTCTTATCATAAACTATTTTACACAGTGTATTATAGGTAACTAAACAACTTTTAAACTTATCCTTTTCTTTATGTGCCGTCAAATTTTGAAATCGTTAAAAGTGTGCCGTGGCAAAAAAAAGGTTGAGAATCACTGATATAGAGTATAGAGTCTTTCTATCAAAAAATTCTCAGTTTTGACTATAACGTCAGTTAGTAGAGGATCAAAACAGGGGGGTATGTTTGCAAAGGGAGTTTACTATTTTTTAATGAATTTCCTCCTAAGGAAATGGAGCTACTGCTTTTGTATCGATGATAAATTTTTTTCAAATGTTCATCGATCCTACCTAATAGATGATAAAAATGACCATCGTTAAAATTTATACACAATGTTTAATTTACATCTTCGTATCATAGATCCCACGAGTATGAGAGAGTACATATGTACATATACATTAAGCAATGTGTATGAGAAGGATGTCTTATAGGTTTGATAAACAAGCATATTTTTCATAACTGTTCGAGTGGTCACCAACCACTCAAACCTATAAGACCTCCTTCTCATACACATTGCTTAATGTATACATATGTACTCTCTCATACTCGTTATGAATATTATTCACTATTTTGAAAAATATGTTTGTTTATCAAATCTATAAGACCTCCTGCTCATACACATTACTTAATGTATATGTACTCTCTCATACTCGTGGGATCTATGATACGAAGATGTAAACAAAACAGACGGTATATATATATGTATATATATATATATATATATAATATATATTTTCCGGATTAAAATTTAAGCCATCTTGTATGTATACTTATATATATATATATATATATATATATATATGTATACATACAAGATGGCTTAAATTTTAATCCGGAAAATTGAATAGTTGCAAGAATTGAATAGTAGAAAAAAAAGTTGTAGCATATATTACTGTCGACTGAATTCTGAACCGTTTGGTGAAAACCGCGTCAAAATCGGTTTAGCCGTTTTAACATTTCATAGGCATGTTATTTTTCAAAACTGACTAGAACGTCTGTTTTATTCAGGTATTGTACGATATGTTAATTCCATGGTATGATTTTAAATTAATATAACAATTTTTTTTCCACTTTATAAAAATAGGGAATATGCATGAAAATTTTTTATCACTTGAATTGAAGCATGTTTACTTGACAAATATCAAGGTAAAATTACTTTTTAAATAACTTTAAAAATAAGTGAGATATGAATGATTGAAATTCCCGATTAGACAAAGAGGGTGATAGCCCTCTTGATATGTTATGTGATGTCATATTACACTTTCACCATTTAAAATACACGTAAAACTCCGTTTTTAGTATTTTTGCAGGAAAGAGACAGATAATAACCTTTAAAAGCTTATAGATTCCTTGATATTTGTCGGATTTTAATTTCGTTTTTAAATATTATTACAGTATTAGCAGTATTTTCATATTCTGAAAATAAATGTGAAAAAAAATTTTCATGCATATTCCCTATTGTTAAATTATTTTAAAAGTAAAATGGAGTTATACAAATTAGCGCTCAAAACGATAAATACATGGTATGGTAGAGTGTTCATTACTTTTCTTTGAAATATACGTTTTTTCTAGAATATTAATTTTAGAATACTGTTTGCATCCATTTGTATATTGCATATATATATATAGTAATATTTACCTGGTTTAAGTTTTTAGGTAGGGGAATAAAATTTTTTTGCGAAATTTTTTGGTCATTAGCACTTTTAACTTCTGCAAATTTATAAAAAGTCTAATTGTATCGTAAACTTGCAGTAAATAAATTTGCAGAACTATGTTTTATGTGATCAATTTCAACTCAAAGTTAACCACTTTACCGCTTCTGGGAGCGGTTGGGCCTCAACCTACACTTCTGGGGACATTTTCTTTCAATATATAATTTCAATATGTAATACTACACCAATTTTCAGAACTATGTTCTATCGGTTTTTTTTAATCAAAACTCTACACGTTTGACCCCCCACCCACACTCTCCGCCTCACCTGAGACTTCTGCAAAATGCGGCTCTTGCTTTGACGATATCATGGGAAACTTATGAGAAGAAATCATGACTATGTTTTGTCAGTTGACTTTTTTTCACCAGCTCTTAATCTATTAGTTACAAGATCGTCATAAGTTACAATAGAGGATGAATATCGTAGATCAGAGGTGGGCACAGACAGCTCGTCTGAGCCTTACGGGCTCTCCATAAGCTGGGTGAGAGTAAATAAAGAAGGTATGTTTTGAAGCAAGACGGAACGATGTTTCAATACAGGTTGTCCTACCGATTATTGCCCAATAATTATATAGTATCGTCTATAGTATAGTCAATATTTTATTTTTTTTGAAAAACAAATTATGCGAAAAATAATTTCCACTACTACAAAAAGTACTTTTACTTTTTCAATTCAAAGTAGACTAACTCGAAGAACTCAAATTCCCACTTTATGTAAAATTTAACTTAATTCATCAAATTCCCATGACACTATACTGAGCATACTCCATACGAAGAAAAAATAATTAAATCAGGTAAATAATTCTTTATTAGTTCTCGGATATGAATAGAAAAATATTTAGACAAATTATTTGGAATTTCCAAAACTATATTTCTATTTAAATTATCCTTTGCAAAAATTTCCCTCTTTTATTACAATGGTCCAGCGGTAAACTTAAAGGTTCAAAAGTTATATATTTTTATTTTATTCATACACAAATATGATATATACTAAAAAGGTACATTTTATGACCCAAATTACCAGCCCAAAATTCCAGAGTATGTCTTGAATGATTGTATGTATTATTTACTTTGTATAATAGTGACCATAAAAAAGATTTGGTATTATTATATTTTTTTCAGAAAATGTTTTAATTAAAAAAAGAAAATATTAATAATTGGTAGGTTACCCTGTATTAACTCTATCTCTCTTCCCTACCTCTCACTCAGAGCTTGGCCGAGTCAACTCCTGCCCACCTCTGTCGTAGATGAACAACCACAGGTTGGTCAAACTGTACGTATTGCCGCTCGCTAGTAGCACCCCGTTGACACCGAAAATCGTCAAACATTCCGCTCCGGTACCCCATTGTGCTCCACGTCCCTCTATATAAAAACGGTACATCGCAAATTATTTTGCAAAACCAGACTGAACATTTTCAAAATAATGACAAATTTTAAAGTATTTTTCTGTATTTTAAAGAAATAATTACATAAAATATTCCAGATTTAAAAATACTGATAAGATTATATAATTCTTTTTGTTTGTGGTGACATTAAAATGAATTCTTCTTTTAAAACTTTAAAATATTTTACACAGTAAATTTTATTTCTTATATAATTTAAACTTGAATGATGGTTTGAACTATAAACCTTTAAATTAGGTTTTTATTTTTATTCTTGATAACAAGTTCCATGAAATTGAACTAACAACAGACGGACGATTCCCTTATATTATTCTAATGTGTAATTTAACAATTATTATAATTATAAAAGAGATAAATTTCAAGATTTTTTATTACACCTGACTACTTGGAATAACATCGAACAATTTTAGTATACTTGGAATCTCATTTGGAACCGAAATGTATTTTTGGAAATGCAGTACAGAGATTACTAAAATTCAAACATTATAATTATTGATTTATTACTGGTAAACTGGTAGAAGAATGCTTTTTCCTTCATAGTTTCGAACATATATGAATATTTCTTCTGTGGCGTTTTGCCACAATTGACGAGAATTACTTGATTTAAAATAATAAAAGGGTAAAATAAAATAAAAATGAATAATTATCATTTTATTGTCAACCGAGTGATTGAGTAGAATATTAATTACTTAAATTAAAATCAATTAAGTGAAATTAAATAAAGGATACATTGAATAAAATATTGTGAACAGGGAAAACGGACCCCATAATATAAAATAAAAAAAACGAAGTAAAACAAACCTAGGTCTGGTTCCCCCCGCACACTTGTATCGGCCAACCAAATTTCAAAAAAACAACTCAACGGACTGGACTAACAGGATTTCTTTTAATAGGGGGGGGCTAGATATTAGGTATCACACCAACGGACATTACCCATTACGACTTCCACTGCGCGAAAACAACGGGGCATCTTACCGTTCGCATGTTAAGTTCGATAATTCGAATAGTAAGATGCTTCAATTGGTAGCATAGAGCGTGTGGTTACCAATATCGAAACCAGAACAGACCCCCAATCAGTGCAAATAATTATCACTATAGTTTGTTTGCTATCACCGATATATACTATCCCCATTTATTCTTATATATATATATATATATTTTTTTTGGTTACACGTACACACCTTCACATTGTGAACCGATTACGAGGTACCCCCTCGCAGCATCATGCCAGATACACGTTCCAGAAGGATGCCCGGACAAGACCCAGAACCGGTACCAACCACAGCACAGGAGGCAAGCTCGCCGGGATTCCTCACACCACCAGAGGGTCCCACACAACCTGCATTAACCACGACCGCGGCTCCATCAACAAATCTAGTACCTGCAGCCACAGTTACAAGATCGGCTCTTCAACCTCCAGGCCCAACATTAGCATCATCTTCAGCTCCTCTGCAAGCAGACACTACACCGTCTCGTGTCTTTCAATTTATCAAGACGCAGACGGACCTGAACGCGGCTCATCACCAGGAGCTACTTCGTATGAACGAAACATTAGAACATATATGTGAGTCCCTAAATCAGGTGCAGGTACATAACGTACCACTAGAAACCCAAAAGATGATAGGACATCAATTAGTACCCCCCAGTGTCTACAAAATCAATTACTCGGTGGACATTAACACCTTTTTTAAGGACTTCGTCAAGTGTGACGGAACATCCAAGACCCAGATAATGAAATTCATGGAAGAGGTCCAGAAATTATCAGATCTGGGTATTCTGGAAGAAAAACCCCTTCTAACGCACTTACTTCATTTTTGCGAAGGGAACTTCCAGAGATGGTGGGCCTCCAACATTGCCTTCTGCCCGACTTGGCATGCCCTCCGTACCAAAATACTGGACATATTCTTTGGACCGGCCGACAGGTCCTTGCTTATATCGGAACATTTATATAGGTGGCAACGGCCCGATGAATCATTTATGTCATTTATTAACGACATAAAACTTAAAGCTAAGATCATAGGAGTTGCTATGAGTGAGCGTGAGTTAGCGACCCTTCTTTGGGCCCGTATGAACCGGCCCACGTACGAAATCTGTCGATTCAAAGCGGTGCCGGACACCTTCGACGCACTTGACCTCGTCGCACATGAGGTTCGTCAAATAAACGATCGACAAGAACTGTATACACAGATGGAACAAGGTTTGGAGAAAAATAAAAAAAACCCAAAAAACTAATTGAAAACCTCAACCCCTCCGATGTCCGTCCGTCTGTACCCCGTATTCGTCACCGCGATCTCACTGGGTACCGGAAGTTGCTATCGAACCGTAGCCACGGTATCCATCTCCCGACAATTACAATAAAGATCGGCTCATGCCTTTTTGACTGTCTGCTGGATTCAGGGGCAAGCTACAGCTTTTGCTCTCGCAAGGTGGCCACCACCATAACCAGACTCAAACTAGGTCAACTTCGCGACTCTTCCATCGAAACCGTCTTGGCCGACGGGGGAGTCATCCAAATAAAACAACGTTTGGAATGTACAGTAAAAATAGGTCGATACTCGTGGCCTCTATCTTTTTTTGTCATTCCGAACTTGACGTATAATCTGATTATGGGGGTGAACCTCTTAAAACACCTGAAGGCGACCATTAATTTCATCAACTCCACAGTCACCTTCGGCTTCGACCCAGACAACCCAATACCCATAACACCGTCAAAAAAAAGGACAGTCTGTAACGTTGTCACATCGCCCATGCTGTCTACCAGTCAACAGGCGCGTCTGAAGGAACTATTAGCTGAGTTCGAGGACGTCCTGACTGATGAAATTGGTCGAGCGCGGGATTACTCCTATACTATCCACCTAAAGGACGATATTCCGGTTAGAAGTCCCCCATACCCATTGGCCCCACCTAAAGCTAAGGAGATGGACGATCACATTGCTGATCTTCTCGAACGAGGCGTCATCGAGCACAGTCGCTCACCGTATTCCTCGCCGGCATTTCTGGTAAAGAAGAGAGATAGCTCGTTCCGGCTCTGTGTCGACTACAGAAAGCTGAACGCGAAGGTCGTCTTCGACGGGTTTCCATCCCCCCACATGGACAGCATCTTCCAGAGCCTGAGCGGGTCCTCTTGCTTCTCAAATCTGGACCTCACGGCCGCGTTCTACCAGATTTGCCTTTCGGAGGATAGTAGGAGGGTCACGGCATTTTCAACGCCGACCGGCCAATTTCAATTCCGTCAGGTACCATTCGGACTTAGCGTTAGTCCTCAAGCTCTCAACCGTCTGATTTTTTCGTTATTCGCCGATCTCAGATATCAGTGTGTGATCCCCTATTTCGACGACATCCTGGTTTTCAGTCGCAGTTACGAAGATCACCTCCAGCACCTACATACAGTTTTTAGTAGACTCCGAGATGCTGGGTTGACTGTTAAACCCGAGAAAATGCAACTTTGTTTACCCTCCATCAAATTTCTCGGGCATGTCATCTCCGCGGCTGGGATCCAGGCTGATCGCGAAAAGGTAGCCGCGATATCGGATCTGCCAATACCCCGCAATATCAGACAGCTCAGGTCCTTTTTGGGAATGACTGGGTTTTTCCTCCGATTTATACCTAATTACGCAGAAATTGTGGCTCCACTCAATACCCTTAAACAAAAAGACGTTGTGTATCACTTTGGTGATGCCCAAAAGGAAGCCTTCGTCAGAATCAAGCGAGCTCTAACGGAAGCTCCAGTACTCACATTTCCCGATTTCACCAAACCGTTCATCGTCCAAACGGATGCCTCTGGTCTTGCCATCGGTGCTGTTCTACTCCAGAGGCTAAGCGATGGCGTACATGCCGTACAGTACGCAAGCAGGAAATTGACACCCGCCGAGGCCAATTATTCTGCTTACGAACTCGAAAGCTTAGCTGTCGTTTGGGCTCTCGAGAAGTTCAAGCAATACTTGTTAGGAACCCGCTTTCTCTTACAAACTGACAGTGCGGCCCTATCATGGATGATTAAACATCCCAAGCAACTTGGACGGATCGGAAGATGGATACTGAAGCTATCCCGTTTTGATTTTGACGTGGAGCACATTCGGGGACCACAGAACGTATTAGCAGACGGGCTGAGTCGACTTTTCACTCTCGAACAGACAGACGACTGCCAACAGACTGACAGACAGACGCCCCCCGACAAATCTGACTTCCTGAGCATGAATCTCCTAGACGAGGTACCACAATCGTTCATTTCTCTAAAGCGTCATCAGGAGGAAGATCCTGATCATAGACTCATCTTCAACCGCCTTCAAGCGGGGGAAGATGTCAAAGGTTACTTGATCAAGAACGACCTCCTGGTGAAACTTGTGGGAAAGAATCGACTACGTCGAATCTCTGTACCGAAGTCCATGAGAGACATGCTGCTCTATTTTTTTCACGATAGCATCTCCGGCATCCATTCCGGGACGGTGACCTATCGAACTATCGCTCGTCGTTTCTGGTGGCCAAAGCTGTTTGAGGACGTCCGAAACTACGTTAGATCGTGTTCGGACTGCCAAAGGTGTAAACCGTACAATAAAGCATCTGGTGGACCGCTAGCATCTAATCTCCCAACACGACCGTGGCAACGCGTTTATTTAGACCACGTGGGTCCTCTAGTGAGCACCAAAAACGGAAATAGGTATGTCCTCATGCTTGTTCTCAGACGGTTTCAGCAAGTGGATAGAGGCCATACCCGTTAAGCGCATAACAGCTGCCGTCACCGTTGACAGGTTGAACACGATCTTTCTACGGTTTGATCCGCCCCAGTATTTGGTGTCCGATAACGCGACTTGCTTCACCAGCGAAAAATTTAAGCTCATGTGTCTTAGATTTGGGATAAAGCACGTCAGGTGCGCCCCGTATCACCCCTCGGGAAATGCTGTCGAACGGGTGAATTGGGATATGAAGAGCGGGTTGACAATCCTCTTAAAGCAATATGCGTCCTCCCATCGTGAATGGGATAGGTTCACTCCTTATTTTCAACAGGCGCATAACGCTCAATATCATGAATCTATCCAGGCTAGCCCCTCGACCGTGTTTCTCGGGCGCCAGGTGTACTCCCCCATCGACCTACAGTGGAATCTCCAGGAGATCCTAGGGGAAGGTCCACCTCCAGACCTAGAAAAGGTCCGAGAATCTCTGTCTAAGGCGCATGAGAAGATCCGAAAATTTCATAACTCCAAACGCCCGCCACATCATCAATATCACGAAGGGCAATTAGTTTTGCAAAAGGTCCATGGTGGGCCTCAGTTCGACGAGGCCAGGAAATTTGTCCCACGATGGTCGACACCACGGAGAATCCTCCGATTAACAACGCCCGTATCATGCGAGCTCGAAGACATCGAGACTCACGTCCGCTATAGAGCACATATCGAGGACCTGAGGCCATACATAGAGCGCGACAACACACAATGAGATACCGTAGTATCTCATTCAGTAGGCAGGGAGACTGTGGCGTTTCGCCACAATTGACGAGAATTACTTGATTTAAAATAATAAAAGGGTAAAATAAAATAAAAATGAATAATTATCATTTTATTGTCAACCGAGTGATTGAGTAGAATATTAATTACTTAAATTAAAATCAATTAAGTGAAATTAAATAAAGGATACATTGAATAAAATATTGTGAACAGGGAAAACGGACCCCATAATATAAAATAAAAAAAACGAAGTAAAACAAACCTAGGTCTGGTTCCCCCCGCACACTTGTATCGGCCAACCAAATTTCAAAAAAAACAACGGACTCAACGGACTGGACTAACAGGATTTCTTTTAATAGGGGGGGGCTAGATATTAGGTATCACACCAACGGACATTACCCATTACGACTTCCACTGCGCGAAAACAACGGGGCATCTTACCGTTCGCATGTTAAGTTCGATAATTCGAATAGTAAGATGCTTCACTTCTTAATCTATATATATATTTTAAATATATATCGTGATTAGAATCAAAAATTTATAGATTAAAAAGAAATATTCATATATGTTCGAAACTATGAAGGAAAAAGCATTCTTCTATCAGTTTCCAAGTTTCCAGTTTACCAGTAATAAATCAATAATTGTAATGTTTGAATTTTAGTAATCTCTGTACTATATATATATATGTATATATTATATAGAATAGAATTTATTTGTTCATATTCATACAGAATTTAACAAAGAGTTCTACAATCAGTATAAAAAACGAAATTAATGCTTTCAAAACATCAGAAATTAAATTTTAACTACAAAATAATATAAACATAAAACTACATAAACATAATATAAACATAAAAATACATAAACATAAATATAATATAAACATAAAATCAGAAAAAATAGTTATTGAAATTCTTCTAAAATTTGTCTTCGAAGTTGAAAGGCACTTACTGTGTAATTATATATGTCATTCAAATGATTTAGGGATTTAATGTGGAAAAGTTCTATAAAATAGTTCTCTACACAAACATTGTTTAAATGTTTTGCCAAGTATATATTCCTTTTATCCTTATAAATTGGGCATTTAATGTAGAAGTGATAAATCCCTTCAAGCTCATTACAATTACACATAGAACACACGCTATTTATATTCAACACATTGTTGAAGTTCCCTAGATAAATTTCAAAGCACAATTGGTTTGTTGTGCGAATTTGACATATAACTCGTTGCTTCGAAATGTTGCATCTATATGACAAGTAGCTTTTATGAAATACATAATTTGGATATAAGAATTTGTAGTGTTCACTGTAATTCGATTGTTCAAGCCTACTCAAATATTTATTTTTTAGATGCATTTCGTACATCATTACAAGTTCCGTTTCTTTGATCCTTGCTATATCTTGTGAATTCCAAATTTCTAACTGATCAATTTCACACATCATTGATTTTAAGTTTGTACACCAATTGTTTCTTCTAACGTGTTCAGCGTTTCCATCATTTGTAAAGAGTTCATTAAAGCACTTTTTAATATTTCGGCTTTTTGGCTGTTTCAATAAGTGTACCCACCAGCGTAACATCTTCTGAAAAATACTGAGTGCTAAATGAACTTTGTTTGTCTCCAGCCTGACCATGAAGTTTGGGGTATTTCTTTTTATACCAAGTAATTTTTTCAAGAATTGTAGTTGCACAGTTTCATTTGTTCCAAGTTGTTGGGTGCCCATATTTCTCCTGCATACGTTAATGTTGTTGTGACAATTGAGTCGTATAATCTCATCTTTGCTTCGCATGTATCAGATTTTAAATCCGAGAGAATATGTCGAACACGGCCAGATGCTAGTTTAGCTTTGGATATCATTTCTTCCGTTGCTTTCCTGTATTATATTTACCCGAGCATGAGAATTTAACACCAAGGTAGTTATATTCGTTGCACACTTCAATGACGTCACTCCCATACTTGAAAGTTGGCATTTTCTTGCATTTAGCTGAGTTTCTAAATATCAATAGTTTTGTTTTGTTTGGGTTCAATGTTAATTTATTATGTTCGCAATATGTTTTAAGGTGATTTAATTTATTCTGAATATCAGCAGGTGAGTATCCAAATATAACTGCATCATCGGCGTACATTAATAACAGTATATTATGAAGATGATCTGCACTGATTCCTATCATGTTACCGTCTCGAAATGATTTTTCCATATCATTAATGAATATGTTGAACAATAGGCTCGATAAACTTTCACCCTGCAAAACTCCAGTGTTTATTTGGATGTCATTTGTGCATTTGGAATCCATGTTTACGACAAAATTAGCACCATCATATAAACTTTTTATTACGCGTATAATTTTTCCACTAATGCCTGTCTCGTACAACTTCCTCCACAATAATTCATGGTTAATTGTATTAAATGCTCTTCGAAAGTCCACAAATAAGGCATACACGTATTTACCCTTACAACTTAGATGTTTATTGACTAGAGCATCAAGTATGAAAATATTATCCAAGCATGATCTGTTTGAGCGAAAACCACTTTGAGCATCTGACAGTATTTCATTGGTTTCCAACCACATTGTTAAACGTTTGTTTAAAATACTTGTGAAAATTTTTAACAGGCAGTTATGTATATATTATATATATATATATATATATATATATTTATATTTATATATATATATATATATATATATATATATCAAGTTTAAACTTATAAAAAATTTAAGTTAAGCCCCGGAACTATAACGAGCATATCCGCTTATCCATCATCTGTCCGTAAACATGATAACTCAAAAATAAAAAGAGCTATAGAAATGAAATTTTGAGCGTGTTCTCTACAGATAAACAGAAATTTCAAGTTCGTGAATAGGCAAAACCGCTAAACCAATTCGTGCAGTCTTCCGTTAGGGTGGAGGGTTTATATTAAAGCAAATAACTCAGTTTAGTTTTATTGTTTTAACCTTGTTTTCGCCAAAACAAATATAGTAAAAAAAAATACCAGGTCTAGGTAAATTTTATGGGCAGTGGGTTATTAGCTCAGAAAAATATTTCAGAATATTTTCCTCATTTTGAGCCACATGACTCTATATATCTATTTCGGTTATTTCAGCAAATGTTTCTGAAAATTGCTTATTTTTGGTATTTCTATAATAAGCCAAATTGATAAACCGCGATTGTCATGCTAAGAATTGAAGCTACCATAATCTATAGTCAAATATTTTAATCAAATTTTAATCATTTGAACTTAAATGATTAAAATTAGTGACATAGCTACCGGGAGTGTTACTGGTAGCAATCACCTGGGCATCCAAACTCGTTAGCCATGTCGGATAACGATTATTGGCGAAAATCTCTCCGTGCTTGTCCCGAAAATCGTATAACAAAACTTTATTCTGCTCGCACATTTGTTGTTAGATAGATAGATAGATTTTTGAGGCTGCCCTGGACAGGCTACACTTCGACCATAAGGTCCATTGTGATGCCTAAGGATGTAAGAATGTGAGTGAAGTGGAAGGAATTTTTGTGTATAGACTAGGAATTGGTAAGATATACGGCTGCAGCCGACTATGATAGGATGTATGCCGATATTCATCTGGAGTTCGTGAAGGAAACTGCAGAAAACCTTCTCAAGCATAGCCGGTTACTTCGTTCTTGTCTATACGCCGACAGTTTAGTCAATTAACCGACCCTTTTCTTCTTCTCAATAATTGACAAACCGCCTATGTTGGGATGCGAACCCATAACCTCCCAGTTTCCAAGTAGGCATACTACGAAGACATAACACTCTAGACCGCTCGGCCATTTGGACTCGTACCACTTGGACATTTGTTGTTAATAGAACGTTCTATTTTGTCATCTAGTTTTTCGGATGTAACACTGCCGTAGTGTTAATTTTAACAATTAGTGTATAAAACTATATTGTATAAACTGTATAAAACCTGTGTGGACCTATGGGATTCAACTATGGGGAACTGCGAGTAACAGTAACATCGAAATACTTCAACGTTTTCAATCGAAAGTGCTACGAACAATTAGGGACTCTCCGTGATATGTGCGTAATGAAGATATTCATCGTAGTCTCGAAGTGCCCACAGTGCGTGCAGAAATTTCGCGATTCAGTGACAGATACATGACTCGCCTTGAACATCTAAATGCTGAAGTGGTAAATCTTTTAGACAATAGTGACAGTTTGAACAGACTGAATAGACAAAATGTGTTAGACCTAAGATTTAGATTTACGTAAAATAGTGTATAGCTTACTATATAGTTTTTTTTAAGTGACTACCAGTGGGTAGATCACTGCTCAAGCCATTTTTAGCCTGTAGACCTATTTATAGTTAGTTCTTTTTAGAAGTTATAATAGAAAAAAAGGAAACAAAAAAGAAAAGTTATGGGATTTTGGGAGTTGAAACAGGAAATCGAAAAAAATATTCTTTCCAAAATTATCGTCTGTTAATTAATCGTTTCTTGAAGCACTATTTCAAATATGTATAAATCATTTTTTTTTAAATTTTCTTTAATATTAGTCTGAAAAAACTCTTTTTTGAAATTTTCTAGCTTGTCTCTAAATAATCGCTGAGAAAAATTTGAACGAAAATTACCAGAACTACCCGAAAAATTAACATAAACAGTTTAATTGTTTGATATTTAGTTTAGTTTTTGTTAGTTTTTGAAGTCGGTTTTTAAAAAAATTTTCTTATTTTCCCATTATGAATGAGTATACCCTTTCAAAAAAAAAATTTTACAGAAATCGGTTATCACATATAAAATGAGGGTTTTCCTCGATCTCCAGGAGATCCCCTCACCAGAATGCGATTTGGTGACAATGGGACCAATCTGAAATCAAACCCTTTAAAACAAAAAAAAAATCAAAATCGGTTCCTAAATGACGGAGTTCTGAGGTGTCAAACATTAAAAAAAAACAGATACAGACGAATTGAACCATCCTCCTTTTTGAAGTCGGGTTAAAAATGTATACTTTACTGGAAATTACTTCTTTTTCACGGAATACTTATTGTGCAAGCATAGCTTACGCTTGACCGTTTTTCTTATTCATTGCAATGATTTTTGCCTATATTTTCTACTTATAGTAGAACCTTGTAACTGTTTACGTATTTTTAATTCTTTTAGTAACTAAAATTCCGTTCTTTAGTAACCCTTATAATACAAAAGCGCATATTATTCCAGAAATCATTAAAACTGACATAAGTGTATATTAGCCACCATCATACATTGGCAGGATATACAAGATCATACAATAATGGGTGACAATATTATCGTAAAATAACAGCACAAGCCTTTTTTACAATTTACAAAAGTACATAATATCTCTTATGTATAAAAATTAGTATTACATTACTATACAGGATGCACGGGAAAATAATACCAAAAATTTTAAAGGTGATAGAGCGACGTGATTTAGATATGTTAAATAGGAAAATGAGACCGACATACTTTGCTTTCGAGATGTAATCCTGGAAATTGGTGGTATAATAATCCTTTTCTCGTAATCAAAAGTGCATTAAATACCTAGGATCGATACTATTTACAAAGAAAAAAAGTTAACACATACTAAGATCCAAGAATGCGTTACTTGCGAGAAATCTTCAACAGGAGATTAAAATGTTTTTCTCATGAAAATCCTATATTTCGCTTTGTAACAAAACATCGAATAAAGTATTATTGAATTAACTTTTTTCAATATTTTAATAAACACAATTTCGATATCTTGATCCTACACTTTAAATACACTTTTATTTACGATTAAACAAAATTTTATATCAAATTGTAAGGACCATAGCTTGTTAAGCGGTCACAAGGTATTGGTTTTAAGGGGTAAAATTCTAGCAAAAATTTAAAGAAAATTCGTTACGGCGTGATATGTCTCCACATATTTTGAAGTTATACTTCTTTTGAAGCGTTTTGAGAATTCGATCAGTGTGTATTTTCAGCATGTAGCGAATGGCTGATAAAACACTCGACTGATATTTAGTAAAAAAGATGTGCCATACAGTAGAAAGACTAAATTTACATATACATACATGAGTTGCCTAGCGAAATAGACAAGTCTGCCGCATAAGTGACCCCACTCGTCAGTCGACAAAAATTTTGTGTGTACTATGATTTTTATACATTGAACACTTGACAAAAATATACATTATAGAACGACAGATGAATGATCGTTATTATTTTGGTAAATAGACACATATAGTTGAAATTAGGTACAACAATGTCTTCAATGTCAATATCTAATTATTATTCCATGTATCTGATAAAAGAAGAATATTAGAATTACGAGCCACATTATTAAAGATATCATTTTTATGGACTCATTTTTATGGAAATTTGTATATTAAAAGTATATATTGGTAAACCTGGCATGGTCTTGATAAATGTCCCCTCAGATTCTAACGTAAGAAACAGATTCAATGCCAGTCATTCAAACTCAAATTTTATTCTAACATGATAAAATGTAGAATCGTTGGTTTTTGATACAATATATAACTTTTCTAGGGTACTATATTATTTAATTAAACTTTTGTTTCTTAATAGTAATGTTGACCTTATTTAATATTATTTTAATAATGCTTAGTTATTTTTAAATATATATTTAACCATTTTTCATGTAACTGAATCTATGCAGCTGATATTATCGATAACATTGTGTTCAGATTACGGCATACGTATCGCGTTATCTCACTTCTTTTGAAAATTCCATGAATATGAAACATCACTTTTCTGAAATCGTTCCATGCAATCACCTATTTATTATAATATATAGAGTTCAATCCACGTAATACATTATTATTTTCAATATTTTTCCCGGACACCTTGTATATATAAAAATTTAATATACCTGTTCCCACGCAAATAAAACTAATAATATTTATGTGAGACCACAAATATATTATAATACAAACACATATACTTATCCATACATACATACATACATACAAACATACATACTACCATAATAATAATTATATTAAAGATAGATAGATATACTTAGCACGCTACATACTCACTGTAACCTATCTATATAATAACAAGTGGATTTGATTTGATTTTTAATTGCAATATTGTTTTGTATTTTGTTAGCTGTTTAATTAAAAACGTTTGACGAGATTTTTGTTTAATTATAAAAATTAATTAATAAAACATAGCTACTAACAATTTTTTTAACCTTTATACAAACACCAAAACGCGTATTATATATATATATATATATATATATATATATATATACACACTCCCATTCAATAAAATTGAACCGACCTGAACCGAATCAGTCTCTCACAATTTTGATTATTCTTGTAATAAACGTTTTTGACAGATACAACATTTTATACAATTTTTATACGTAAAAGTTTATACGTACTTGTTTACATAAATAAAAAATATAAAACTTCCATTTCTTTTTTCACATTTAAAAAATATACTATTTATCTTTGTTTATTTATAAATAGTATACTGAGTAACAACAAAAGTGAGGAGTTTTATGAAATGTAAGAAAATTAACATTTCAGGTTGGTTCAATTTTATTGCACGGGAGTATATAAATAAAATTTTTTGTCAAGTAACTATAATCAATAATGTAACTTTTCTTTTTTTTAATGCTCTATTAATATTGATACATCATCGTACTTAAAGGATTTACTTATTTTCTCAGTAGAAATAATGAAAATAAAGTGTTTGTGTACTTATATACGCACGTAAGCAGTTATAGTACTTTTTAAATAATTTAT
This sequence comes from Nineta flava, assembly GCA_963920215.1. Taxonomy (NCBI): domain Eukaryota; kingdom Metazoa; phylum Arthropoda; class Insecta; order Neuroptera; family Chrysopidae; genus Nineta; species Nineta flava. Next base: position 46,087,482 of record OY986041.1, read on the forward strand.
TAAAATCATATTAAATAAGGTCAACACTTCTAAAGACACATAAGTGTAATAAAATGATATTAGTAGTGAAAAAAAGGTCCAACTTCCGTTACACTCTGATCGGATTCTTGCCACGCGTCGAAATAAGTATAACTATAAAAATTGTTTGTAAAACAATGTTATATTCTATAAATTGTTTCTTGAAACTCCTTTCTATACCATTTTCAAAATATTGTGGATTTTTCAAATTTACAGTCAACTACATCAGATGATACGCATCTCCTAAAATCATTGAACAAATCGAGCACACGCTTAGGGAAATATTAATTGATAGAGTTGTACTTTTGAATATATAACCTTTGAAAACTCTGGCAGGGGCGGAGCTTAATATTTCAACCTATTGACATTAGTTTCTAAGTTGTTCACCAGAGTGCATACGCACAACTTGTTGGCTGAAAGGTCTACTACCGCTAGCTTTTAGTTTATCCACCAGAGAACATTTCCATTTGCTAGAGCTCCCAATAATGCGATAGTTATTACAGTGCATTTACAACAAGTGATATAACAGCTCAAAAAACATCCCGGCCCGGGGCTCCTGATATCATAACAATTCTAAATTTCCAAAATATTTTTGAAAACGATCGGCTACGAACGGAATTATGATCGCGATAAATTTGTTAACTAAAGGGATTAACATGATAGAAAACCGCGATTTGTGTTCAATTTTATTAAATCGTATTCAATTTTAATAGCGAATAAATATCGTGTTTATTTAGAGACAAAACGGTGTTCAAATGTACACGACTTATATAAATTGCAGGTTCCCTTCTTACAAAATCTTGTACGATTGCAAAACCGACTATCGTGAATCAGCGTATTTGAAAGTGAATGATAAATTTCAAATCCAAGTTTATTGAAACACTGGCCAATATTAAAAAGAACACGCAAACTGGAATACGCGCACCGGAATCAGTACCGATTAAAACGTTTATGAAAAACTTGTTTTATTTAAATATTCCAACGATGTGTACGCATCCGATTTATTAAAAAATTTTTACATCATGACCCGTTAGGTGTAAAGAGCTAAATAAACCCCACTTATATTTAATGCACCAGAACGGTGTTTTTAAATTAAAATAAAAAACAAAAAATAAAAACTTTTATATGATTCCTCTTAAATTGACTTCTATTGTATCACTGACCACGAGATTAAATATAAAGAGTAGTAATAATAATTCTCACTTTATTTAGAAAATATAATAAAGTTAACGATGAAGCATTCATTGCTGATCACCCTGTAAAATTGGTTCATAAAATTAAGTTCATAATATCTAATAAGTTTCTTTAATAAAATGTTTGTGTATTAAGAGTTCATTATTGCCATTTTAAATATCTAAAAAGGGGCCTGATTAGATACGTTCTTTTAAAGTGCAGATGAAAACAAACCATGTTCAATCAATCAGCAAACTCTTGTAAAAAAATTGAACTACACATAAATCTAGTAAAGAGCAAAATCGTATCCATTAATACCGACGAACCAACAGAGCTTAACGGTGTATCTCTGTCATCTTAAATATCTCTACGCGATCAGAATTCGATAAAAACACACCAGAGATTTACTAAGCATAAAAAATTATTGATCTCGGAAATGCATACTCAAAGGAGATAAACTGATGAATGCAATACCTTTGTTACTTTTGTACTGCCGATTTTTTCACTCTCAATTCTCGACAATGATGTTGAACAACCTACGAAAACTTTTCACCTGCCAACGTAGTAGCAGGTATGGAAAAAAGCATACTAAATATTTTTTTAAAAAACTAAATGAAATGCTTGGAAATAAGACAAAAAAATAAACTTAGAGATATCTCGATCAAAAGATTGTATTGGCGTTGGGCGGATGTTATGTGTAGAGGCTAAGGAACTTGGAGTGAACATTGAAATGCACTTCATGAGTTCTAAACCATCTGAGAAGACGCATAAGGCGTCAAATAAAACTTTGGAGGGATTATCTTTATGCTGCTGCAAGTGATTAATAGAAGAATGTAGCCAGGAAGAGTCGCTTGGAATCTTTTAGATGAGGCCTTTACCCAACAAGTGGTCGGATCATAGGCTATGGTTATTATCCTTACGATTCCTAGTGTAATAAATGTTAATTAACTATCCGTAATCCTTATTTTATTAACAAATTTGAGGAATTATTTTTATAAATTAATATGTGTATGGAAAAATTTACTCATCCACTAGGTATCGTTCCTTGGACAACGGGATTTTATGTCCATTGTGCTACCGTTACACCACGGATGACATAAACAATTGAGTTAATGTTTTCATTACATTAACGGTATTAGTTTGAAGTCAACATTATTATTCAAATCCAAAGGTTCAAGGTTCGATATCTGGTGGTAGCAAATTTAAAGTTTTGAGTATAATTCACTCACCAATCTACCTAAAAATGTTGAATTACCCAATGCATGAAGCTGATGTTTGGTTTAATTTAGGGTATAAATTTTAGATTTAATAATAAACACATTCATCTCGTGATAGTTCGACCGTCTTTTGAGTATGTTCAAATCAGCAATCTAAATTTTCTCCTATATGGGAGAAAAGTACTAGTAATTTGAAAAATATGAAGGTGAACTTAAAAATATTACCCAGCAAATTGAAACACTTGAAACGTTTGAAATTTATATTTTTTGCACTTTCGGGACTGAAATGACAACTTTACTCTCTCCAAATAGGTACTAAAGTAGTAGTTTTTCTCCCATGGGAAAAAATCTACTTTTTCTCCAATGGGAGAAAAAGTACTACTTTAGTACCTATTTGGAAGGAGTAAAGTGGTCATTTTAGTCCCGAAAATGCAAAAAATATAAATTTCAAACGTTTCAAATGTTTCAAATTTGTTGAGTAATGTTTTTAAGCTTAACTTCAATTTTATTCCTATCTACGATGAAATATATGTTCCCATAAGATTGCGGATTAAAGTTGAGTTTCAAAAATTAAATTGTTTAAATTTTAATTCGGTAAGACACCTTTTTTTCCCACCATTGTCAATATAAATGTTCTGAAAAGTATTGATAACTCTAAAATCTACTTTCATTTAATTGTAAATTTATCCGCAGTTGGACTATTTTAATAAATACGACATATTTGTACAAACCATTTCATTAAATATTTTTATATCGTTATAAAATCTGGTATATCAAAATCTTATTTTTAACCCGACTTCAAAAAGGAGGATGGTTCTCAATTCATCTGTATTTTTTTTTTTTTATGTGTGTCACCTCAGAACTCTTTTTTTTTTTTGTTCTAAAGGGATTGGTTACCATTTTTTTTAAAAACCGACTTCAAAAAAATTTTTTACAAAAAAAAAACCAACCCCAAAAAAAAAATTTTTACAAAAAAAAAACAAAATGCATGTCAAAAAAACTGAAAATCTGTTATAAAAAAATGCACTAAAAAATAAAAAAATAAAAAAAAACGGGTAAAAAAAATGTGTTAAAAAGCACTAAAAATTAGTAGGTCATTTAGTTGGTCTACCCATATTTAGACAAATAAAATCAGTTATAGAACTTCAAAGTCACTAAAAAGCGAGAAATAAACCTTATTTTGACAAAATGGACACCCGACTTCAAAAATCAAATATTCTATAACAAAAAATGCACTAAAAAGTAAAAAAATAATTACATATTCTTGTGCCAATTTTAGTTCACCTAAGCAAAAATTTTTAAATATATATGCACAATTATTGTTATTTTTGGAGGCGGTGTCAGCATAGAGTTCACATAACTTTTGGACACCGCCTCCAAAAATAACAATAATTGTACATACATATTTAAAAATTTTTGCTTAGGTGAACTAAATAATATTTGAATATTTGATTTTTGAAGTCGGGTTTCCATTTTGTCAAAATATGGTTTATTAGGATCATATTTATTAATTGTTTGTTGTGCGGTGGTGTGTGATATAATCAAAGTAGACGAAGACTATTTATTTACAATAATAATAATAATAATAATAAAATAACAACAACAATAACAATAACAATAACTTTGATGAAATATTTTAATATAATGTACATTTTTAGGTGGTGTATAATATGATTTTGTGTATTATTATACAAACCGGTTCCCTTTTTATATGATAATACAATATTTAAATTATAATATCTATCATACATAATATTATATTATATTGTACAGGTCTACAATATAAACATTCTACTGGCCTGGAGTACCATAGGTCATGGATCCCCTTGCCCAAATGTATAAGCTATTTTGATTGAAGCAATAAAGAGACTACAGACAATAATCTACTGTTTTGTGATTTGTTTTACAGGTTAAAAATCAACGAGATTGAAAGAGAGTACTTATTCTCGTCTAGTTTCTCTCGCCTTTCGCGGCTGTACTATGGTCACTAAAGATATAAATCTGAAAAGTTTTAAAACTAAAATGGTGAACATAATCAATTGGTGAGAAATCTGAAAAGTTTTAAAACTAAAATGGTGAACATAATCAATTGGTGAGAGATCTACTACCAATTGATGAAAATTTATTTTCTGGCATATCTATTTATATTTAAAGATTTCCCGATTATAATCATTTTTTACTTAAATAACTCTCCGTCTAAACTATTTTATGTATGTTATTTTAAAAAAAATTAATTTTTTCATATAAATTCCAGTTTTTTTATTCCATTACCTATCTTATGTATAAAGAGTATATAAAATATTGAAGGTGGAGTTATGTCTGTGAATTAAAAAATTTACTATAAGATATTCAAATATCAGTATTCTCAGAAATTTAAAGTTTTGTTTAATTCTAAAACTATATCGGATAAAATTATATTTTCAAGCCAACTACGCTTACACATCCTATTTAATTTTTATGGGATTGGAAGCTAAAAAATAGCAATTAAATTTCTATTTTTGAGATTGAGAAAATGTCTTGTGCCACATGCCTGAATATATCATCTTTATATGGATCTCGTTTTTTTTTTTGTTTTCACCCCCTTTCACAAAACAAAATAAATTTTTGTTTTGGAAACAAAAAATTAGTAGATAGAGATTAAACAACATTGTAAGAATCATTTTTGATAAAATTATCAATAATGGTGCTATAAGCTTATTTTTGCACGCTCCTTTTATACAAACAATAATTCTGATTTCCTTATGTTCTACGGCTTTTCGTTTTCGAGATATTGTTTTCATATACATTCATACATCCACTAATGATCATAAAATTATTTATGTCTTCGATAAGTCTTGAAACGTAAAGATCTAATATTTCGAGTGTTTCCTATATTCACACACTTGACGGGCATATTCCTAACCAAATTTTATGGAAATAGGTTTTTATACACACGTGGTCTTAAGATCCGTATTACAAAAGTGATTCTTTGTTAACTGCAATTTTTTATGTCTATTTATGATTATGTTTCATTTTTAATTTCACATAAAATTACTTATTAATATCAAAATTGTGTTCTACATTGGCAACTAGTGATCGTTTCACAATTTTCCACATAGTTTTCCAATATGACCTATGGAAAATTACTAAAAATGCCAGTACTTTAGGGGAAGTTTGGGACCCTTCGTACGGTTTTTGCATTATATTGTTTTTCGTTTTGACTAATTGAAAATTTAACTGATTACATCTAGCCACAGTATATTTATCTGAGATCACTATAAAAAATTGTCAGGTTACTATATCTCGTATGTATTGCATTATAATAACTTTAGCTCAATTTGGAATTCGTACGAATCTTCTCCACGTGTGGGGAATAAGGGGTACCTTCAGACGCTGTGGGGAAGTTTCGTACAATCACTTAAAACTGCAAATAGAATAAAAAATATTTTATAAGGCAATAAAAACAAACACAGAAAATTAACAATAATTAAATGACTTCTATGTAGACATTATTGACCATTAAAATTAGATAAATTGACGGAGAAAGTCAACAGTTTAGAAGTTTTAGAAGTACAAATTGATGGTCGTTTGGGATCAGGTGGAATCCTTTCAATGCCAGTAATATATACAGTATGCATGTCTTCAGTATTTGGGAAAACGAATGTCCATGACGATCCTGGCTTCTTTCTGAGATAAGAGACTTTGAATTCGGTACAAGAATAGTGACTCATTACTCTTCCTACATAATAAATTACATATTTTTCCTTCAGATACTTAACTAAAATAACAGAACCGTCTTTAATGCTGCCTGGCATCACATCAACACTTGTGTCTATTTCAAAATTGTCACAATCAGTTTCATCTTCATCTAGGATAGAAGTTGAACTCTCTTGCAAGCTTATATCCGATTCTTCATATTCTCACTTTCTTATTCATCACTTTCTGTATTTTTAGCTTTTTTATTCTTTATTTTTTAATTTAAATCCTTTAAAACGCGTTTCATTTGTTTAGCTCTAGCTCTTCGTTCCTGTTCTAGCTTCTTCGATTGTTATTCTTTGTATTTGTCTTCAATTTTTTTTTCTGGCGTATCGGTATAAATACATGATTTCCGTGGCTGTCTTCCCTTGTTGTTAAAAGAGTTTTAGATGGTACGATATGGTGGATTGGTAGATTATCTAAACTACTGGTTTCCATTTATTTGTGTTAAACTTTTGTAGTTCAAATATATCTTGTGGAACCTGCAAGTCATCCTGTGTTGCAGATGATGAGGGCTGGCAGAAATCATCGACAATTAGCTGCAGTGTAGGTGATGCCAAATCTTCAGTGATGTTATTTTGGCTATGTGGCATATGTCCCAAGTTGCTTGATATATACACGTCAGTAGGAGGGAGCTATATTCCGTGTGGGGTGTTCTAAACCCACTTGTGATATTTTTTGCCTTGAACGATTCGAAATATACAGTTTTCACTAGTTTAGGAATATTGTAAATGCTTACTGCCTTATCAGGATTCATAATATGCCAGTTATTGAAGGCAGTTTTGAGTTTCGATTTAAATGAGCCGAAGACTCCAACGTCGAGTGGCGGCAGACGATAAGATGTATGTGATGGAAAAGATAAATAAATTATGACATTGTCTTTAGCGTAGTTGATAGTCACATACTTAGTTTTGGAGGTAAGAGAGCCCAAAAAATTCGGACTAGAGATGAATGGAGAGAAAAATAAAACATGATAAACATCAGGAACAAAACTAAATTTAAACATGCCCAAAAGCTCGATATACAAAAGCATAAATTTCAGCGAGCGGGCCAGATTAAATACCTTGGAGTTGTTTATGATGAAAACAATGAGAGTTCCTTAGAAATAAGGGCACAAGTCACTGCTTGGAATAGATGTTTGCACTCCTCAAATCGTCTACAGTCTACTCAAAAACAACCAAAAAGAAAATATATAAAACTATAATAAGGCCTGTAGTAATGTATGGCTCTGAAAGTTGTTGTCTATCGGCTAGGGATAGGAAAAGCCTGAAGTATGGGAAGGGAGAATCTTAAAAAATCAATGGACCCATGTGTGACAAAGGAGTAGGATAAAGAAACGTCGAATTGAAGGCCCTGTTCGGGGACCAGGATATTGTCTTGAAAGTCCATTACAGAAAGGCCTCCTTGTAGATGGACTTTCTTATAGACTTTAGGTCTCAAAAACTGAGATAAAACTCCATTATTAGATTGAAAAGTAATTATACCCTCAAAATTCTATGAATTGTGTGTACAAACTATGAATATAAAAATGTTAACACAAGATAGTATAATGTTAAATACTTAATGTTATATATATATATATATATATATATATATATATATATATATATATATATATATATATATATATATATATATATATATATATTATATATATATATATATATATATATATATATACGTATTCATACTAATATGCACATAATCAGTGGTATTAATTTTGATTTAATACCGATTCCCACAGTGTGTAATTAACATAATCTCTCTTAAAAATTACTTGATACAAAAAAAATAAATAAATTTTAGTGTATATACGTAGTGTATATATGTACGTATCTTTTTTTATATGTGTGCGCAGTGCACCTGCATCAAAATGCAGTAAAAATGTAGAGAAGTTCATGAAGAAACACCCGCGACTTTTATATATTTGTGCCAAACTATATAATGTATTTAAAAACCAGATGTATTTGTACAATTTTTGTTTAATTTGGGCTACGTAGATTAATTTAAGAGATCATGAAATATCAGATTTGTGTCAATAAATGTAAGGTGTCGTTTTAAAGTAATAAATGATCTCATTGGTGAAAAATCAATCCAATCTAACGAAGCCATTGAGCCTCATTGACCCTGAAATGGTTTAATAATCAAATAAAGAACTCATTTTCCAAAACACATTTTCCAACTAGGATTTTTGGTGTTAATGGTTGAGTCTCTTTTCACAATAAATAATTTTGGTCTAATCGTAAATCGTCTAATCGATTTTTATGGAACATTTTTGTGTAAAAGCTTATGATAAGACCTAAAAACTGGAAATTTCTTCTCGCTACGAGAGATAGAATTCGAAAATAATCTTCAAATAGAAATTTGGTGGAAGTGTCGATAAATATTTGAAGTAGTGGCAGCGGTGGGAACGACAAATATATAAATAAGTTAATTATTTAAAAAATTTAGCGATTATTTATACTTTAGTTGGTTTTTTTACAAAATTTACTTTTTCATCCTGTTTTGCATCCTGTGACTCCTATTGGCTCTCATGTATTTCCGGGACTAATCAGTAAATGATTTATAGAGAACAAGTTTCTTAAAAATGGATTCATATTCAATATTTGATCGTACCAAATTTAAAACTTATTTCATACCCTGCTTTGGAGACCTTATTCGAATTTTCATGTCAAAAGTCCCATTTTTAAACTTAATCATACGAACATCTTCAAAGTTCATAAAGTTAAAAAATGGAACTGTTAATTTAAAACTTATAATTGCTTTTATTCAAGAGTAATTACAGATGTTTGAGCTGAAAGTGAGGCAAAACTGTTTAGTTTATATAAAAAAAGTTTCAAATAAAAGTGTTTATTTATAAAAAAAAGAATATTTTTTGTCAATATATTTTATTCTCATACAATATCTATCTCTTACGATGCCTTTCTTTGAAACATTGTCCATTTTGACCGATTTAGTTTTATGGAAGTTATCCTGTTTATGGACAGCGGAGCTAATGAGAAAAATAACATTTTTTAATTTTAAGGATTTCTAGAACGAAAAAGTTGGGGTTGGGTTAGGTTGGCTTGGGTTTTGTTGGATTGAGTTGGGTTGGGTTGCGGTAGTTTAGACGTAGTTTCAACGAATACGATCCAAATACATCTTAATCCAATTCAGGTAATAGTTGGTCCTAACGTTTTTATTTAGCATAATATTCAAGAAATTAGAGGGAGCAGCTTATAGAGTATTTATTCGAAAGTCATTCGAATGATGATTATATTATTGTCGCCATGGTAATGTTTTAACGCTAAATACTCATATATTTGGGAACCACTGTAGTGAATGTTTTTGTGCATACTTGATAAAGTATTTCTATATATTTAAAATTCCCCACATAAATTATACATTATTACTGTTCGAGTTTGTTTAAAAGGTAAGTTTGTTACAAGAAGTCAGACTAATACTGTTCAAAATGTAATGTGTTGACATTCAAAACATGGTTTTAATTTGTTTTTAAACACACAAAAATAACAAGACTTTTGTGTATACTAGAATTTCTTTTACCAAAATGTTACGTTTGTGAAAAAATTGTAGTTTTCAATTTTTTTACTTTTTTGCAAAAATAAAAAATTTAAATTTAAAAAATCGAAAATTTAAAAGCCAATTTTTGACGTGAATACGTCTTTAAATTTACTTCCATAGTGGGAGACAATTAAAATAACGGATGATAACAAAATCTGGAGATACAGTTTGGTGTTGTAACCTATCATCTACATCCAAAATTTAATAACACCACTCGATAGCTAAAGGATCAACGAGTTCGGTACGTTGAGTGAGACTATGATGCATCGCGTGTGGAGTATAACTTTTGACTCGGAGATGCTAGGACGTTCGTTTTAGTTTCAATCGCAGCTCTCGTCAAGATCTATCGATTGCAAAAATATTAGTGTGAAATAGTTATAGTGAATATATATAGTGTTAAATTAAAAAATTAAAATAAATAATGCAATGTCGGAATGCTCGTCGAAAAAGCTGTATACTCGTCGAAAAGCCAAATCAAAATATAGAGATCGTAAACGGTTGGAAAGGGCTTCTCAAGAGCAATCCATTGATACCTCGTTACGTTACCCGTTATCCGTTACGTACACGTATTCACGTAAAACACACGGCCGTGTCCACGACACAGCCACACCCCTATTTTTACTTATTGTAGTATTTTAGAAAAAAAACTAATTAGATCACAGAGCGTACATATCAAATGCTTCAGAATCTATATCTGAGAAAGAGTAATTCAGTAAAACCCAATTGCTTCGCACACGTCACAAAAATAAACCTTTTGATAAAAAATTGAACCAACTTCAAGAGGACTGTAAATTATTGGAGCTTGTAGTGTACTCGCGCTAGTTCTTAGACTTCAAAACCTAGTCATCCAATATCTAGTAGAATACATATGGCGCCAGGTTACACGATCAAACAACTAACAAACTAGTGTATTCTTTATTAAATATTCAAGCAAAATAAAAGTTTCCGAAATCCACAAATTATGTTTTTTATTTAATTTTGATTAGAATAGAATTTAGATTGAATATACCAGGATATCTTAGTATATTTGAACAGTATCGGCCAGTATTTCGTTCTCAAAACAGTGCAACAAACGATAATAGTGTGTGATAACAAATGATAAAAGTCATTAATGGTAGCAGTATGCCATCAAAAAACTATTTTTTACTTTAATTTTTTTAACTGTCCTATTTTTTGTCAAGAATTATTTTCATTTTTTATTATTTTTTCAAATTTTTCACTCTTTCAACAGTAATTTTTTTATACTTAACGTGTATTCGAATTCTAAGGCATTCATAAACATGCCGATATATGTGGAGTCTATGGAAATAACAGAAATACAATGTTGGTTCTATAAATAGAATTATTCATTTAAAACCAATATAACTAAGTGATTTCAGTTTAATTGGTTGATTTTTTGGTATATTTAATTTTTGATGAACATTCCAATTATTATAGTCAAATAGGTAGTGTTTCACCGAGGCTACGAGGTAATCTCGCCTCGCCTCGGTACTCGGTTACGAGCCACGAGGCGAGGCGAGGTGAAAAATTTTAATCCTCGTTACTAACCAAGGCGAGGCGAGGTACATTGTCCCAAAAACCTCGCCTCCGACGAGGCAAATTTATGAAAAGTAAATTTTTAAAAAAAATATAGGAACATGTATTCTCTCTCTCTGTAATTTGTATATTTTATTTTATTTTAGCGAATATCCGGATAGGAAATAATAGATATCGAAAATCATCGTCTCTAAAATTTATATATATATATATATATATAAGTTTTTTTTACCATATTATGCACATTCTTGCAAAATAAGTCAAAGTTAGTAAAAATTTTCCCTCGGCAGGCGAGGCGAGGATGATAGCTAACCCAACCGCGGCGCGGCGAGGCTAGTCAACATTCTGCCGAAGGCGAAGTTGACATTTAAAAAAGCGAGGTGATACCAAAACCTCGCCTCTCCTCGTGCCTCGTGAAACACTACAAATAGGTAGGTTATTCAACCAATTGATTTGTGATGTGCAAATATAGTAATGAAAACTTTTTTGCACTTTCGGGACTAAAATGACAACTTTACTCCCTCCAAATAGGTACTAAAGTAGTACTTTTTCTCCCATGGGAGAAAAAGAAGATTTTCTTTTCCCATAGGAGAAGAAAAGTAAATTTAATACGTTTCCTAGCAACAAAATCAAAATAACATTTCTATTTAACATGAAAAAATATTAAATGAATAAAAATTTATTAAATAGAAATGTCATTTTGATTTTGTTGCTAGGATACGTAATTTACTTTTTCTCCCATGGGAAAAAAAATCTACTTTTTCTCCAATATGACAGAAAAGTACTACTTTAGTACCTATTTGGAGGGAGTAAAGTTGTTCATTTTAGTCCCGAAAGTGCAAAATTTAGTATATTTACCGTGGGATTTTGGAGTCAAGTACTCCAAATAAGTACTAAAGTGCCTTTAATCCCTTGAGTGGTTGTTCAACTCCAATCGCAGGATTAAAAGAGTCACTTTAGTCCCATGGTCAATTCTATACTAATTGAACTTCAATGTTTGCTTCTGAAAAATGAACAAACATATTGAAGCCGATTAAAGTAGTCTTGATACAATACTGTGAAAAAGTTGTGAAGCGTATGCGTGTAGTAACGGATTATACCGGTTGACACGTTACACATACGATACTTGTCTATACGTATATAATCAAAACTACCTTACACGTATCTTTATTTATAAAATGCTTCACTTTGCGTTGTTATAACTAAACAATGAGACGGTCAATAATTCTCTTTTTTTTAAATACGCAGAACAAATCCAATAATTTATGGCTATTTTGAAAAAGATTTTAAGTGTCGTTGTATTATTAAAAATAAAAAACTGGTAGAAATACTGCTTAAAATGGGTAGTCTCCATTACTCCGTTCGATTAAGTTTTAATTATTCGAACTTCGATTAAGTTTTTGTCGAGTTTAAGACGGTCAATCGATTGTAAATTTTCAGTGTACAATACAATACTTTATATAAGTATTGTTAATAATACAATACTTTTAATAAGTTTGCAAAATTTGGAACATTCTATAATTATGCCCAATAGAGCACGACAACTACCTTAAGTTTTTTGGAATTGTAATTTTTAATGCCCTTTGCATTTGTAAAAAAATTTACCAATTTGACCATAGAAACTTTTCCATTTGTTTTGTAAGGGATCCTAGTATCTAAGCACATAATTCCAAGTAAATTCAAGATTTGACATATTTTCTTGGTAAAAATTATATATATTTCCATTGTTTTCTTTCACCTAATATATACGATTTTATAAAAATTGTTTTAAACGAAAAAACAGACCTTCTGCAATAGTAGTGAGTCATAAATGCATACTAATTTATCAAAGTCGTTTATCTCCAAGATTAATCTCCACTGATAATGACTAATTACAAACGTGTAACGTACAGCGTACAAACATACGTATGTAACATTCTCAATGATATGTCCATCTAAAAAAAAAATAACTACTTAACTACAGAATGACGTCATTATAATTTATATTGATGACTATTTAAGGGTGTTTGTTTTTATTGGAGTATAAGTTTCATGATATTTATATTTTTAGAATTTTACTATTAACCTATGGCATTGATTGATTGATTGGTTTTATATTGGGGTCTAAAACTATTGCACTTCGACCTTATGGTTCATTATGCGCCCCCTTCTACTGCAGTACGACGAAATTCGCATCTCCCATATAATGTCAATAGCCAGGAGCTTGCTTATCACTGAATATCTTGTATCTGCTGTAACTTAGAGGTTCGCAGTCAAAGATAATGTGGCTGGATGTTTCTTCCTCCTGGCCACACAAACTGCACACAATGGGCTCGTTATGGAGTCCCATTGTGTGTAGATGCTTCCGCAGGGGATAATTAATCCGGTAACCCTCCGCAGTTGCATCTTGTTCAGCTTCAGTGCGTCGAGAGATAGTCTCTTTGTTGCTCTCTGAAGCAGTACCTTCACGAGCTCTTGCCGCGGTACTTTTTCGCAATGATCACGGTGTTTAGCATTTGACCACTCGTTGATCACCTGTTTACATGCAGTCCTTGGAATTCTTAAAATAGGCACTGAGCCTATGAAGGCCATTCCGACTCCTTTCTTTGCTAAGGTATCTGCAGATCAATTTAACATTGTTCCGTTTTACCAGTTCCAGAAGTTCCTCCAGAAAATCCTTGACTACCCTTGAGGTGACCTCAGTTCCAGACAAGGCTTTTAAAGCAGCTTGACTGAAAGAATACATACGTTCTGGTTTATGTAGGCTCTACGCAGTTTTTCACGGACACAAGCCAGTATGGCGTAGATTTCTGCTTGGAAGACCGTGGCATATTTCCCCAAGTTGAGGAACCTACGGCATGGTAGTACTCTTGAATTTTTAAAAGTTCATTTAAGTATCCTGATCCTGAATAAACGCTTGTAGGCTTCGAGCATATGACCTGCCATTAGGATGTCTCACCCGATTTCATTTATTCCACTCTCTTTTGCGAAAAACTAATGCTTTATTTGAACTATAGGTCATGAACACCCAACCAGTGAGCAAAAATGCTAATTTTGGTTTAAAACACACACGCCTCCTATATAGCATACTACGTTGTTTGTTTGTAGAGATAAAATGAAAGAATACATTTACCTTGTAATACCATTTTCAAGCTCAAGTATGTTTTACATGTGTGTAGACTACATGATGTTGACGGCAAATACAGCATCCTATTTGGCCTATTGGCCAAATGAAATCAATCCTTAGCGCTTCCAAACTCACTGCTGGGATACTAAAATAATTATTTTCTATGCTCTAGTGAAATCGACGCTAATGTATGCAGTCGAAGTGTGGGCACCAAGTTATTTGACAAAATTGAAAAAAATAAATGTAAGATATTCCTATAAGATAAATCCTATTCCAATCACCGCGGTCGACACCTATGTTAGGATTAGGTTAGGACGACTATCATGTTAGGATTGAAATGGAAACAACCAACACCATCCGTTTTCGAGGCTACGTTTCGGTGGTGGTGCCAGACTCAAGCAATCGTCTTGATGTGCCAGACTCAAGATACCCTAATCTTTTTTTTCTGAGACTCAGAAACTTGGATAATAATCCCGATAACATCAAGTTAAATTGGACTTCGTTGTTGAAAGAATTACTCTGTCAGGTGGATGCAATTAATATATGGTCAACTGATAACATAAGCACTAAATTGGCCAAGAATATATGCATAACTCTAGATACAATGATATGTACAAAACAATCCAATTCAGCCACCAATAAATCAGTTTTTGCATTTGAACTATTGTTTCCTTTGAACTATTAGAACCAAAAGTTCTTTGCCAAATCTGGATGGCCTCTAAGCAGCGTTTGATTATTTACTTATACAGAGGCATTACGCGACTTTCCGCCCAACGAAAATACATTTTCGTTTACACATTTGTGAAGGTAGAGATGCATATTTGGTCATTCCATGAAATTTAAATTGTGGTTTAAAAGTAAACAAAGATTAGATTTGTATTTATATTTGGAATAGATATAAAGATTATCGAAAAGAATCAAAAAGTATTCTAGGTTTTTAAAATTAAATTTAAAAAATTTCCCCTATTACTAGATCAATTTTATTATTATTAGTATTAAATAGACACGTATTTCAACTACAAAGTAGTCCTAATCAGTATTAATGAGGTAGTCGTAATTAATCTCCGGGAAGATATCTTAATCGTTGGTAATTTAACGACTGTCTCACCTTTTATAAAAATTTAGCTTGCATTTAGATGTTTCTATTTTAACTCCCTTAGAATAGATGGTCTTAGAATAGATGGCACTTATCTAAGCAATCTCAGATTCGCGGATGATTTGTTCTTTTCGCAAGCTCGCCACAAAAACTAGAAGGAATGATGGGTGATTTGAACAATTCTAGCAAGATGAGAGGATTAGAAATGAATCCTTTAAAAACAAAGGTCATGTCAAACTCAATGAAGCAGCCTATCTTACTGGACAATCAAATAGTGGATTACGTTAGCGAGTATATTTACCTGGGACAGTTCATATCAATTAAGGACAAACAAGCGCAAGAAACCCACAGAAGAATCACGTCAGCTTGGAAAAGATCTTAAAATCAAAATTTTTTCAAAGCTGTATCTTGCCATCTTTAACTTATGGGTGCCAACATGGGCTTTAACTCAAGCCAACGAAAATAAAATATCTAGCGCACCCAAAATAAAATGCAAAGATCCATGTGAATATACGAAAAGAACAAAGAATCAGAAATATAGATATAACTAGCAAATTAAGAACAAAACGGGTTGAGAAGGTAATAAAGAAGTTAAAGTTCAAATGGGCTGGCCATGTTATAAGAACAGATGAAAGTAAGTGGAGTAAAAAACTTACAGAGTGGACACCCTTAGACAGGAAAAGAAACCGGGGAGGGCAGACGAAATAAGGAAGATATGTGGTAGTCTTTGGACAAGAGATGCAAAGAACAGGTCCAAATGGAAAGAAATGGTGGAAAAGATCTTAGAATGGAATATTTCATGAAAATATGGGGAAACAAGCCAAAGGAAATCAGGATCAAACTTAGATGATCCAAACCAATACCCCTCTTCACAGAGGGAGCCCGCTGCTCTATAAAAAGTGCCTCAGGGCTTTATTATTATTATTATTTTAACTCCCATATAGAAGTTTCTACTTTCTCCTTCATAGCCGGGTGAACGGAATGACGGAATATGATAAAATGTCCCACGTACCTAGTTCTCGCACTATAGGTTTGACTGTAGTATTTATTAATTTATTATAATTTACTATTGAGCTAAATAGAAATAAAATAAGATTTTTACTTATTTATGTAATTTAACATATCTAAATTTAAAATAATAAATTTTTATATAAAAGCATAAGAAATAAAAAGTGTAGCCAAAACAAATTTTTGAAAATTTATTGAATAAACTTTATTCACTTTTAACATGAATATACAAACGTAGACATATTATTATGTTTAAAATTGTCACAAGTCACATCTATAATTGTACTAAATATTTAATTTAAAATTGATTTTACTTTATAGGTTAGGATTTTGAGAGTTTATTTTCAGCTAATTTTCAAAGAAAATATAGCTATTGGATTTGTACCGATGAAAGAATTGCGGAGAAATTTCTTCAAATGTATATACACACACACACACACACATATTTATATATATACCTTTATGTGTCTGTAGACTCTCTAGCGGTCACAGTTTTATTCCAATTTATATATATATATATATATATATATATATATATATATATATATATATATATATATATATATATGTGTCTGTACCCGTTCTGAAGACCACAATGATCGCAATGAAATTTGGAATCTGAAGTTCTTTTGATGTTTGAAAGGTTATGTTCGTTAACGAGTCAAATCGGGGAAGGGGAAGGAGGATTTAGAGGGAAAAAATAAAATCTTGAATTTCTCTCTTAATATTAGGAAAATTGTTAATAGACTAGTAAACATGTGCCTTTTTTCGAATTCCACTTCGCCTTCTCAGAAAATTATGACCAAGGTGTCATTCGATTCGTAATTGCATCTAGAAAGTTTTTGAAAAACTCCCGCAAAAATTGCAAAAGTTGTAAACAATTTAGTAAAATGGAAAAGGGGGTTTCATTTTTTGCAAATATCTCAAAAACTATTGTAGATCTCGGAAATTTTCTTAAAGAACAGGAAATTTCCTAAAAAATTTTTTAAAAAGCACTTGTTTACTAGTCTTTAAGTAGTTTAGTTGTAGCAAACAAGTTTCACTACAATTCATTATCTGACCATATTTTCTGTCATATTTATAACTTATATTTTCAGAAGTATTTGCAATTTTAAAGCAATTTTAAAACAATACCGTTAATAATGAATAGTATAAATACATCACCATGGTTACTTGATATTTTTAATGTATTTTTCTTATGTTAAGACGTGATGTATTTATTCTGAGAAAATTCGTAAAGTTGACGCAACTTCTTGGAAACTAATTTTCTGTACATTCTTTGACTCCTTATATTTCCTTTAATCTTTGATTCAACGTTGGTTGATTTAATGTTGGTTACAAAAAATAGCTTTTTGTACTGACATGGTGGAATATTTGTTCAAATGACGCGGAAATATGTTTCAAAAAAAGTGTTTTCATTGACTACGCAGATACGCATATACGCATATAAGTATTACGCATATAAGTTTAGACCCACACTGCTTAAGGCAAATTTTTTCTTTAGAAGGGAATACTTCAGATCTCTTTATCTTGATCTTGCATTATTTAGTTTCTTGGTTTGACGTAATAGCCTGCCCATGAAAGATAAAATTGTAATACATTAAAATAAACATTTATCAATGTTAGAAATAACGATTAAATAAACATCATCTAATATACATTCCATAAAAACTTCCCAATAGTAAAGTCTAGTTTCAAAATTTATACACTGTATTGTTCGTAACAAATTCGGATGAGCGTGATTATTCATACGTTGGAAGATACAAGATGTATAAATAGATCAAATTAGTTTCTTCCGAAATATTTATAAGAAAATCCAACATTTTATTTAAAAAAAATTTTATAAAAACTGAACACAAATATTTACGTTAAACTGCGTGTCTTCGGTAGTATAGTGGTCAGTATCCCCGCCTGTCACGCGGGAGACCGGGGTACGATTTCCCGCCGGAGAGGTTTATGTTTTATTTAGCTGCATTCCACGGCGTTGCCCATGGAAAGCAACTTTTTTCCCCGTCGTGATAAACGAAAGCCGATAGGATCTATAGAATTTTCAACTTTATTTTCCCGGCGTTGAAAATGGAAAACTACATTTGGAGTCAAGTGTGCCTCAATTTTTAACTTTTTTAATTTTTCTCGGCGCTTCCGCAAATGTTATTTTGCTTTTGCCAGAGCCTCCACCAAATTGTATTAATAACTGGTGTTAATAACTTAATTACTGCGCCACCTTTCGGATTCTGGCTTCGAACCATCGTATCGACAACACAAATGTATTCTGCCAATATGACCTCGATCGGTCAAGTCGGTCAGGAGTTACGATCTTTCTAACATCCCCCCCCCCCCACGATTATTTATGTAAAGAAGATATTAATTTTTTTAAATTTATTTATAATGTTGAACGAACTTTCAACTTCTTGATAAATAAATTTTCTGTCCTTTTTAGCTTTGTCCATGTGGAACAACAAATTTTTAAACGGTTAGGAAATGAACTTGTCTTTAAATACAACAATTTTTGATAGCCTACAGACAAACATGGTTTGTTTCTAACATTATAAATGATTAACTTTCAATTTCTCCCAAATCATTTAAATCGTTTTTTAGTTTTTTCCTCTCAATTAAAGTTAATAAACTGTTTCTAAAAGTCCCATAACACATAATTGTCCTTGGCGAAACAACCCTAAATAGTATAATAATATGATACGCCAAGAATTTGGAATAACAAAAATTGTTCATAATTCGAGCACTTAAACTCTTAACCTACTGGAATAAGTCGTTCAAAAATTCAAGATGCAAATGCCTTGTATTTATATTGTTTTAATAATTAATTTAATATAGTTGGCAGTTTATTGTGACTAAAGTTTTTAACCGCATTGTTGTAGCTATAGTTCTAGCTATAAGTACAAAATAATATATATATATATATATGATGATGATAAGTTCCATATCTCCTAGGAGATGTTGGAGACCACTTTACGCCATTGATTTTTCTCTTTGGACGCATAATTCAATTGACTAGTGTTCATTTTTGTGTGTGTTTTTATGGTGTCTAGCCATGTTGTTTTTTTTCTGCCACGAGCTCTCTTCGAATCAAGCTTTCCCATTAGTACCAATTGTTGTATTCTATATTTGCTGCCTCTATTCAAATGTCCAAAATAGGCTGCTTGTCGTCGTTTAATCAACGTTACCAATTGGAGTCGCTCATTCATCAGTTTTAACACCTTATCGTTGGATACATAGTCTTTCCAATGGATATTTAGCATCCGTCTGTAGCACCAAAGTTCGAACGCTTGAAGCTTCTTTTGGACATCTGTACTCAAAGTCCATGTCTCGCAACTGTATAAGACAATTGACCACACAAAACACTTTAGAAACCTCACTCGCACATCCTTTTTTATTTTATTGTTCAAAATCAAATGTTTCAACTGAAATAGTACTGTTTTAGCCTGTGCAATTCTTGCTTTTATTTTTACCGTTTGGTTATTGTTTGAGTTAAACAAGACGCCTAAATATGTAAAATTGTCCACTTGCTTTATATTTGTTTTATTACATTGTATATTTATGACACTTTGTGCTTGTTTTTTAGAAAACTTCATTACAACCGTTTTTTTTAGATTTATTGTTAAACCAAATTTTTCACTCATTTTTTGAACGTTATGAAGTATTTCTTGTAAATCTTCTTGTGTATTTGCAAGTAGGACAGTATCGTCTGCATATCTGATATTATTTATTATTTCCCCATTAATTTTAACGCCCACGCTGCAGTTTTCTAGTGCCCTTATCATAACCTGTTCGCTATAAAGATTATAAAGAAGTGGCGATATAATGCAGCCTTGTCTGACTCCCTTTTTTATCTTAATCCATTTTGTTTTTATTTTTCCATTTTGTACTACAGCCTCCTGATTGACATATATGTTTTTAATTATATTGACCAGTTTCTTATCAATTTTCTCTTTTTCCAGTATGTCAAATAACATATCATGATTCAAACTATCAAAAGCTTTTTGGTAGTCTATGAAACACGCATACACATCGTTATTATTCTCCAAATGCCTTTCAACAATTGTTCCTAGAGTGAAAATAGCTTCTCTAGTACCGATTCCTTTCTTAAATCCCATTTGTAGCTCACTTATGTTATTCAAAACTTCTCTTTCTATTCTGGTCAGTATAATTTTTAACAATATTTTAGCAGTATGGCTGAGTATGCTGATGGTTCGATAATCTTCACATTCTCTAGCATTGATCTTTTTTGGCAACGGATAGTATATAGCGCGAACAAAATCTTTAGGTACTTGACCAGAGTAATATATATCGTTGAAAAAATGCAACAATTTGTTCAGTGTTTCTTCATTATTTACATTTTTTAGGTACTCGGCAGGTATTTTATCGTCTCCCACTGATTTAGCTTTTTTCATATATTTTATTGCTTTTTCCAATTCGGATCTCAATATTGGAAGATTTTCCTCTGTTTGATTACATTCTCCAGTACTGTTTTGAGTTAATTCTCTTTCATCATAGAACAAGTCTGTGATGTAATCTTCCCATCTTTGCTTTTCTTGTTCCGCATCCCGAATTATTTTCTTATTTTTATCCACGATAAACTTAATTGGGTTTTTTTTTAATTTTCCAAGCAATTCTTTCACTTCACTGTACAATTTTTGATCGTTTTTCGCTGCAACTAAGGCCTCAATATTTTCACACTTTTCCGTCATCCACTTTTCTTTTGCTTTTTTTATTTCGTTATCAATCACTTTCTGAATCACTCTATATTGGGTATCATTTCTGTCTTTATACAATTTTCTTTCTGCCATCAGTTTTAGAATGTCATCGGTCATCCATTCTTGTTTTTTGCCCTTAGTATTTAATTTTAATACTTTTTCTGCAGCTGTTTCTAATGCTAGCTTTATACTTTTCCATTTTTCTTCCATGTTGCCTTCGTCATTATATTCTGCTTTTAGAATATTTTGTATGATGATATTAAATTGTTCTTTGCAATCTTCATCTTCAAGTTGTTTTAGTGATACTGATGCTCCTTTATTTTTTTTTTTAATTAACTTTTTACTTTTGATCCTCATTGTTGCCACTAAAATATTATGATCTGATCCTACGTCCGCACTTGGTTTAGTTTTTACACTTACAATATTGTTCTTAAACCTGCGCTGTATCAGGATGTAATCTATTTGGTTTCTAACTATTCGTTGAGGTGTGTCTGCCGGAGATCTCCATGTATAGAGCCTTCTTTTAGGAAGTGGATAAAGAGTATTTGTTATGACTAGCTGATTTTCTTGAGCAAAATTGATTAGCATTTCTCCGCGTTCATTCCTTTTTCCCAGACCGAACTCTCCCATGACTCCTTTTTCTACGTTACTAAATGTACTCTTACCTACTTTTGCATTTAGATCGCCCATAATTATTAGCCTTTCATTTGATTTACACTCTTCAATGGTTTGTTGTAGTAAGTCGTAAAATTCAGTAATTTCTGTAGTGGAGGATCCAGTGGTTGGTGCATATACTTGAATTAGATTTGTTTTGATGGAGTCATTATTCAATTTTATAATAATTATTCTATCAGATATAGGAACGCAAGATTCAACCATATGCTCTATTTCTAGATTTACTAGGAAACCTACTCCATTAAAGTGTTGCGAACCTCCCGAATAGTATAATTTAAATCCATTTTTTACTAGAGATCCATCTCCAGTCCAGCGCACTTCACTTAGACCTGTTATATGGATACCTAATTGCTTTATTTCGACTATTAGGTTATCGAGCATACCGCTCTTATACAGACTTCTTACATTCCAGGTGGCAATATAAAATTTTTCCCCCTTTTTTGATTTTTTTTCGTTATTTGTAACATTATTATTATTATTGTTATAGTTATTATTACTATTATTATCACTGTTATTACCATTATTATCATTAATATTGTTATTATATTCTACGGACTCCTTTTTCTTGTTTTCTTTGTTTGGTAGTTCTAGTTCATGTTCCTTATTCATTGCAGTGGTCATCCTGAGCAAGGTACAGCGATGGGTTGCCGTTTCCTTTCGCCGGATTTCGTCTCTGTGCCCTTTTTGGTTTATTGACTCAGTTTCCCGTGTGTTTGCATTCGGTGCTTTATGCCGAAAAAAGATGTTATTCTATCGTCTCTACTGCGCGTATTGCTAGACTTCCCTTCCGTTATATTACTTTTCTTTGCTTCTTGTCTTTCGACTTTGGTATTACTTACATCTTCATATTGGTCTTCACTTCTTTGTCGCTTGTTATTAGTTGCTTCGATTAATAATTGTTCATTGTTTTCGATAATATCAAATTCTTCGATATTATCAAATTCATCTCTGGTGTAATATTTTCCACTAATAAAAAGCTGGGTTCCCCGAACGCTTGCTTGCTTTCCTTCGTTCCTTAATTTCATGACTATTGCACCCAATCTGCTTCTTTCTTCTCTAGATTCTTTTGAGAAATCTTCTTTTATGGTAATATTGGTTCCTTTTAACATAGTCTTAGATTTAAGTAATTCTTTCTTCATTCGCAATTTAGTACAAGATAAAAGTATTGGCCGTGGTTGAACTTGTTTTTTGCCCATTCGGGCAACAAAATTAAAATCTACATTATCTACTACCATTTTGAGGTCATTTGTGAGTAATTTCTTAATTCTGTTTTCCAGGTCATACACCGTTTTTTCGTCTTCGTCTATGCCAAATATTACAACGTTGTTTTTTCTGTTATGATCTTCGAGTTGTTTTATTCTTTTCTCCTGTGTAACTAATTGTTCTTTAAGAATTTTATTTTCTTCTTTTAAAACTTTTATTTCCTGGCATGTGTTTTGTAAGATATCATTTATTTGATTACTCAACTTTTCTTCTGATTTCTCTATTCTGATGTTTAACATTTCCATGTATTCAAGTAGTTTGTCTAGTTTCGTATTTTCTTCAGACATTTTATTTGCAACAAAAAGCAGTTGTTATTTTCAACAGAAAAGATTTATCAAAACTAGCAATTAATAAAAATAAAAAAAAATCATAAAAAAACACTGCTGACGTAAGATTCGAACCGTTGATTTAAGACACTGTTCGATTAGATGTACACGCCTTAACTCACTGCGACAAAACAACTGATGCGATATTGTGCACAATTATTACTCTGATGATCGAAGATCACTAATATTATTGTTATAAATATATTTTTTGCAATGTCACCTTGTCTTGTTGTTTTTTTTTATAAACACTGACACTAATACTTTATTTATTTCTCTGTTTTTCAAAAGACCAGAATTTTGAAGCGCAATTTCTCAGTGCTGTGAAACTAAATCACAAAACTATTCACTTATCACTCAATTTATATTATCCCTATTAATTTTATTTTTTTTGCAACTTATTTTAGCGTACAAAAAACAAACACGTCTGTCTTCACCAAGCACATAGACCAGAAGATCATATATATATATATATATATATATATATATATATATATATATATATATATATGTATATATACATATATATATATATAATATATATGTATATATATATATATATATATATATATATATAAATATATATATGTATATATGTATAAAAATTTTCTTGAATCTTCTATGTACTTCACCTTCTGCCCGGCGTAAATACGAGCAAAGAGTTATTATCTCAGAAGAGTGTATGAGATACTTTTAACAATAATATAACCTAATTTAATTTGTTCCTTATTAAATTCCAGATATAATCAACGTTTAAAGACTCATAAGTGGGTTATGTATTTGAGAGAAGCTCTAAGGTTTCATATACGAATGCATTCCTATGGTTATTTATTTAAATAATATAGTAATTTGGAAGAAGTTCATATGCGCACTTTTAGCGAATTTCCTCCTAAGGAAATGCAGCTATTGTTTTTGTACCGATGATGAATTTCGTACAAACTTCTTCAAATATTCATCGATCCGACCTAATAGATGTTAAAAATGACCATTGTTAAAATTTTTATATATGTATATATATTGTATACGAGTATGTGTCTGTGGACTCTCTAGCGGTTACAATTTTAATCCAATTGGAATGAAATTTAGTATTTGAGTCGCTTTTGGTATTTGACATGTCAAGTTTCTTAATGGGAAAAATCGGTCAAGGCGAAACGGGGGAAACAAATACAAAATTTGGCTTATCTTCCTTAATATTCGAATAAATCGTAAAATCGAAAAATATATAAGAAGTAAACTTTTAGAAGATTAGATTTAATATAATTTTGTTTCTTATCATTTTTTCTGTTACACTAATATTTACAGAAATATTTACAATTAAAGATTGATAGTTAAAATCCTAAATATCTCTGTACACAGAGTTTGCGAAAAATGGTAAAGTAATAAATTGCAGCAAACATTATTTTCTACAACTTTACTCCATATACATTTTTCGATTGTTCTAATATTGAGATAGATGTTTTATATTTTGTGTTTTCTTCTTTCTCTATACCATCCACTTGACCTAAGTCATTTTACTGGGCCGTGTGCATACATTTCAGAAATATATTCACAAGCCCGACATAACCATTCATCTTCATACTATATCGTGAATAGATATAAAATTTACCTCTTTCAAAGAGGACACAATTGGATCAAACATTTTTCTGAGCTGCAAATTTTCTCAGAGAAAGGCATCATAGTAAAACACCATATCCAGTTACCATGGTGACATTAATAATATTGCAAAAATAAAATTTCAAGTTTAGTTATTTCAGAATAAGTTTCTATTAAAAAAACATTCTTAAAAACAAGCTTTTTATAGTAAAAATAATTTTCTACAACTTTACTTCTTATTTATTTTTCGTTTTTTTCAATATTAAGAGAGATATACCAAATTTTGTGCTCCCCTCCATCTAGACACCCCTTTCCCCTTGTTAATTCTTGTCATCCTTACCATAAAAATACATTGTCATCGGAACTGAACCAACATGTAAAAATTCATTCAATTATCAACTATGTAGGAAAAGAGGAAGTGGTTCTAATTCAGCTTGCAAGATTTGACACGAACATACATACATACATACATACAAGCATCAACTCCAAATCGACGAATAACTCATGTTGCGAAACGAAGAAAGTGCATCTCGCCTGTTACCGACGCAAATATTGTTAAGAAGACAAATGAAATACAATCAGCTGCGACATCACAAATAAAAGAAGTTCAGCTTGATAGAGGTCAAGAGTGGAAACAGGTCACCAGGAAAAAAAAGCGGGAACAAAGAAGACGGGCAGTTAGACCAAACGTACTGATGGTTCGTTCGACTGAAAAAGAGAATTATGCAGAGATCTTGAAACGTGTAAAAATGGATATCCCTCTAGAGAAGGCTTCTGATTGCGTGGATAAAATCCGTAGAACAGCAACAGGGGATATGCTGTCTTGACAAAGGGCAATAATGACAAAGATCTTGACTTGCAAAAAGCTATAACTGACCTACTAAGGGAAGAGGTCACGGATATAAGAAAAGGTCCAGAGGAAGACCTTGAAATTAGAGACATCGATGAACTTACATCGAAAGAGGATGTCCTTGAAGCCCTACAGAGAGCAGCTGGTTATATAGGTGTAATTACCGCGGATGTCATCAAGTCTGTACGGAAAGCATATGGAGGCACTCAGACTGCTTTAGTGAGGCTTGGAACCACAATAGCCAGAACAGTTGTAGGAGAAAGAAGTAGACTAAAAATAGGCTGGGTGAACTGTCGAGTGAGACCCACTAAAGTGCTTCAGATGTTGGCACTACGGACACCTCGCCAACGTCTGCAAGAGTAAAATCGATCGATCTAATCTCTATATTAAGTGCGGAGTGGCCGGTAACAAAATCTCCAAGTGCAAAAATTAAGCTCGTTGTGGCTTCTACGCCGAGAATGGCAACAAAAACGGCTGTGGTCACGTTGCTGGTAGAAGCAGATGCCCAACTTTCTTAGGAGGCTCTCGCGAAGTTAAACAGACCTCGATGAGAGTATTGCAACTCCACCTTAATCATTGTGAGGCTACCCATGATCTGCTTTCACAGACCATAAGGGAGCTTAAGAGCGATCTTGTGATGATTTCGGAACCATATAGACATCTTGATACTCCATTGTGGGTCTCCGACGTAAGTTCAAAAGCAGGTATCTGGTCTTGTGGAAAGCATTTGTTCTAAAGTGCCACTAATTGTGCGGAGAACGGATTCATAAGAGCAAAACTGAATGGAATCAACTTTTACAGCTGCTATGCTCCTCCAAGCCTTTCAATCGAAAAGTTCAATGGACTCATGGAACGATTAACCCACGATGCTAAACAATATTTTCCCGTGGCAATAGCCAGGGATTTTAATGCATGGGCAACCGACTGGAGAAGTAAGGAGACTAGCGAGAAGTGCAGAGTTCTTTTGGAGGCTATGTCTTTGCTGGACGTAGTCCTGCTTAACTCTGGAAAGGAACCAACGTTCGCAAGAGGAGAGGCAAACTCAATTGTAGATGTCACCTTTGTGAGTAGCAGCCTTGGAAAAGAAAACAGTTCGTGAAGAGTTACCGAGACGTACACTACCAGTTACCATCGAGCGATAGTCTGGGCGATCAACAACGGTCAAAAGCAGCATGGTATTAGGATAGCCCCGAAGAAGAACACACTTCGTTGCAAGGTCAGCAACTTCAACCCTTATGCGTTAAATGTAGCACTAAATGATCACCCTGCTAGTGGTAATAATGCTGCAGAAAAGGTAGACGACATCATGAGAAGAACTGTGGAAGCTTATGATGCTATCATGCCACGTAAGAGACACGATACCCGTTCCCATCGTGTGTACTGGTGGAAAATATTGCCGTCTTACGCAAGGAATGTATACAGGCGAAAAGGCAAGGAGGCGCGTAGGAAACTGGCCAAAGCTATCAAGAGCAGTAAAAAGGCATGCTGGGATGATCTGCTCGAGGAGATCGAAAAAGACATCTGGGGCAGGCCCTACAAGGTAGTCATGAGTCGGTTGAAAAATCAGCCAATGCAAACACCGACATGTCCTATCCTTTTGAAAAGGATTATTCATACGTTGTTCCCTCAACAACCGGAACTTGGACCCTCCGCTGAACGCATCATAATAGACATGACTACTCTAGTTACTGAGGAAAGACTGATAGAAGCCTGTGGTAGAGTTGGAAACACTAAAGCCCCTGGACCAGATGGGATTCCCAACGTTGCACATAAAGCAACCATCCACGCAACACCTGGTATGTTCCTGGACATATATGACTCATGCCTGCAGGAGGGTACGTTTCGCGCAAAGTGGAAATAGCAACGACTTGTTCTGCTACCTAAAACAAAAAATCCTCCAGGCAAACCTTCTTCTTACCGTCCAGTCTGCATGCTAGACATAGCGGGTAAGATATTAGAACGCATTGTACACAGAAGAATAGAACCCTTTGCCGAAATAAACATGGCTCAAAACCAGTGCGGCGTCCGTAAAGGAAGATCCACTTTCGACTTAGTCGTCATCGACTTAGTCGTTGAAACCGCCACAGTTGCAATAGCTGGCAAACGATGGAGAAAAGGCACCAAGCAGTACTTCATGAACAGAATTCTTCAGTACGATAAAGAAGACGGTTCTAAATGGTACAAAGTGACCGGTGGAGTGCCTCAAAGCTCAGTTCTCGTCCCACTTCTATGGAACATAATGTACGACGGATTCCTTAAACTTGTCTTACCAAGTGAAACCCAGCTTGTGGCAATCGCAGACGACGTGGCCATCGTAGTCGTTTCAAATCATCTGGAGGAAATAAACTATATCTTCGAGGAAACCTTTGAAATATTCTGCAGATGGATGGATTCAGCCGGCTTGAATCTAGCAGCACATAAAACCGAGGCCGTGCTTATTACTGGCAGAAAACTAGTAGAAACGACTACGTTACAAATGGAAGACTACAATCTGACCACTCAACTCTACATCCGTTATTTGGGAGTTACGATCGACGCAAGACTGAGCTTCACGAAAAAAAAAACAACACACAAACATACATTGCAAGTTAAATAAAAGCTTGAAAAATATGGTCAGCTAATAAATTGAAAAATTTCTCTTTCAGTCATCCTATTCCCTTTCAACAGCATGCCACGTACCATTTTATTAAGATCGGACACACACACACATATATATAAATATGTATATATATATATATATATATATATATATATATATATATATATATATATATATATATATATATATATATATATATATATATATATATATATATATAGTTACTGACGGCCATCCATTCAACTTCTCCTGATAGCATACCTTCACTTAAATTGCTCGGGGTTATAGTATGATCCAGAATTCCTTCCAGATGACTTCGATGGTAAAAGAATCGCTACACTCGAAGAATACATGTTCTGCATCCTCCTTGTGACCTTTATATTTCGGACATTCCGGGGATTCCGCTAGTTTGTACTTGTGAAGGTAAGCTCTAAAGCATCCATGCCCAGAGAGAAGCTGCGTCAAGTAATAGTCAACGTCATCATGTTCATGATTTGCCCAAATTTGCACTTCTTGTGGAATTAGGCGATTTGTCCACCTTCCCTTGATCGATGCATCCCATAGTATCTGCCATCGGTGCAGGCTGTTCGGTGTCTCTTCTGATCATAGCTGAGCTGCGTTGACATCAGAGGACTTCTTTCGCTGGTAAAGAAATTTTCGTTCTTCAGCCAATATTTCAAGGGGGAGCATCCCGGCAATAATACATGCAGCGTCCTGGGATACTGTTCGGTAGGCGCTGGAAACTCTAAGTGAATTCAAACTGTAGACTAATGTGAGTTTCCTTCGTAATGCATTTGTCTTTAGTGCATCAGCCCATATAGCGATTCCATAAGTGAGCACTGATGTTGTCACTGACGCCATCAACTTCCTTCTCCTCTGTTTCGGACCTGCGACGTTTGGCATTAGTCGGACAGTGTAGCTCTGACTGTAGAAGCTTTGGTACTTGCATATTCTATGTGTTATCTGAAGCTCAGTCTTGCGTCGATCGTAACTCCCAAATAACGGATGTAGGGTTGAGTGGTCAGATTGTAGTCTTCCATTTGTAACGTAGTCGTTTCTACTAGTTTTCTGCCAGTAATAAGCACGGCCTCGGTTTTATGTGCTGCTAGATTCAAGCCGGCTGAATCCATCCATCTGCAGAATATTTCAAAGGTTTCCTCGAAGATATAGTTTATTTCCTCCAGATGATTTGAAACGACTACGATGGCCACGTCGTCTGCGATTGCCACAAGCTGGGTTTTACTTGGTAAGACAAGTTTAAGGAATCCGTCGTACATTATGCCACATACCATTTTATTAAGATCGGACACACACACACATATATATAAATATGTATATATATATATATATATATATATATATATATATATATATATATATATATATATATATATATATATGTATATATATATATATATATATATATATATATATATATATATATAAATTATATCGGCATAAATATACAAAATAAATGTATGTACATACGTAAAATTAATTTGCAGAATGCATGCATCTTGCGTCTTGCATCTTCGGTGTGAAAGACCCCTTAAATTGATTAAATTTTTAAATTTACACGATTGCCACAAAAATCTCTTTAAAGTTTGTTCTTGTTGATATGAAGTACAATTAGATTTTAACGGGTATTTTTTAGCATAATATCTAGAGCACGGTAGTGCGCAAGGCCGAGATTTAAGGGAGACTTTCGGACTTTTCACTACAGTGCTATATCTTATCGTTAATTTAGGCTCATTTTTTGGGTGCTGTATCTTTTGAACGGAAAGAGCTACAGGATTGATATTTCGAATATAGATACTTTACGGAATTATAAGAACCAATGTTTTCAATCAATGTTAACGAATTAACCGTTAAAAAGTTATTTCACTTCAAAAACGCAAAATTCGTGGGAACGCCCTCAAAAACTTAAGTATTAGATATCAAAATTATGAGCTACTTCCAGATATGCTGTAAAGTTGATATTGGGCATGTAGATAGCTGTAGTACCCAAACCGACGGGAAAATTGCGAAAACTCGAAATTTGTATCGGAAAAGTGGAAAATTTAACATTTTTTATTTTTAAGACTAGTTTAACGCAAACTACCATGTAGAGAACGATATATCATATATACCTATTAATTTTTATACCATATAGAAATATACATTGCAATTTGAATACAGCAGTATGCGTTGATTTTAAAAGTTATGCAACGGAAGCCTCGGAAAATTGGAAAAACATCCTCCAAAATTATGTTTTTCTGTTCTATTAATGCTATAAAGTTTGAATTTTCACTAATCGACCCGAAATAACGTCAAAATTAACAGAATATTTTGAAAAATTTCATTACCTACATCGCAACCACACCGAAAATGGGAAAAACATCCCTAAAACTTACCTCTTTACTTCTATTCATGATAGAAAGATCAGTTTTTTTCCATCACAACCCTTCGAACTTGGTAAAAACACCCCCAAAACCAACCTTTTTAATCTATACATACAACAAGATGCAGTTTTTTGCAATCGACGCTTAATAGCTACAAATTAGGAAGTTATTTCGAAAAACTTAATATATTTTTTTGCAAACTCCCGAAAAATTGAAAAAACACCCCCCAAAATTACGTTTTTCAGTTCTATATATGATGAAATGATGGAATTTTGACCAATCGACCCGAAATAAAGTCAATTTAACAGAACACTTTGAAAAATTTTTTTACCTATAACGCAAACCTCCGAAAATGGGAAAAACACCCCTTAAACTGCCTTAAGGCATTTTGATCAGACTAAAAATATGACCGCTAGAGAGTGATTTATGTATTCTAAGGAAATTCGCTAAGTTGACGCAGCTCCTGCGTAACGAATTTTTTTTTGTGAAGTGGAGCCAACGGGTCAAGTCATTTCTTCAAAGACTATAACGTTGATAATCAATTATCTGTAATAAACGATTAGTTTAGAAGTCATAATCGAAACAAATCAAATAACATCTTATATATACTAAATTTTATATAGTTATTTTAATAAAAAATATATCACTCTTATTTCACATTAATTTGTGGCGTTTTAATAAAAGGCCTATGATATATGATCGATGAATATTATTATCAATAATCCAATGTATAAAATTTATGCTTTCTTTTCAGTTTTCTTTGGCAATAACACTGCTTGAATATTTGGTAATATACCGCCTTGAGCAATTCTTACAAATTATAACAATTTATTTAATTCTTTTCATCATTACGAATTGCTAATTGAAAATAAACTTGTTTATTTTTAAACTTGTTTACTTAAAAAAAGTTACATTGTAACAATACAATACAACAATCAATGTTTTCTATTTGGAGTATTAAAACATACTGTTATATTAAACTAGAAAATTTTTATTTAAATACTAAATGTCTATCTAATCAAAAAGGAGGCGGTAACCTTGTCAACAAATCAGATCGATATATGCTTCATATGTTATTTTAATTACAATTAAAGTTGTTAAATTTTCCGTTTGTAAGAAAGGTAAGTTTTCGAGAAAATCTTAATAAAATATTTGCTTCTTAATAAGTGATGATATGGGATAAAGGACCGAGCTATTTACAAAGTAAATAGATCCAGACTTCATATAATAGTTGCTCCTTAAAAAGTGATGATATACGAGAAAGGACCGAGCTATTAACAAAGTAAATAGCTCTAGACTTCAAATAATAGCTGTTCCTTAAAAAGTGATGATATCCCATAAAGTTTCGAGCTATTTACAAGCTAAACAGCTCGGTAAACTATTTATTAAAAAAATAAATGAGGGGTAAATTAATTAAGTGTAAGAAAAAATTTGGTTGAAATTTATGTCGTAAGTTTTCCCTTAGTATGTTTTTATTAGCGAATTTCCTGAAAGGAAATAGAGCTATTGGTCCCGTACCGAGGTCAAAATTTCGCAAAAATTTCTTCAAATGTCCATCGATCCTACCTTGTAGATGTCAAAAATCACCATCTGTAAAATTTATATATATATATCTATGGACATATATATATATATATATACATATATATATATATATATATATGTGTCTGTAATCACTCTAGCGGTCACAGTTTTCATTTTATCGGAATGAGATTTGGTATTTAAAGCGCTTTTGGTATTCAAAAGGTCAAGTTCGTTAATGGGTAAAATCGGACCAGGGGAAAGGGGGTTTTAGAGGGAGGGGGAAACTCAAAATTTGACATATCTCCCTTAATATTCGAAAAATCGAAAAATTTATAAGAAGTAAAGTTGTAGGTATTAAGTTTTACTGTAATTTTGTTTCTTATCATTTTTTCTGTAACCCTAATATTTACAAAAATATTGACGGTTTAAGATTGAAAATTAAATTCCTCAATATCTCTGTACGCATTAGAGTTTGAGCAAAAATGATAAGGTGATGAAATGTAGAAAACATGATTTTCTACAACTTTGTTTCTTACGCGTTTTTCGATTGTTCAAATATTAAGAGAGATATTTTAGATTTTGTGTTTTCTTCTATCTTTATGCACCCCTTTTCTATTGACGTATGTCATTTATTAATAAAATTGGCCATGCAAATACTAAAATCAGATACGATGATTTCAAATTTCTGATGATTTCAAATATTTTTAAACATGCCGCGTTATAAAATTTTAAAAATTCGTTACGCAGGAGCTGCTTCAACTTAGCGAATTTCCTTGGAATAAATAAATTACTCTCTAGCGGTCACAATGTTAGTCTGATAAAAATGAAATGTCGTATCTGATTTTAGTATTTGCATGGCCAATTTTATTAATAAATAACATACGTCAAGGGGAAAGGGGGGCATAAAGATAGAAGAAAACACAAAATAAAAAATATCTCTCTTAATATTAGAACAATCGAAAAATGCGTCAGAAACAAAGTTGTAGAAAATCATGTTTGCTACAATTCATCACCTTATCTTTTTTGCTCAAACTCTAATGCGTACAGAGATATTGAGGAATTTAATTTTCAATCTTAAACCGTCAATATTTTTGTAAATATTAGGGTTACAGAAAAAATGATAAGAAACAAAATTACAGTAAAACTTAATACCTACAACTTTACTTCTTATAAAATTTTCGATTTTTCGAATATTAAGGGAGATATGTCAAATTTTCTGTTTCCTCCTCCCTTTAAACCCCCCTTTCCCCTGGTCCGATTTTACCCATTAACGAACTTGATCTTTTGAATACCAAAAGCGCTTCAAATACCAAATCTCATTCCGATAGAATAAAAACTGTGACCGCTAGAGTGATTACAGACACATATATATATATATATATATATATATGTATATATATATATATATATATATGTCCATAGATATATATATATAAATTTTACAGATGGTGATTTTTGACATCTACAAGGTAGGATCGATGGACATTTGAAGAAATTTTTGCGAAATTTTGACTTCGGTACGGGACCAATAGCTCTATTTCCTTTCAGGAAATTCGCTAAAAGAGTAAAGTATCGCGAAGCGAAAGGAACGCATAGCATACGCGAAGCATATGCGAAGAGTAACAAAACGCTACGCGTTTTGTGCGAAGCCTTTGGCTTCGTATATTTAAGCCTTTCAAAAATTATTGATATCCGACCAAAAACATAAATGTAAGAAAGGGCCGAGTTTTCGGGAAAATCCTTAATGTAATAGTTCCTTCTTAAAAAGTGATGATATGAGAGTAATGACCGAGCTATTTACAAAGTAAATAGCTCTAGACTTCATATAATAGTTGCTTCTTAAAAAGTGATGATATGGCAGAAAGGACCGAGCTATTTACAAAGTAAATAGCTCTAGACTTTATATAATAGTTGCTTGTTAAAAAGTGATGATATGGAAGAAAGGACCGAGCTATTTACAAAGTAAATAGCTCTAGACTTCAGATAATAGTTGCTCTTTGAAAAGTGATGATATCCCATTAAAGAGCCGAGCTATTTACAAAGTAAATAGCTCGGTAAACTATTAACTAAAAAAAATAATGAGGGTAAATTGATTAAATGTAAGAAAAAATTTGGTTTAAAATTATTTCATAAGTTTTCCCTTAGTATGTTTTTAAAATTTTATATAGCGCGGCAAGTTATTTTTTCTGATTTCCAATATTTTAAATCTTGCCGCGTTATAAAATTTTAAAAACATACTAAGGGAAAACTTATGAAATAATTTTAAACCAAATTTTTTCTTACATTTAATCAATTTACCCTCATTATTTTTTTTAGTTAATAGTTTACCGAGCTATTTACTTTGTAAATAGCTCGGCTCTTTAATGGGATATCATCACTTTTCAAAGAGCAACTATTATCTGAAGTCTAGAGCTATTTACTTTGTAAATAGCTCGGTCCTTTCTTCCATATCATCACTTTTTAACAAGCAACTATTATATAAAGTCTAGAGCTATTTACTTTGTAAATAGCTCGGTCCTTTCTGCCATATCATCACTTTTTAAGAAGCAACTATTATATGAAGTCTAGAGCTATTTACTTTGTAAATAGCTCGGTCATTACTCTCATATCATCACTTTTTAAGAAGGAACTATTACATTAAGGATTTTCCCGAAAACTCGGCCCTTTCTTACATTTATGTTTTTGGTCGGATTGTATTTATTTTATAAATTATTTTAATGGTTACAAGTGTACACCACCACCATAATAAGGTACATACGTCGTCAAAAGTTGCGCTATTATTTCAAAATTTTATAATTGATTTGTGCCTTATTTATTCGGCTTTTGGAAATATGTTTCGAATAAAAGTTTTTAGTATATTTATAATGAAGAACTTTTATTCGAAGCATTTTTTCGTAAACCGTATAAATAAGGCACAAATCAATTATTACTTTGAAATGATCGCGCAACATTTGACGCCAAGTATAAGTGATACAGCACGACGACAACATAATAATACTTATATTTAACAATGTACTAACATTATAATAATAATATACATAAATTTAATAATATGTATAAGTAATTTTAATTGTGTATCATGAACATAACTCTAACTATCATATGTGTTTTAATAATTCATTATTCTACATAAAGACAACTATTAAGTCATTTTTATACCCGGTATATATAATGTAATACACCAGAGTATTAAGTTTAGTCCCGAATTTTCATCTACCAGTTTGTCACGGAAATAGATAACGACCTAAAATTTTGTGCCTGTGTGTTTTCTGTGTGTTTTAAAAATTTTGTTGTAAGCTGAAACCGCAATTTCAGCTCAAAAAACTAAAATAAACCGTTCAAGCATTGAAAATGAACTCAGTATGTGCCTGATATTTAAGCAATTAACTCAGTTATTTGTGATTTTCATTCCTAATTTATCAACATGCAAAACAAATGATTCAAGAAATGTAAATCCTTCACTTTTCAAGATAACTTTTGATTTTCTGAAGATTGTTATATCGAGAACAACTTTGATACTTTTAACAAAAAAGTTGTAGGTGTCAGCTCCGACACGTATGAAGTTTACTCTTTAAAATTTAAATTTAAATTTATTAATAGCGAATATACAAATTTGCATATTTCTAACAAATATATAACGATTCATAGCGTAATATTTTAGTTTATACTTTCTATGGAAATGACAATCAAAATTGACATTTCAAAACTGAAACAAAATTTTAATGAAATCATTTTATGGTTATTTTTAGGAAGTATAGTTTCTGTGGAAATGACATCAAAAAATTTTAAAATAATTATATATATATTTTTTTAGAAGCTAACATTTAATATACAATTCAAAATATTATATAAATTTTTATAAAAAAATTATTTTATTAATTTTTTCTTAAAATAAATTAATGACTTACGAAAAAGGAAAATATTTAATGTAAAATCAATCTGAAAAGATATTGTAAGACATCATAAATTTAAATTGAATATCATAACGTATTAAGTGTTAGCTTGTAAAAAGAATATAACGGTTGATTTCACTACCCATCAAATTGTCGTACCGGGGGCTTTAAATTGAAATCGATTCTTAAGGAGTAAACTCCAAAAATTTCATTAAATTAGTTCTTTACTTGAATAATAATACATTTTTTAGTTTTCAATGAGCAAAAATGTTGATGTTTTCATTATACAATAATCAAATCTATAATATTCGAAACAAAATTGTAAATAACGGTATTTCAACTGCAATATTCAGCAGGTCCTAAAACTTTTTAGGTAGAATTCCTTTTCTTGAATACATTAAACGAGAATTTAACTACAGACAATATTTGCTTTGCAATAGAAATACCATTATCCAGATGTATATTTTTAAAATATACAAATCCAATTCCGCATATCAGTTTATTCTCCCGGCCGTGGACACGATAACTTAAAAACAATATTTATGAACAGAATTGTTTAAAAATAAACAATTTTGTTTGAAACTTTTTTTACAAACTGATTAGTTTCGCCGTAATTTCTGTTCAAACATCTTTAATTGTTCTTATCAGGTATTTAAGCAATTTACTTGTTTTAAATTTTCTAATATACAATTTTGTTTCGATTTTTCTGATATAAGTTTTATTATTTGAACAACTATTTCTCAATTAGAAGTTTTTATTATGTTTCATAATCAAAACACTCACGTTCTATGTGTATCTATCTGTTGTAGTCTATAAGCGCAACTTCCGTTGAAAGCTGAATTGAAAGCCGAAAGTGATTGGTATACCAATATTAAAAGTTGTCTAAATTTAACATTTATATCATTGATATAAACAAAACATGCCTGACTGCTTGAGGAAATCAAAAATTCAAATGGGTGGTATGCTAGCAAACCACACTTCATATAGATCAGACCAAGTACAATATCTTGGTCTTAGTTTCAAGCATGTCAGTTGCCGATCTAAATGTCTTGTATTTCCGTTTTAACGCCTGTGTGAGATTGTTTTTCTTCAAACTTGTCACCGATTTCATAACATAAGTTCATAACGTTCTTAACGAAATTATTGATAACAGTATTTAATAGCACACTCATTTTACTCTATTAGCGCAACTTGAGCACAGAGGAGCCCTTGGTCTAGGTGTTAGGGGCCCGTATGCGGTACCCCTCTTTCTTATTATTATTATTATTATTATTATTATTAGCGCAACTTTTAGAAAATCGATTTATTTTCCCACTAATTCGGCATTCCCACTAATTTCGTTTGAATACCTAGAAAGTGAATATTCACTGTCGGCCGTTACGGAAAAATCATCTAGTTCAGTAATATAATCCAAAATTTAAAGAGCGGTACTACGCCGAAATAATTAAATATTAACATTATATTTGCCCAAAACTGTATAAAATTAAAATTTATTATTCAAGTATCACAATAAAATGATATTTATCGAAAGGTGCAAGAAAATTTTAGAAAATAACCAAGAAATTGTTCAGATGGTTTGTTTTTGATCAGTCGTTTAAGTGAAAACAAAATGATATACATTTTCTCTGGCCATAGTAGACTTTCACAGTATGCACTCACAGTGTGTGCTCATATATCACACAATAATGTTATGTCTGCATGTTTTTTGTAAAACAAATACAAACTTACATGCAAGAAACAAATGTAATGACAATCATTCATTAAACATTTGTACAAAATAAATGTTTATAAATATTATTATTTACATTTTTCTACATACTATACGATTTTTGTTTGTAATTCAGAATAAAAATTTAAACTTTGAACAAGGATAACTTTGAACATATTTCACGTAACACTTTGTTTCGTCGCGATTTTTAATTTATTGTCCCTTCAAAGATCACATTATTCAATTTCTTCTGTTTGTCAGATTCGACTCTTTTAGATGACACCGACAAATGACCAAAGTTTTTCCTATACAATTATACGTAATTTATCTAAAGAAGACTATTTAATGAAAAAGTCTTGGCTCCAGGTTATACTGGCTGTCTAATTTTGAACCCGACTTCAAAAAGGAGGATGGTTCTCAATTCGTCTGTATTTTTTTTTTTTTTTATATGTGTCACCTCAGAACTTCGTCATTTATGAACCGATTTTGAATTTTTTATTTATTTTAAAGTGTTTGGTTTCCCATTGGTCCCATTGGTACCAAATAGCATTCTGATGAGGGGATCCCCGGGAAACAGAGAAAAATCCTCATTTAAAATTTTTTTTTTTTTGAAAGGGTATACTCATTCATAATGGGAAAATAGGAAATTTTTTTAAAAACCGACTTCAAAAAAATTTTTTACAAAAAAAAAACCGACCCCAAAAAACAAATTTTTACAAAAAAAAAAACAAAATGCCTGAAAAAAAACTGATAATCTGGATTTAAAAAAATGTGTTATAAAGAAATGCACAAAAAGTTAGTAGGTCGTTTAGTTGGTCTACCCATATTAAGACAAATAAAATTTATTATAGAACTTCAAAGTCACTAAAAAGCGAGAAATAAAACCTATTTTGACAAAATGCAAACCCGACTTCAAAAATCAAATATTCTATAACAAAAAATGCACTAAAAAGTAAAAAAATAATTGCATATTCTTGTGCCAATTTTAGTTCACTTAAGCAAAAATTTTTAAATATATGTACAATTATTGTTATTTTTGGAGGCGGGGTCCAAAAGTTATATGAATTTCTCTATGCTGACACCGACTCCAAAAATAACAATAATTGTACATATATATTTAAAAAATTTTGCTTAGGTGAACTAAAATTGGCACAAGAATATGCAATTATTTTTTTACTTTTTAGTGCATTTTTTGTTATAGAATATTTGATTTTTGAAGTCGGGTTTCCATTTTGTCAAAATAGGTTTTATTCTAATTCGTGGTGATGAGTACCTAATCATAAAGCGACTAACTACCTTTAGGGTCCTCGTGAAATCCAACTTAAAAAATCGTTAATTTTGTAACTGATGAACTCACCGATTATTAAAACCTCTTGGTCGCTTTCAAAAGAGCTGGATAGTTGAAATTTGGCAGAAATAAAGGTTTTGGAACACAAGTAAAGGTCAAAATTAATTATTTAAACTATTATAATAATTAAAATAAGAATCGAGTAAAAATTTAGAAAAGAATCGATATAAAATAGATAAACCGATTGTGTTGCACTTTGACATAAGGTAGATATATACTTTTTAAGTGATTATAGATATTTAAAAATTTCAATAAATGTTCGTGCCTCGGAGAAAAATAACAGGCTTGAAACTTTTAATCGTGAACTTGGCACTATTAAAGTTTATTAATCTGGAAAAATTTTGTAAATATTCCTGGAGATTGTAGATATTCATTTAAATGATGAAACCAAGAATATCTTCTAGCACACGAGGTACTCGAGTAAATTATAAGGTCTAATTACAAATAATGTGTATATTTATAGAAACACTTATAGATAGACAGTGTCATAGAATATTATCTTCAATTGTTTTCTGTATGTATATATTCAGATATATATATATATATATATATATATATATATATATATATATATTATACGCACAGAATTTATATACAAAAATTTCGTGGCAGGGCTTGATTATTTAAAAAAAATTCGTTACACAGAAGCTGCGTAACATAGCGAATTTTCTAAGAATACATCAATTACTCTCTAGCGGCCACAATCATACTCTAATCAAAATGAAATGTCGTACCTGTTTATTAATAAATGGCATAGGTCGAGGGGAAAGAAGGCATAGAGAAAGAAGAAAACAAAATACAAAATATCTCTCTTAATATTAGAACATTCGAAAAATGTATAAAGAGTAAAGTTGTAGAAAATCATGTTGCTACAATTCATTACCTAATCATTTTCTCAAACTCTAATGTGTACAGAGATATTTTGAATTTTAACTTTCAATCTTTAGTTGTAAATATTTCTGTAAATATAAGTGTAACAGAAAAATGATAAGGAACAAAATTACAGTGTAACTTAGTACCTATAATTTTACATCTAAACTGTTCAATTTTTCGAATATTAACAAAGGTTTCCCCCTTCCTTTTAAACTCCCTTTCTCCTTGTCCGATTTTACCCATTAACGAACTTGACCTTTTGAATACCAAAAAGCGCTTCAAATACCAAATTTTATTCTAATCAGAATAAAACTGTGACTGTTGGAATTTCGTAAAAATTTCTTCAAATGTCCATCGATCCTACCTAGTAGATATTAAAAATCACTATCGTTAAAATTTGTATATATGTATATGTATTATATATATTTCTATATATATAAATTTATATATAAATATATATATATATATATATATATATATATATATATATATATATATATATATATATGTATGTATATATATATATATATATATATATATATTTATATACATATTTATATACATATTTATATATATATATATATACAAATTTTAACGATAGTGATTTTTAATATCTAGTAGGTAGGATCGATGGACATTTGAAGAAATTTTTACAAAATTCCAACATTGGTACAAAAACAATACCTACTTTCTTTGGAGGAAATTCCCTAAAAAATACTTAATTAATGTGTCTTTAGTGGTCCACACAAAACTAAGTTAAAGATGGAAAATAACTAGGTTATATTTTGCATATTTTTTGCAAATAATATTGTTTTGTAAGTTGTTATTGATTTTATGGAGAAGGTATACTGAGATCAAAGCATTTGTAAGTAGATCAAACTAAATCTTATTACCAAAAAATTTATCTACATTCTGAGTAGATCAGTTTTATTTCTTCCGTGAATCATTAAAATGCGAATGTGTTCGTTTTAAACAGACAATGATTTGCTCTGAAACGAAATCGTGGAAATGATCGAATTAAATTTAGTACTACTACTATTTTCTTGACGAAATGTAAAACAATTATTTCAATGTTAAGTCTTCAATTGCAGTTTCTTCTGAATTAAGTATAATGTTGGTTTAAGCAGACATTTGCATTAATGGAATAAATTTTGATATCCCTGTGATATAAAATTATAACATCAAATGTAATTTTGTTATGTTCACAAATTCGTATCGTCTGCCAATGTTGTCTACACACATTTCAAACTATATAATACGACAACACACAACACATACTAAAAACACTCACGCAAATATGTATGCATTTCTTTTTCTTTCTTTTTTTTTGTAACATTATTACACATTATGTGAGGTCAGTTTTACTTGGAATTTATTACTCAAATTTATATATATATATATATATATATATATATATATATATATATATATATATATATATATATATATATATATATATATATTAACCAGTCCAAGTAGCCGAGCGGTCTATGGCGTTATGTCAGCGCAGTATGCATACTTGAAAACTGGGAGGTTATGGGTTCGAATCCCGACATCGGCAGTCTGTCAATTATAAAAAAGGGGCGGTAAATTGACAAAACTGTCATCGTATGGACAAGAACGAAGTTACTGGCTATGCTTGAGAAGGTTTTCTGCAGTTTCCTTCACGAACCCCAGATGAATATCGGCATAGTTCCTATCAGAGTCGGCTGCAACCGCATATTCTACCAATTCCTAGTATACTTACAAATTCATCCAATGTACATCCTTAGGCATCACAATGGACCTTATGGTCGAAGTGTAGCCCGTCCAGGGCAGCCTCTACAATCTATCTATCTATCTTAAAATGTATATACAATTTTTTGAAGGTAAACTTCATTCGACGTTATAGGGAAAGGAATATGTATATTAGCGTTTAATTTTAAAATGCCTACAAATTTAGGCGATAAATAAAATTTAATGTTGTTAGTAATAGATGGTACTAACATCCAAAATAAAATAGTTTATATTTTCAGTACTAAATGGAACTAATTGTTTATTTTCGGTAATGATTATTATCACGTCAAAGGAGTACAACTTACATTGTAATTCAATAGTTCTAAAAATAATATTTTTCCTAGAATGGTCCGGCCCGTTTTTTGACAAAAATACATTATATTTATTAAATGAAACAAATATTCGCCATTTTCGAAAGAATGTTTTTATTTTGACTATAGTTTCTTCAAACTGTTCCTTCTGCAGGAAACATATAGAAATGAAAAAAATTAACAATTTTTAAAAAAAGATAAACATACTTGTATTAATTATATAATAAAACATAGTATGAATGGAAATGTCCTTAATGGAATTATCCTACTGACGATGATTGTCTTGCTGTCGAAATACCGACATCTAGACATCAGTCTTATGTAGATTTTTTAAATGTACTTTATACCCGGTATATAATATATACTACGCTGTATTAAGTTTAGTCCGGATTTTGTAACCGTAGAAAATATTGATCTCACAAAAAATAATAGGTGTTCATAAAATGATCCAATTAGGTCACTTCCGCCAGTCCGTCTGTCTACCCGTAAAGACGATAAGTCAAAAACAAAAAGGAATAACGAGCTGAAATTTTGTGTGTGTGTATAGAAATAAAGAATGAAGTCAAGTTTGTGAATGGGCAAAATCGGACCATGTAAAGGATAGAACTGAAATTTTAAGACATAAAATGTTCCTTTTTTAAAAATAAACAAAAATTGTTTTAAACTTGTTTGCCGTCAATTCTGTATGTACCGAGTATATAAACAATTAACTCAGTTTGTTGTTATTTTCCCTTGTTTAATATACAGTTTTGTTTCTAGTATTGTGATATCAGTCTTATTAATTGAATAACTATGTCTCAACTTGCAGTAAAAAAAAATTATTTTTAATATTTTTTTTTTTTTAGTTTTATAGTGACTGAATTAATTTTTTCGCATGAAACGAATAATCTTTTAAGTACATTCAGTTTCCATTCACCGTTTTTGATAAACCAGTCTCTGATCTTTAAAATCTTGACTAGCAGACACGTGATTAAATGCGACTTTATTGCCAGTCTTTAAAATGTAAAAAAAAAGTTTCAGGTGCACAAATCCAACTTGCTTACTTACATTCCAAGGAGAGACACTTTATTTCACACAATCGAGACAGTTAAACTATCAACACACTATGTTTAAGGTACACAGGAGTTAAAACAGTGCCATTTGTGTCAAGATGTTTTGACTGTTTAAATTGTAAGCTTACTATATATTATATTTAGTCACTTGTTCATCTTCTTTCACTAATCAAACACAAAAACCTAATATTTATTGTCTTAATACGCGTGTGTTTGCCGTTGTTGTTGTTGTTGTTGTAAGGTTGTCATTATAATTATTTTTATACTCAACGCACTCAAACACAAACACTCGTTACACATTCTTTAAATCATTCTTCGTCTTCGTCCATCCTTTTGTTCCTTACACACACGCACATACACACAGACACACACATGAACAAACACATTTTACATTTTGTAAAATAATAAAAATCAAAATAATAATAATAATTTCTTTTTAAAATTTTTATTTACAAAATACTTAAATAATAAAAGGTAACGTTTATTATTTGTAAATGTTTTTAACATGACTTTAATGTGAATTTTGTATAAATTATTGGATATCATAAATTAAAGTTTGCTTTTTTCGTTTAAAAAAAATTTTATTTTTTATGAAATAAGATGAATTTTTATGTCTTTACTTTTACTCGTATTGACATATTGGTAGAAAAAATTGAAACGACTGGAGAGAGATTTTGAAGCAGTTCTTTGTATTGCATCGTGAAAGATCTGTCCTGCTACGTTTGTAAGCATGAACATTTCATGGGATTTATAAGAAATATTGCACGTTGACCTTATACAACCCCTTCACTTCAGACTAAAGAGATTCGCTACTCCCATGTTATGGCAATAGCCAGGAGTTTGCTTATGAAATTTCCACGACACATTGTTGACACATAGTTAACACATAATTAGAACAACAAAGTTATCCATTGTTTTGTAAGTCTCGAACATAGCCTACGGATTACAAGTGTTTTAAATCACCAATTTTGAATACCGTGGAACACAAGATAATATTTTTTAATGTATGTAATTATATATGTATATATATATATATATATATATATACTCGCTGTGCTCGCAAGGGTCCCCCCCCCTTGTTCCCCGAGGTGGCCGTTGGCCTTGGCTCCGCGTCACAGAAAATAACTTTACATGAATTGTAAAAGAGGTTAAAAAAGTACTTACCAACAAGTACTTACCATTAATTTCGAACTACTTTCCATGTTTATTCGTAAAACTTAATTTTTTTCATCGCAACCCCTCGAAAATGGTAATGTGAGACCAATCTTTACGCACCCTCCCCCCCCCCCGAAAAAAACACCCATAATAACCCTCCAAATTCCTCCCAAAATAATCGCCTCCCGAAAATCCCCCCTTCCCAACCCTCAATTAAAATTTATCGAATAACCTCATTAAATTGAAGAAATTCCCCACCAAATGCAAAAAACCCCATCTATATCGCATGAATAGAAGTTAAAATGGTAGCTTATGGGGTGCTTTTCCCATTTTTTAGGGGGTAGCGATGAAAAATTTTAAGCTTTTCGAATTACCTTCTTAATTTCCAGCTATT
This sequence comes from Nineta flava, assembly GCA_963920215.1. Classification (NCBI taxonomy): domain Eukaryota; kingdom Metazoa; phylum Arthropoda; class Insecta; order Neuroptera; family Chrysopidae; genus Nineta; species Nineta flava. The sequence goes on from OY986041.1 coordinate 46,132,362, forward strand.
TTGGGTCGAATGCAAAAACAGCGTCTTTCTAGCATGTATAGAAGAAAAGGGGTAGTTTTAGGGTTGTTTATCCCATTGGGTGTAATTAAAAAATTTAGGGTTGTGATTAAAAAATTTCCATTCCTCAAATAAGCTAGTTGTTTTAAACCTGTTCCACGTCGAATGGAAAAATCCCTATCTTTCTAACATGAATAGATGTGAAAAGGGGAGTTTTCGGGGTGTTTTTCCCATTTTCAGGGGGTTGCGATGTAGGTAATGAAATTTTTCGAAATATTCTGTTAATTTGATCTTATTTCAGGTCGATCGATGAAAATCCCATCTTTCATCTCATCTAGCATGAATATATATCAGTGATTGAGTGAGTGAGTGTCACTTAGGGCTATATATTATATTTATATATATGTATATATAATACCTTATATAAAATAACTATATAATAATGCATGATTTAATATTCAAAGTAAGGCTTATAAATTGGCGTGTATTTAAAAATTGTTTGCAACTATTCAACAATTTTCATACACAACAGCTGTAAAAATACAAAATTATTGCTTCAATGTTATATAAACATATTCTGGTCGAATTTGAATAAGGTTTTCAAAATATTTTCTATTTAACTTTTGTCATATTCTGAACCAACCAACCTACATTTTACCAATTTTATCACTATATTTGTTGGATTAAATTTTCTCCAACAAAAAACGGTTATTGAAATATATATCAAAAACTTTCTAATAAATTTTAATAAAATGAATTTAATGAAACATTGCTATTAATACATAATATAATTAATTAATGATACATTAGTTTACATGATCATACGACACAATGCTATTTATAATGCAAATCAAATCAAATAGTTTAATTTATGTAGGCATAATTTTGCCATAAATTTTGAAAAATAAAAATGTATACCTACTTGTAAACTATTAACCAGAAAGAAAATGCATATCAATATTTTTGTTATTTATAATATTTATAACAGTTAGTTTGTTCTTTTGTAACTTATAATGTAAACATGTTGTATGAAATATGTGTTGAAGACAAAAGTTCAATTCTGTCAATTTTGATGTAGCCGATTCACTAGATTTTGGACTTTGAGTCGCATTTAGTGCAACACATATGTTGCTAGGTTACACTTTGTAACCTCCAAAACGCACTGTATTCATAATTAAATAGGCAAAATTAAAGATTGGTCCAAAAAGTCTTTTTAATTATCATTTATTAACTGAGGTTTCAGATTGAATAATCCTGGTAGAGTATGCTTGCTCCTATTATCTTAGTATGGAACCAGCCCAAGTGGCCGAGCGCTCTATGGCGTTATGTCTGCGCAGTATGCCTACTTGGAAACTGGGAGGTTATGGGTTCGAATCCCGACATTGGCAGTTTGTCAATTATTAAGAAAAAAAAGAGGCGGGTAATTGACTAAACTGTCGGCGTATGGACAAGAATGAAGTAACCGGCTATGCTTGAGAATATCGGCATAGTTCCTATCATAGTCGGCTGCAGCCCGCATATCCTACCAATTCCTAGTCGATACACAAAAATACCTTCCACTCCACTCACATACTCACATCCTTAGGCACACAATGGACCATATGGTCGAAGTGTAGCCCATCCAGGACAACCTTTACAATCTATCTATCTATCTATCAGTACGAATATATATACACTTCAAATTATTTTCCTAATTTTTAAATTTCTTAATGTAGTTCACTCGTAAACTAATTTTTCTTAAACGTTTGATAAAATAAATAAGTTTCTATTAAAAAAACATTATTAAAAACAAGCTTTTTATAGTAAAACTAATTTTCTACAAGTTTACTTCTTATGTGTTTTTTGATGTTTTCAATATTCAGAGAGATATAGTAAATTTTGTGTTTCCCTTTCCCTCTGAACTCCCCTTTCCCTTTGTCAATTCTTGTCATGCTTTACCAACATGTAAAAATTCAGCTCCGTAGGATAAGAGGAAGTGGTTCTAATTCAGCTTGCGAGATTGGACCCGAACATGAATACAAACATACATACATTGCAAGTTAAATAAAAGCTTGTAAAATATCATTACTGATTTTTTTTAAATTTTTTTATATAATTTTAAAAATTTTGAATTTTATGACTGCTTGTGAAGCAAGATGTTTTCAATCAAAGTTGAGATTTATAACATCATGCATAAGAGTATCGCCCATCCAATTTTTTTTTCAAACTGCAAAACTTTAACCAATTATATGACCATTAACCAATTTTCAAGTTGATATATACTTTTGGATTTTTTTTTCTACTGAATATTTAATTCCTAGTTAAAATGCCTATCCTTCTGACAAAAGATTGGAATAGGACAGACAGTTTACTGATTTAAAAATGTAACATAGACACATCATTAGACACATAATTGATAAAACCATTTTTTGGGTGATTGTTCTTTGGTTTTTAATAGTGCAATATAAGATGAAACATTTGAGACTTGCAGTTAAAATAACTGATAAATTTTCGGTCGAAAATTGTAAAAAGCTTTTTTTATAACTTTGACAGTTTTTCCCGAGAAAACTATGGGTTTAACGGAAAAATAACAAAATACTTTCCATGCTAATAATAAGTCGAAGTATTAAAAAATCTAATTGTCCCATTTACATCCAAGTATATTCGAAAAGCGTGTTCAGCAGATCAAATTACATCAAATACACTTGGGTGTAGCTCTCGATCTCAATCGGTTCCGCATAATGTCCTGGCTTTCACCTCGAGGGTAGTCAAGAATTGTCTAGAGGAACTACTGGAGCTGACAAAACGGAAAGGAGTTGGAATACCCTTCATAGGCCCAGAGCCTATTTTAGGAATTCCAAAGACTGCATGTAAACAGGTGACGAGTGGATGAATGTTAAACACCGTGATCACAGGAAAAATATACCGCAACGAAAGCTCGGGAAAATACTGTTTCGGAATGCACCCAGGAAGCTATCCCTCGATACACTGAAATTGAGCAGAATTCAACTTCGGAAGGTTAATGGATTCATCACCGAGCATTGTCAACTACGAAAGCACACAATAGGACTCCATAACGGATCCATTATGTGCAGACTGTGCGGCGAGGAGCATAATATCTTACCCCAAATATATGAACCTTCAGGAAACTCTTATAAGCAAACTCCTGACTATTGCCAAAACATGGGAGAGGCGAATTTCGTCAGACTGAAGTGAAGGGGGAGCAAGATAGGCCATAAGGCGCACGTGCAATATTTCTTATAAACCCCAAGATATATCTGTCTATGCCGTGGCTTCCGAGTTTAAAAGCGTTATCATGGATTCTACTTAGTATTCAGACATTCACAAAACAAAAACTAATTTACCCAAGTTTATTTCTCTCTCTCTTTGTTCTCCCTCTTTTGAGTTTTGAGTTTTGAATTTTTTTTTTGTCGTCAATTCATTTAATGATTAGACAGAATATATAACGATAAATTTTACGTTATTTACTAACAACAAGCACATGTATATGAATATTTATGCGTATAATTTATTTACACCGTTGATATTTCGCCAATAAACTCCCCCACCCACAACATTTATTTGAAATAAATTAAATACGCCACTGTGTTTGCATAATATGTGGGTGTATATATTTTATATATACGTATAAGATGAATGTGTTTTTCTTGTGTAGTCTATATATGTTACTACATCTGGCTGAGTTTTTTAAACAGTTTCAGTACAAAAGTTTCCTTTGATAATCACGCTCTTTTTCTATAAAATTATATATAATCTAGCATTAATTTATCAAAATTAATTTGCATCCAATCGCAAATAAATCAGTCCATGTTGCAATTATATGAATTGCATATTATAAATAATAATAACTAATACCAATCCTCATTAACTGTTTCATGGCTTAAAGCTTGTTATTAACCCTTTAACTGCTTAATCATTTCAAAATCTAGCCAACTTAGAAAATAACTTGCATTCCTTACCATGCTCTCCTCCTTCACCATGCTTGAAATCATATTAATGTTGATCAAGCACTGGAGAACGGCCAAGGACAAACGGAATAACGGGTTTGTAACAATTATATCCAGAGGTCCAGGATTCGATATCTTGTGCATGAGTTGATTGATAGATTGATTTTATATTGGGGTCTAAAACTATTGTACTTCGACCTTATGGTCCATTGTGCTCCCCCTTCTACTTCAGCCCGACGAGATTCACTTCTCCCGTATGTTGGCATTAGCCAGGAGCTTGCTTATCAGGTCTTCTCGAGGGTGCATATATTCGGGGTGAGATGCACCGAATATCCTATATCTGCTGTAACATAACGGTTCGCAGTCAAAGATAATGTGGCTGAATGTTTCTTCCTTGTCGCCCACAATCTGTACACAATAGACCCGTTATGGAGTCCCATTGTGTGTTAAGGCTTCTACACAGGATAATACCCGGTAATAAATCCAGTAACCCTCCGCAGTTGCATCTTGTTCAGATTCAGTGCATCGAGAGATAGCCTCTTTGTTACAGTCTGAAGCAGTACCTTTCCGAGCTCTTGCCGCGGTACTTTTTTCCAGTGATAACATTTCAGTGTTTAGCATTTGACCACTCGTTGATCACCTGTTTATATGCAGTCCTTGGAATTCCTTAAATAGGCTCTGGGCCTATGAAGAGCATTCCGACTCTCTTATTTGTATTAGCATACGTTAGTTCTCTCATACTTTGTTTCATAACCTTAATGGCAATTGCCATTAGGATTGTATTGTGATGCTGAAAGTATACACAAATAATAATATGTAAAGGGTTAATTTGTTTTCACGTTATTGTTAAAAAGTGAGAAAATGATTTCTGGAAGTAATTTTATTGAAATTTTAAGTAAAGTTACCTGCTCATTTTATACAATAATTCGGATTAAGCTCATGATCCAATAATAAATTTCTATGGAATGGGTTGTTACTTGACGAAAATCCGTTATAATTACTAAATTAAACGAAATATGTACGATTTTAAAAATATTAAAAAAATTTTTTTTTTTGTGACAATAGTTTCGAAAACACAGTTATTTCTTCAGACAAAACAATTATTTAATAATATTCAGAACTGTCGTGAAAATTCTACAGAAATCGTTAATTTTCTGAGCGTATAAAATAATTGACTATAATCGTTCTTTTAAAGAATAATACTTTAATTATGTTAATGATATTTCATAATATTATTTAATTTTTGATTGACATAGTTATTCTCAAGTTTGTAAAGTAATTGCTACTTTTCAATCGTTTTTTTGTGTATTTAAAATTACACGAGACAATATTGGTCTGTTTTGCCGCAAGAAAAATTTCTTCCCTCCACATTCCAGACAAAACAGAAAATGAAATTAAACACAGAAAATTACGAGACAATATAGAGCACACTATCGTTCTCATGCTAATGTCTTCTGTACTAAGCTTTACTCAAAAGTCAAGCAACTTGCCGCACAATTCAGAAATTTGTCCCAATTTCTAGATCATATTATATTTGTTAATTCCTAGATCAAAATATCTCTACTATTATAAAATTGTAAATGTCTGTTCATTTGTTTGTTTGTTCCAGCATCACGCATAAACTACTGGATCGACTTTGATGAACCTTTTTTGTTTAAAAGCTTATGCTTAGACTTAAAAACAGATATCTTCTTACTACGAGAAATAGAAACTTGGGAAGTATCGATAACCATTAAAATACGTTGAAACCGCGGGTATAAGCTAGTGTAAATACGTATTTCATCTACAAAATAGTTATCGTCAATATGAATTAGCTACAGGTGAGACAGTCACCAAATTACCAACGAGTATATCTCCCTGATTTTGACTACTTTGTAATTAAAATACGTGTTAATAACTTATATAGCATAAATAATTGATTTAAGTATTGCGGAAAATATTAAAAATATTAAATACTCTATAATTTACATATTTTGTACAATACTGCAGTAAAAATTGAAATTTTAATAAATCAATAATTAAAATTATCGATGTTCATAGCAGGAAGTAATTAATGACACATCAGAAAATATCAAAATGTTTTCACGACCACATAAACTATTAACAACATTGTAAATTTATTTAATATAGTTGACGAAGCCTATATTTAACTACAACTTACTTAGTTAATTGATTGAATATCGTGTATATACTTCATTTGTAGTTCATTATTTGTACATGTACTGTTCAACTTACTTACTCCGAGGGGTCCCATGGATCGATTTTACCCATTCATAAACTTTACATTTTAGATAGAAAACATGATCTAGAAATTTGGCATCGAAATATTGTCATCTCTTGTTGGATTGGAGTATTGAAATGGAGTAATTCGGATATTCAATAAACTAACAAAAGTTTTTCTACTAACTATTTCCAATCGCTACAAAACTGGAAATAAGCTTATAACACCCTTAACAAGCAAATTGAAGACTTTTTTCTACTGAAAAAAGTCTATGTCGCAGAAAATTTCAAAATATAAACTGCATATTCGTGTTATTTTAGTTCCATTTGTATTGTTTTTTATTTTAACGATAACAATACTTCCTCATTCCGATTGTCACTCAAACATAAACAAACAACAATGATTAACATTTACAATCAATTAAGAATCAACATGTTTTTTGAATTGATTTTATGAAAAAATTATTCAAAATACTCCAATTAGAATAAATTTCTAATAAAACGACAGAATACATTGTCAATGCAATAAATACAATTAACATCAAACGTAATTTTGTTTATGATCTAGCACAACGTTTATACAGAGAGTTTAGTAAATATTAAAGGTTTAAAAACCTGTTGATTCCTTTATTGTGTCTGATAATTCCTTCAAATTCGTCATTTAATTCCTGATCAATACAAAAACTTCTACATTTCTGTATACAAACCTATTTGAAAGGATGATTGATTGATTAATATAATTTAATTCGCTAAAATGAGTTAATTAATTTAATTACTATGATTTGTTTTTAACTAAAGCGTTGTATAAAAACAATAATGTCGTCTTTCTCGTTTCGTGTCAAACATTAAGTGTTCATTATCGTATCTTCTAGAGTATGAAAAGTCTAGACTAGATTGAGTATGAAAACTTGCATTCACAAACACGATAATAAAGCTTAAATAAGTATCTTTCTTTTTTATTTTAAAATAATTTTTCATTCAATATTCTGTTTGAAAAACTCAAATTAATATGAAATGCAGTTGCTCAAAATTTGGCGTTTAAAATTCGTTTAAGCGTGCAATTTGTAATTGGTTACCTGAGGAACGAATCAAAGTGTTTCCAGTGTTTCCGGTTGAACCAGATGCATAACAGATGCCGCCCTAGGTCGAATCCGATATGGCGACACAAATTCTTGTTTTTGAATAACAACATATTTTATTTCAATTTTAGATCGTCTCCACTTGAATAATTTGTTATAAAATTAGATATTTTCAAATATTTCTTTAATAATATAGGTTTTTCAAATTATTTCGATTTTTTCGTGCACTGGGTTGAACATAAAATTTATAATAGGGATCATAAAACGTATTGGTACCTAATAAGGTCCACTTTTTGCAAAATGACTCTAAAAACGTAAAATTGCATAATAAACAAATTTAAATTTAGTAAACATTGATTATTTATGCATCCAATATTTAAAAATAATCTGAATTTATTAGGAACGGGGTCTCTCAATAAGACCCATTGCAAAACTTTGTCAAATCAAAGGTCAAATCAGAGTATATCAACATTGTTCACTAAATAGTCAATAAAAGTAATATTTTCGTATTTAATATTTATGTACTTCACACAACAATTCAGCCGAAATAGGTTGTTGGGCCTTGTTAGATCTATTAATAATACAAACTGCATTTAAGGATGTCAAGCAGGACACCACTTTTCGACTGATTTTGCTCATTTTTTTTACAGGCTAAAAATAACGTTTTCTATTAAATCCCGAAGTTTCAGAATGTTTTACCATTTAGAACGTGAAATAATTAAGAGCAAAGTAATCCTTCTTTCTCTCTCTCTCTCAATAGAAGCATGTAAAACTTCATGCCCGCCCAACAGTTATCTACTGTATTAAATACTCAACAGAATTTTAAAAAAACTAGGATAGTAAAGATAAATATTTATTGAATAAATTTTTTTTTAAATTGCGTTTTACCGTTTAGTTTTCGTAATATAATCGTTTAAAATTATTTTTAACCGATTTCAAAAAGGAGGATGTTTCTCAATTCGTCTGTGTTTTTTTTTCTTTTTTTTTTCAAAATTACATTAATTTGTATATATGAATAGTGAATATATCTATGTTGTGTATGTGTTTATATTTTCTTCAGTTGCTTAATTTTTAACTAAATATTTATAACAAGTAATGTAACAACTAACTGAGTTAACTGTTTAAATACCTAGTATATACTAGGGGTTGTATATCAATGTTTGAATTGTTCCATAATTTAAAAAAAATATCTTATTGTTTTAAAGATGGCCATATTTTTTGCTTTCTGAGGAACTTTTGAGCACAAATTATGAGAAAACTATTGAGTTTATGGAAAAAAAATTCAAAAAAAAGTTTTTTATTTAAAAAAATAGAGGATTTTTTTGTTATTAAATTTTTGTTATATCTCTTACGGCTTCAAAGATAGGTAGTTTTGCCCAAATGGTCCGATTTTGCCAATTAACAAACTGGACCTTACTTTTTTTGCTCTAGAACATACAAAAAAATTTCAGCTCGTTATCCCTTGAGTTATCGGGTTCACAGGCAGACGGACGGACATGCGGAAATGGCCGAATTAGGCCATTTTATGAGCACGTATGCCAAACTCTCATGCCAACGATTAATATTTTTAAGCGTTACAAAGTCGTGATCAAACTTAATGTACCTTGTATATTTGCATATACTGGATGTAAAAATATCGAAATCAGTATTTTATTTTTAATCACAAAGTACCTTGGGCCTTATATGGAGTTATGGGAAACAATCTCGAACTTTGGTAACAGAAGGTGCTAAAATGACTAAATGAACTAATAAACTGGTTTTTTTTTAAATTTTGTTGCATGGAATACTATAAGCTTACCATAGTTTATCTGGCCTTTTATGTATAACATATTATGATATTAAAGCGAAAATTGATTGAAATAAATAAATAATTTAACACTCTCATAAGGTCCGGGCCTTTTTTGGATAACATCAAGTGGGCCTTTTTGCGTGTAGTACCAATAACCAAACTGCCGTTAAAAAACAAATGAAGAAAGAAATCAATATGATTTATCTTGCTTCTTCCAATGATGGAAAGCTTAGATATATCCAATAGTAAACACACACAAAAATCACTACTTTATTCACCAAAAATTTAAAAGAAGTTATTATTTAACAGGGTCTCATTGATACATCACTGATAAACACGGATTTGTTGTCCAAACGAAAACATATTTAATAATAATAAGCAAAAAGGGTGCCGCAAATGGGTCCCTAGCACCTAGACCAAGTGGTCGGTCTTCTGTGCCCTCCTTGAGAACAACCTGTCACCCGAAGGCGAGACATCTCCGGGTTAGAAGCTCTATTGTAAGCAGATGAAGCTATAAGATTATGTTGAGGCCAGACGCCGCACAGAAAGCCCACAGCTTCTCCGCCGAGATTACTCTCAGGGTTGATGGATCCAGGGTTTCAGACCCAAACATTCTATACCTGACACCCTGCAGGTTTCTGAAAGGGCAAATAACATGTATGGAGGTTTCATTGGCCTCCATACAGGCCCTACAAGTGGGATCATCAGAGATCCCCAAGTTATGAAGATGGTAGATCCAATCGACAGTGTCCTGTTAAGAGCCCCACCACCTGTCTCAACTGCATTCTATTGAGTTTCAACCGAGCACACTCGAATGGCCTAGCTGTGCTTATTCACAACTACTTCACAACTAAGTCCCAGTAATCGAGATGAGCTTATCGCGGTCACCCCTTGATTCGGTAAATTACGGAGCATCTTGCTATGGGAATGACAGGCTCAGATGAAAGGGGTGCTTGAGATGACCCCTCTCGTGCCAACGACTCCGCTGCTTTGTTTTCTTTAACGTCTGAGTGACCAAGTACCCAGAACTTATTTAACAAGAAGTGCTGTTGCATATTTCTATATTGATGTTTCTACTCAGTTGTTGGAGATTTCCAATTAATTCACAATTACAAATTACAAAATTGCCTTGTTTGTTTCCTTTGATCTTACCTATTTAACTGAGTCAACTGTTACATGAATATTATGATAAATCAAGATTATTCATATTTCCTTTTGAATATTTTACGAACCCTCTTTATGTATATTATATAAGGTTTAATGATTTATGTAATTTCACGTTTATTATAGAGTTAAGCACTGCAAACAAGCAAGGTCTTTCTATAACCATTTAATTTAATTTGTTTTGTAAATCTTATGCATGTATATATTATAATATTGTACTCGTACGTATTTTATGAGATCGCTGTGCAACTCTGGCTAACTCTAGCTATCTAACTGTCTGTGTCTGTACTGTAAGAGATTTTAGTTAACCGCAATACATATGTAAAACATTTAATAATATTGATATTTTATTTAAATTAAATGCAATAAAGTTTGTTTCAATTGTAATTGCAAATTTAGAAATATTTTCTAATCCCATAATTTATTATAGATATATTTGTTGTCTTACTCTAACTAATATCACAAATAATATTATTTGTTCTGTTTTAGGTCTTTTTGTCCGTATATACATAAATATTAGTGCTATTAGGAAAAAATGTACATTACGGATATCAGTCAGCTTATAAGAGACCGTATAATATAAGACAAAATGAACATATTATAAAGTTCAGGATGTACGAGCACTGGAGCTTCAAACAGATTAAGGCTTGATTTTTTTTACATATAGTTGGAGTGCATATAAATTAATTATAATAGTTTCAAAGGGGGGGGGAGGGGGGGATTTTGAATTAATTATTTTATGTTAAAGTTCAAGTATTAATGTACTCTATGGAGAAACCCGTGAGCGTCGATATATTTTGACAATTTTCACTTGGAATAAAATAAGACGAATAAAAAAAAAATTCGTTACGCAGGAGCTGCGTCAACTTAACGAATTTCCTTAGAATACATAAATCACTCTCTAGTGGTCATAATTTAAGTGTGATCAAAATGAAATATAATATATGATATGACTTTAGTATTTGCAAAAATTTATTAATTGCTAAAATAAATCGATGTATAACGATTATAGTTTATAGTTACTATGGAAACGACAATCAAAATTTTTTACCATAAAATAAATTTTATGTATTCGTGTCAAACACAAAATATTAAATATCTCTCTTAATATTAGAATAATCGAAAAATGTTGTAAAGTTGTAGAAAATCAAGTTTGCTACAATTCATTACTTGATCATTTTTCTGTAAATATTAGTGTAACAGAATGATGATAAGAAAAAAAATTACAGTAAAACTTGGTACCAACAACTTAACTCCTGATAACTTTTTCGATTTTTCAAATATTAAGGGAGATAGTCAAATTTTGTGTTTTCCCCTCCCTCTAAACCCCCTTTCCCCTCGTCCGATTTTACCCATTAACGAACTTGACCTTTAGAATACCAAAAGCGACTCAAATATCAAATTTCATTCAATCGGAATAAAACTGTGACCGCTAGAGAGTTCAGACATTTAAAAAAAGTACATATATATATATATATATATATATATATATATATATATATATATATATATTTATATATATATATAGAAATTTTAGCGATAGTGATTTTTAACATCTAATAGGTAGGAAAAACATCTAATTGGTGCAAAAACAATAGCTGCATTTCCTTTGGAGGACATTCGCTAAAAACTACGCAATAGAAAATAGAAATATTAATTAAGAGATTGATCCAATAAAATTCCGGTATGACGGGCCTAAAAAAACAGATATTTAAGAAATAAAACTGAGATTTCGGGTAAAATTTTATTTCTGTCGGCGGGAGCTTAATTACCCATAATCTCAAGTTTCTTTCTGTATATTTTTTTAAGCCCGGGCCTAAATTAAATTTTAATTTTAACTTATGACAAAAAATAATAAACTTAATTGTGAACTTTTATGAATGTACTATATAAGATTTTGAAGAATTTTATAAATGGACACCATATAATGCTCGTACATCCTTAAAGAGTTCTATACCATAAAAGATAATATTATAGACTAGAGCAGACAAGACGTGAAGTCGATATGTATGTATGAATGAACGAGAGATGATGTTATGATGAACTCTCAGAGATCTGTTGAATTATTAGCTCTTCCAGGCAGGCTTGTTTCTTTTAGGATCTGGGATGCATTTAGGGATTACATATTCGAAGACGTGATCAGCAACGAGGCATCTGATTCTCTAGTATAATCCAGAGTTTCGTTCGGCTCCTTGTAAAGAAGTTTCAGAGTTTGTTTTTCATTTGGCATTAAACAATTATAGGTTCATGTAATATTATTTCTTTTTTGCATACTCGCTTTTCAGGCTGATTTTAGGCTCGAAGATGAGGATAATATTCTATATGATGGACACTACTATACTCTTACTTATATTTTGAGTTACTGTTTTTGAGATACTCAAATTTAAAAATACTTTATTTTAAACTCCAATTGGACTGAATTTGTTAGTTAGAACATAGACATTTCTTTCAATAGGGAATATGCATGAAAATTTTTCACTTCAATTGAAGCATGTTTACTTGACAAATATCAAGGTAAAATTACTTTTTAAATAACTTTAAAAATAAGCGAGATATGAATGATTGAAATTCCCGATTAGATAAAGAGGGTAATAGGTGAGGGTGATGGATGACAAAGAGGGCCCTCTTGATATGTTATGTGACGTCATATTACGCTTTCACCATTTAAAGTACACGTAAAACTCCATTTTTAGTATTTTTGCAAGAAAAAGACAGATAATAATCTTAGAAAGCTTATAGCTTCTTTGATATTTGTGGGATTTAAATTTCGTTTTTAAATATTATTACAGTATTAACAGTATTTTCATATTCTGAAAATAAATGTGAAAAAAAATTTCATGCATATTCCCTATTAACAGAATTTTCAAATTTCATGGAATGCTGATGTTTATACGGCAATAAAAGTCTGAAGTCACTAATAACATTTAATTTATAGGTTCAAATAAACTAAAACGTACTCTTATCAATAGAGCATAAAAAATAATGAAACAGGTAAAATTATCAAAGAATTCGAATTAAATAATAATAATAATAATTATGGGGTTTAACCTCCGTTTTTGAGACACGACGGTCTATAACAGAGGCCACCAACATCATTATTTTTCAACCTTTATTAATTTTTACTTGACATTTTTTATGATGTGAGTGGAGGATCAGGAATTCGAATGCAGAATTAGTAGGTGTGCGACTGCAGCCGACTTTGATAGGAACTATGCCGATATTCATCTGGAGTTCGTGAAGGGAAACTGTAGAAAACCTTCACAAGCATAGCCGATTACTTCTTTTCTGTCCATACGCCGACATTTTAGTCAATCAACCGCCCCATTAATTTTTTTTTTTAATTAACTAACTTCCGGTGTCGGGATTCGAACCCATAACCTTCCAATTCCAAGTAGAAACAACGCCTTAACATGCGCGGCTACAAATAAAGGACGCTGCGTTCAATGTCCTATTTCACGCTCATCCATAGATTTCATCCATAGCTCATCAATATATAATATCTAAAATAAATAATCTGTAGTTTCTTCAAATTCTTAAGTTATTCTTGAGTTTACGAGTGAACTAAATAACTATCTTAAGATACACAAATAATTTCAAAAAGATTATTTTTCATAGTTTGGAAAATTTTAGAATCATTTATATTTGGGAACAAAAAACCTTAATAATTCATTTAAACAATGACTAAAATCTTTTGTATACAATTTTCACACAAACAAAACAATGAGAAAATATAAGTCAAGTACATTCATAACAAAATAAATTTTTCGTGAAAAATAATTGCTTGTTGAAATATTTTGTTGAAAGGTTATTTTTATTTGTTTTGTCACAAATGATAAATTGTTATTTTTTTCACAAGGTCATTTTTATTACATGAATTTTCTAATGAATATGAGAAGAAGATTCATTGTAAAGGGAATTAAGATTAGATTTGTTATATTAGTTTATTTTGTAAATAATAAAAGTAAAATAAACTTATAATAATCGTGTCAGAAAAAAAATTGTTTATCATCCCCTGAGATTTTTATCCTCCTCTAAAATTTAAGATTTTTCATTTCAAAAGCCATCCGGTGTACGCCGTCCTTAATTTTGTAATCCGATTTACGTAAACTATTGAATCAAATAAGTTCAAAATTGATAGGCAGCTTGAGATTAGGTTTAAGATTGTAAAAATTTCTTGACGCCCTGGTCGGAATTTATAAAGGGGCTGTGGAAAATTTTACACCCTCTTAAAATAATCGGGTCGGGTCCGGAGAAAATTCCGTATTGAGGTTTTGAAGTTGATACACATTACAAACTCTTGTGTAAGTTATTTGTAGCGATTGCAGCAAATAAACGACAATGATCATGTAAGACATATCAACATTAATATGTCAAAGTGTTTAATCTTTTGTTGTCCTTTATATATTTTAATTGGCAGAGTGAATACAGTATACGCTAGTAAAGTATTTTTGGCGGGCTACCTCTGAGCCGTCTCGCGTTTTTTAATTTAAATTTTGGTTCTGTCAAAACTAGTAAACATACGGATAGATATGTAAAATGTCAACTTTCATTTTAAGGATAATGGAATATAATTTACATACAATGTCAGTAAAAAAATTTTTACTGACATTGTACAACTTTTCACGTTTCTAATATGTATGAACAGATTGATGTCAATGATTCTCAGCGAATTTTTGGTACAGTTTTAAGAGAAACACCAGGCCAAACTAGCTCAAAAAATAATACAAATTATTATAATGTTATTGAGGTAAGTTTAAAAGAAATACAAGAAATAAACAAATATCAACTACTTATTACCAAAATGCTTTTCTGATTGCTTACATAAAATAGTTGGTGTATTTTCACAATCAACAACACAACACTTCCGATTTGATAGTTTTTTTCCCATTTTATTCAATAACTAATAAAATAAAATAACTAATAAAATATTATATTTATTATAATATTTATTTTTATTCAATAATTAAAACTAACTTAAATAATTAAAGGTTTTGACAGAACCAAAATTTAAAATAAAAACACGAGAGGTCGCCCGCTAAAAATACTTTACTAGCGTACATCGTCCCACTTTAAATAGTAGGTGAAAATTATTTATTTTATACAGTACGTAGCGGGCGAATACGCAATAAAACAATCACATAGTACTTTAACTGCTTGCTATCTGGGTAGCATACAAATAATTTATAAAGGTTATTGCCTTGAGAATTAAGATGGTTTTATGCGTTTGGTTTTGGTCACATGTTTAAAAAATATACAAAAAATAACTAACAAATAGAATCGTATAATTTACAATAATTGATACACAATAACTATATAATTTACAAGTCGTGTGTCCGATGAGATTTCCCATCGGCAACACCCTACAAACCATCCGAAATATATCATATGGAAAAAGCCCAAATACCAACTTCCACGTTTCTTACTTCAAAAATGATGCACTATCCATACAAACATTCGTACCTTACTTTACGCCTTTAGGGGATGATTTCCTAAAATGCTGATACAACTGACTTTTATTTAGAAACAAAAGCCTAAACACCAGTTTCCATATTTCTAACTTCAAAAATGCCGAACTTGCGTACAAACTTGCAGATTACCTGCAGAATAGTTCTTATGACATTTTTCCAAAAGTAGCTTTGTTTCGTCATAAAAGTGCCAGCAAAAGTGTCAAAAAAACTCAAACGTTTTTATTGAGTAATTTATTTGTAAATTTTTTGTTATTTCCTGTAGATTATTTATATTGGTCGAATTTTGTTCCGTTTCAGATACAGAGACATAAATAGTTCGATAAATATATTGCCCATATTCATGTAAGCAAATAATGCGATTAATAGGTATACAAAAATATATTGTCGTAATTTACAAATTCACCGCACTACTTTATTTGCTCGGATGGTTCTTTCTAATTAATCCCTGATTCAATCCATGACCGATACTTTAAACTACCACATAGCTTGTATAATATGTGCTCTGTATGTAGTTTGTATATAGAGGTTGCCTGACGTTCTAACCAGAGTTTTTAATAATATTGTAGGCAGTAAAATAAGAGAATTTTCTAACGATGTTTGAGCACAGTTTGACATCTCATAAAATATAATAAATTCTTTTGATATAAAATTTACTCATCTTAACCTTGAAGTTAAATTATGATTTGTGGATGAAACATTTTCTTTGAAAAGTTTCCAATCACTTTCATAAGCTTACTAGATAAACTAGACTCTCTCAGTTGATTAAATTAATGATCCAGCACAATACACCCTTTTATATGGACAACTATGATTTGAGCTGCTTCATTACAAAAAAAAAAAGAATTAATATGTGGATTGATAACCAGAATTATCCTTGATATTAATTGTGATTGTTGGTAAATACTTGTTTAATGTCCATTAAGTTAGCAGAGCAACCTGAGCAGAACACAATTATAATTGTCTCATAATTAGACGCTAATTAAATGCCCTAATTAAACATTAAATACTCTTTGTTGTATTTTGTTACCGCATGTTAACATTAAGCTAGCAGAGCAATATTTAATAAATCAATTAATTATATTGTATTTAATATCATGTATTTAATATTGAGCTAATTAAATGCTACTTAAATGTTTTAATTAAAAATTAACAGCTCTTTGTGTTATCGTGTAACCGCATGCTCTGCTAGCTTGCCGTGAAGCTAGCAGAGCAATGTTTAAAAAATTAATTAATTATATTGTATTTAATATCAAATTATTAAACTAATTAAATGCTCTAATTAAAAATTAACTGCTCTTTATTGTATCGTGTAACCGCATGCTCTGCTAGTTGTATCGTGAAGTGCGGTTAACAAAGAACAGTTAATTTTTAATTAGCATTAAATTAACTTAATAATTTGATATTAAATACAATATAATTAATTGATTTCTTAAATAACGTTCTGCTGGTTAAGCTAGCAGAGCATGATGTTACACAATGCAACAAAGAGCATTTAATTTTTAATTAGAGCATTTAATTTGCTTAATAATTTAATATTAAATACAATATAATTATTTGATTTTTCAAACATTGCTCTGCTAGCTTAACATTAAGCTAGCAGAGCATGCGGTTACACGACACAGCAAAGAGCAGTTAATTTTTAATTATAGAATTTAATTAGCATTTAATTAGGTTAATAATTTGCTATTAAATACAATATAATTAATTGATTTTTAAAATATTAGTCTGCTAGCTTAACATTAAGCTAGCAGAGCATGCGGTTACACGATACAACAAAGAGTAGTTAATTGTTAATTAGGGCATTTAATTAGCGTCTAATTATGAGACAATTATAATAGTGTTCTGCTCAAGTTGCTCTGCTAGCTTAATGGACATACTTTTTTATGTGTTAGTGCTGAATCCTGTACTTACAAACTATTAAATTTCATTTGGTTTCGGAATCCTACACTTTCCTTAATGTAGGTTTCTGGCACCTCGCGAAAGAAGTAGAAAAATTTAAATTTAAAAAACAAATCCTATTGTGCACCAATTTATTTTTCGGCGGCTTAGTTTTTTTAGTAAACCCAAATGCTCTACGAACATTTTAAAACACACCTTGAAAATTAATGCCTTTTAAACGTAAGTCGCCTTAAGCACATCATATTCCGTGCACATGGCACATGAGAGTAAAAATATGTTTAAACATTTAAATTAAATTTCATTTGCATCAATCATTTTAATAATTCCGTATATCAAAATGTAAAAAGATAATTATTTGAGTGCGAATAATAATGACCACATATAACACACATGCGAAGTAGTTTGATTTGCAGTGATTCAATCCATTCATTTATCTTAGTAGTATGATTGCAGTCTCGTTGCGTTGCGTTTGCGTTCCATTCCTGTGGTGTTTTAATAAATACATTCCAAACAGTAGGATACATCTAAATTTAAATAATGAAATGTTCAAAGAGTTGAATTATAAATATGCTTCTCATTTTTTTAATCAAATTATGTTTTAATTTACTACCATTATACGACACAATTACAGAGCATTCGCATCAATCAGAGTTTTGAGAATTGGAATGCGATACAAGTCTTGACAAAATTGTTGAGCAATTTGCTGGCATTTGAAACGTGATTTATGACCAACCCAAGTAGCCAAGCGGTCTAACGCGCTCTGCCTACTTGGAACTGGGAAATTACGCGTTTGAACCGCGGCGGCGGAAGTTTGGCAATTAAAATTAATGGGGCGGTTAATTGACTATACTGTCGGCGTATGGACAACAACGACGAAAGTAATCAGCTATGCTTGTGAACGTTCTCTGTCGTTTCCCTTCAAGAACTCCATAGATGTATGTCGGCTTAACAATTCCTTGTCTGCATACATATTCCTTGTCCTCATAAAAATGTATTGTTAAAAATTACTAATGGTTGAAAAATAATAATGTGGGTGGCATCTGTTATAGATCGTGGAGTCTCAGAAAAGGAGGTTAAACCCCATCCGTTATTTTTATTTACTTTACACCACATCATAGGTTGAATCAAAACAGTGCCCAGAACCATCGTTAAGAACATTCGTAAAATTACCTTGATTCTGAAAAGACTACAATGATAAATTCATTAAATATTCACAAATACAAATCTGGTAGACGGATTAATTTTTGATGTCAATATTAATTAATTAAATTCAATGGCATGTTAGTGTATATAGACTTGTTCTTTCAAACTTATGTCTTCGTAACCGTAATGGAAATTGACTTTGGTATGGTACTATGATGTTTAAGTATACACAAATAATAATATATTTATAACTTAAAAATTCTTAAATTTGATTATTATTGATTAAAATAAAAACATTTAACAATAATTAATTATATAGTTTTTTATTAATTATATACAAATTTAATTTTCACTATTGTCAATAATTCATATTTTATATACATTCGCATCCGAATTAGAAGGTTTCAGTGGAACCTACATCCATAACATCTCTGTAATCGACTATAGTTAAGCCAAAAATAAAAAATTTGTATTCTTGTTAAATTTTTTTTAAGAACGTTATTTTTCTCAAAAAGTACAATCTTATCTTTGAAAATTTTGTAAACCTCCATAAAATGGTTAATTAATAACTAAGATGCCTGCCTCCCAAAAAACAACTTTTATTCGGGTCAACTGTTTTCCAAAGACGTATCCTTAGAGAAATATTCAGGTGCTATAGTTTAAATGAGCACCGTGTATAATTATATAGGTGGCAAACCAGTTTATAAATATTTGTTAATAATCAATAATAATAATAGTTATAAAATTCAATTTAAAAAACAAAAAGTCTGCGAATATATTTTTAAAATATCAACATTTGAAAATGAAAAATTGAAAAATGATTTTCACAGTATGTATTCTGATTTATTTAGCATACCATTTCACTAAATAATATTTTAATTCATTTATTTTATGAAGTTTTTATTTTATATTTTTATCGCTGTAAAAACTGGTCAAGTTTATACATGGAAAGCACATAGAAGTGCAGGGGTTCTGTATCGTAAAGTATATTCATAGAATTCTTCGTCAATAACGATAAATGATTCGCAATTAATGCTTAGTTGTAAGTTTTCAAAAAGCTTGCTGCGGCTACGGGGAAATTTCTCATGCTGTCTCGTCGCAATGACAAAAAATATTACTTGTATTCATCAATAACAGCTATAGAATAATTGAACAATTTTTCTTTGATAATCTACGATTTTTCTATCCAAAGTATTCCACCGGTATTCTATTCTATCCTGAAGTATTCCACCGGTTGAAAGTATGTTGTTTGTATTGAATCTATTTTCTAAAAACCAGATATCAAATGGTTGGAAATTTTTCTTTTGAATTTACAGTTCAAAAGAAAGATTTAAACTTATTCCGCCAAAAAAAAACTCATCAAAATTGGACATGAAAATTTATTTATTTTTTTGGAAGAGGGCATTTCCGAAGCGATACGCCAACTTAATTGAATTAATTGACTTTTGCGATTTTACTATATTATAGGTAAATTGGACTCAAAAAATACGAAAATCTTGTTCATGGGATGATTTGGCAAAAGATTTACGAAAAATCGTCTGAAATGTTTAAACGAAGAGGATAGATTTATCTTATTAGAAAGGTTTTTTTTGTCCAATTTATTATTATTTAATAAAATTTCCTGACTATTTTCTGTTTACAGGAAAAATAATTTGACCATTGCCTTTAAAGACCCGTAATAATATCCAAAAGCAAAAATACTTTTAACAAGTACACTACAGTAAAAAATATATGTGGTGGACTTATTAATTTTTTTAACAACTTACAAATATTAATTATTATACAACCATTTAAGTTCAGCCCCAGGGAAGAATTCCATTACTTTTTCTGAACCTCGAATATCCCTCAAATGTAACTAAAATAAATTAAAATAAAAATATAATAAATTTTAAAATATAATAAATTTTATTAAAATTACTCTTGTTAAAATTTCTTTCATTCAAGTTTACTCCTGTTAACCTTACTCTTATTAAAATTATCCTTATATTGTCTCAGGATATGTTACTCACAGTGTAAAACTGTCACCAAGCAACGAATAACATATCCTGCGACAATATAAGAGTAATTTTAATAAGAGTAAGGTTAACAGGAGTAAACTTGAATGAAAGAAATTTTAACAAAAGTGATTTCAATAAAATTTATTATATTTTAAAATTTATTATATTTTAATATTAATTTATTTTAGTTAATTGTTTATTTATTTTTATTTTTGTCTATTGATCTCGACTTTCTATCTATTTCTAATTGTCAAAGAGTAAATTACGACTAGCTAATTTATACCGGTGATGACTACTTTGTAGTCGAAACACGTATTTATAATACAAAAAAACTGATCTAGATAAAGGGGCGAATTTGAAATTTTATTAAAATTCTAGAAAAACTGCGATTCTTCCTTGGTTATTCTTACCTAGACCAGGGATGGCAAACCTTTATTGGTCTACGTGCCATTTTTTCTAAAGCTCTATTGAGGCAATGCCGTTCTGTCAAAGAATCTGGACTTAGTGATTAATGGGGGAAAAATAAAACTAAATTCTCTTTTAAACTTATTTTGCACTTTTTGTTTTTCCCAATCTAACCATGCTCAATAATACTCAATAAATGTAAATATAATTCAACCAAACTCAAACATGCACTTTTGTCAACGAAATTAGTTTAAAAACGTTAAAAACTCTGCGTAATTGGTACAGTCAAATCTCCTATATTGGCTGCGACGAGACTAATCTCTTCCACTACTTTTTTGCGAGAAATGATGGTGATTCAAGATAAGAGAACGAAAATATAAGAGAGGCTGTAAATGCAATCGACGACGAAGACAAAAACCAACAAGTGAAGTGTGTCCCTCCCGCATCGCCCACGTTTCGTCTCTCAGTAGCTCACTCCTGTCTGTTCAGTCTGAAACACGCGCAAAATCCACCTAGTTAGCAGAGCATGTGGTTACACGATACAACAAAGAGCAGCTAATTTTTAATTAAAGCATTTAATTAGCTTAATAATTTTATATTAAATACAATATAATTAATTGATTTTTTAAATATTGCTCCGCTGGTTAAGCTAGCAGAGCATGCAATTACACAGTACAATAAAGAGCATTTAATTTTTAATTAGAGCATTTAATGAGCTTAATAATTTGATATTAAATACATTATAATTAATTGATTTTTTAAATATTGCTCTGTTAGCTTAACATTAAGGAAGCAGAGCGTGCGGTACACAATAAAACAAAGAGGATTTAATTTTTAATTAGGGCATTTAATTCGCCTCTAATTATGAGACAATTAAAATGGTGTTCTGCTTAGGTTGCTCTGCTAGGTTAATGGACATATATCTCTGTACACATTACAGTTTGAGAAAAATGATAAGGTAATGAATTGCAACAAACTTGATTTTCTACAACTTTACTCTTTATACATCGTTTGTTCTAATATTAAGAGAGATATTTTATATTTTGTGTTTTCTTCTTTCTCTATACTGCCTTTCCTCTTGACTTATGCCATTTTATTAATAAAATTGGCCTTGCAAATACCAAAATCATATCGGATACGACATTTCATTTTGATTAAACTATAGTTGTGGTCACTAGAGAGTAATTTATGTATTCTAATAAAATTCGCTGAGTTGACGCGGCTCCTGCATAACGAATTTTTTGTATTTTATTATAAATATTACTTACTGTCAGCTTTTTTGGAACAATTTACACATATAAGCAGAAATAATAACGGTAATGTTACGAGTAATTGCAAAGCTACAGTATCCCAAAGATATAATAATACTTGAATCAAAATAAATAAATGTAACAGTTTCATAGTTGGTGGTAGTAACTTTTTATAATATCGACTCCCCTTGATGAATTTTGTTTGGTTTAATTCTTAATCCTTACAAATATACAATTTGTTGATGAACCAATAGGTGGGCCCATCCTTCCATCCTCGTCTTATATATATAACATACACATACTTAATTTATAGACTTCAAAGGATATACACACACTTCATTTAACTTGGTCACCTGCTCCACAAGAGCACACTTAATTACCAATTAAACATACTGTCAAATCTGTAACTTTTTGTTCCAAACTAATACAATACACAATATCAAATTTATATTTAAAAAAGTGGATAAAAAAAAACAATGTCAAATCATCCATAACTATTTTCTGTATTGATATTATCCTGTTCCAAATTCTGAATCGCTATCAGCTTCCAATTCTCTATACTGTCTAATAAAAGATTTCTGTCTAATAAATGTTCATAAACAAGTGAACATTGGCGGTATATACTGAATTCATTATCAATGCGTAAATTGTTTATATTACTTTTTACACATGCACAGATGTATAAAAATACAAAGTACTGGATAGGTGCATTTTCATGCTGACGCTTGACGCTGGTTTCTAGCGTCAAATTAGGCCACGTGATCTAGAAATAATTGTAGCGAAAAATTACAGCGTTTAGCGTCAAATTAGACATCAGTATCGAAAGTCGATGTATCGATGTTACCACTAGACTTTATAGGTTACGTATGTAATTTGGAGTAAAACAAAACTATCTGATATTTTTTAATATTTATTAGTATTTATTTTGCACTCGCTATATTTATAAAATTGATTATTGTTTTGAAAAGATCGATTATTATCAAAGCGATTGTTCGAGTTATTACGTTGACGCTAATATAACCCGGCAGAAAAGCTAAACTAAATTTAGCTTTATCGCTACATTTTTTCTAGATGGCGCGCATGTTAAATTCTCATCACGTGACCTAATTTGACGCTAGAAACCAGCGTCAAGCGTCAGCATGAAAATGCACCTTATAACGGTACTCTATACAGTTTTTGTAAAGGTGCGTCCACATATACGCGCCACGAACCCCGAGCGTTGTGCCGCTCGCCTTTGGTCCGTTGGAATTGTTGATTTTAAGGAACCTCCAGCGATCCATAGGAAACCCACGAACATATATTCATATTGCAGTGAAGTTGAATCAATCACAAAAACCCGTTATTTAAGCCTGAAAATAATCTAAAGATATTAATTAAAATGTTTACATTTTAGTTCAGCTTGAAAAATAGTCAAGTTGAACTAAAATACTACATTTCAATTAAAATTAAAAAAAAAAAACAATAATCACATGCGCGCTGAAAACGACGAACCTATCACGAACACGTCCAAATGTGAACTGCGAACCTACAAAGTGTTCATTGAAAAAACCGTCTTCAAATGGATCGTTGTGCGCACCGTCCAAATATGACGAATTCGATGTGCACGAGCGGCGCACGTACCGCGCAGTGCGCATATGTGGACGCGGCATAATACGAAGAATAACTACAGACGTTTGAGATGAAATTATGTCAAGACGATTTAGTTTATGAAATACAAGTTTTAAACAAAAGTTATTTATTAAAGAAAATTTTTTTGTCTTCAAACTTTTTCTCTATCTCTTATGGTCTTATAGATAGGACTTTCACTCCTAGCGTGAAAACGCATGGGAAATTTTGTTCCTTCACGAAATTGAGATCATTTTTTAGCTCCAGAACACACACATTGTATCTCTATGACAGACAGGTGGAAATGAATTAATTAGATCATTATAATATGAAAAAGTTGGCTATTACGTCACAGTCGTCTTTGGTGTAGCGGAAGCATACTGGACTAGATATCCAGAGGCCCGAGGTTCGATTCCTGGTTGACGAGTTAATTTTTTCATATCAGTATTTAATTTAATTAAAAATTCAATGACAATAAAATTTGTCGGAGTATACGCTAAAGTGTTCTACGGTTTGTCATACGTAACTGAAAGGAATTTGGACAAACATCGTTATGTTGACACGAAAGTATACACAAATAAACAAATATTAAAACTATAAGGCCAAACAATTGAATTATGTTATACGCGTGAATTAATTATGTTTACTAACATTTATTTTGTATGACGTCAACAATTGTATGATGTAAACTTGTAAACAAACAATTCGTAGAAACGTGTTTTATTATAAATAAGCTAAAATGAAGATGATTCCCGATTAGTGAAAACCTGATACGTTTGCGTCACTCAAATTAAGAAAAAATTCTCTTTAATATTGACATTGTCATTCTTTAAGTTCAGTTTCTACCAAAATTACATTGACAATTTTGACAAAAAATAATCAAAATCAAGTTATCTTTTTAAATCAGAAAGTTGACAGAGAAAGTTGAAAGGACATAGATTTAACAGCGAAATTATTGCAAAGAAACCAATTACCGTCCTTGACTTTAGAGATAGATAGATTGTACAGTCAGCCCTGGACGGGCTACACTTCGACCATAAGGTCCATTGTGATGCCTAAGGATGTGAGGATGTGAGTGGAGTGGAAGGAATTTTTGTGTATAGACTAGGAATTGGTAGGATATGTCGCTGCTGCCGACTGTGATAGGAACTATGCCGATATTCATTTTCGGAGTTCGTGAAGGAAACTGCAGAAAACCTTCTCAACCATAGCCGGTTACTTCGTTCTTTTCCATACGCCGACAGTTTAGTCAATTAGCCGCCCACTTTTTTTCCTAATAATTGACAAACTGCCAATGTTGGGATTCGAACCCATATCCTCCCAGTTTCCAAGTAGGCATACTGCGCAGGCATAACGCCTTAGACCGCTCGGCCACTTGGACTGGTCCTTGACTTTAGACGAACGACGTATACATTAAGAAATTCAACCTTAAACAGAATATTGGAAAATTTTTTATCAATTCTTGGGTAATGTAAAAAAAATATCCGGATAATACCTTAGCAAACCACCTAGAATTTACCTTAACATATTCAAATTACGTTTTCATTTTTCGCCTATTTGAATACTAGCTCAGCGCTATAAGTTACTACAATACTTTTTAATGCTTTCTAAAACTCAAAATATGCATTTTATAGAGTGTACAAGATGAAATTTTCCAAAATTAGGTGTGAATTGATTGGATTTTGGAATGAATGTTCTCTAAAACTTTTACTATAATCTGAAATGATTATATTGAATCGGTATTTTGGTATGGAATACCATTTACGTACGCAAAATATGAATCCAATATTCCATTTGTTGTCATTTATCCTTATCGTAAACGTACAAGTAAAATAAAAAATATAAACAATCCCCAACGCAATAATATGAATCATAATATGAACTTCCCATTACCTCCACCAAATTTATATGAAATTAAAAAAAAAAATTTGTAAAAAAACTTTTCCTATACACTATCTTGGAAAAGAATTGATAGTATTCAAACTACTGACCACATTTTTATCAAACATAGTAGTAAGATCCGCCACAAGGGAACTAACTATCTAATATAAAAAACGTATTCATATCGTTCCACGTGTATGAGAGCTTTGATGCCACGAACAGACCCACAGGCACACGTAGGCTTCAAACATATAACACCACACTTTTTGCGTCGAGGGTTAAAAAGGAAAATCAGCAGAGAGCATAGGCGATTTAGCATCTGAAATAATTTTTGTTGGAGTAATAATCTATAAAATGATGATCAGTCTCTTCAGAATGAATTCAAAGATTTTATACCAAATATATAAAAATTTCCTAAATTCAAGAAAATATTATAAATATTCTGAGCCAAAAACATCCACAATATATTGCATTTTAAACAATCAAAATCGAAGAGTTTTTGTCAATCGATTTATACTTTTGGATCGGACATTACACTATAAAATAATGATCCAAAAAAAGTAGCCGTACTTAAATGTAAATAACTCTTCATTTTTATCAAATTACCCAAGTTGTCGAACACAAAAACTTTATCTGACTATAATATGACCAATACACAAAAGACACCTGTATATCATTTGTCATAACAACATTTTGTATAATTTTTTTTATTTAATTTTGTTTTCTTCTTTTTTTTTCTCGAATGATTTTGTTATGTGTATTTTAATAGCGAACAAAATCGTTGGTTGTTGTCAATTTAAATATCGGCACGAAACCTATAACATGTCATTAATAAACCTTTTGGATGGCATAATATGTAAATTGAAAATAATCCTATTAAAGACATTTTAGACATACAAATTGATACTAAAAAAATTCTTTACGCAGGAGCTGCGTCAACTTAGCGAATTTCCTTAGAATACATATATCACCCTCTATCGCTCATAATTTTAGTGTGATCAAAATGAAATATAATATCAGATATGACTTTAGTATTTGCAAAAATTAAATTTATTAATAACCAAAAAAAAAAACGGTATAACGATTATAATTTATTGTTACTATGGAAAGGACAATCAAAATTTTTTACAATAAAATATATTTTATGTATTCGTGTCAAACAAACACGAAATATTAAATATCTCTCTTAATAGTAGAATAATCGAAAAATGAGTAAGGAGTAAAGTTGTAGAAAATCAAATTTGCTACAATTCATTACCCGATCATTTTTCTCAAACTCTAATGTGAACAGAGATATTTAAAATTTTAACTTTCAATCTTTAATTGTAAATATTTCTGTAAATATTAGTGTAACAGAAAAATTATAAGAAACAAAATTACAGTAAAACTTAGTACCTACAACTTAACTACTGGTAAATTTTTCGGTTTTTCAAATATTAAGGGAGATAGTCAAATTTTGTGTTTTGACCTCCCCCCCCCCCTAAACCCTCTTTCCCCTCGTCCGATTTTACCCATTAACGAACTTGACCTTTAGAATACCAAAAGCGACCCAAATACCCAATTGCATTCCAATCGGAATAAAACTGTGACCGCTAGAGAGTCCACAGACATTTAAAAAAGTACATATATACAAATTTTAGCGATAGTGATTTTTAACATCTAATAGGTAGGATCGATGGACATTTGAAGAAATTTTTACGAAATTTCAACATTGGTGCAAAAACAATAGCTGTATTTCTTTTGGAGGAAATTCGCTAAAAAATATGCAATTGTATCAATTCAGTATTTATTTTATTTTATTTTTTTTTGCATTTTTGTAACAGTATAGACTTGAGGCATTCGATTATCCTGGGTAGCCAAGACAAACATAATTTACAGAGATTAGAGAACAGGTAGACTGGTAAGTAACTGTGTCTGTCTATTTAAAATACACCAATAAAAAGGACAAACAAAAACCTCGTTTTCAGAAAATTTCGGCAATGGAGGCTCTGAAAAGCCACGGATATATTGGAGTACCGTTAGATATAAAAGATACTTGAAAAGTAGGCCTTTCTAGACCTTTTTTATCGACCCTTAAAGGACAATAATTTGTGTATAGGCTAGGAAATGGTAGGTGATTCGACTGTAGCCGACTGTATATAGGAACTATATATTCTGGAGTCGATATTCTAGCCGGTTACTTCTATTCTTCTCCATACGCTAACAGTTTGTTCAATTAACCACACCATTAATTTTCTTTAAAATTAATTTAATTGACAAACTGCCGCCGTTGGTTTCGAACCAGCAACCTCCCAGTTCCTGATTTCCAGTTCCGGTGGAGTTTGATTCTCCTTAATCATTTTTATTTCATGCCAGCAAAAGTTTCTATGATTTGCGTTTCCCATTTTTAGCATTTGCAACCTATAAAACCTCACCCATTTTGGTTCCTTTAGATTCGGTTTCTTCCATAGGAATGGAAGGATTTCCTTTCACAATCTTGAATACTTTCAAACATCAAAATTGCAATGTATAAGGGCACAATTGTTTCACTAGATAGAATCTGCAACCACCCTCGTTTTAAAGTCGAATGCTTTGTGTGAACAGCAGCTCAATTCTACTTTTGCTAAGGATAACACATATTTTATACATTTTTTGATCGAAGCTCGCACGAGAGGTATATCCCTTTTCCTACCTATATATCCTTTTTCCTACCTCTATCCTTTGTTTCTACTCCCACATGGGGTGTTCTACATGATCTGATATCCAGCAGAAGTATCCATAAGCATGATAATTAAAACTGAAAATCATATGTAATCTCCAAATCACCTTTCCAATTAAATTTTAATTATATTTTTTTCTTCAAAAAAATAAAACTTTAAACAATTAAATAGTTAAATAACGATAATAAATAATAATGGAAACTTGCTTGGAACTAAATCAAACAATCGTTAAAATAGAAGGCGTTAACATAACTCATCATACGAAACATACATAACAGGTGATTTTAACTGATTGATAGTCATAAAACATTATGAAACATTAATTTTACACAATTCGTGTACTTTTAAAATTCTAACATGAAAATACCGATACTTACAAGACAATTACGAATATCTTGGATGGGGATCGAATCCAAGTCCTCTTAGAGCAGTTTACAATGTATTTAAAATAGTGTTTTATCCATTTCATTGTAATTTGTTCAAAAAAGCATTTTACCCACCCCATAAAATATATGTAGGTATAGGTACTACACATACCATTTAAATTTCGATTATTGAAAATTGCTATACCTAACTGGCGACGACCCAGGCCACCGGACATAAAGGGACACCGCAGACCGCGGGAGCCACAACAAGAATTATATTTATTAAGCGTCAAGCTGATCAATGAAAGATTTGAACAGTTAACTGAGTACTCGGAATCTTCGTCATTTTTGTACAATATAAAACCGGAAATACCCGACCTTGTCAAACTCAGTGGTGATCTCCAATTGAAATTAACTGTAGACTCTAAATCACATATAGATGGTTGTATGTTGTGTGATGAACTCGTAAGTCTGAAATCTTTTTTGCCTGATCAGAATGTGGTTACTCCTGTTTTTGTTTTAAATTTTATCAAAGATCGCAACTTACAAGAACTGTATCCAAATGTATGGATAGCATTGCGAATATTATTGACTGTACCTGTAACGGTTGCTAGTGGGGAGAGGAGTTTTTCTAAGCTTAATCTGATAAAAACCTATCTGCGATCGACAATATCTCAATCTAGATTGACAAACTTGGTAATTTTGTCAATCGAAAATGAAATTGTTGAAAACATCGACTGTGATAACCTAATTAAAGAGTTCGCCGATAGAAAGGTTTTTTTTTAATAAATTGTTATTTCTTTTAATGAATGGTTATTTCATTATATCCTTTGCCTTTTTTCGCATGGGTTTTTAATTGCAGTTAAGGGGCGCCGTAGTGCTATAACCGGCACTGAATATCGGAATAGTTCCTATCATAGTCGGCTGCAATCGCACAACCAACCAATTTCCAGTCTGCGTACAAATTCCTTGTCCTTTAGGAGTCGTTAAAAAAGGCTAGAAAAGCCTACTTGCCAGGTTTTTATCTTCCCTCGGCTACTATCTACTATTTATGGTAACGAAAAAAATTATTCTGGCGGTCATGTTCTTTAGGACTATTTATATATGATAATGAAAATAATAATTATGGCGACAATGTTCTTTAAAACTATTCATATAAATATGGTTGTAGTATATTTACAACTTTCATTCGAAGCATTTTTTGAAAACCGAATGAATATGTCAAAATTAATTATAAAATTATGAAAAATAAGCGTTACTTTTGTGGCCCATAGTACATGAATTATGAATTTAATTTTTTTCTCTTTTTTTTTTAACATTATCAATTGTTTTTGTAAACTATTATTCATTGGTAGAATGGTTGCCTGCCAGGCTATTTTTAACCCGACTTCAAAAAGGAGGATGGTTCTCAATTCGCCTGTATTTTTTTTTTATGTGTGTCACCTCAGAACTCCGTCATTTATGAACCGATTTTGAATTTTTTTTTTTTGAAGGGTTTAGTTTCCCATTGTTTCCACTGGTACCAAATCGCATTATGATGAGGGGATCCCCGGGAAATCGAGAAAATCCTCATTTTATATGTGATAACCGATTTCTGCGAATTGTTTTTTCTTTTGAAAGGATATACTCATTCATAATGGGAAAATAAGAAAATTTGTTTAAAAACCGACTTCAAAAAAATTTTTTACAAAAAAAAACCGACCCCAAAAAAAAAATGTTTACAGAAAAAAAACAAAATGCATGTAAAAAAAACTGAAAATTTGTTATGAAAAAATGCACTAAAAAAAAAAAAAAAACGTATAAAAAAAATGTGTTATAAAAAATGCACTAAAAGTTAGTAGGTCGTTTAGGACTTTTCCAACTAACCAACTAAACGACCCATATTTAGACAAATAAAATCGTTATAGAACTTCAAAGTCACTAAAAAGCGAAAAATAAAAAATATTTTGACAAAATGGAAACCCGACTTCAAAAATCAAATATTCTAAAACAAAAAATGCACTAAAAAGTAAAAAAATAATTGCATATTCTTGTGCCAATTTTAGTTCACCTAAGCAAAAATTTTTAAATATATATGTACAATTATTGTTACTTTTGGAGGCGGTGTCCAAAATTTATGTGAATTTCTCTATGCTGACACCGACTCCAAAAATAACAATAACTGTACATATATATTTAAAAAATTTTGCTTAGGTGAACTAAAATTGGCACAAGAATATGCAATTATTTTTTTACTTTTTACTTTTTAGTGCATTTTGTGTTTTAGAATATTTCATTTTTGAAGTCGGGTATCCATTTTGTCAAAATATTTTTTATATACTAACTTAGGTGACTAGCATTTACTTCCTTTGATATTTAAGTAGTTTATAGTTTTATTAACCGAATATAATAATTGTCATAAAAATAATAAAATAATTTCTGTAAACATATCTTTATATATTTTGCCAAACACAAATTACTGCTAACAAAGTCAAAATTGTTAAAAAAATCAATATCGCTAAAATTTATGATAATTTTGACCTGCTTGTGAGTCAAGAATTTTTGTACGAGATATTGAATATCAATCTTCAGACGATAATTTTCTTTTTGTTTATGAATTACAAAGAACAAGTGAAAATTACAACTATCTGAATTAATTGCATAAATATCCGATAAATAGTAAATTTATGGAAAAAAATTTCAAACAAAAGTTGTTTATTTTAAAAAAAGGAACATTTTTAAATTTTGCTCTTAAATTTTATCTCTTGCGGATTCAAAAATAGACAGTTTTGCCCATTTTGCCCAAACATGATCCATTTTTGCACATTCACAAACTTGACCTTACTTTTAAGCTCTAGAACACACACAAAATTTCAACTCGTTTCCTCTTTTCGTTTTTGAGTTATCGTGTTCACAGACAGACAGAGACGTAGGGATATGTGGAAATGAACTCCTATGCCAAACATATACGTTGTGTATCAATATTTTCAAGCGTTACAAAGTCGGAACTAAACTTAATATACCTTGTATATTTACAAATATACTGGGTATAAAAACATGTATTTCCCACATATAAATAATATTGACGAGAGCTCTAGGATTTTTCGAAATAAATTTCGATTTTTTGCCCCAATTTCCTAGATCAAAATTTTTGAATTTTATAAATACGTATTTCGACTACAAAGTAGTCATCATCAGTATGAATAAACTAATTGTAATTATTATCCGAGGAGATGTTACTTGTTGCTAATTTGATGACGGTTGTGCAGATTATTTTCATGTTTGATGATAAGACTACTTTGCAGTCGATATACGTATTTATAAAATAAAAAAATTTTGATCTAGGAAATTGGGGCAAAAAATCGAAATTTATATTTCCCACCGCTAAATTTTATTTTTAAACCGGTAAGTGATAGAAAACAACTTTTGTTAGAAACAACTTTACCGAATAGCGAATGAATTCGGTAGATTTATGAGAGTTTAAATTTGAAAGGTGTTAAAATTAAATTAGGTAATTGTTTCTTATAAAAATACAAATTTTGTTAGAAATACTTCCCCAAATAGTGAACGAATTCGGTAGATTGGCTAGAGTTGAAATTCGAAAGCATTTGAAATAAAAACAAACTCTTCTATATTGTACCTCTTTTATAGTACCTAGAGTCAATCTGAATTTTGAACGTACCACGTCGCAATCAATCGTTAATAATCTTTCGGTACATATATATACATTGTTAAACACATATAATCTTCATATAAAAATATTTATTAAAAGATAGTAGAAAGAAGATTGTTGTTTGATAAAATGCTGTATCAGCAACAAACAGCAGTAAAAACGCAAAAAGAAGTTAGCCAACAACGGCCACAGAAGAACCACGAAGCATTATTAACCAAGCACTGAACAAGCACCTTGCTGTATTGCATTTATAACACAAGATATAATAACACAGGTAAGTTGTGTTGGAGGCAACGCCCCAGTAGTCAAGTGCCAGAGGGGCAGCTGAAACTTAATAATATTTCAGGTTCACTTGAATAATAATTTTAATAAGTGAGCGCAACGCAACGCAAGAATCAACAATATAATCCATGATGTTGTGTGCAAGTTTTTTAAAAACTACATTATTATAATTTCATTCATATACAAGAAAACAGAAGACTTGGTGGGTTTTTGTTGTTTTTTTTTTTCGTTAATTTTTTTTTTTTTTTTAAATAAATGTCAGAAATCTTTAATTATTTCTGTGTACAATTAATTAGGGCTATTAAATGCACAAAGTAGCATTATTCTTTCTTTGAACAAAAAAAGCCAGATGGTTTTATATATTCTTTATTTTGTTTGTGAATGTTAAATATTATTATCAATGAAAACTATTTTATAATATAGTCTTTAAAATGTTTAAGTGTTTGTAATTGCAGAGGCATTATCATAAAATTGTTTTAACATTCTCGTTACATTTTGTATAAATCTAATTGACTGCATCCTTTTTGTTTTACATAAATCTCAAACGTCGAAAAACTATCTCTTTTATAAATATTGTCATAGTTCAAACGAATGTAATCAAATACTCAGTGGCGGATTATCCAAAAGACAAACTAGGCCTAGGGGCGCGAGGTTACAAAAGGACGCGCGTGGTAGTTTTTAAACGAAGAAAAAAGTAATACCTAAAGTCCGCTCAATCATGACCGATAAAGGATTAAATTCGCTAGCCATACTTAACATTGAATCAAACTTATTGCTATCTTTAAACTATGATGATGTAATTGACAATTTCGCAAAACAGAAATGTAGACGAAGAAATTTTTAACATATGTGATTGGATAAATAATTATTTTGTAACAATCTAACAACTTTAAACAATAAATAATTTTATTTATAGTCTTATTGTTTTTATATGTAAAATATTAATTATTAATGATAAAAAACAATCAGATAGCAATTGTTTATAGTATTCACAATGACTAAACATACATAGTCACATCTATTTCCTGGAAGAAAAGGCACAGAGTCCACGAATTTCCAAGTTCTACCCTTCTTGATTTCTTCACTCTCATCACATAATTAAAATTTATAATATAATAGACTTTGCCAGCGGCTTCGCCTCGTGACATGTGGCTTTCCTGGGGTAAAAGTATCCTATGTGTTAAGTCAGGGTATAAGCTACCTTCATACAAATTTCTTCAAAATGCGTTAAATAGTTTTTGCGTGAAAGAGTAACAAACATTCATCCATTCATCTTCACAAACTTTCGTGTTTATAGTATTAGTAAGGTAGCAACTAGAGGAGCGCTTATGAGGTGCTAGCCTAGGGCACTGTGGACATTTAATCCACCTCTGCAAATACTAAAATGCCGTTTCTGCTCTATCATGCTAACGTGGCGCATATCTTGCTGACTGGAGTAATCAAACTTCTTCCTCCGATCAAATTGTAATAACAAATTGTGGATATGTGCTATGGACCACAAAAGTATCGTGCATTTTTCATATTTTTTTGTCAATTTGTACCTTATTCATTCGGTTTTTGGGAAAATGTTTCGTATAAAAGTTGTACGTATATTTATCATGAACAACTTTTGTACGAACTTTAAGTCCTACTTTGGTTTAC
Source organism: Nineta flava (assembly GCA_963920215.1). NCBI lineage: Eukaryota > Metazoa > Arthropoda > Insecta > Neuroptera > Chrysopidae > Nineta > Nineta flava. The sequence goes on from OY986041.1 coordinate 46,166,845, forward strand.
AATCTATACATATATTTCGAGTTTTAGAAAAAAATGAATTGTTTTATTAAATATAAGCAATACAAAACTCGAATTGTAGTTAGTAAGAAACTAACAAGTAACTGAGTTAATGGCTTAAAAAGCCGGTATATACTGAATTTATGAAAAAAAATTCAAACAAAAGTTTATTTTTAAAAAAAGAACATTTGTTTTCTTTAAATTTTTTGTCTATCTTTTACGATTTCAGAATGGACACTATATACTTGACCTTACATTTAGCTCTAGAATGCAGGCACAAAATATCAGCTGGTTTAGACGAACGGGTGGATGAATATGCGGAAATTGACTGATTAGGTCATTTTATATATCAAAAATTTTTATGCACGTTCAATATTTTAAACCATTACAAATCCGGGACTAAATTTAATATACCCTTGTATATATCCTGTGTCCGGGTATAAAAATAAGTGTGTCTGTATAGACATATAGGGCTATAATGTAGTATTAGCACGTATGTTTTATGGTTCCGAAAAAGTGTTATCGAAAATAGAAACTATTTTGATACATTTTTAAAGACAACAGCAATAGTGCGTTAAAAAATTTATAAACATTTATACAAATATACTGGAGCATGCTTTAATATAATAACTCGCTCTGTTCGCAAGGGGACATCAATTGACCCCCGTAGGCGACCTTTGCCCTTGACTCCGCGTCTCTAAACGAAAACATATCCTTAGTAGTGTAAATTTGGTAACAAAAAAAAATTGATAAACTTTATTGTGGATTTTGTTGAATTTATGAATGTACTATGTCTAACACGTAAACGTCTTTAGTTTGTTCATTTCTTAAAATATTATTTTCAAAAAACGTATAGATAGTGCAGTCATTTTTAAAACGTTTAACATACAGTCTTATTCTAAACAATTCACTTGAATATTTCTTCAAGCAAACGTTTTTGGAAATAATCAATTTAAAGGATGTGTTAACATATAATTTGATCTGTTCTTATTACTGAATCGATCATACGGAAGAATTGTTAAATATTTTCTACGTAGTCCATATTTAAGCCCATGTTAAAAAATAATACTATGTACGTTACCACAATTTTCATCATATTTCACCGATGCATTAATAAAATATTTTTCATATAATTTTTTCTAAATTTGTTTCTTGAATAAATCACTTCTAAATCTCAATAGAATTTTGAATACTGCAAATCGTAAATAGTCTTGTCGCGGTATCTTGGCTCTCTTTAACCTTTAAAAGGAGCGCTGTGGAACAAATAAGAAGCGCAAATATTAGTCAAGGTTTAATAAATATAAGTCAATTGGAAAACACGCACTTTAAAAAAAAATTAAATAAAACAAAAACTCTATGATACCCAAACCTGAATGATTTAATTTGAATTTTAAAAAAAGAATTTGAATTTTAATAATTTTTCTTTTATTATAATTGAGTCTTGTATCTCTGTTTAAAACAACATTGTTTAATTTATAACTTTGATACTCGAACAATAGTAATTTTTAACTGATGATAATAACCCAGCAAATTTCAAATAATTTAATCGAACAATGCCAATTTAAAAACTGAATTTGAATTGTTAAGCTGCGACTTTATATACCGCCTGGACAACAGCGTGTTTAAATGAATATAAAAAAAAAAAACTTTTTGTTAACATGTTTTTTGGAAACATATTTTGTTATAGAAACAAATAATGAGTACTATTCCCAATTCAAAATTGACATAATATAAGTGTAAAATAATAGGTGTTTAAGGCTTGTTTTCTATTTATACTTTCAAAACATGTTAATTATGTTTAATTTGATACTTTTTTTTTTTGTAAATAAATTATATCTGATTTCATAATTAATTTTTTTGATTTAAAAAAAAAACTTTATTTTAAAGAAAATATTTATTTTTCAATTATTTTATTTAATAAGTTTTTTTTGATTCTTGATTTTAAAAAAAATAAATCAAAACTAGATATTATTTTCATTTTGCAATTAAATTTAAAAAAAACTCCTGTCTCCAAAGAAAAAAATATTTTTATCTTAAATATTTTACTATATATACTATATATAAAAATGTGTTGGATCCAAAATAAATTATTCTTAATAATTTTCAATACAACAGTCTTGTGACTTTAAAATGATATAAAAGATCGTATATATTATATATTTAAGTATATTTTAGTAGATTTAGCAGATAATTTTTCAAATAGAAATAAATACTTGAATTATACTTAGATGGATACTAATACTCTATAATTACGGCACTGCAAGCAAACCAACATGAAGCACATTGAACTAAATAATATAAAAAATACCACCTTTTGTCAATGATAATATACACCTAAAAGCGATTATTATGGCAATGTTTTGTTTTTTTTAATTTTTATTTGTTTTTTAATTTATTTCTTTTTACCAATTGTAATGGGTAGTATTATTACTTTTTATTACATTTTATAGAAGGAGTATGTATAAGTAGTAAATCTTAAGCAAATAAAATTAAACCACATATATGTAAAAGTTGATAAACAAGTGTATCCATACACATATTATATATAGCTATTGTCAAGTATCATGTATTTGTTAATCATTACTATTATGTAATTAAAACAAGCGAAAAAACCGGCATCCTAAAAAAATAATCTCTGTCAAAGAGTGGGTTTTTGATGTTCTCTGAAATAGTCATCTATGACGTCTCGATCGATGCAAATGCAGAGTCGAAAATTATATTTTTGTAATCCATCGATAATTTCAGCGGTATTATGCAATTAAACTAGGTGACTTGAATGATCCATTCCAGAAGAAAATACACGCAACTGTAAAAACAATAATTTTACAGCAGAAAACAAAACGAAGTGATTTCAAATGATCGACATTAAGCCAATGTGAGTACATAGAAGGTTTAGGACATACTTTTAGAGTCAAATATGGAGGAAGTATTCGGTTGCACTGAATGGCAAGTCTTTATCTGCTCGGATTGCCAAGCTGCACTGAAAACAATTTGTTTCACTAAAATGACATATCCTCTGGGTCTCGAATATCTCGAAAAGCAAGGACGAAAGAGGTCACCTTGATGTGGGTATCTGAACACTGTTGATTTGGGGCAGCGAAACGGTCGATTAACTTGCTCGTGAAGGAGCCGCACTCTCGTGTTAGGGGCTGGAAACATGTTTAGGAACTATAAGACTAAAAGACTACCTCTGCCCTTAACGGCTGGGTATACAAGTGTAGTATAGTATATAGTATATATATCTAGGTATATGTGTACTGACTGACTCCGCACAGTAACCACACGGCCTGCCAGTAATAAATAATATTTAACATTGATTCTCTATTGGAAAAGCATTCCAACACAGTCTGTATATGGTTATGAACATGACATGGAAAATGGTTATGAAAAACTACACCGGGATGCAGGCCAACCAAACTTATGATAGCTCGGTTCAAAGTCAACCTGGCTCATTGGCAAGAACCGGAAAGACATAACCTTCTGATGGTGGTATTCACAAATATCTGCAAACTCAAGAGACAACTATTCCATATAGGGTTGGGGGACAGCGTGACTAGTTCGGACCAAATGTGACGGATGACATGACAGTCCACCTTCTGGCAGAATATCCTTACAGAGCTAGAATGTGGTACCTTGTATTTAGCTCAATCGAATTGGTGGAATCTGAGTGGAAAAGAAAAGCTTACTTGCCAGGCTTCGGCCTCCTCTCCAATACTCCAGAATTGCTAAACCATAATTACTCAGTCCAACAGAACAAAAAACAGAGATTGTTATATAATAACAATTGACTTTCGAACACTGTATACATCGTAATATAAAAGTGAGTATTTGAAATACAATTAAAACATCTTCCTTTATTGGTATTTCAAAACAATTTTTTTTTACATTTATCTTTCAAGTTGTCATTTTATTTTAAAAACTTCTTTGATGATCTTTGTGTATCTTTCTCATTGCATCAATTTTTATTATTATTAAACTACAACAACGAATCAATGCAAGCAAACAAACACCAGACGAAGAAGATGAAGAATTGATTGTTTTAAACAATTAGTAATTAAAATAAAATCAAAATACCAGACGGGATGGACATAGATATAATAATGTAATGTATTTAAAATGTTAAGGTAAGCAATTACTATTACAAAATAATTATAGTTATGCTGCAATAAACAAACTTGTTAAAGAAAATAATACCACAACACAAATAAATAAATTTAAAAAAAAAAAAACTAAACACCAGTAACTCTTCAAGAAATAATATTTAATTACATCAACATGAAGTAGAAACTATTCAGATTTTTCAAAAGTAATATTCCAATACTTATTAATATATAAATAAAAATTAAAGTCAACAAAAGCTAGAATTCAATTAAAATTTAAAAAATAAAAACTCAAAAATAATTTTGAATGAAACATTATACATAACTCCATGGACATGGACCCTCTACAGTCGGTGTCAATTGTAGAAAGAAATTTGAGGTACTATAAACCACTAAAGTGGCGTTATCTTTTAAAATTTATGCAGTCAACTTGTGCCGCATTTATTTAATTTTTGAAAAAATGTCTCGAACAAAAGTTGTCTTTCATGAAAATACTAACAACTTTTATTCCAAACATTTTTTCGAAAACCGACTGGATTATGTACAAAAAACTATTTTTTAGTGGCATGCTCGTATTTAAAATTAAAAAATTGAGTGTATACAAAAATGTCTCAAACAATAGTTAATTGTGTGTCCTTATGAGATAAAAATTTATTATATTTTATGATTTTCTCTACTGTTTAAAATGTAACATATTTTTTACTCGGCAAAATAAATTTGTTTCAGGTGTTTTAAAATCGGTTTAGCTATTTTAACGTGCTGCGGCAACAAACAAACAAACCTGACTACGAAAAAATGATATTATACATTCGGTATCTGTGAATTAAAACCTTTTATTTGAAACCAAACTCAATACATTTATGAATTTTAATTCTGAGACGAAGCGAATGACACCTCATTCATCAAAATCGGATGAGTAGTTTATGCGCTACGTTGGAACATACATAAATACAAACATACATAGACTGCTAAAAAAATAACCCTTCCATTTGGCTTTGCCATCGTCGGGTAAAAATTAATAAATAAACGCTATATTGGCAACAGTTATCATTTATTTATCAAATTTTATATTATTTTGAATATATTTTCTATGTACAGAATTGATATTGCAGCCTACAATTTGATTAGGAGCAAACATTTATATTTCGATATATCTATCGATACGGTTTGATTATCAATTTACATTTTCCAAAACAAAAATCTTATCTATTCTCAAAAAAACAAAAATAAACACCTGTATATCTACATAAATAAAACACTAAAAAGCAAAAAATAAAAATAAGCAAGTGAAAATAACAACTAACTGAGTTAATTGCTTAAATATACCGTATATGTTGAATTAACGTAAAAATGTTTATAACAAAAGTTTTTTTTTTAAATAGTACCTACATTTTTTGTCATTAAATTTTTGTTCTATCTCTTACGGTTTCAAAGATGGGCAGACGGGCAGTTTTGCTCATTTTGCCCAAACATAATTTCGCATACAAAATTTCAGCTCGCTATCTTTTCTAGTTATCGTGTTTACGGACGAACGAAAATGGACTAATTTGATCATTTTATGAACACCTATATCAAAATTATTCAAATACCGGGTATAAAAATTATAAAAATATGATGTCCTTTGTCTTAATATTAAACCATTATAGCCTTCTCAAAGAAATTTTTAACACAAAGCGCTCAAATCTTGAATAAGGGTATATAATAAGTGTATTCTTGACTTTGTCACGCCACTTAGCAACGAGTAACTTATCTGCCCAGAGAGTAATTACCGCTAACTAATTCGGGGAGATTACGATTCGTACGGCGCCAAGATTTGATGACGTACCCATGTAGAACTAGACGAAAGAACACGAAATATAAAAATAAAATTTTTAGATATCTCTCGTTGTTTTCGAGGTATCGATATTTAAAGTTTCAATTTTTTTTTTTTGACGTATTTTTATAGAATTTTTTAAAAGCAATCGAAAAATAAGAATAAAATTCGATATCTCACTTCATTGCTCCACGCGGGTCTCTTTCGTTCTACAGCGTGAAGCGTTTAAATCCATTATAATATATTTTTCATCGGTCATACCCCGGGTTGGTCGGGATTGCGTGTTTTTGGGCCCCCGCACTAAAAGGCGTTCTATATATTTCACATATTGTAGCAAAAACTAAAGTACTAGGTTAGAATAGTTACCTTATTTAATTTCAATAGTTAATCATTATGTTAACTATTTCAACCGAGTACTACAATCTTTCACTTCATCGGTCATACCCATAGTTGGTTGGGTTTGCGTGTTTTTGGACCCCCGCACTAAAAGACGTTCTATATATTTCACTTATCTTATTCTTAGTTTTCGATTTATTTTCGAAAATCCTATGAAAATGCGTCAAAAAAATAATAAAAATTTTTCATTTTAAACATCGATATCTCGAAAACGAAGCGAGATATCGAAAAGTTTTATTTATATTTTGCGTCTCAGTTCGTCGAGTTCTATGAGGATCTGTCATCAAATTCTGGCGCCGTACAAATCGTAATCTTGACACTAATTCATATTGATGATGACTTCTTTGAGGTTGTAGAAAGTATTTGATCTAGCAATTGAGGCAACTTTAGAAATTAAATATCAAAAACTTTGACTTTTCTTTGATTATATTTGATAATCTTTATCTATAAAGCTTGTAAGTTTGAACGCACTAATATCAGGAACTACCACTGTAATTTGAACAGTTCGCATTAGATATAGTTCGTTTGGCAGCTACACTATAAACCAAACCTTTAAAACGCTGCAAGATAAACAAAATCTTAAAGATAAAAAAATTTATCTAATATAATCAAGCAACTTTTTAATGAAACATTTGTTCATACAATAAATAATTTAGGCACAATTTCAATGCGAAATTTGTGCGGGCAGTTAATATAAAGATAAAGTTAGTCCTGACTACTTTAGACTAAAAACTACTTCTACAAAAAAGTGTCATTTTTTAAGAAATATTTTTATAGATCAATTTATTATTTTCGAGATAGTTTTTTTGTACATTTTTTTGTACATTCGAAATCAACTTATCGATTGAGCGTATACCCACGGAAAAAATCTGAATAAGTTACCCAATCTGTAATATATTATTAGGTAAATATTTAATTTTCCTGGAGTTTATTTTTTCCATATTTATAACCTATCTATCGTATACGAACAAACTTTAACAAAGTTGCAGATAAGTTTCAAATCTACATAAGTCCAAGTCGTGTACGTGTGTATGTATAAGTAAAAAAAAATATTTTTGTAAAGTTTTTAAAAGTTGATTAATGATCATAAAACTATTAAAAACATCTACAGAGGATTACTATACGAAACATAAATAATAATTTACAAACAAAACATACAGATATTAGCAGTGAATTACTGATGTTGATACGTGTAAGATTGTAAGAAGTAGTTACAATACAAAAAACATGAACAGAGAGTTTGTAATATGTTCAAAGTCGAATGTAATATACCTGCCACCAGGAATGGGTACTATTTATGAAACGTGGGTATCTGGAAACTATCCGGTATCCGGCCTGTTCAGTTTAAATTTACTATCCGGTCGGATACCTAAAAGGGATTTACTGGATTTTCTAAAAGTTACGAAAATTTTATAAAATTGACTTTATATATTGACTGGTTTATTTTTCATATAGGTCTAAACATAAATCAAATCACTATATCTTCAAATCAAAACAATGTTTATTATACTTTTTAACTAAAATAAAATTAGTACTATTAGTAAAATTAGCGTTTTTATCTTGATCGTGACACTGACTATTGCTATTTTTATTTGCTACCTCGTTAAAGAAATCCCAGAACGTTTCGTGAGCTTCACGAGTCACAGTTGATTCTGTCTCATCTCCTCTATTTCTCTTAGCAGGTGTTGATGATGAACTGCTACTGATGGAAGATTCTTCGCCAGAAATTTTACAAACTCCAATAGGAACATCTGATGAGATCTTTCAGCTTCAAATACCCCCAAATAGTTTGTCTTGAATCTTGGGTCCAGCAAGGTCCATTGCAAGCAAGTAGTTTGAATCTTGATTAAGGAGCTGAAACGACTTTCTAATTCTACATTCAACGGAGCTCTCATGTGTGGTAAGTCAGGGGTTCTTTGTGCTATCTTATCCTTATCTGAATTTTTTTTAATGCAGCAACATGTGGTATTACTTCGGATATACAGGAGAGACCAAAACTTGATATTTTTGTTATTTCATCAAAGGGCGTCAAAATGGGGATGTAGACATCTACGTCCACGTGCTTACTCAGATATACACATTACGGCAATGGCATTGTTCGGCCGGATATCCGGTTATCGTGTTTATATGGTAACCGGATAGCCGATATTGGGCAAAACAGCTTTCCGTCTCATCTCTAGTAATATTTGTAATGGTTCCATTTTCCTTTTATGAAGCATCTTAAGCGAAAGCATGTCAGTAAAACTGAAAACAGCGAAATTGAAGGTGATATGAGTGCGAAAAATAATTATAAAGTAGCCATTATTTTGAACGGGAAATACAATGGCAAAAGCTAAATGCATGCAACTTTTGAACTACAATTGCTTCTCTAAGCAAAATCCCAGTTTTGCACTTCGAAATCAATATGTACATAGTTGCAGGTTTATTAAATAAGTTTCAAATATCAAAAATTCACCTAGTATAAAAAATATAAAAATGCATTTTGTAAACCATTTTAAATATTTTTGTTTTTGTATTTTAAATCCATTCCTATCATTTATATTAGACGTATTTTGTAGAGCATTTAACCATTTTCATTTCCAAAATGTTCAAAAAGGCATTTTACCTCTAATATTTGCTTCCTACTCAATTTACATTGAGCTGCCTGTACACTTGGCTTTATACAAAGATAATCAAAGAGAACTCTAGTTTTTTTAAATCAAATTTAAAAATTTTACTGAATTCGTAGATCAATTTTATAAATTTTTATTGTCTTTATATTATCAATATTTTCAACAATTAACTTATGAGTTTTATGGTCAAATGCGATGTAGGTGGTTCATTTAAGGTGGTTCAGTCGTTATAACCAAAGCAAAAATTATACAGTATATAAAATTTATTACAGACTTTGCCAATTGTTTGGTCTCGTCTTTTATTTTACTATGAACGATTTTAATGGCTCTCTTTAACTTCAGTATTATTTCAATTAAAATAACATGCACTTGATTTAAGAAAGAAACAAAATTAAATAAAAGCAGAAACTTTAGGATTCTACTCAAACCTGATTTTATTTTATTTGATAAAATTAAAATTAAATTTAATTTAATTTAATTCCACAATTATGAGTCTATTTTTCTTTGCAATACAATATATCAATATATCAGATTTTGACTTTAACAATCCAATGTCAATTATTAACTGATCGTAATTGATCAAATGTCAATTTATTAAAATCTGATCTTAATTGATCGAATGTCAATCTTAAAACTGCCTTATGATCTTAGAACAAACAATTAGTTTCTCAAACAATTAGATAATGGATAAAATTATATTAAAAATTATATTGGTTCGATTGGGATACATTTTTGGCTAATGTCAGTAATATTTTTTAAGTACTTAAGTAAGCTTACTTGTTTATGTTATTCAATTTGTACATTTCAAAAACATGTTCGAAATAAATAAATTATTTCGATAAATTATAAAGAAAAAAATTAAATTAAGATTTTTTTCTTTCTAATTTTATACTTTTCTGTATAAAAAAAAACTCCTTCTCCAAGGAGAAAAATATTCTATCTTTAATATTTCTCCTTTACAAAAACAAAAACTCCATCTTTGAGGAGAAAAATACTATGTATTAAATAATTTTCCTTAACAACTTTTTGTACTTAGAATTATGTGTTGAGGTCCCAAAAATTATTTCAATAAGTTTCAACACAACAATCTCTACAAGATTTTAAAAACTTCCTGTACACAGTTTATGTATAAACCGTAATATTGTTGAAGCGTGTTAAATTTCCGCATGGGTTCACCGCAATGCGACGACGTCGTTCGACGTTATGTTATGTTTTATACTATACAACAGCATGCAACAAGTGCACGTCTGTCTGGAGATGGCGTCGTCTTTTTCGTATGACGGCAATACTACTCGTGGTGGTAGCGGCTGTCTGGCATAGTATTCTGCACACACAGACACACATACATACAACCAGACAATTGTCGTTGTCTTCCACCCACTATTTTATAGTATGACTTCAGTATAGTAACAATGACTAGAATTAGAGGAGCGAGTGTAGGAGACATAGAGACTCTTTTAACAGCAGCGCGGCAGTAAAAGAGTAATAAGATAGATTTATCTTTTGAAACTATCTTAATTCATTTGTACAATACCGTTCAGTTAAACAGATCCGCATTGAATAAAAATAAATGATTCTCTTCTTCTAATCGAAATATTAGGTCATGAATATATCTTGATATCTTTTTATTTGGTGATATACATCTTTCTTTTTCATACACTGACAACATGTATACTACTGTCTAAACTAAATACCAAATATAAAATGGTTCCTTCAATTGGAAATTGAGTATTCTTAATATTCAGCAAATTTTCGTCCTAATATATATATGTATACACTTCAGATTTTAAACTTATCGCCCCATACTGTAAAAAATTCGTAAATAAGTAATCTTTAGAAAGTTTTGCAAACAATTCGTATACCAATTTTGAAGAAAAATTCGTATACAAATTTTGAAAAAACACTTAGACTTAAGAAAATCTGGGAAAGTAAAAATCTCTAAGGTAAATGATACAATCTTGATTATGCAAGACTTGAGTTTGTAATTTGAATATTTTAGATCTTTTTGTTCTCGAGATATCACGCCCACAAAAAACGTGAACACTGCAAACTCTACATCGATTTTCGAGGACGAACATAATTTATATACAACTAAACTCTATAAATAGATAGGAATTTATATTATACTTTTCTATATCAAAAATTTTGGACTACTTATTACAGAAAATTTCCAATTATATGTTTGTTATTGTTTAATTCGATTGTACACGATGTTCAGTTAAAGTTTATGTTCTATATTTAATACTTCGACACAGTTCTTTTACGATGAATAATGAACAACCGTCATAAAAACATACATTTTTAGTTTTACGTGTTTTGTAGAAGTTATTTGAAATTTTACACCGATTAATTTTCTAATATGACACAAATGACAAACAGCTGTAATTTGATTATTTGTAATCTATCAAAATATGTCTCAAACAGACTTTACACAAATTATTCGTATACTTGTATTAGACTACACATAATGAATTGTTCTAGAATTGTTTTGTGATTCTGCGCAATTTAGTTAGCAATTTGTGACAAACTTATTGTTAGCTTACAAATAAAATGATAAAATTTTCATTTTCCCTTAGTATTTATGTTGAATTTCTTTCATGTAAACTAAAAATACGTTTGCACCAAATCATTGACAGTCCATGAGTAAATAGGGTTATGACATGTAATATCGAACAGTAGTGTGAGATGGCGCTAGATGCTTATATTTATCGTAATTTGTAATATCGTCGTATGTAACCATCTCTTTGTGATGTTGAGATTAAATTGACTGAAAACACTCAATATTATGTTAAATTTAATTTTTCAATTTTAAAGAATTGAGATTCACCACACAGAATCATTGAACATTTCTTGTCGAATAAATTGACCAGTGTAATACAGCTCTTATAAACGGATTATTATAATGTGATAAAAATGATGGATTTGTTTGAATGATTGTATCTCTAAAAACTTTGGTAATGAAGCTATTTTTGTGAAATTGTTTCGTCGACACCAATAGCTTACATTGGCACAAATGATAATAACTACGTTCCCATCGAAAATTCACTTAAAACCAAAACTTTTAAACACAAATAGAACCGTGATAACAAAATTAAAATCGACAAAAATAAAACTAATTTTTGTGATGATATTCATTGAAAAACTTTTTTCGACGTTAGCCTAATCTTTAGAAGGAAATTTAAGTCCCACTATAAAAATAATCGTTTTATACATCAATTGTTGAGATATGCTAGGATGTTGGATTATTATTATACCCAGTATATTATATAAATATATATACAGACCGTTTTCAAAAACATTTCTAATAGGGAACCAATGTTAAATAAATAAATAAAATATTTACTTTAAAACCATACATACACATACTTACATACATCTGGCTATAGCTTGTGGTGTATGCCTGTATGGTGTTTGTTTGATGCCATTTAAGAGTGGGGCTGTTGTGATGCACATTATAATTGATAATATTTATCATTACGTATGTGAATGCATGAGAAATATTTGGTTGTGTGTTTTAATGGTATCACCGTATATCAACAATGGGTTATTAAATGGTACTTTGTGGGACATTTGGCACAGGAATGGGTCAATTGATTTATTGTGGTATTTGAGGATAGGCAATCGCCAAGCATTCGAACAGTTACGCATATGATTAGCTGTTTTGAAAAATTCGGTTGTATCTAGTTGCAAAGACTGCCACAATGATAAAGATGATGAAGCACCACAAAAAATGAAGAGAGAGATATAGCAGTTTGTAGGTTATTATTTATTGATGATAAATTTTTCGGATTTCTATTTTTTTTACTATTTGGGGTTTTATTTTTCTTTTAATTTGTAGGGATTGTTGTTTTATGTTATACCGTTAATATAATTCTATCATTTATTTTCAAACATTCCACATGCAAATAATAAGGGATATTCAAAAAATAATTTTCAATTGTTAGAAGTTATGCTAAGCTTAAGAAGGCAACAATGAATATATTTAACCCACTCTCATTACACGTTAATGCATACTGAGTAGTGAGTACAAAACAGTTCAGCAAGCATACACAACAGACACACTAAAGAGTACCCCCCACTAATTTTATTCTTTTATTATGCATATTGTGTATAGTTATTTTAATTTAGTAAATAATATTTAACTTTGATTCTCTATTAGCAATGCTTTCCAACACGTACGGTATATTAAGTTTAGTCCCGACTTTGTAACGCTTGAAAATATTGATCGTAGATATAAATGATTGGCATAGGTGTTCATAAATTTGTAAATATCTGCACATGTCCGTCCATCTGTCCGACTGTTCATGTTCCATAAATTTAGGATATTCCGGCTATTTGGCCGTTGTTATTTTCACTTGTTTTTATTAAGTTTTTCATTCACTTTTTTAGATCAAATCTTTTTTAACATGCTTTTGTTAGCTTGACCTATATGCATCTATCTATGTATGAATGTAATGAAAAATTTAAGGAGAATTTTCATCCACTTTCGGACATCTTATCAATCTGAAATTTTTCAGACGTATTAAGAACCGGTGACAATACAATAATATAAAAGAAAATTTAAAAAAAAAATTAAAATTTATTATTAGCCAAAATACAAATTTGCATATCTCTAACTTATACAGACTGTGTTGGACAGCTTTTCCTATAGTAAATTAATGTTAAATATTATTTATTACTAGCTGTCCGTCTGGTACTGTATAAAGTCAGTCAGTACACATATAATTAAAGTCAGTCAGTTATCTCACAGCTATACTGTATGCGTATGGTTGTTTGTTTGTCATTAATGAGTGGGGCTTTTGTGATACACAATGCACTTACTAAAGTGTACTTTCATCACATGTGTTCTGACTGACTTCATACAGTACCAGACGGACAGCTAGTAATAAATAATATTTAACATTGATTTACTATGGGAAAAGCTGTCCAACACAGTCTGTATATAACGATATACAGTGTGATAGTATAGTTTATAGTTTCCATGGAAATGTCATCAACTAAATTTTAATAAAAAAATTACATTTCAAAATGTTAAAATTTAGAAAAAACTATTTATTTGACATAAATTCCCTGTGCTATATTCGACTTTTTCTGGTAAGAATTGGATTCATTCCGTCAGTCGTGAAAATAATAATAAAGAATGAAACTACAATACAAAAAATAATTTTGTTTTAAAGTAATAGAAAAAATATAAAATTTAGACATATTATCGAATGATAATTAGTGAGAACTCTAGGTTTTTGAAATAAAATTTCAAATTCGTCCCCTTTACCTATTTTTATCTGTTGATCTCGATTTTATATCTATCTCTAATTGTCGAAGAGTAAAGTACGACTAGCTAATTTATACTGATAGCTAATTTATGATGATTACATTGTAGTCGAAATACGTATTTATAATACAAAAAACTGATCTAGGTAAAGGGAACGAATTTGAAATTTTATTATAAAATTTAGAGTTTAAACTAAAAACATGCTTTTACTGGAATGTAAACTAAAAAATGAATAAAACCTATTTTGACAAAATGGAAACCCGACTTCAAAAATCAAATATTCTATAACAAAAAATGCACTAAAAAGTAAAAAAATAATTGCATATTCAGGTGCCAATTTTAGTCACCTAAGCAAAAAATTTTAAATATATATGTACAATTATTGTTATTTTTGGAGACAGTGTCAGCATAGAGAAATTCACATAACTTTTGGACACCGCCTCCAAAAATAACAATAATTGTACATATATATTTAAAAATTTTTGCTTAGGTGAACTAAAATTGGCACAAGAATATGAAATTATTTTCTTATTTTTAGTGCATTTTTTGTTAGAGAATATTTGATTTTTGAAGTCGGGTTTCCATTTTGTCAAAATAGGTTTTATTTCTCGCTTTTTAGTGACTTTGAAGTTCTATAACTGATTTTATTTGTCTAAATATGGGTAGACCTACTAAACGACCAGCTAATTTTTTTTTTACTACAGACGAATTGAGAACCTTCCTCCATTTTGAAGTCGGGTTAAAAATAATTTAAAATAGGAATATAATAAAGAGATTGACAACAAAATTAACTTTAATGTAAACAAAATCATGGGGTGCTCTCTACCAACGTCTTCTTAATGGCTTTACTTTTATAAAAGTAGAGACCACCCCATACTTTAACGATAATTTTGTTGTGAATCTCTTTATTCAATTCTATTTTAAATTATCTTGTAATTAGTGTAATAATGCCTTCAGTCTAAATTCAAATCCAAAAAATTGAGGTTAATATATGTTAAGAGATAGATAGGTAAAACGGCTGTGGGGAAAGTTCATAACAAGATCTGCAATAAGTACAATGGGGAACTACACTTCGCAAAAAAACTTGTATATTCCTTATTGGGAGGGGGCTGGGGTAAATCCTATCAGAGGAAGAACGATAGAGGTAAACGAATAAGAAACTTCAGCACAAAGCCAAGCAGAGATAGATAAATGTTCAACTACCGAGGAAGTCATAAACAACTGAATAAAAAGAATATTCTCCTTGATTATTTTTTCAATACTAAAAATTGTGTGTTACTTATTGTATATAACAAATATATATATATATATATATATATATATATATATATATATATATATATATATATATATATATATATATATATATAATTTTGTTGAGAGTGCTCTTCCGGATGTATAATATCCATCTATGTCTGAAAAACTGTAAGGGTAGTTTACAAGGTGAAATTAGTATGCAAGAGATTTTCAACACAATAAATAATAAAGTTCTTTTGTTAGTAGAATAATCAGGAAAGATCTATGAAAAGATTCGCTTCTCCCATATCTTGGCAATAACCAGGAGCTGGCTGATCAGGTCTTCCTGAAGGTACATATATTCGGGGTGAGATGCACCGAATATCGTGTATCTGCTGTAACCTAGTGGTTCGCAGTCAAAGATTATGTGGCTGGATGATTCTTCTTCCTCGCCACACAATCTGCACACAATGGAACAATGGAACCGATATGAAGTCCCATTGTGTACTGATGCTTCCGCAGGGGATAATGCCCGGTAATGAATCCGGTAACCTTCCGAAGTTGCGAAACTCTTGAATACATTCATCCACTCTACGATTAGACGATTAAAAGTAAGATAAGTTTAGCTGTAAAGAACCGAATTGCACATTGCCTTGAGCATTAATTTTTGAAGAAAAGTTGTACTAGATATTACAGTAATATTAGTGACACAATTCATACCCAACAAAATATCTAACTGGTCGTATTGCAATAACACTTTGTTATGAAACATACACATACACATTTGTAGCATCATCCACAACTGAGTCGGGTTAGGAAACGTAGGCCATACGTTGATATGTAGTATAGTTTGTGAGATGCAAAAAATTATGGTTCAACCCTGTGATTTAATTCTAAAGATCGATATGTTCCTGGTTACAGTGCTGTAACAATGGCTCAATAATCATATTTTATTATGAGATGTTGCAGTTAGAGTGTAGTTTGGGTGTAACAGAGTACATTAAATCATGGTATACTGTGCATAAACCATGGGTCTATTTTAAAATACAAGCATGTACATCACTGTCTATGCACAGTATACCATGATATAATGTACCCTGTTACACCCAAACTGCACTCTACAAATGTCTGTGACAAAGTACACCATATCGTAGTAATTGCATATAGACAGCGATAGACACACTATACATTGACTGGAGACTACACAAGGAGACCAAACTGATGTAAACAAATAATTGACAAAAAGAAGATGTCAGTAGTGTTCCTTCTACAACGGAAACAGTGAAGAGAGTATACGGAGCGAGTTTGAATTGAAAAACATGACGCATTTATGTAGTATCATAAAAATTATTAGCAGCCAAAGTGATTTCCCATAAAATACTTTTTTTAATAAATGAAATAAAGTAATGAGTTGAAGTAAGTGATAGTTAAAAATTCCCAAACTAATTACATAACAATAAAAAATAAAACATCGAATAATTAAATAGTAAGCTGAAAAGTTGGAATAGGGAATATGCATGAAAATTTTTTTTCACTTGAATTGAAGCATGTTTACTTGACAAATATCAAGGTAAAATTACTTTTTAAATAACTTTAAAAGTAAGCGAGATATGAATGATTGAAATTCCCGATTAGACAAAGAGGGTGATAGCCCTCTTGATATGTTATGTGACATCATATTACACTTTCACCATTTAAAGTACACGTAAAACTGCGTTTTTAGTATTTTTGCAAGAAAGAGACAGATAATAATCTTTAAAAGCTTATAGCTTCCTTGATATTTGTCGGATTTTAATTTCGTTTTTAAATATTATTACAGTATTTACAGTATTTTCATATTCTGAAAATAAATATGAAAAAAAATTTTCATGCATATTCCCTATTGTAAAAATGCAAATAAATTAAGTAGAAATAAATTATATTAAAATTATTAAAATCAATTTAAAGAATATACAATCAGAGATTAAACTAAACTTTTATTTATTAATAATAAGTCTAACAAAATGACAAATATATACTTCACTCCTATTTATTATACTATATTTACTTCGGTGTAAAATGAAAAATAGCGACGCTAATGGCACAAAAAGTAAATATAACTTCTACCATTACGTTGTCATATTTTGTCAATTCTCCCGTTTGAGTTCGGTCGCCTTGTGTAGTCTCCATGGACTACAGATTGGGTGTATTTTAAAATACAAGCTGTATATATATATATATATATATATATATATATATATATATATTGTTGTGATGAAAATTATAAGAATAATTTTTGGACCTCACACAATTTTCTACATTTAAAGAGAGCCAAGATACCGCAATGCAATATATATATATATATATATATATATATATATATATATATATATATATATATATATATTTAAATATATATATATATTGTCGCGGTATCTTGGCTCTCTTTAGCCTTCAAAAGAGCGCTGTCGAACCTACAACAGATTCCGATACTCGACACAAAAGAAAACACAAATTATCCATTCCTTTTACCATTATACCTTCTTATACGATTCATCTGATTACGATGTAACTTTGGGAAGTTTTTAAACGGGTGCCCGGGAAGGTTTCTGCCAAAAAATCATACATTACCTTACACTCACCACCCACCTTGTTTAACTTTATTAACCCACCTATTGTTTAAAACTTTTTGTTCCTAAAACTAACGCAAAGCGTTAGTAACTGCCAAGCGTTACTAAAAGCGCGAAGCGTCAGGTGTTGCAACGCATGCCGAGTACTGCTAGTTATTTATAAAAATCAATTATCTACTTTTACCGCAAAATCAAAACTCAAAATACCTCCATTTTCTTAAAAAAATCGGTTATGAGACAATAACCCTATGTTTCAACGGGTTATTTTCTCATTGTATATTATTAATATCACCAACTACATGTATAAGTTTAACAAAAACAATGTATACGTATGGTATCTATACTCTATAGTTGTTGATATCTTATGCGGGAGATACAAAAGAATATAATGTATAAATAAATAAAATAATAGGGATATATAGAAGAATATCGTATCGATATATCTGTGTAGCATACACCGAAATTCGAATTAACAATAACAGAGATTAGTTCACAGCCTATGGACATTCATTGTTTTTGTTCCAGTGCACCGTTCAAAATTAATGCTCCATGTCATGAAATATTTTGTGATACCCAATACACGGAACATCAAAATCATAAAAGTGAAGGTTGAAGTTTGCCATATCTTATTTGGATTTCTTAGCTAAGGTGAAGGAGGATTACAATCTGAACAACTTTAACTCGAAATGTCTCGTATGAACAATAATGTTTGACGAAATTGTGCCCTTCAGCAAATGATCAGACGGGTCAATAGAACAATTTTTCATATCAAAATAATCATTACAAATTAATGTACCTGTTTACATCTTCCTTTCCTCTTATGAAAGATTTAATATGAATAAATAGGAGTAATTTATTCTTATTATATCTTTAAAAAATCAATTTGAATTGAAAAAAAATTAATTGTAAAAAAGTTTTTATGATGAACCAAGTCTAAAATTATCAAGAGATAATAGATAGATAGATAGATTGCAGAGGATACCCTGAACGGGCTAAACTTCGACCATAAGGTCCATT
Source organism: Nineta flava (assembly GCA_963920215.1). Lineage (NCBI taxonomy): Eukaryota > Metazoa > Arthropoda > Insecta > Neuroptera > Chrysopidae > Nineta > Nineta flava. Next base: position 46,185,897 of record OY986041.1, read on the forward strand.
GTGATGCCTAAGTATGTTAGATTGTGAGTGGAGTGGTAGGAATTTTTGTGTATAGATTAGGAATTGGTTAGATATGCGGCTGCATCCGACTATGATAGGAACTATGCGGAACTATAGGAACTGTGAAGGAAAATACAGAAAAACTTCTCAAACATAGCCGGTTACTTCGTTCTTATCCATACGCCCACAGTTTAGTCAATTAACCGCCCCTTTTTTTCTTTTAATTGACAAACTGCCGACGTCGGGATTCGAACCCATAACCTCCCAGTTTCCAAGTAGGCATACTTCGCAGACATAACGCTTAAGACCGCTCGGCCACTTAGACTGTATCAAGAGATGATAATATTGGTACTTATTCCAAAAGGTACCTGTTCGAAAAAAAGTTTGTTATTCACAGTATTCATATTTTCGAATCAAATCCTTACCAAATTCGTGGCGCCAAAACAACTAAAAGGATTCTTGTGTTTTTTGTGTAAATAGCATCTATTGTGATTTTAATTTAAACTCGATTGAATATTTGATAGTTTGGCCGTCAATCTAATCATAACTTTTTTTTTACTGATTTGAGTACTTTATGATTATATTCAATGTAAACATACAATAGTTCAAAACTTGATCACTAGAGTTATTTTACAATTTCAAAATAGTATAATTTTGGTAGCACAGTCAGCCTTTCAAAAAATGATAATTCGAGTTGTAATAGAATATACATAGTATGTATAAAATGTGTAATGCCAGAAATCAATATGATTTCGGGTTTTGAATTCAAAATCACATATTTTTTTTATTTTATGCTTGGACAAAGTAACTTATAATCTGTTATATACATTTTACAATGATATGTTTTATAAGAATAATGTTTATAAGAAGGAAAAATTGTTACTTTTGACATAAATTTAAATTCATAATGGCGCTAAACACAGGTTCTAATAATATTGATATAAGTACATTAAAATATTCAAATAACAAGAACAATTTTTTTTTTTTTCTAATTAACCTTATAGGAAATAAATTTCGATTTTTTCCCCAATGTTACTTGTTGCTAATTTGGTGACGGTCTGCAAAACCGGTAATTTGGTGCAGACCGTCACATCTCCTCGGAGAATAATTACAATTAGCTAATTCATACTGATGATGACAACTTTGTAGTCGAAATACGTATTTATAAAGTACAAAAAAATTTTGATCTAGGAAATTGGGGTAAAAATCGAAATTTATTTCGAAAAATCCTAGAGTTCTCTTTATACTTATAGGAAATGTATTAAAATCCAAAAATTTTATGACCAAGGCCGACGAAACATCTTATATGTGTGTTACAACTCACCAAAAAATTCACTTTACATCCCCTTAAATCCGAATAAATCCGAAAAAAGTTTAGCTTCCATTTTAATCGAGAGATTATTAGTTTTATATCATAGAATACAGAGGTATTATTTTCGATGGTGTAAATCGGTATTGAGATTTTACTTGAAATATTAGGTTTTAATTCTCAAAACGATTTAGCATAAAGGATCATTTCCAATTTAGTTACAACCAAAACATTATACTCGCGTGAGACGACAATATTAAGCTTTCGTATAAAGTTTCATACATCTCGCTGTCTCCGTTCTCGAGATACCTGGATCACAGATGCCCATCCATCCAGACCGCATACACACAAACAGACATACACTGTATATATAATAGATGAAAATATTTTTTCTAGGTGAAGGCCTGAAGATTTTAAATAATTACATCCAATACACAGTGGGTTTGATCTGGTGACAATGCGCATGGTCGTAAGCGTAAATTTTGTTGGAGCATTTACCCTTCTATCCCCTGGACTGGAGGAAATTATCACATAGACGCCTAGCGTACTATGTTTTACAGAAGCAATTAGAGAAAGCTATAAGGCTCAAATTTAAAACGTAGCGTGAGTAACGTGTGAGCCACCATCTGACGGTACGTACCAGCTTTAATATCACATTACAGTGTAGCGGTATCGCTTCTTCATTATTAAATTATTATAATAATATTGTTTATCATTTTTATCTGTTGCTTAACAACTATAACTTCCTCCTATTATCACGGTTGCTTTGAATGTTAACAACTTTGATAATTTACAAATAAATATTATATATATTTATATGTAAATTATCAAAGTTGTTAACATTCAAAGCAACCATGATAATAGGAGGAAGTTATAGTTGTTAAGCAACAGATAAAAATGATAAACAATATTATTATAATAATTTAATAATGAAGAAGCGATACCGCTACAACAGCTTTAATAATTTGCAAGATTTTTAACCTTACAAATCGACATTTTAATAAACGACGGAGGGTACTTCCAGTTATCCTAGAGAGTTGATATTTGGAGGAAGATTGTTCTTTGGCTAAAACCATCCAGAAATCATGCTAAAAACTGGATATTTTTACCCGGAAATGATAATTTTTACAATCAACATTATATACAATGTTAATCTTATGAAAAGTGTTTTCTACATGATAGTTTTAATTTAATATAGGTTAATATATAATGATACACTATATATGATCTGTGATTGGATAATTACATTAGCAAATTACATCTCATTTATTAACGATATTCAACCAAACTAAATAAAATTTTCTGTCTTTCTTTTTAACAACTATATAATTTTATTAAACTTTTATATCTTAAGTATAAAAACTTTGCAAAAAGTAATGATATCCGACAAAAAACAAATATATGAGGGGGGCCAAGTTTTCGTATAAAAAAAATATTGATATCCCAGCAAAAACAAAAGTATTCGCCAACAAAATGGTGAAATCTATGTATGTACAAAGCATTTCCACTTTTGCTTTAACAAAAGTGAAAAAATGATAGGTGTATATTTATTGGGTATGTTTTTCAGGTGCCGGTATTTTATATTTTACTTGGCAAGTGGTCAGACTTTATAACACTTAATATACAAAGTAATAAACTTAAAATGAGAGACTTACTCAATAAATATATCCCAATTATTTTCTTACTTTTGTTAAAAAACTTGATCTTTACATACATTTCAATACTTTATTGGTGGGCATTTTTGTTTTTGCTGGGTTATCAATACTTTTTGTATGCGAAAGCTTGGCCCCTCTAATATTTCTGTTTTTTGTCAGATTTAGTTTTTCTTTTAGGTTTAATAAAAACTATGAAATTTTAATGATATTAAATTTTGTGCAAGCAAACAGCAGTTTCATTCAAAAGCATTTATGTACAATTTTTATATAATAATTAAAATTTGCACAATTATTGTATTAATTCGAAAATCCTGCTGGTTTTTTGATTTATTATTCCACGTAATAAATTAATTCAATAATAAATTCAACATTAATATACAAGATTTAAACTATATATTTCTTGTATGGATGCGGTAATATCAATTTTGAATATATTCTTTGACATTTTAATTATATAACACCACCCGCCGATCAAATGCATTCAGAAAAATATAATCTTTTAATTGTGAAGTGTTCTTTAATGATAAAAGAATCGCAGTAATTGACTCTTACAGATAATAAGTAATACATACATTTTTTTTATAGTTTGCTTGCAATCAACTCCACAAAGATTATTCAAAAATTGATTTCTCAATACTCTCGGGGCTATTATACATTTGCAAAACATATAGAGATAATACGTTTTTTTATTGGTGAGAAAGTTTTGTGGGCATAAAACAAATTTCGGTAAATATAATTGCTGACACTGTAATTAGCAAAATGACTCATAATTAATACGTGTTTATTCTAGCCTAGATGCTTGATAACCACGAACCGATTTCTGTTTTCAGGCGGGAAGCAATCTCTTATTTCATTCCAGTTTATATCATAACCAGATTAAGGGAAAACACGAATCACTAGATTTGGATGATGTATTTCTAAATTCATCCTGAGAAACTAGAACTTAGCTTACACTCAACTAAACAATATAGTCAATTAATCTGGATACAAAGACTGGCTAACGTTCGGTACCTATCAATCGCATATTAAATCAAGGGAAAGTAACAACTAACTGAGATAATTGCTTAAATAACCGGTATATACTGAGGTTATTCAAAAACAGGAGTTGTTTATATGGAAAAAAGGGACATTTTATTTTATCTCTTACCATTTCAATGATGGATATTGTTCCTCCTGGCGGGGTTATATCGTTTTTTAGTTATGGTGTCTACGGACATACAGATAGAAGGACATGCGGAGATGAACATATTATTTTATGAACACCTATACCAAAAAGTTTTTTCTTTGTAGTCAATATTTCCAACCGTTACAAAGTTATAATACCCTGGTATATATTATTTGTATCGTAAAGCCCATTTTTCAAACCCATCTGTATAAAACCATAACTGGATCATTGTACTACGGTATATATGGCTAGTTTGTGGCTGCATAGGTTGTTGGTGGAAGAGATCATGAGAGAAATCCCGTTTGTGATTCCGGTCTCGAAATATTTCATTTTGTTTCACCTGAATTCATTTGTGTGGCATGTTTGCCTGCAGGGAACGTGTTTCGCCTAAAAAGAGTTTATATGGCTTACAGGCTTTATCCTAAGAATTAATATTATCAAAACACATGGCGTTAAGACTAATATATTTTTTATTAACTATCAATGTTTTGCAAGCAAAACATATTCTAGATAAATTATCGATTTCTATGAATTATATACTAGGGGTTTTTTTCTTTATGTTTAATACAAAAAGTTCCTAAGCGAATTAGTTAACGATCAATGATTTTAACACAATATGTATATATTAACAGTGTTAACAATGGTTAATTCAAATTCAAAGAAAAACTTCTTTAGTGCATTTATAAATGTTGAACAGATTCAGCTTTACAATAACGTATAGCTAAGCAGCTATTAAATGAATAAATTAAATAAATAATATACAATTACAAATTATATTATTAGTGTGCTTGTGCTGTTTGTAGTTAGACAAAAAACATTATTTACTTGTAAGGAAGAAGAAACAATTTAACATGGAATAAATTTGGTGACTATAAGGAAACAAATTAAAAACTTGTATATATAGACGTAAGCATATTCAATTACACGGAAGATAAACGAATAAGATCGGGATATTACCTTTTACAAAAGTACAGAAAAAGTGTTGATTGTATTAAATTAAGCATGTATTTGAAATTTTCCTAAAAACATATTTTTATTTCTGGCTATCGTTTCAGAAACACAACTCCTTCATCAGAAAAAAAAGATTTATTATCATTTTTTATTAATTTGAATGTGCATTTTTTTTCAAATGCACCATTTTAAAAATCGATACAACTTAATAATATGTTGTTTTCGGAATAACTCCGACAATAATTTAAAATTGAACTACAAACAGGCGATTGTATACCGGAAGATAGCCGTATAGAATTCCGAAATTGTTCTTTTTTATGGTATTTTATACGGTTTTTATCTTGTGAAATGTGATGGACAAATAAAATTCCAGACGGGGCAGAACGAGGTGGTAAAGACAGGTTATTATAAACACATATAAAACTAAAGGAAATGCAGAAAAAATAAGTTTATGCACAAAACTCATACACTAGGACAGCATCATCATCTTCGCTAACTATTCCCGCAGGTGAAAAATGAAATGACGAGACTCTGTTGTCATTTGTCATCCAAGAGCCACAGGAGTTTTAAAATCAGCCACTTCACTTGAATGCCCTATCAAGCCTGATGTCAGTTGTGCCTGCTGGAAGACATTGTGAAACATTGCGGTAGAATGAGGTTCCCCATTGGTCAGAATGGGAGACAGGATCACCCGTTCTGCCCCAGAAACACGATTCGGGTTAGGAGGATAAGTTCGCTCGAAAAATATACGTAAACAAACATTTAACTACACCAAACTAAAGACAATTAAAAGTACTTCAAGCTTGCACTAACTGTTGTTGTAATGTAAACAAGTATTTACACCGCATCTTGGCTACAAGATCATCATAAATGATAATACAGGAGCAAAAAAACACAAAACTAAAACTTCACACCCCAACGACCAAGAAAACTAGACTAACGTGAATGTCGTAGTTTAACAACCACAGGTTGGCCTAGTTCCACGTATTGTCGCTCGATAGTAGCATTCTCTTGACACCGAAAATCGTCAAACTTCATTCCAACCTGGCACCTCGTTGTACCCCGGGTTCTCTTACATCATTTTTACTTAAAACAACTCAGGTTTTCCGATATTATTTTTAAGAACTCTAGAAAACTTAGGAAAGTTGCTAAAAATTCTAGTCAAGTCTTTTACATTATCTATATTTATATCTATACATAGTATAAAAGGAAGTCGCCTTCTGCTTCTATCTGTATGCTTATCCGCTAACTCCTTCAAAACCACGCAACAGATTTTGAAACGGTTTTCACCATCATGTAGATAATTTTTTCCGAAAGGTTTAGTATGTATATTATAGTATAGTACATGTATAGTACATCCTAATTAAAATTTTTTTTATGTAAATAATAAAGATATTTCGTAACCAAGAAGAACTTACTTTCATGGCTTACGTATTTAATTTTAAGTTAATACACTAAAGTTACATATCACCTTAGCTACATATTGTACACAAGTAACTAAATTATTTTTTAAACTCTCACATGTGATATATTGTAATAGGGTGGATATAACCATATATTTGGCTGTTGTTTGTTATCGATTCTCCGATCAATGAGCTCAGATCAAAGTGTAGTAATAGTATTGTATATACATTATTAGCGCTTTATATTTTGTATCAAGTTAATATCTGGTACGTATTTCACTTCTCTTTGGAACACGATAGAATGTTGGGGTTTGCTCCTCTTCTACCGTGGGTCGTTCCGGTATAGCTGTACCACCGCAATCGGCCCTTTTAATACAATTCAAAAATAATTGGTACATTTATATGCTTTATTCGTATAGATGTTCAGACGCGTTACTCAATCTGTCAAAAATCAAACTATATTTTTAACAATAAACATGCTTTTACTTGCTTTTTTTATACTCAATGAACAGTAAACAAATTTAAATAACCACGCGGGTGACTAGTATTTAATAAATTTAAAAATTATTTGATATTTTCGTAAAAAGTATTTTATTAGCGAATTTCCTGAAAGGAAATGCAGTTATTATTTTTGCACCGATATATATATATATATATATATATATATATATAGAGAGAGAGAGAGAGAGAGAGACAGAGAGAGAGAGTGAGAGAGAGAATAAATCATCGTAAAATCGCCCTTCAAAAAATCTCATCATAAAAAAATCTCCCTTAATATTCGAAAAATCGGAAAATTTATATGAAGTAAAATAAATATTTACAATTTAAGATTGAAAGTTCGAAATATCTTTATGTTCACATTAGAGTTTGAGAAAAATGATTCGATAATGAATTGAAGCAAACTTTTTTTCTACAACTTTACTCTTTATACATTCGATTTTTCTAATATTAGAGAGATATTTTATATTTTGTGTTTTCTTCTTTCTATATATCTCCTTGACCTATGCCATTTTATTAATAAAATTGTGCAAATACCCAAACCATATCAGATGCGACATTTCATTTTGACTAGACTATAATTCTGGACGCTAGAGAGAAATTTATGTATTCTAACGAAATTCGCTAAGTTGACGCGGCGAACTGCATAACGAATTCCTGCCTAACGAATTTTTTTTTTTACTATAATTTCGGTAATACTGTTCATTCCTTCCTATAAGTAAAAATATAATAATGAATATAATGAAGAAAAAAATGATCTATGATTATATTTTTCTGAGGACGGAACTGTTTCCAAAACTACTATAGTCAAAAAGAAAAATATTTTTTAAGAAAACTTCGAATATTATAAAGTTCTTATAAATGCTGATTGATTATGCATGCTCTGAGAACTCTTTGACGCTGTAAAGTTAATTTATTTCTGCAGAGATAAGTAAACCAAAACCGTTCTATTTAAAAAATCGATACAATTATTTAAAATATCTATTAATAATATCAAAGAACTGTATGTAAATGCTGACATAACTACTATTTTCTCTGAGATTGTAACAATTGAGTAAGTAGGTAGCTAACTAAATTCACACGGGTAAATACGCTACGCTACTACCTATGATTAGATACGTTGTTACCTTTTAAATTCTTTAAATAATGAAGTTATTCAAAATTTTGAAATGATATCTAACAAGACAAAACAAGATAGCCAATATGCCTCTGGTGATATAATAATTGGATTAGATATTCTAGGTAATTTATTATACGAAAAATACTTAACATAATCATTTTACATGAAATATAAATATTTTTAATACCAGGAAAAGCATATTTAAATATTAAATATTAAATAAAAAGTAAATCAACTAAAACATACTTTTACTAACAAGTAAGAAGAAATTTTAATATAACAAAGTTACTATACTTAAAACTATTCATTTCTTTATTTAATATGCCATTATGGCTAAACGTATTTGGTTTGTATTATCAAGTGTAAAGACGGAACTACGATTGCATGCATATGCACGTGTTAATTTGCTCAGTAGCCGAAAACTGCTACTTAGAACATGCTTATGCGATAAAGTAGCGAGCATCTAATTTTTAAGAACGATTTCCACCACACGAATGATTTATACCCGGTATATAATATATACCAGGGTATATTAAGTTTACTTCTGAATTTGTTGAACGGTTGAAAATAGTAATCGTAGAAAAAAATTTTATTATAAGTGCTCATAAAATGACCTAATTAGTCCCTTTCAGCATGTCCGTCCGTTTGCCTGTAGACACGATAACTTAAAAACAAATAGACACAACGAATTGATTTTGTGTGTTCTAGAAGTAAAAAGTAAGGTCAAGTTCGTGGAGGGACAAAAACGGATCATGTTTGGGCAAAATGGGCAAAACTACCTATCTTTGAAACTGTAAGAGATAAAACACAAATTTTTAGGCAAAAAATGTTCCTTTTTTAAACATAAACAACTTTTGTTATAAACTTTGTTTCAGAAATTCAGTATATACCGAGTATTTAAGCAATTAACTCAGATAGTTGTTATTTTCACTTGTTATATGTGAGTTTAGTATATTAAAGTGAATTTTAATACTAACTAACTTACAACCGTTTAAGGGCGTCATAAAGAGCTCTGCACATTATCAATATTATTCAAGGATTAATCCAATTAATCTACGGAAGCCCAATGTTAAATTTGACATAATTGTTATCAGAAAACAAACAATATGTTGATGTAGAAAAACATAATACAAAAAAGAGTGTTTTATTTTTTCGGCTTGTCTAATTTCCCTGAGCCTAAAAAATTTTCTTAATTCGTTTTCTTAATTTGTTTATAACTTTTTTTTTAAATGACTACAAAGTTGTTACTTATTAAAAATATTGGTAATAACTCGACAAAATTTCAGTTTTTTGAATAAATATAATAATTCGACAAGAAATTTTGCAAATCTTTCGAAAAAATGAAGTTTTTCGAAAAAAGGCCCTTTTGTAAAATCATTCCTCTTGATCTAGAAATTATTGTAGAACAATTTTTCAAAGCTCAATCTCTTCGTCTTGACTTGTACTATCATAAAATTGTAACAGAAAGTAAAATTTGTTAATTTTTGATGCCATTTTTTTTGTTCGGTTTTTTGCGTTTTTTTAGTACTTTGTTATTATCGTAATCAAACCAACATTACGTTTAAAGTTGTTTATTTTTAAAAAAGGAACATTTTTTGTCTTTTCATTTTTTTTCTATCTCGGATGGTTTCAATGAGAAGCAGTTTTGCCAATTTTGCCTAAACATGGGTCAATTTTGCACATTCGAACTTGACATTACTTTTTTGTTCTCGAATACACAAACAAAATTTCAGCTCGTTACCTCTTTTCGTTTTGGAGTTATCGTGTTCACAGACGGTCGGACATACGGAAATGGCCAAATTAGGCCGTTTTATGAACACCTATGCCAATCATATATGTCCGTGATTAATATTTTCAAGCATAACAAAGTCGGGACTAAACTTAATATACCTTGGTATATTTACATATATCGGGTTGAAAATGTTTATCTCTTATAGATTCTGCATCGATGCCTTATCACAATATCGGTTGTAAATAGTAACAAAAATGAAATGTACCAATAATAGGCATGATAGGTAGGTATGATACGCCAAAAACCAAACTTATTGAACTTGATGTCATCAAAACCAACAAAAACCGGTTTTAATCTACCAGAGTCAAATTTTAACGGATGAAACTTCAGTTCTACTAATGGAAAATTGGAAGAAATGTTTTTTTTTATTATTAAAAAAACGTTTACCTCACTATCGGTAATAACAGGTAAATTCAATATTGTACCAAAACTATAGTAGGTATAAAAAATCATTCTATTCAAATCAGGTAAAATTTGGCCATGAAACTCAAAAAAACAGATTTTTTAAACTTGAGGACGTAATCAAAATCATCAAAAATGGTTTTTGGTCGAATTGATTCGATACCATTAAATTTTTTATGCAAGTAATATATTTTTCATATGTAAATGATTTTATCTCTTTCAGGTTTTTTTATCAAGCGAATACCGCATCTTAAAATCAGTAATAGCTGGCGAACAATTGAAATATAATAACCCTTGTACACAAAGCCATAAATAAACGGTCCTTTTTCAAAATTTTATAAGTAATTTGTCCCAGAATCATTCAGTTTCCGAGAGAATACTTCGGATAAAATTTGTTAATTATAAATATACTAACATATTTTATTCGAAACATTTACCCAAAAACCGAATGAATTAGATACAAGTCAACTAAAAAATTTTGAAAAATGGGCGCTACTTTTGTGGCTAATACGCTTGGCCACAAAAGTTGATGTCATGGTTTTAAACTTTATAATTTATTTGTGCCTAATATTTTCGGTTTTCGAAAAAAAATTCAAATAAAAGTTATTATATTTATAATGAACACTTTATTTCGAAAAAAAAAAATCGTTATGGCAAAAAATCAATCATGAATTTGTTTAAAATGACTTCATAGTCCCAAAGATAGTAATTATCAAAAAATTCCATAAAAATCGGATACAATTTGGGTATGATATGCAAAAAATATATTTTTTCAATTTGATGACATAAAAATCCATATAAAAGATTTTTTGATCTGTCTTAAAATTATAAACGATTTCGAAAAAGAAGAAAAATAAATAATTTTTTTCTACATTATTTAATTGGTAAATAATTTGAACACGCTTTGATTGAAGTTAACCTAAAAACACCTGTGTGAGCAAATCTTGCAACTCATTTTGCACACAAAATATGCAACAAAAAACAAATTACAAATTTGGTGGAAGCGTTGGTAAAAAAACGTAATTATTTTTAGTACAAATTTGGTGGAAGCATTTGTAAATATGATAAATTAAATTAGATTGTTTAGTCAGAATGTGTAATTAAACAATTAATGTAGCTAACTGAGTTAATTGTTTGAATACCCAGTATATACTGAGTTGTATCAATGTTTGAATTGTTTTTCAATTTTTCAATTATCTCACAATTTAAAAAAATCTCTTTTGGTTTGAGCACACTTTTGAGCACAAATTATGAGAAAACAATTGAGTTTATGGAAAAATTTTTCAAAAAAAAGTTGTTTATTTCAAAACAGAAGAAGATTTTTTGTTATTAAATTTTTGTTATACCTCTTACGGTTTCAAAGATAGGCAATTTTGTCAATTTTTCCCAAACATGGTACGATTTTGCCCATTAACAAACTGGACCTTAATTTTTTGCTCTTGAACACACAAAAAAATTTCAGCTCGTTTACTCTTTTCGTTCTTGAGATATCGGGTGCACAGACAGACGGATGGACATGCAGAAATGGCCGAATTAGGTCATTTTATGAACACATATGCCAAATATTCATGCCTACGATCAATATTTTTAAGCGTTACAAAGTCGTAATCAAACTTAATATACCTTGTAAATTTACAAATACTGGGTATAAAAATAAAGTAAAATATTAGTAGGCAACATATTAAAAACAACAAATATAAATATTGTAAAAGTAAGGGACGCTTTGTGTTGAAAATTTCTTTGAGAAGACAATGATGATTGAATTTCACCACCCCATGCTTTTATAAGTTTTTTTATTTTTTACTTTAATAAAAAAAAGTATTTTATTAGTGTTTTTTATTTGCTTTTCTTAAAACTTTTAAGAAAAATTGAAAACCGATCAATTTCAACAATTCTATTTTGTGTATACTTAAACGTAACAATACTATACCTATGTCAATCTCCAGTACGGTTACAAAGACTCATGTATGAAAGAACAAGCGTATACTATATAGACTAAGATCTTCATACTTGTATTTCAGTAACCCTACTGGAGATTGACATTGGTATAGTATAGAAACGAAATTAATACTGTCAATGTCATGAAAAAATTGACTTGTCAAGATAATCATCCATGATGTAATGGTTAGCGCACTGGGCGTGATATCCAGAGGCCCAGGGTACGTAATCGGCCCTGGCGGATATCTCGCGTTAATTTTTTTAAATATTAATATCAATCAATTTGTTTATGAGATATTTGTCCCACTTTACGTAAAATAAAAACCTGTTTTCTCTTTTTTAGAAAATATCGTTTTAAATTATTAATAGGCGCTACGATAGGCCCATAACTTTAACAGCCATTAATTTGTAGATTTGTATTTAATCACAGATTCTTAAGATATTAGAAAGCCCTAAAAAAAAGGTATGAGCCCGGAACTCATGCATGATGCGAAAACTATATCCTATATACAATAGCAATGTATTTATATACAATATTAAATTCCTATTTAAAACACGAATGCCGATAATTGCCGACTGTCACAAAGCCGATCGTTACATAAAGAACGTGATAATCTAATCAGAAGTTTTATTTCACTCCCCATATAAAATCATACTTGCATAGCCTCGCTATAGATGTTTTCACATTTAAAAAAACGATATTGACTAGAATCACTTCCTAAAATAATATGTATAAACCTTGAATAAACTCCCCCGTGTAACTGTGTGGTGTACTGCCTACGTTGATCTTATTGATCAAACTGATTTAAAGTAATATTTTAATAATTAGATAGATAATAGTACTACTGATTCAATCAATAATAACATTATTATAATAATAATAATAATAATAATAATAATAATAATAATAATAATAATAATAATAATAATAATAATAATAATAATAATAATAATATATGCAATATATTATAATAATAGTAATATATACCTACAGCATCAGCAGCTAATATAATAAAGTTGACATATAGTTCCGTATTGACAGTAATACTTAATCATTTTCTACTTTCAATTGTTTTCAACTTTTGTTATTTGATGTCAATAATAATTTCCATGGTTAACTAGATGGATAGAGAAGAATTTCATGACAATAAATATAAATTGTAAAAACAGTCGTATATATTTATTTATATATTATATTTAAAAAAATCTGGTAAGAAGCACTCATGTAACCTCTATATAGATACTTCACTTCATAAAAAACTGTATCAAATCCAAAATAATTCGACGATCCATCTGCGACATAAATTCCATTAGCCCGTTTCAACTTAAATCTACAATCTGACGTATCATTTCACGCTGTTTTACATAACGTCTAATCGTTGACCAGCTGCATTGATAAATGCAAAACGTTTAAACAATATTGCGTGTCAAAGTTCAGTAATTATATAAAACCGCTAAACGTCGTTCAGTTGTTTTACATAACGGAGTTGTTATGTAAAACAAATAGCGGTTTTGTGAAATAGTGGATTCGACGATCCATCTGCGACATATATATAATGAAATTTGGTATCTCTTTATAATTAATAAATTGAAAAATGTATATTTAGTAGTTATTGAAAATTAATTTTACTACAATTTAGTTCCTTATCATTTTTTCTGTTACTCGAATATTTACAGGAATATTGACGAAAATTAAAAATTGAAAATTAAAATATGATTGAAAATTAAAATATTAAAAGAGATATTGTATATTTTCTGATTCCTTCTTTCTCTAGGTCCTCTTTACCGTTTACTGATTTTAATCACTAACGAACTTAATCTTCCAAGTATCAAAAGCATCTCTGATACAAAATTTCATTTTGATCGAAATAAAATTTGATCGGACTAGAGTATCTACAGACATTTTATTTATATAACTATCTTTAAATAAGATCTATTTTCATAAGAGAAGTGATGTATTTATTTTGAGCTGCCTAATGAATGTTTTTTTTAGTGTTAGTTTTTTTCAGTGCATTACCGTCTAATTATAACGTTATTTATAGTGTGTACATGGAGGTAGTAATATATTACATACCACGTTGTAATCTGTAGATAGAGGTAAAATACAGAAAGAGAAGTAAGTATTATTGGTAGATAGATTGTTGTTACTACTTCAAGATAAAAATATTGATAGTTTTAAGAAAGAATAAATGGCCATTGGACGACAATAACAACGTCAATTGATAGACATACATACATACATACATACATACATACACAGACCAAAAACAAAACATAGAGAAAAACACAATATACATATGTAAATTAGTTTGGATAGTAAAATAATATTAAAGAGTGTACTTTGTGATTCAAAATGCGTTTATGCTATTGATTTGAGAACCAGTAAATCTAATTCAAAACAACGTATGTCTGTTTCTGTCATGTGATATCTTTTAAATCCACAACAATAATAACAATACCAATACGTTCGTGTATTATCTTTACCAAGTGCCTGTCTACAGTGAAAATTATTTACACCAGCATCGAAAGAATAACTAGAACCCCCTTGTACAGTCAAATTTTTAATCAAAATAATAGTATGGTAGCTTTTACCCGTAAATTTTTAATTTTTCGATAACGGATATAAACTTTGTTTGATTTTAAACGAAGAAGATAAAGTTGAATTGTTTATTTATTAATTTTCAGATTACGTCATCGCAATTTAACGTGATACTCTTTTTAATGAACTTTTTTATCGAAAATATTTATGAAGTTATAGTTATTACCAGTGAATTTCTCCAGGTGGAATTTATGACGACGTGGAAGAGCAAATATTAATTAATTGCCTTTTAAAGGATCTCTTTATTACTAATATTTTTGTTTTTAACATATTTTCAAATTGTTTTTTGTAAACTAGCGTCTATTTATTTCCATTGTTAGTATGGTTGAAAATATGTTAATAGTAAATAAACAAAATTAATAATACAATATCATCAAAAATGATAGTGAAGGATCATATGCATAGCACTACCATAACATCTAAGGTAGATCAGTTGGTAGAGCGTTGGTCTAGAATGCCAGAGGTCGTGGGTTCGATCCCCATCCCTAGATGTGTATGATTTTTCATATCAAGCATTTGGTGTCAAAAAAATGTTATTTTTGTTTTTTATTGGGCGGCACGATTATCACCAAGCTTGTGGACGAACTTACACGTGGTCAAGCGTTGTAAAACTGATCGAAGATGTCTAAAGATTTTTTTTAAACAGTAAAAGACATGAGTCTTTATTTATGTCTTTTGCAGGTCTCTTAAGCTAGCGGACTAAAAATGTAGGCTACAAATGGGACCTAGTTGGGCATTTGTAGCCTATTTGCAGCCAATTTGTTACGCTATTAAAAAATTTGTAGCCTTAGCCAAAATTAAAAAAATTAGGTATCCGCTAGCTTAATATGAAGCTAGCGGATACCACAATAATCAATGTTTGGAAGCTTCGAATTACAATTGTAAGTGCATAAAAATTTGTAGCCAGCCAAGATCTACGGGATAGAAACAATTAAAATGTATTTCAAATGCAAAAATGTATTTTACAGTAAAAATAGTGTAATTTAACATGCAGCGGCTAGGGATAAAAATTTCAAAAGTATTTTTTTGCTATCAGAATCGTTTTTTTAGACTAAAAACAGATAACCACTATGGCTACAAGTATCGAAAGAATTGTTTTACAGAAAGAAAGGTTTACTTAAACTAAAAACGGGCAGCTGCTATGGCTACAAATTTCAAATTGACGAAACAAGAGTAGCTACAATGACATAAAATTTCAAAGTAATTTTTTTCAATAAAAATAAATTTTTTTTAATGAGAAAGCAGCTATGGCACAAAATGTCAAAAGTATCGTTTTACAACTAAACAGTTTTTCTTAACTAAAACCGGGAAGCGGTTATGGGTACAAAGTCCAGCATTATCGAATAATTTTTTTTTCTAAAAAAGAGTTTTTTTCGATATAAACCGGCAGCTGCTACGCCAACAAATTTCAGAAGTATTATTAAACAGTGACAATTATATTTTTTTACCCTAAATGAGTAGCCGCTACGGCAACGAATTTCAAATTGACTTTAAACGAGAGTAGACACATGGCTACAAATTTCAAATTATTATTTTTCTAAAAAAGAGTTTTTTTCAATATAAACCGGCAGACACTACGGCAACAAATTTCAGAAGCATTATTAAACAGTGAACATTATGTTTTTTCACCCTAAGTGGGTAGCCGCTACGGCAACAAATTTCAAATTGACTTTTATTGAGAGTAGACACATGGCTACAAATTTCAAATTATTATTTTTCTAAATATGAGTTTTTTTCAATATAAACCAGCAGCCGCTACGGCAACAAATTTCCGGAGTATTATTTAACAGTGACAATTATGTTTTTTTACTCTAAGTGTGTAGCCGCTACGGCAACAAATTTCAAAATGACTTTTATTGAGGGTAGACACATGGCTACAAATTTCAAATTATTATTTTCCTAAAAATGAGTTTTTTTTCGATATAAACCGGCAAGCGCTACGGCATTATATTTCTGGAGTATTATTTAACAGTGACAATTATGTTTTTTCACTCTAAGTGAGTAGCCGCTACGGCAACAAATTTCAAATTGACTTTAATTGAGAGTAGACAAATGGCTACAAATTTCAAATTATTATTTTTCTAAAAAAGAGTTTTTTTCGATATAAACCGGCAACCGCTACGGCAACAAATTTCAAAATTAATTATTAAACGGTGACAATTATGTTTTTTCACCCTAAGTGTGTAGCCGCTACGGCAACAAATTTCAAATTGACTTTTATTGAGAGTAGACACATGGCTACAAATTTCAAATTATTATTTTTCTAAAAAAGAGTTTTTTTCGATATAAACCGGCAGCCGCTACGGCAACAAATTTCCGGAGTATTATTAAACAGTGACAATTATGTTTTTTCACCCTAAGTGTGTAGCCGCTACAGCAACAAATTTCAAATTGACTTTTATTGAGAGTAGACACATGGCTACAAATTTCAAATTATTATTTTTCTAAAAAAGAGTTTTTTTCGATATAAACCAGCAGCCGCTACGGCAACAAATTTCAGAAGTATAAATAAACAGTGAAAATTATGTTTTTTCACCCTAAATGTGAAGCCGCTAAGGCAACAAATTTCAAAATTGACTTTGAACGAGAGTAGACACATGGCTACAAATTTCAAATTATTATTTTTCTAAAAAAGAGTTTTTTTCGATATAAACCGGCAACCGCTACGGCAACAAATTTCAAAATTAATTAGTAAACGGTGACAATTATGTTTTTTCACCCTAAGTGTGTAGCCGCTACGGCAACAAATTTCAAATTGATTTTTATTGAGAGTAGACACATGGCTACAAATTTCAAATTATTATTTTTCTAAAAAAGAGTTTTTTTCGATATAAACCGGCAGCCGCTACGGCAACAAATTTCAGAAGTATAAATAAACAGTGAAAATTACGTTTTTTCACCCTAAGTGTGTAGCCGCTACGGCAACAAATTTCAAATTGACTTTTATTGAGAGTAGACACTTGGCTACAAAATTCAAATTATTATTTTTCTAAAAAAGAGTTTTTGTCGATATAAACCGGCAACCGCTACGGCAACAAATTTCAAATTGACTTTTATTGAGAGTAGACCCATGGCTACAAATTTCAAATTATTATTTTTCTAAAAAAGAGTTTTTTTCGCTATAAACCGGCAGCCGCTACGGCAACAAATTTCAGAAGTATAAATAAACAGTGAAAATTATGTTTTTTCACCCTAAGTGTGTAGCCGCTACGACAACAAATTTCAAATTGACTTTTATGGAGAGTAGACACATGGCTACAAATTTCAAATTATTATTTTTCTAAATATGAGTTTTTTCGATATAAACCGGCAACCGCTACGGGAACAAATTTCAGAAGTATTTTTAAACAGTGACAATTATGTTTTTTCACCCTAAGTGTGTTGCCGCTACGGCAACAAATTTCAAATTGACTTTTATTGAGAGTAGACACATGGCTACAAATTTCAAATTATTATTTTTTCTAAAAATTATTTTTTCTGATTTACAGTTAGTTACAGTAGGAGCTACCCATTTACAGTTTAAAAAAATTGTCATTATTAACATTCCTGAAATTTGTTGCCGTAGCGGCTGCCAGTTCATATCGAAAAAAACTCTTTTTTAGAAAAAAATTGTTTTGAAATTTGTAACCATGTGTCTACTCTCAATAAAAGTCAATTTGAAATTTGTTACCGTAGCGGCTACTCACTTAGAGTGAAAAACCTAATTGTCACTGTTTAATAATACTCCAGAAATATAATGCCGTAGTGCTTGCCGGTTTATATCGAAAAAAAACTCATTTTTAGAAAAATAATATTTTGAAATTTGTAGCCATGTGTCTACTCTCGTTCAAAGTCAATTTGAAATTTGTTGCCGTAGCGGCTACACACTTAGGGTGAAAAAACATATTTGTCACTGTTTAATTATACTTCTGAAATTCGTTGCCGTAGCGGTTGCCGGTTTATATCGTAAAAAACTCATTTTTGGAAAAATATTAATTTGAAATTTGTAGCCATGTGTCTACTCTCAATAAAAGTCAATTTGAAATTTGTTGCCGTAGCGGCTACCCACTTAGGGTGAAAAAACATAATTTTCACTGTTAAATAATACTCCAGAAATATAATGCCGTAGCGCTTGCCTGTTTATATCGAAAAAAAACTCATTTTTATGAAAATAATAATTTGAAATTTGTAGCCATGTGTCTACCCTCAATAAAAGTCAATTTGAAATTTGTTGCCGTAGCGGCTACCCACTTAGGGTGAAAAAACATAATGTTCACTGTATAATAATGCTTCTGAAATTTGTTGCCGTAGCGGCTGCCGAGTTATATCGAAAAAAACTCTTTTTTAGAAAAATAATAATTTGAAATTTGTAGCCATGTGTCTACTCTCGTTCAAAGTCAATTTGAAATTTGTTGCCGTAGCGGCTACACACTTAGGGTGAAAAAACATAATTGTCACTGTTTAATTATACTTCTAAAATTTGTGGCCGTAGCGGTTGCCGGTTTATATCGTAAAAAACTCATTTTTAGAAAAATATTAATTTGAAATTTGTAGCCATGTGTCTACTCTCAATAAAAGTCAATTTGAAATTTGTTTCCGTAGCGGCTACATACTTAGGGTGAAAAAACATAATTGTCACTGTTTTATAATACTTCTGAACGTTGTTGCCGTAGCGGTTGCCGGTTTATATCGAAAAAAAAACTTTTTTAGAAAAATAATAATTTGAAATTTGTAGCCATATGTCTACTCTCGTTCAAAGTCAATTTGAAATTTGTTGCCGTAGCGGCTACACTTTTAGGGTGCAAAAACATAATTGTCACTGTTTAATAATACTTCTGAAGTTTGTTGGCGTAGCAGCTGCCGGTTTATATCGAAAAAAACTATTTTTTTAGAAAAATATTAATTTGAAATTTGTAGCCATGTGTCTACTCTCAATAAAAGTCAATTTGAAATTTATTGCCGTAGCGGCTACTCACTTTGAGTAAAAAAACATAATTGTCACTGTTAAATAATACTCCAGAAATATAATGCCGTAGCGCTTGCCGGTTTATATCGAAAAAAAACTCATTTTTATGAAAATAATAATTTGAAATTTGTAGCCATGTGTCTACTCTCAATAAAAGTCAATTTGAAATTTGTTGCCGTAGCGGCTACACACTTAGAGTAAAAAAACATAATTGTCACTGTTTAATAATACTCCGGAAATTTGTTGCCGTAGCGGCTGCTGGTTTATATGGAAAAAAACTCATATTTAGAAAAATAATAATTTGAAATTTGTAGCCATGTGTCTACTCTCGTTCAAAGTCAATTTGAAATTCGTTGCCGTAGCGGCTACTCATTTAGGGTAAAAAAATATAATTGTCACTGTTTAATAATACTTCTGAAATTTGTTGGCGTAGCAGCTGCCGGTTTATATCGAAGAAAACTCTTTTTTAGAAAAAAAAATTATTCGATAATGCTGGACTTTGTACCCATAACCGCTTCCCGGTTTTAGTTAAGAAAAACTGTTTAGTTGTAAAACGATACTTTTGACATTTTGTGCCATAGCTGCTTTCTCATTTAAAAAAATTTATTTTTATTGAAAAAAATTACTTTGAAATTTTATGTCATTGTAGCTACTCTTGTTTCGTACTTGTATCTTGTATCTTTCGATACTTGTAGCCATAGTGGTTACCTGTTTTTAGTCTAAAAAAACGATTCTGATAGCAAAAAAATACTTTTGAAATTTTTATCCCTAGCCGCTGCATGTTAAATTACACTATTTTTACTGTAAAATACATTTTTGCATTTGAAATACATTTTAATTGTTTCTATCCCATAGATCTTGGCTGGCTACAAATTTTTACAATTGTAATTCGAAGCTTCCAAACATTGATTATTGTGGTATCCGCTAGCTTCATATTAAGCTAGCGGATACCTAATTTTTTTAATTTTGGCTAAGGCTACAAATTTTTTAATAGCGTAACAAATTGGCTGCAAATAGGCTACAAATGCCCAACTAGGTCCCATTTGTAGCCTACATTTTTAGTCCGCTAGCTTAAGAGACCTGTCTTTTGCCTAAATAGCAATCCACCAGAGGCACTTACTATTTTGTGAAACTCTTGTCGATTACAAAACATCTAAATTTCAAATTTTTTCTTATTTAAACAAATTGTCAAATTTTAATTCTATTTCTTTATGTTCCAGGTAAGTGGAATAAAATTCCAATCATATATATATTTTCGAATTGAAAACTAATTGTAAGTATATATTTTATCAGTCCAAGTGGCGGAGCGGTCTAAGGCGTTATGTCTGCGAAGTATGCCTACTTGGAAATTGGAGATTGTGGGTTCGAATCCCGACATCAGCAGTTTGTCAATTATAAACAAAAAAAAAAAAAAAGGGAGCGATAAATTGACAAAACTGTCGTCGTATGGACAAGAACGAAGTAACCGCCTATGCTTGAGAAGGTTTTCTGCAGTTTCATTCACGAATTCCAGATGAATATCGGTATAGTTCCTATCATAGTCGGCTGCAGCCACATATCCTACCAATTCCTAGTCTATACACAAAAATTCCTTCCACTCCACTCATATCCTCACATCCTTAGGCATCACAATGGAACTTATGGTCGAAGTGTAGCCCGTCCAGAGCAGCCCCTACAATCTATCTATCTAAGTATATATTTTTATAAATAATAATAATAATTTATAAATAATAAATAATAATAAAATTATATTTTAATACAAAATTCGATTGAATATTTATCAATTTATTGAAATTAGTTTTAAACTTCATATTGAATAATATACAAAAGATGTTAGATATAATCGAATTCGATGTCATAGGATATAAATATGTAAATACCTTTTAGACCAATCAACGTGTGAAATGTAGGACACAAATTGATAGCAGTAAACAAAAAATATGGTCGTGTTGAGAAAAATATTTCAAAAAAGATAGCGTTTTTTGCTCTCGAAAATCGATCAGTTATGATATTTCCGTTTATGTATTCCAAGGAAATTCGTTAAGTTGACGCAGCTCCTGAATTTTTTTTTGCGTTATGACCTGTTTCGTACTAATAAATAAAACTATTTAGAAAAGTTCTATTCAAATGGGGTATATTGTGTTAAAAATATTTCTGCACTTTTTTGTCGTAACACCTACGTAATTGCAAACTTCCAGGCCATTAGAACTATTTTAGAACTATTTTGAACTATTTTTGAACATCTGAAATCAGTTATTGAAGATAATGACGAGTATATATTCGATAGCCAATTAGATCAGCTATATACCTACATAGACTTCTATCATCATACTTACTACAACGCTAAAAGCGCTGTCGCTATAAACAATTTTTACTATATACATATTATTTTTAAAATACAAAAACTTTTAAATGTATACTATATGTATCCATCTTAAGTAGGGTAAGGTATCACTTGTATATACGACTTGGTTACTTGTCGTCACCCACTGTCACTGTTCACTGTTTTTTTTTTTGTTCAAAATCTTTCTCTATTGTATTTTTTTTTAAATTTTATTCTTTGATTCATCTCTGAATGTGAATTGTTTTAATTGGTTCCAGCTTTTCAATTTTGATTTGAAGATTGCATTGCCATTTGTGCTTTATATGTTGAAATATCAGTTTGTGAGGGAACGATATTTATAGCGACAAAAGTAGCGCTCATTTTTCAAAATTTTACTGTTGCCTTATATATTCGGTTTTAGAAAAATGCTTAGATTAAAAGTTATATATTATAAATATACTAATAAATTTCATTCGAAGCGTGCTCCCAAAAGTCACAAATAAACCTGTTCAATTTTGAAAAATGATCGCTACTTATGTGACCCATACATTGTACATTGATTTAATGATACCGTGCTAGAGAGTTTTATTGCGAGTTTTTAAACTGAATATTTCAAAAATGTCCACCATCATGATACATTTTCTAGAAATCAGACAATGAGAGTCTTCTGGTCATTGAAAAATTGAACACTTTGCAGGATGTATAATCACAAGAACGTTTTTTTAATAAAAATTTAATATTTTCAATGAACACACGCTTATAATATTAAGGATGTCCAGCATGAAACCGTCATTTTTTTCACAGGCAAAAAATATGTTTTTTTTTTTAAATCACGAAGTTTCAGAATTTTTGATCGTTTAAGATGCGAGGTAATTAATAGCAAAGTAATCATTCTCTCTCACTCTCTCTCATTAGAAGCATGTAAAACTTCATGCCCGCCCAACAATTTACTACTGTATTAAAAAAATACTCGACAGAATTTTAAAAATATCTAGAATAGTAAAGATAAATATTTATAAAATAAATTTTTGTTTAATTCGCATTTTACCGTTTTGTTTTCGAAAACGGTAAAAGTTTAAAATTATTGTTTATTTTAAAGCTACATTAATTTGTATGTATGAATAGTGGAATATATTTATGTGTTGTGCATGTATGTCTATATTGTTCTAGAATAAAATCAAACCGGTTTTTTGTCCTGATTATATAACACAGTGCTAGAACGTCCTTAAGAAAAGCACTAAAAAGAAAAAAAGTATAAAAAAATTGTATGAGTGTGAACCGCTTGTATTTAAAGTTTCTTGAATACGACTATGTAATCGTCTACTTTATAAACAAAAAGTACCCACACTTTTACAATTTTATTATTTTTGTCTTTTTAGTGTGTTACATACCAATGAAGGCATATATTTTATTTTTTATGAAAATATTACTTTTTTTAAGACTAAACAAATTAATATCTTATTTTACCACCGCTTCCACCAAAACTGTCATTGCTATTAGGTGGCATATTTTCGAATCTGATGATGAGTTTAGTTTTAGCTTCAGCAAAAAGATCGAGAGCTGACTAAAAATGTTTTTACTGTGCATCTGCAAGGCGGTCAGAAATTTCAAAACAAAGTTAGGAGTAGTTGTCATTTGAAAATTATCTAAGATTACTTTACACACTGAAAGAACCTAACTAAGAAATTGACTATTAAACGCAAATACCGTTTTCCATTCCTAGTACGAAAATACTCATTAAACGTTTTCAAAATTAACAAGTGGAAATAATAACTAACTGAGTTAATTGCTTCAAATAGTTAAAAGTTTCGAACAAAAGTTGTTAATTTTTACGGAACCAATTTTTTTCATCCAATTTTGTATTTTCATACCGTTTGAATGATGGATTTTTTCATCCCTAGCGGGTTGAGAAGAACAGTACGGTTTTGCCCATTCACAAACATAGCCTTTCTTTTTAGAAATTATATTTCAAATTTTGCCCTAATTCCTAGAGCATTTGTTTGTATTTTTATAAATACGTATTTCGACTACAATGTAGTCATCATCAGTATGAGTTAGCAAATTGTAACTATCTCTGGGATATGGATTCAGACATATGTTGCTTGTTGCTAATTTGGTGTGTGTCTCACAATGATATTAAAAAAGTTCTGTCTTTTATACGATTTGACTGAGGGTATGATCTGACCTGAGGTTTATTTGAGTTAACTGACTAACGGATTAGGTGTGTGAAGAGCCCCACCTATTTATTGTCGGTATCCTTTTGTGATACGTGGCGTTGTTTTTGTTACTAAAGTGAAGGTATCGAAGCTAACCTTGATATTCAGGTATTAGCCTTGATTTCATATGAGCCAGATTTTCTTTGATTCGTTCCGATTCGGCGACGACTTTGACCAGCATAAGTTTTCGAACAGTTTTGACAACTGATACTACATATGCCCGATTGTTTTTCATTACTAATTTTATCCTTAGGGTTGCTCAGTAACTGTTTGATTTTATTTCTACTAACAAGCGCTGTTTTTAGGTTGCTTAATTCTCTAGTGATTTTATTTATGCATGGACGGAAGTATGTTAGTTTGCACTTTTACAGTTTTGTCCATTCACAAACTTGACCTTACTTTTTAGCTCTAGAACACACACACACACACACACACACAAAATCACAAAATTTTCAAAATCACAAAAACCGTTACAAAATTGGGACTAAACGTAATATAGCCTGGTATACATTATATATACTGGGTATGAAAATTGTTTATTTATATTGTTAAGTGTAAATAAAACATTTTCCGAATAGTAAACTGGCTAAACTTAAACATCACTATCCAAATTTTTGCTAAAGTAGAAAAGTAGTTTACAAATATTTTCTAAAATATGTTTCTCGCAAAAACAACATATTATTGCAATTAAACTGTTTAATTGTCAAGAAAATTTTAGAATTTATCGAAAACGAATAAAGATTTTAACTCCGCCTTTTAAATAACAGTTTTCTTTGTGCAGCGAGTAAATGAACATTACGGTAAAAACCCATCAGTAATTTATAACCTTTTATATTAAAGTTTTTCTTTCATAAAAACTACAGGTTACTCCTAAAGTCCTTATAGAAGAAAATACCCATATTCCCAATGACTATACGTATAAATTAGAAGTCCTGTATGTACATTTGCATACACATAAAACATGCGTAATCGAAAATTGACACTTCGTCAAATAAAAAACCTATGACCAATAAATATTGAATAAGGGGTTGTAAGAGCTGTTTTGTTATTCGTTAAGAAATTGGTGTTCTTGCAGTCGTTTTTGTGTTGTTTGAGTCGAAAAATGACTGTAAGAACACCAATTTTTTAAAGAATAACAAAACGGCTCTTGCAACCAATTATTTTAACACTGGTCATTTGACGAAGTGTCAATTTTGGATTACGAAGCTAATTACGTAAAGAGGTAAAAAATTGAAGTGGTGTTCAAAAAGATCAATAATACTGTTAATTTGAGATCGGATACTCAAGGACTAAGTTTGGTGTACTAAGACTATTTTTTATGTGTTTTTTTATTTAAATTAATTATTTTGTACTTTGTAGTTTTATTTTCAATATTGTGACGTACTCATATACAATACTTATTCCATGTATATTCTAACGAGATACTTACACCTCCCGATGAGTCGAAATTGGATGCATTATGAGAGCCTTCAAATCATCATTTCATAATATAATTGAACCACCCTAGGATTATTAATTAATAAATTTAGATCGTTCATGTTTGGTGACCTATTTATGGCCTATTATGTTTTTGCGGCTTTATTCATGA
The DNA here is from genome assembly GCA_963920215.1 of Nineta flava. NCBI lineage: Eukaryota > Metazoa > Arthropoda > Insecta > Neuroptera > Chrysopidae > Nineta > Nineta flava. The sequence goes on from OY986041.1 coordinate 46,211,801, forward strand.
CCTAAATTATAAACAGGTCGACGGGTTTCTGACGTTATATCTTCATTTCACAACTTTTATGTTCTATTAATTAACTAAAAAGGTTACATTCAAGAAATAACAAAAGAAACGATGATTTGCAGATGATAATGTTTTTAATTTCGACTCGGGTTAGTAATGACTTATAACTAGTTGCACCGATATAGTCGAGACTTATAGATTAATGTCAACCTATTTACTTGATTCATTAAATATATATAGGCCTTGTTGTTGTGTTTAATTATATATGTTTATTCAATTTTTACGTTAAATTTTTTGTTGTTTTTAATTTAACTTAATCTTAAAATTATTGATTGTATATTGATTTGTATTTTTAAGTCTCATTAATTTTAAAAGTGGTGTTTTTTTCATATAAATTCGACATAAGATTGAACTGAGGTCAGTTTTACTTAAATAATTAATTCGATTTCATTAATGTATGTATTAATTACATGTTTTTAATTTTTATAACTATTAAATAAAACAAATATGTTAATCTTATTGCTGCTATTTGTATAAATTGATTATTTCATTTTTATTTCTGAAGAAGGAACGGTGCACCGAAACTAGTCAAATAAAGTGATTTTATGAAAATTTGTATAAGTAATTAGCTGCTTGAGAGAGTCACAATAAATTCGACTCGTCAACCATCTAATAATAATTAATATTTGAAGTTTTGATGTAACCATAATGTCTAATTAAATGTAATAACTAGAATACAATATTTATCAAATTGGGAGAAATACAAAAACATCTCATTAGAATGATGTTTTGCAATCGACTTAAATAGTCGGGTTTACTTGATTCTCAGCGAAAGTATTTTGAAATCAATTGGCTTTTATGCACACTTTTAATAGCTTAATGGCTGTCGTTATAAAAAACAATACAAACTATTTAGTTTTATAAAAATTTAAGAAAAATTTCATAGTATTGATTAAATATCATTGCCAAGCATAATTTATAACAATTATCATATATAATTTTATTTGGTTGATTTAACGTCAATATGAACATTCAATACTGTCAACAATCCATTCTATTTACTGTTCTTTTACTCAATACACTGTACTAAAACTACTTTTATAAATTTAACCAAATATGACAAAGCCCTTTTTTTCATAAATCGCCGTTATTAAATTGATCAGTATTTCACCTACTTCTAATTTTCGTATCCATAAAAGTTTAAAATGTACCACATAATGGAAGTTACAAATGTTTAAGCCACTAAATGGAAGTTACAAGTTTGTAAAAGTTGAAAAATTTATTTCTTTTAGTTTAAATATGGTGGAAGCGTCGAGTAAATTCAAGATTAAATTCAATGCACTAAAAAGCTAAAAACAAAAAAAACTGCAAAAGTTTTAACTTAAATAAACGGTGATGGTATAATTTCTATTACAAGCATTCCACTTTTTTTACAAGTATTTTTATTTTTGGCTTTTCAGTGCGTTCTCTACTAACAACAGCGTGTATTTAAGTTATTTGAATTGTATATAAAAAAAAACTTTTTATATTCATTTTTCGGCAAACTCAACCTCCAGAATTTTCAACTTTAGACTGTAACTTTTACTAAGCTGTTGTTAAATCTAACACTGATTTCCATAGTGAAGATACCATATTAAATTCCCTTTAACAGAAAACAACAGCTGAAAATTTAATAATAAAAATTATCCAAATATGTGAAATAAATGACAAGTTTTCAATATTGAAACTATCATATCATAAATGAAATATATCATTTTCTTAATATGGTCACCAGTTATTTTATATAATAAAATATTATCTAAGATTTGACACCTTATATGCTACTGTATAAGGTTAAGTTAGGTTAAGGTAATGTTTTAAAATTTATATGTATGGTATCTGTTGCTCTCCATAAGAATTGTACATAAAATACAAGTTAAAAAAAAAGTACGTTGAGAACGTCACACATCCTCTACATACAGACTATACTCGTCATACTATATAGAGGTTATATTTCATGTCACACCAGATTTGTTTCTAAGCACATTTTAATAACACAAGCATTCTTAAATTTTCATACTGTTGTTTCATTTAAAAAATCAAAACTTTACGAAATATTCATTTTTATGAAATTAAAAAATTAGCCTTTTTCCTCTACAGATTTTTAAAAAATCCAACAGAGGCAGCACTATTGGGGGGGGCGGGGGTCACATGTTTTGATTTTATTATTGACGTAATAACTCGGCAAAAAATTAATTTTTATAAATTGTTCAAAAAGCATCTTTTTTTACTTGTTTTGGGCTTTATTTCTGTGGATTATTAGACATTTTTATGAATAACTCGAATTTGTGAAGCAAAAAACAAGAAATCGCTCTTTTTGAAGGTTTTTCCTATTTTTCTCAAGAAGATAAGATTTTTTGATACCTATAACTATCTTATTTAACTTTTCCTGATCGGGAACTGGGGTTGGTATATGCCAAAAACTGGTTCTCATCCAAAATTACTCGAGAGGGCGGTGATCCCCTCCAGTATTTATTTTAATTTAACATCTGATTTAGTTGATTTCATCTTTGTGGATATATCCTAAGTGGCCATTTTAAATTATATCTAAAACTGTTTTCGGCACTCGCTATTTTGTGAAACTATTTTTTTTATAATTAAAATAAATACTGGAGGGGATCACCACCCTCTTGAGTTATTTTTGGATCAGAACCAGTTGTTGGCATATACCAACACAAGAATATATTGAAAAAATGGTTTTTTGAGAATAAAAAAAAAACTCCAATCAGGAAAAATAGCTAAAATAGGTATCATATCTATAATAGTATCAAAATATAGGTATCAAAAAATACCTATCGATTGACGTGTCTTGAATTGAAATTGGATCGGTACATCTTGAGAAAACTCGGAAAAACCGTTAAAAATCGCGATTTCTTGTTTTTGCTTCGAGTTTTTTTATAAAAATGTCTAATAATCTACAGAAATGAAGCCCAAAGCAAGCCAAAAAGGCTAATTGGGAAATTTTCTGTGTTCTAATTTCTGACCTCCACCATTCAATATATGGACTAACTATTGTTATGGCATAAAACATATAAAAGTGATAAAATTTATCATTCACTAGAGCCATCTTTTCTACTATAGTTTACTATCGATAGTTTACTATAGTTTACTATATTTACTATAGTTTACTATAGTTAACTAATCATAAATTCAAATTAAAAATTTTACGAGGATAAATCAAAAATAGTGTTTTCTTTATTAAGTCACAGACGTTAATAATTTTACAGAAGATAAAGATTTTATTTTCGATCCAAAGATGTGGAATTTTTTCATCAATTGGGAACCTCTTTTAATGATAATTCGAAAAATTACACGAGTTAATATTTATTATAATCTCGAATAATGTTTTGATAATTATAAGAGTTTTAATAATTTAAACAAAAAAGGAAAAACACTTTCACTGTTTAATTATGCAAAATCAAACAAATTTGATAAATATTACTGAATCATAAACTTTGATCAGAAAACTTTGTTATTCGTTTTATTTTTGCACAAAATAAAAGTTTCAATCAAATATTTGATTTATATAAAAGTTTCATATTTAGATAAATTAAATATATTAATAATTCATTTATTTCTGCTGTTATCCAGTTCATAGGTGGGCAGGGTTTCACTTCACTCAGCTCTGAGTCGGAGGTAGGAAGAGAGATAGAGTAAATACAGGGTACCTACCAATTATTATTTTCTTTTTTTAATTAAAACATTTTCTGAAATCATTAAATCATTTTTCTCATTTTTCTCATTTTCATTTTTTTAGAATTAGATTTTTGGAAATTCCGAATAATTTGCCTAAACTATATCGGAGATATAGTTTAGTTTAGATATAGTTCATATCGGAGAACTAATAAACAATTATTTACTTGATTTAATTACTTTTTCTTAGTAGGGGGTATAGTATCATGGGAATTTGACGACACTGGATACAATAAAGATGCCAATGATAAAGCTGGATGGGGGGGGGGGGGGTTGGTAATTTGTTACTAATTTCTAAATGGTTAAATTTTACATAAAGTGGGAGTACATATAGTTTTTGTTGTTGTTGTAATTATTGTTATTGCTTTCATCATTATTGTTGTAATTATTATTATTATTATTGTTATTATTATTATTATGTTTTTTGGTGTATCTCTCCATATTGTAAAAGATATTTCTTAAGCAATAAATATTTTATAAAACTATTTCTAAATTGATTGAATAAATTATTGGGCAATAATCGGTAGGCAACCTGTATTGAAAAATCGTTACGTCTTACTTCAAAACATACCTTTTTTACTTACTCTCACACAGCTTATGGAGAGCCGTTCAGCTCCGGAGAGCCGCCTGTGCCCATCTCTGAATTTATTCTAGTTTATCAAAGATTGGGTCATTTTTATACCATGGGGTAGTTACGTTTATGTACAAAAAGTGATTTACGGGTCTTGATAATTTCATTTCAGGTCTTAGCATTAAGACCTAAATATTCCCTACAATTCAAGGTAAGAATATATATTGTGACAGAAAAGTTTTCTTTTTACGAATAGATTTGATTCTACTCCTATTATTTGGATTTTTACTCTGTCAAACATTTTTATACCCGGTAATTATTATATATATAGGGGAATCCGGAGCAGAACGGGATACGAACTTGAAAAAATGGTTTAAAAAAACCAAAGGGGTTTATTAAAAGAGCTGAAAATTTTTCTTTTAACACATTATAATGTAATAAACATAAACTTATAATGTAAAAATATTTTCGCTATCTATTCCCGCTATCTATTCAGAGACATGATTTGGGTTAAGGGGGTAACTTCACTTGAAAATGGTACGTAAACAAACATTTAACTACACCAAACTAAAGACAATTTAACGTACTTCAAGCATGTACTAACTGTAATTGTAATGTAAACAAGTATGTATACCTCCTCTTGGTTACAAGATCATCATAAGTTACAATACTAGAGCAAAAAATCACATAACTAAAAGTTCACGCATCAACGACCAAAAAACTGTAGTAACATAAACATCTTAGTTGAACAGCCACAAGTTGATCTAGTTCTACGTATTGACACTCGATAGTAGCATCCTCTTGACTAAAATCGTCAAGCTTCATTGTGCCCGGGTTTCCCTACAAGGGTATTTAAAGGCACTTTAGCCTTGTTATGTGGCTAACTTTGTAATTTCTTATAGACTTTTGCAAGGGAAGATTCACGTTAGTAAATATTCACTTTAAACATAAATAATTATGATAATTGGTTTAGCTAAATCTTATCATGGTGAAAAAACGGCACGATAATGAGTTAAGCTAAATCATGTCATAATGAAAAATGGCACTTTTTTTAAACTTATAACAAAAGTTCATATGAAAATCATATGAAAGTTCATATGAAAATTCTTTGTTTTTCCAAGATACAGACCAAATCTGCAGGTTCCTAAAATACTCCTCCCTCCCTCATGCAATTCGAAATTTCCATTCCATCTGAGACGTCTGAGAAGTCTATTCGAATAACTCAACTAATGGTCTAAGATCCGGAATTAGAAAAACCTTCCCTCATCTGTTAATTGATTGAAATATTATTGAAAACGCTTATTGCAATATAAACAATTTGGCAATGTAATGTCTGCCAGGGTAGTTCTGCTGCAATTAACATTAATTAATTAATTTAAAAAAATACCTTGTAGAGAGAGAGACTATTGCATTAATCCACGTAACAAACAAGGAAAGTATATGATCATGCGTATGTAGAGTGTGACTCTACATATGCATGAATCATTTACTTTCCTTGTTTGTTACGTGGAATAATGCAATAGTCTCTCTCTCTCTACAAAATATTTTTTTTTTAATTATATTATTTAAAAATTTTCTTATGCAGGCTGCAATTGATTTTAATGGATTTTAAAATGGCTGCCAGTTATGGATGTATTCTAATTATTCTAAACTTTTAATTTAGCTAAATATTTTTTAATTAACATATGAGAGAAGTAAGTTAAGTTTACGTTAAGTTTGAACACCTGGCTGCAGGTAACCGTAGCAGTAATAAGCAGCGCTTCCTATACTATGTTATTTAACAAGCCAAATTCTATTAACACGTGAAGGATTTAATTATAAAAAAATGAATTTTTAATTAATTAATTAATATTAATTGCAGCAGAACTACATTACATTGCCAAATTGTTTATATTGCAATAAGCGTTTTCAATAATATTTCAATCAATTAACAGATGAGAGAAGGTTTTTCTAATGCCGGATCTTAGACCAATTATAGATTGTACTGAAAAGCCATAAGTCTGCTTGCTCCTACCGCTTGGACCACAACATTCTATTACATATAACTTTGTTGTTTGTGTATAGAGGTAAAAGAAATACATCCATCCGTACACTTTATATATACATACCATAAAATCTATTATTCACAAATAAGTGAACAACAATCAGTGAAATACGAGCCGTTAACATACACTCACTTCACTGTTGAGAAGTAACAACAACAAAAAAAGTGGAGTGATTCAATTTATAGGCATTGATATTAACAGTATTGTCAGAGAGACTTCTTCTGAGGAGATAGATGACTGAAATGGAATTTAAATTGAAAGGGCTATTTAAAATATACTTACGAATGTGTGTATATTATACACAGAGAGATTAGGAACGATTGATTATTATGACATAGTACTTACTGTAATGGGTCCAGGCAGAAAACGGATGAGCAATATTGGTTTATGCTTATATGCTTAAACTTGAAAAATATATAATAATAGGCTAGGAGACACTTTTTCGAAATACATCTTTTATTGTTTGTAATGCTCAAATAACTGATCCAAAATTTTATTAAATTACAATGCCATGCGATTTTATAATGACAGTGACATAGATAGATAGATTTTAGAGGCTGTCCTGGACGGGCTACACTTCGACCATAAGAATTTTTGTGATAGACTAGGAATTGGTGGTATATGCGGCTGCAGCTGACTATGTTAGGAACCCTGCTGATATTCATCTGGAGTTCATGAAGGAAGCTGCAGAAAACCTTCTCAAGCATAGCCGGTTACTTCGTTCTTGTTCATACGCCGACAGTTTAGTCAAATAACCGTCCCTTTTTTTATAATTGACAAGCTGCTGATGTCGGGATTCGAACCAATAACCTCCCAGTTTCCAAGTAGGCATACTGTACAGACATAACGCCTTAGACCGCTCGGCCACATGGACATGACAGTGACATCACGGCGTTAGAAATATAACCAGGCGGCGTTTTTAACGACAGATTAAACGACAGAATGACAGATTAAGAAAATTATTTTTTAATTTCATTTAAATAATTTTAATTTAATTTAAGTATTTTTATACCCGGTATATAAAATATCAATCAATCAATCAGTTCCTCTTTTCCCATGGGGAACGTAGGGCCGCCACAAACGCCTTCCACCGTACACTGTGCCATCTGCTTGATTTCACCCCAGCTCTTCCTCGATTTCCTTGTTAACCGACATTTTCCAGGTTGTTCCCCTGAGAGTTCCACTCGAGGGCTTGGCGATTGATGGTGTAATTTGGCCTTCTTAGCGTATGGCCAATTCAACCAAACTTTATTTTCTTGATGGTCTCATTTACTGGACTTTGACTTGTTATTCTCAGTAATTCTTCATTAGTTATTCTGTGAGGCCAATGAATGTTCAAAATTCTTCGAAGACATTTGTTGATAAAAACTTGTAATTTACTTGTTATAGTCTTTGTTACTTTCCATGTTTGGCAACCATATAAGAGTACAGACTTTACATTTGTTTCAAATATTCTTAATTTAGTTTTTCTTCTTATTTGGCTTGACCGCCAAACAGATGCAAGTTGTGCAATGCTCCTTTGGCCTTTCTTATTCTGATTGCGACATCTTTGTCCGTTCCACATAATGCTTCCCAAATATTGAAATTGGTCAACTTGTTCAATCATTTTGTTGTTCACTTCTACCGGTTGGTTGTTCCTGGGATTTATTATCATGTCTTTTGTTTTTTCAATGTTTATTTTAAGGCCTACACTAATCCCATGGGTATGGAGATCTTGAAGTTTCTCCTTCATGCCTTTAAGGCTTTGAGACATCAAGCATAGGTCGTCTGCAAAATCTATATCCTCGAGTCTCTCTACCAATCCCCATTGTAGACCTCTTGAATTATTTGTGACCTTTTTCATGGCGTTATCCAGGACAATGAGAAAGAGTATCGGTGACAATAAACATCCTTGTCTGACACCAACTGCAACTTCAATTGGGTCTGAGAGTTTCTCTTCATGGATTACTTGGCATCTGTAGCCTCTATAAATTTCTTTGATTAGATTTATAATCTTCTTTGGTGTTCCAAAACACTCTAATGATCTCCATATTGCTTCTCTTTCGATGGAGTCAAACGCTTTTTCAAAGTCTACAAAGCTCAGATACACTGGTGACTGGTATTCTGAGCATTGCTCGACTATTATCCGCAGAGTGTTGATCATATCAACGCAAGAATGGTCTTTCCTAAAGCCTGCTTGTTCTCTCCGTAATTTAGAGTCGATTGTATCTTTAATTCGATTTAGAATTACTCTAGTGAGAATTTTACTAGCTACGGATAGCAGGGTAATATCTCTCCAATTGTTACATAAAGAAGTTTCTCCTTTTTTGGGCAGCTTTATCAGCAACCCTTTCTTCCAGTCATGTGGTATTACCTCCTGCTCCCATATCTGCTTTTTTAATCCGTAGAAAATATCTGCTGTAAGGTTTGGATTTGTTTTTAACATTTCAGGAGTGATACAGTCTACACCGGCAGCTTTTCCATTTTTTATTTCCATGAGTGCTGCTACTATTTCTGTCTTTGATGGTGTTCCTATACTTATTCCGGGGTCCTCTAACTGATTTTCAAATGTCTCTTCATTTAGGTTTTCTCCTCCCTCCATCATCCTCTATCTGCCTATTAAGCAACTCCTCGAAAAATTCTTTCCGCCTTTCCATCAGGGTTCAATACCTGATGGATAAGTTAATTTTTTCATATTAATATTAGATATTCCTGGTATATATATATATATATATATATATATACCAGGAATTATATACATATATAATTTTTTTGTTCATATGCAGGGTGCAAAATGGTTTTTTGGACAACAGAGACTTTAAAACGTAAGAATTTGGCGAAATAAATTGCAGGGATGGTATTTTTTACAATATACTTCTAGGCATCAAAATAAACACTTGCTATCTATATAACTTAAAGTCGTTTAATATAATACATGTTCATTTTGCTCTATTTATAATCGATTTAGTTAGGGGTATATTATATCATATTTGTATGTTGATCAATTATTTAAAATCACTCAGTATATTTTGTGCATTAAATAGCACATACAACACAATCAATTCGTACGTGAAACATTTGTATTTATACGCATAGATAGATGTGCTGTTGTTGTGTCGACGAAAATAAACACCACATTACACAAAGAAATATTTTACAACAAATAACTTTAGTTTTAACACACAAAAAAAAAGTAAAAAAACACAAATAAATAAATAAATTGTTTCAATACAAAAATATTTGTGTAAACAGTGAATAGCAAGCAAATATATAGGAATTTATTATTTTTTATCTAGAGCACGGTAGTGCGCAAGGCCGAGTTTAAGGGACACTTTGGACTTCTCACTACAGTGCTATATCTTATCGTTAATTTAGGCTCATTTTTTGGGTGCTGTATCTTTTGAACGGAAAGAGCTACAGGGTTGATATTTCGAATATAGATACTTTACGGAATTATAAGAACCAATGTTTTCAATCAATGTTAACGAATTAACCGTTAAAAAGTTATTTCACTTCAAAAACGCAAAATTCGTGGGAACGCCCTCAAAAACTTAAGTATTAGATATCAAAATTATGAGCTACTTCCAGATATGCTGTAAAGTTGATATTGGGCATGTAGATAGCTGTAGTACCCAAACCGACGGGAAAATTGCGAAAACTCGAAATTTGTATCGGAAAAGTGGAAAATTTAACATTTTTTATTTTTAAGACTAGTTTAACGCAAACTACCATGTAGAGAACGATATATCATATATACCTATTAATTTTTATACCATATAGAAATAGATATTGCAATTTGAATACAGCAGTATGCGTTGATTTTAAAAGTTATGCAACGGAAGCCTCGGAAAATTGGAAAAACATCCTCCAAAATTATGTTTTTCTGTTCTATTAATGCTATAAAGTTTGAATTTTCACTAATCGACCCGAAATAACGTCAAAATTAACAGAATATTTTGAAAAATTTCATTACCTACATCGCAACCACACCGAAAATGGGAAAAACATCCCTAAAACTTACCTCTTTACTTCTATTCATGATAGAAAGATCAGTTTTTTTCCATCACAACCCTTCGAACTTGGTAAAAACACCCCCAAAACCAACCTTTTTGTTCTATACATACAACAAGATTCAGTTTTTTGCAATCGACGCTTAATAGCTACAAATTAGGAAGTTATTTCGAAAAACTTAATATATTTTTTTGCAAACTCCCGAAAAATTGAAAAAACACCCCCCAAAATTACGTTTTTCAGTTCTATATATGATGAAATGATGGAATTTTGACCAATCGACCCGAAATAAAGTCAATTTAACAGAACACTTTGAAAAATTTTTTTACCTATAACGCAAACCTCCGAAAATGGGAAAAACACCCCTTAAACTGCCTTAAGGCATTTTGATCAGACTAAAAATATGACCGCTAGAGAGTGATTTATGCATTCTAAGGAAATTCGCTAAGTTGACGCAGCTCTTGCGTAACGAATTTTTTTTTGTGAAGTGGAGCCAACGGGTCAAGTCATTTCTTCAAAGACTATAACGTTGATAATCAATTATCTGTAATAAACGATTAGTTTAGAAGTCATAATCGAAACAAATCAAATAACATCTTATATATACTAAATTTTATATAGTTATTTTAATAAAAAATATATCACTCTTATTTCACATTAATTTGTGGCGTTTTAATAAAAGGCCTATGATATATGATCGATAAATATTATTATCAATAATCCAATGTATAAAATTTATGCTTTCTTTTCAGTTTTCTTTGGCAATAACACTGCTTGAATATTTGGTAATATACCGCCTTGAGCAATTCTTACAAATTATAACAATTTATTTAATTCTTTTCATCATTACGAATTGCTAATTGAAAATAAACTTGTTTATTTTTAAACTTGTTTACTTAAAAAAAGTTACATTGTAACAATACAATACAACAATCAATGTTTTCTATTTGGAGTATTAAAACATACTGTTATATTAAACTAGAAAATTTTTATTTAAATACTAAATGTCTATCTAATCAAAAAGGAGGCGGTAACCTTGTCAACAAATCAGATCGATATATGCTTCATATGTTATTTTAATTACAATTAAAGTTGTTAAATTTTCCGTTTGTAAGAAAGGTAAGTTTTCGAGAAAATCTTAATAAAATATTTGCTTCTTAATAAGTGATGATATGGGATAAAGTACCGAGCTATTTACAAAGTAAATAGATCCAGACTTCATATAATAGTTGCTCCTTAAAAAGTGATGATATACGAGAAAGGACCGAGCTATTAACAAAGTAAATAGCTCTAGACTTCAAATAATAGCTGTTCCTTAAAAAGTGATGATATCCCATAAAGTTTCGAGCTATTTACAAGCTAAACAGCTCGGTAAACTATTTATTAAAAAAATAAATGAGGGGTAAATTAATTAAGTGTAAGAAAAAATTTGGTTGAAATTTATGTCGTAAGTTTTCCCTTAGTATGTTTTTATTAGCGAATTTCCTGAAAGAAAATAGAGCTATTGGTCCCGTACCGAGGTCAAAATTTCGCAAAAATTTCTTCAAATGTCCATCGATCCTACCTTGTAGATGTCAAAAATCACCATCTGTAAAATTTATATATATATATCTATGGACATATATATATATATATATACATATATATATATATATATATATATATATATATATATATGTGTCTGTAATCACTCTAGCGGTCACAGTTTTCATTTTATCGGAATGAGATTTGGTATTTAAAGCGCTTTTGGTATTCAAAAGGTCAAGTTCGTTAATGGGTAAAATCGGACCAGGGGAAAGGGGGTTTTAGAGGGAGGGGGAAACTCAAAATTTGACATATCTCCCTTAATATTCGAAAAATCGAAAAATTTATAAGAAGTAAAGTTGTAGGTATTCAGTTTTACTGTAATTTTGTTTCTTATCATTTTTTCTGTAACCCTAATATTTACAAAAATATTGACGGTTTAAGATTGAAAATTAAATTCCTCAATATCTCTGTACGCATTAGAGTTTGAGCAAAAATGATAAGGTGATGAAATGTAGAAAACATGATTTTCTACAACTTTGTTTCTTACGCGTTTTTCGATTGTTCAAATATTAAGAGAGATATTTTAGATTTTGTGTTTTCTTCTATCTTTATGCACCCCTTTTCTATTGACGTATGTCATTTATTAATAAAATTGGCCATGCAAATACTAAAATCAGATACGATGATTTCAAATTTCTGATGATTTCAAATATTTTTAAACATGCCGCGTTATAAAATTTTAAAAATTCGTTACGCAGGAGCTGCTTCAACTTAGCGAATTTCCTTGGAATAAATAAATTACTCTCTAGCGGTCACAATGTTAGTCTGATAAAAATGAAATGTCGTATCTGATTTTAGTATTTGCATGGCCAATTTTATTAATAAATAACATACGTCAAGGGGAAAGGGGGGCATAAAGATAGAAGAAAACACAAAATATAAAATATCTCTCTTAATATTAGAACAATCGAAAAATGCGTCAGAAACAAAGTTGTAGAAAATCATGTTTGCTACAATTCATCACCTTATCTTTTTTGCTCAAACTCTAATGCGTACAGAGATATTGAGGAATTTAATTTTCAATCTTAAACCGTCAATATTTTTGTAAATATTAGGGTTACAGAAAAAATGATAAGAAACAAAATTACAGTAAAACTTAATACCTACAACTTTACTTCTTATAAAATTTTCGATTTTTCGAATATTAAGGGAGATATGTCAAATTTTCTGTTTCCTCCTCCCTTTAAACCCCCCTTTCCCCTGGTCCGATTTTACCCATTAACGAACTTGATCTTTTGAATACCAAAAGCGCTTCAAATACCAAATCTCATTCCGATAGAATAAAAACTGTGACCGCTAGAGTGATTACAGACACATATATATATATATATATATATATATATATATATATATGTATATATATATATATATATATGTCCATAGATATATATATATAAATTTTACAGATGGTGATTTTTGACATCTACAAGGTAGGATCGATGGACATTTGAAGAAATTTTTGCGAAATTTTGACTTCGGTACGGGACCAATACCTCTATTTCCTTTCAGGAAATTCGCTAAAAGAGTAAAGTATCGCGAAGCGAAAGGAACGCATAGCATACGCGATGCATATGCGAAGAGTAACAAAACGCTACGCGTTTTGTGCGAAGCCTTTGGCTTCGTATATTTAAGCCTTTCAAAAATTATTGATATCCGACCAAAAACATAAATGTAAGAAAGGGCCGAGTTTTCGGGAAAATCCTTAATGTAATAGTTCCTTCTTAAAAAGTGATGATATGAGAGTAATGACCGAGCTATTTACAAAGTAAATAGCTCTAGACTTCATATAATAGTTGCTTCTTAAAAAGTGATGATATGGCAGAAAGGACCGAGCTATTTACAAAGTAAATAGCTCTAGACTTTATATAATAGTTGCTTGTTAAAAAGTGATGATATGGAAGAAAGGACCGAGCTATTTACAAAGTAAATAGCTCTAGACTTCAGATAATAGTTGCTCTTTGAAAAGTGATGATATCCCATTAAAGAGCCGAGCTATTTACAAAGTAAATAGCTCGGTAAACTATTAACTAAAAAAAATAATGAGGGTAAATTGATTAAATGTAAGAAAAAATTTGGTTTAAAATTATTTCATAAGTTTTCCCTTAGTATGTTTTTAAAATTTTATATAGCGCGGCAAGTTATTTTTTCTGATTTCCAATATTTTAAATCTTGCCGCGTTATAAAATTTTAAAAACATACTAAGGGAAAACTTATGAAATAATTTTAAACCAAATTTTTTCTTACATTTAATCAATTTACCCTCATTATTTTTTTTAGTTAATAGTTTACCGAGCTATTTACTTTGTAAATAGCTCGGCTCTTTAATGGGATATCATCACTTTTCAAAGAGCAACTATTATCTGAAGTCTAGAGCTATTTACTTTGTAAATAGCTCGGTCCTTTCTATATATATATATATCGATACTGATGAGTAACACTGATGATGACTAGTGGAAATACGTATTTATAAACTACAAATAGTTGATCTAGGAATTGGGGCAAAATTTGAAATTTATAAAGTTTGGTAATACTCTCTTAATATTGGAAAAATTCGTTACGCAGGGGCTACGTCAACTTAGCGAATTTCCTTAGAATACATATATCACTCTCTAGCGGTCATAATTTTAGTGTGATCAAAATCAAATATAATATCTGATATAACTTTAGTATTTGCAAAAATTAAATTTATTAATAGCAAAAAAAAACGGTATAACGATTATAGTTTATAGTTACTATGGAAACGACAATCAAAATTTTTTACAATAAAATATATTTCATGTATTCGTGTCAAACAAGCACAAAATATTAAGTATCTCTCTTAATATTAGAATAATCGAAAATAAATAAGGAGTAAAGTTGTAGAAAATCAAGTTTGCTACAATTCATAACTTGATCATTTTTCTCAAACTCTTATGTGAACAGAGATATTTAGAATTTTAACTTTCAATCTTTAATTGTAAATATTTCTGTAAATATTAGTGTAACAGAAAAATGATAAGAAACAAAATTACAGTAAAACTTATTACCTACAACTTAACTTCTGATAAATTTTTCGATTTTTCAAATATTAAGGGAGATAGTCAAATTTTGTGTTTTCCCCTCCCTCTTAACCCTCTTTCCTCTCGTCCGATTTTACCCATTACCGAACTTGACCTTTAGAATACCAAAAACGCCTCAAATACCCAATTTCATTCCAATCGGAATAAAACTGTGACCGCTAGAGAGTCCACAGACATTTTAAGCAATCTTTAATTATAAATATTTCTGTAAATTTTAGTGTAACAGAAAAATGATTAGAAACAAAATTACAGTAAAACTTAGTACCTACAACTTAACTCCTGATAAATTTTTCGATTTTTCAAATATTAAGGGAGATAGTCAAATTATGTGTTTTCCCCTCCCTCTAAAGCCCCTTTCCAATCGCCCGATTTTACCCATTAACGAACTTGACCTTTCGAATACCAAAAGCGACCCAAATACCTAATTTCATTCCAATCGGATTAAAACTGTGACCGCTAGAGAGTCCACAGACATTTATAAAAGTGCTATGTTGTATATATATATATATATATATTTATATATATATATATATATATATATATATATATATATATATATATATATATATATACATATATATATATATATATATATATGTATATATATATATACATGTACATGTATATATATATACATATATACAAATTTTAGGGATAGTGATTTTTAACATCTAAGATAGGATCGATGGACATTTGAAGAAATTTTTACGAAATTCCAACATCGGTGCAAAAACACTAGCTGCATTTTCTTTGGAGGAAATTCGCTAATAATCGAAAAAAGTATAAGAAGTAAAAATATAGAAAATGTATTTTACAACTATTTTTACTTGATTAATCATCATGTTTTCTATTACTCGAATATTAACAAAAATTACTTACAATTTAAGGTTGAAGATTTAAAGAGATATTTTATATTTCTTGTTTTGTTCTTTCTCTAACCGCTAATATTTTTTCAACTTGGCTGATTCTACTCATCAAAATCTTGATCTTTCAAATACCAAAAGCATATCAGATACGATATTTCACATTGATCGGAATAAAATTGTGACCACTAAAGAGTGTCCAGATACACGGAAAATTAATTTATTGATATATACATACGTGTCGATGGTCACTTTAGTCGTCACAGTTTTAGCCAAAAAGTCTTACTAAAAGAGTGTGTATTCAGAGAAAATTCGCTTTCGTTGACGCAGCTGCTATTTTTTAACGAATTTTCAAAGAAAATGTAGCTTTTGGTTTTGTACTGATGAAGGATTTTCGGAAAAATTTCTTCAAATATTCATCGAACCTACCAAATATATATATATATATATATATAAAGCTGAAGAGTTTTTTGTTTGTTTCTCTTTGTTTGTTTGAACGCGGTGAAACCTCGGTAGATAGCTAGTATATACATTTATATATATATATATATATATATATATATATATATATATATATATATATATATATATATAAATATATGTATATATATATATATATATTTATATATATATATATACATATATATACATATATATATACATATATATATATACATATATATATATATATATATATATATATATATATATATTTATACATGTATATATGTGTCTCACCGCGCTCTGGAGGACACAATTTACAGAAATATTTGCAATTTAAATAAAATTTCTGTCTTAATATTAGAAAAATGAAATAGTTTATAATTAGTAAAGTTGTAGTAAATCAGTTTTACTACAATTCATTATCTGACCATATTATCTGTAACTCTAACGTTTAATATTTGCAATTTTAATACAATATCCATAATAATGAACATTACAAATGCATCACTATGGTTACTTGATATTGTATATGTATTTAAATGAATTTTTCATCATCCAAATAAACCATATTTTGTGCTTTTCTTCTGTATCTAAACGCCCCTACTCTTGATCGATTCTATTCATTAACGAACTTGGCCTTTGAAATACCAAAAGCTTATCAGATACGAAAACATATTTATTTATATATGTGTCTGTAGCTACTATAGCGGTCACGGATCGCCATAAACATTAATAAGGTAAAGCTTAATTAAAATTAATTCAGAAAATTCTCAAAGCTGACGCAGCTCCTGCGTAACGTTTTTTTTTTATCAGCGACTTGCGTATAACAGAATGTTTTGGAATAGCATACGTAAAATGTAATAACATCTAGCAAAAACAACAACAACGACAAGTAGAAAGAAGGAATAAAAAAATGCAGTTAAGCAAATCGTTATTGATGTTGTTTGGTGATTATCGTGGGATCTTTACGTTGCAAACTATGTAATGTATTTGTTGTAGTTACGAACTTATTGTCATGTTTGTTATAAACACAACTAGTTCTGGTGGTGTTCTTAACATTTTAAACTACATCAAACAAACACAACAAATACGAGTATATAGATAGTACTACATTTATTTTGTAGATCCACACTGTGTGTTCATCATTAACTAGTGTTATATAAAAACTTCGCAAAAGGTGGCAGAATTACAGCACTACGATCGCAAATCTACGGAAACCCGGTACTGACATGGTTGGAACTATGATAGTAGTGCCCTTTATTGCTGACAATGACATATACAGTATGTATACCTACCAATGACCTCTATAGAACTGGGCAGAGTTTGCTTATGGATAACGTGAAAGAATGGACCCGAAAATAATAAATTGCTCAATCTAACAGCCTCCACTAGCTAAGGTACTAAAACTCTATGGGCGTGTGGAAATACATGTGACATCCACACATACACATAATTTTGGGGAAGGGTGATTTTTGGGGGTAGGAATGTTTTGGGGTAGGGGGATTTTTTTGGGATAATTATTGGGGAGATTTATTGTTGGGCGAATTTGGAGGGTTTTTGGGGGGATGTTTTTGGGGAGGTGGCTTTAGGGAGGGGGGGGTTGGGTAACTGCGCATAGATAGGTCTCACATTACCATTTTCGAAGGGTAACGATGAAAAAAATTATGTTTTTTGAATTAACATGATAAGTAATTCGAAATTAATGGTAAGTACTTTTTGGTAAGTATTTTTTTTATACTTTTTTTATGATTCACGTAATGTTATTATCTGTGATCCGGAGCCAAGGGCAACGGCCACCTCGGGGGTAAAGGGGAGGGGGTCCTTTGCGAGCACAGCGAGTAAATAAAAGTATTAGATAAAGGTATTTTTTCAAAAAGATAATTTTCACAAAAAAAATCACGTCAAAATGATTATGATACAATACATTTTTTCGCATGCCTACACTTATGTAATATCAATTAGTTACAAACACGTTGTAATAAACTTTATAGAATATCTTAGCTCATTTATTGAATAAAAACACTTAAAGTGAATCCTATATGGTAGGAATATGTACCTGTGTATGTTTGCCTGCAGTGGTGGTGACTTTTAAAATTTAAAACTGCAGTGTTAAATTTTACATACAAAATGCTCACAACATTTATATTTAGGCGTTTAATTTCACGAATCATGCTAATAATTACCATACAAAAATGATGCGTGTATTAATTACAATACAAAAAATATTTATAAACTCAATAAAACTTTTTTACAAAAAATAGAACCGACGAAAAAAGAAAGTAACTGAAAAGCAAAAAATAATAACTTTGCAACAAAAAACTAAACCTTCGAAAAAAGAAAGGAAAAATAAAAAAGTAGCTTAAGTCTAACTAAGTCCTACACTAATATAAATACCTAAATAATTTTGAGTCGGCGCCAGAAAATCTCCATTGAAATGTCCGAAGGGTGAATCTGATTTTCCGTTAAAAGTAAATATTACAAAATATTACGTTTGTTTTGTTTGCGCCGACTCAAAATTATTTAGGTATTTACATTAGTGTAGGTCTTAGTTCGACTTTTTTATTTTTTCCTTTCTTTTTTCGAAGGTTTAATTTTTTGATACAAAGTTATTATTTTTCGCTTTTCAGTTACTTTCTTCTTTCGTCGGTTCTATTTTTTGTTAAAAGTTTAATTTTTCATTTTTTTGTGGCTTATAGTGTTATTAGAACTACATATATGTGTCAAGTTTGGTGAACAATCAACCATTCCCTATTTTTCAACGCTTAGGAATGCAATTTTTTCTTCAAGTTTATATGGTACCAATTTCGATCCAATAAAAAAAGAATTATCGAAATTGAACTACTCTGTAAAAAGTTATGCGTGGTCATACATAAAAAAAAAATATAGGGGTTGACTTGAGACCCTCCTTCGTTTTTTTCGTCGGTTAAAAAAACCTTCAAATTGCGCAAAGATATTGAGTGCTTTCAAATGGTGTTTACAAACAGAACGTATATTATGATATTTATTTATGATATTTTTCTTTCGTGGAAGCGCTGAGAAGTCTTATTTTTTATGGCTAAAATTTGAATTTTTTTTTCAAATTTATGTGGGACCAACTTTGAAATATACCCTATCCAACAAAAAAATATGTGTGATCATACATTTAAAAAAATATATACAGGTTGAATTGAGTACCTCCTTCTTTAGTCGGTAAAAAAGAGATCAATAGTGTCAAAAATATAATTGTTATTTTCTATGTCTATTTTCTAGAGCACGGTAGTGCGGCAGGCCGAGTTTAAGAGGTTTTTTGCCAGTGAACGTTGTCGTGATATTACTACACATTAAATTACACGGTTTTACACCTCGATATAACTTTAGAAAAGAGCTACAGTGGTGATTTTTCGAATATATACTATTTACGGAATTATAAGAGACTGTTTTTTCAATCATCGTTAAGAAATAAACAGTTAAAAAGTTATTTTAATTCAAAAATCGTAAAAAAGTGACCACGCCCAGCATTTTTGGTAGACAGTATCATAATTCCAAGGATTAGACCATAAGTCCTTAAAAGTTTTTTTTGTTTTGGTTATTTTAATTGGCTCTGTTGTATATCCCTTAGATAACCTGCATAAAGACTGGTGGTGCTTCTGTCGGTAATTATATAAGTTTATAAGTGAACATACATTCTGATATAATTTCGTCCACAACCACATAATTTTTACAGGAATGATCTCATTCAAATCCTAGAGTGCTACCGCGGGAGATCTATAGTGATTCTTTTGTAACTAATGATAATAATTTTTTAATATTACTAGAGCTGGGGGATCAGGTGATGGCAGATAGGTTTTCTTGGTATCAAAAAATCTCTTGATCTACTGAATACTAGAATTGTTACTCCTCCATTTCTACGCAATGGGCAATAGACCAAAATCTTGTAATATATTAAATAAACATTTATATTTTTCGTCACTAGCTGACATTCTTATCACTTTCATTATGCAATTCCTCACTTTCTACCATAACGTGTTAACACAAATATAAGCTAAATTAACCCATGAATGAGCTAAATTAATACATCACTAAAATATATTTGTAAGGTAGATATATCTTGGGGTATATAAATGAATTGTACTTCGACCTTATGACCCATTGTGCTCCCCTTCTACTTCAGTCCGATTCGCTTCTCTCGTATATTGGCAATAGCCAGGAGCTTGCTGATCAGATCTACCTGAAGGTTCATATATTCGGAATGAGATACACCAAATATCTTGTATCTGCTGTAATCTAGAGATTCGCAGTTAAAGATAATGTGGGTGGATCTTTCTTCCTCCTCGCCACACAATCTACACATTATGGATCCGTTATGGAGTCCCATTGTGTGCAGATGCTTCCGCAGGAAACAATTTTCGATGATGAATTCGATAACCTTCCGCAGCTGTATCGAGTTCAGGTTCAGTACATTGAGGGACAGCCTCTTGGATACACTCCGAAGCAACTTTTTCTGCGGTATATTTTCCCAGTGATAACGGTGTTTAGCATTCATCCACTGGTTGATCACCTGTTTACATGTAGTATTTGGACTCCCTTCTTTGCCAAGGTATCTGCTTTTTCGTTTCCTTCGAAACCAATGTGAACTGGTACCCAAATCAATTTAACATTTTTCCATTTTGCCAGCTCCAGCAGTTTCTCTAGACAACCCTTGACCACCTCTGAGGTGACCTCTACTGCAGACGAGGCTTTTATAGCAGCTTGACTGCCCGAGAGAATACATACGTTCTAGTTTATGTAGCCTCTACGTAAGTTCTCACGGACGCAAGCCAGCTTATGTCAGCCTTGGGTCTTTCACCATAAAATATATTTGTAAAGTTGAGCGATATATAAATGTGATCAAATAAATGTAAACACTTTTGAGCACGTTGCAGTTAGACATCAATTGGCTACTTTGGTTGATTTAGACAATTTTGCAGATTTCAGCATGTAATTCAACGAACACAAAAATTTAAATAATCTAAATTCACAGATCATTATACGTTTAAACGTTTCGATTGGTAACCTAATAATAATATTGTCAACCTACAACTTTTAAATAACTTTTGACAGATGACAGTCGTAAATAGGAGACAATAATTTTTAGAATACCAGTTTTAGTAATAATGGATACTTGATTATAAATTATATGTTTTATGAATCATAACTTTATATTACTTCGCCACCTTGAATGCTAGTGTCTAATCACAAAGATCACGCTGGTTCTCTATACTTCCACTAATAGTAATCTAAAATCCTTACTATAATATTATAATAGCAAAAGTAATTCTGTCTGTTTGTCCATAGGTGGGCAGACCTTGACTGCACTGAGCTCTGATTGAGAGGTAGGAAGAGAGATAGAATAAATATAGGGTACCTACCAATTATTATTATTTGCTTTTTTTAATTAAAACATTTTGTGAAAAAAATACATTAATACCAACTATTTTTTATGGTCACTATTACTCAAAGTATATAATACATACAATACATTGAATACATACTCTGGAATTTTGGGCTGGTGATTTACCGCTTGTAAATTTTTTGATGATTTAGCTTTAGTTTAGATTTTAGAATTAGATTTTACGAAATTCCGAATAATTTGCCTAAACTATTCATATCGGAGAACTAATAAACAATTATTTACTTGATTTAATTATTTTTTCTTAGTAGGGGGTATAGTGTCATGGGAATTTGATGACACTGGATACAAAAAAGATGCCAATGATAAAGCTGGGTGGGGGGGGGAGGATTGGTAATTTGTTATTAATTTTTAAATGGTTAAATTTTACATAAAGTGGGAATACATATAGTTGCTGTTGTTGTTGTAATTATTGTTATTGCCATCATCATTATTGTTATTATTATTATTATTATTACTTTTTTTTTTGTGTATCTCTCCATACTGTAAAAGATATTTTTTAAACAGTAAATATTTTATAAAACTAATTCTAAATTGATTGAATAAATTATTGGGCAATAATCGGTAGGCCAACCTGTATTGAAACATCGTTCCGTCTTACTTCAAAACATACCTTTATTACTTACTCTCACCCAGCTTATGGAGAGTCCGTTCGACTCCGGCGAGCCGTCTGCGCCCACCTCTGTTTGTCTATCACCCTACCTGTTTACCTGTTACGTTTTCACGGCTAAATCAGTGAACCAATTTTGATGAAATTTGATATGAATATATCTTGAACCCTGGAGAAAAACGTAATTTTTCTACTTTTTTTAAAATCCACTCTTCATGAGGTGGAATAGGGAATGGAAGATTGTGTGGATTATAATATTAGTTGTTGCATGTTATGTGATTATTTAAATTGTAAACGTTCGTTACGAAAGTGCTGCGTCAACTTAGTGAATTTCCTCAGAAAAAATATATCACTTACCTTTTGGAAACCGATCTTAATTAATTACTGCTCATAGTGATCAAGTTTTCCAATATTAAGAGTGATATATCATAATATTGTGTTTCCTTCCTCTCTAAACGATTTTGCCAATTAACGACCTTTGTCTTTCAAATACAGAAAGCACGTCATATACCACATTTCATTCGATCGGATTAAAGCCGTGATTGAAATTGTACCGATGACACGACTATGCAAAAGTATCTTCAAATATCCATCTACATTATCTCATCTACATTATCTAAATTAATTTAAAATTAAAAAAGCGTATATATTTTATCTCTTTTAAGTTTGTCCTGTGCATCTTGCCTTGTACCGGCCCTGTAAGCTGATATATTATACAAATATGGATTCGGATCATAGCGACATGTTCTATATTATGTTCAACTATAAAATTTCAAATTCGCCCCCTTTACCTAGATCAGTTTTTTGTATTATAAATACGTATTTCGACTACAATGTAGTCATCATCAGTATAAATTAGCTAGTCGTACTTTACTCTTTGACAATTAGAAATAGATATAAAGTCGAGATCAATAGACAAAAATAAAAATAAATAGAAAATTAACTGGATTAAAATATACTAGATTTTAAATATAATATAAGAGCAATTTTAATAAGAGTAAAATTAAGAAGAATAAATGTGATTGAAAGAAATTTTGACAAGAGTAATTTCAATATAATTTAAAATTTATTATATTTTAAATCTAGTATATTTTAATTTAGTTAATTTTCTATTTATTTTTATTTTTGTCTATTGATCTCGACTTTATATCTATTTCTAATTGTCAAAGAGTAAAGTACGACTAGCTAATTTATACTGATGATGACTACATTGTAAATCGAAATACGTATTTATAATACAAAAAACTGATCAAGGTAAAGGGGGCGAATTTGAAATTTTATTTCAAAAACCTAGAGTTCTTACTAATTATCATTCGATAATATATGGTTTATGTTCAACTATGCCTCTTGTGCGTTAATAAGTACTTATTTAGAATTAACGATAGTTTGGAAAGAATTTCGATCGAAGTATTCACAAGTGTCCAACATATAGTTAGAGATAGAGAGATAGATTGTAGAGGCTGCCCTGGACGGGCTACACTTCGACCATAAGTTCCATTGTGATGCCTAAGGATGTGAGGATGTGAGTGGAGTGGAAGAAATTTTTGTGTATAGACTAGGAATTGGTATTGGATATGAGGTACTATGATAGGAACTATGCCGATATTCATCTGAAGTTAGTGAAGGAAACTGCAGAAAACCTTCTCAAGCATAGCCGGTTACTTCGTTCTTGTCCATATGCCGACAGTTTAGTCAATTAACCGTCCCTTTTTTTTTTAATAATAGACAAGCTGCCGATGTTGGGATTCGAACCCATAACCTCCCAGTTTCCAAGTAGGCTTACTGTGCAGACATAACGCCTTAGACCGCTCGCCCACTTGGACTGGTAGCATATAGTTAGTTTAATCATATAAACTCAAGGGCGTTTTAATAATTATTAGAAAACTAGCTTCGAATTTTGAAATATATATTCGTATAAAACCCCTAAACTTAAGATTACTTTGGCCCTTACGAAATAAGAACAGTATATGATCAAGATGAATTTGAACTGGTATTATCTACTCAATAAAATGAGAATTAGTTAGTTGACGTTACTACATACACCGTGAAATATACAATATGCATAAAAAGTATATATTATTTGAAATCATAATAAATATGCGCAAACACATACCAAAAAACAGTCAAGTTTGAGTTAGACCGTGCCCAATGAGTGTTACTGTATCAATAATATTGTTTTATATGTTAGCAATTGGGGTCATAAAACCTACAGAATGTGAGAGATTCTTCGACCATAAAATGTGCCTAAAAATAAGCATGTCATTTTTAAGTTGGTTCGATCGGAACTAAGGAGTCAAAACAGTGTTTAAATTTTTTTCGTTTACTTAATTCTTCTAATAGTTATGATAATTCATTATTTTAATTTATTATATAACATATGACATATATTTATTTAAAACATATTTAAACCAATTTAATTATATAACAAACTTATATATTGATAATTGTTACTTATTTATGGAATAAAGTAATCAAATGACTTGGGTGTTTAGACGGTTTGATGATAAGATGTGGCAACATTTATATATATGGAGGTGTGTTTGTGTGTGTTTATAAGTGAGATGTTTGTAAAATTTATTTTACTATTTATAGTAATAACAATTTTAATACTAAAAAAAAAATTATTAACACGCTTTTATTAATTGAACAATTTTAGATATATTATTTATTTTTTCAAGTACTAAAAACAGTCTAAGGGTATGTTCCAAAATTTGCTGCGAGCGCTGGCAGTGCTTCGCCACGCGTTCCCGAATTCATGACAGCACGCTGCAACAGTACTGTGAAAAAAATGACGTCATGAATTTTGTGCTGTGACTGCTGCCGCTGAAAAGGTGAAGCAGTGAAAGCAATGGACATGGTGGCGTGCTGTAAGTGTTGTAAACCGCGTTCCAATTTCCACGGCTGCAGTAGCAGTAGTAGTGTGCTTGCAATTTTGGAACGCTGTTCGCAGCGTGATTCATGGCGTTAACACTCACAGCGCTGTCAGCAAATTTTGGAACATACCCTAAGTAGCCGGGTAGTCAAAGGCGCTCTGTTTGGAACTGGGGAGTAGTGAGTTCTATTCCCAACGGTGGCAGTTAAAAAAAATTAATGGTGTGGTTAATTGACGAAACTGTCGTCGTATGGACTAGAACGAAAGTAACCGGCTAACCTTGTGAACGTTTTCTTTCACGAACTCCAGATGAAAATCGGCATAGTTCCTATCAGAGTCAGCTAGTCACACAACCTACCAATACTTAGCCTGCATACAAATCCTTTGTTCTCCACCCACATCCTTAATGTATAGGTATCACAATGGACCTTATGGTCTAAGTCACTACACCCTAACCACCTAACCTAAGTATTAAAATCTTTCTAACTGTGAAAAAATCGATTTCAAAATTACAGCAAGAATAATAATTTCCTAGTTCAAAATTAAAAATTTGTAAGCTACAGCGTACTGCGTACTCCATCGGTAGCTATCACGTCTTTCTTGTATATTATATTTTTCTTTTTTCTTTTGTTTCATCTGCTTTTACGACGTTACCAAGCCTTCGGTAATATGCATGGCTGTTATTAATCGAGATTAAAGAATTGAAGTATTAACTTCAATTATCTAAATAATTACCACGGTAATGATATATTTTTAAAGTCTTATAATATTCTACAAGTATTCAGCAATATTTTACTCAGTTTTTTTTTATTCATTAAAGTTGGGGAATTATTGGTGAAAAAAATTATTGAGAAAAAGACACGACGAAAGCTACGAGCATTTTTCTAGACAGTGATACATCAATAATATATTTATTTATTGATTTTCAAATTTTTCTAATTTTAGTTTCAAAACAAAATTTTTTGCATGAAAACAAAATTAAAGCCATCAAAATTTACTAAATCACATAGTGATTAATCACTCGCACTTTTATAAAGTGGATGATACATTAACCTAATTATGTATTCTCTTCAATTGTGCTTCCTGCCCCCAAGCAGCGAATTCGATTTCTTACCAAATTGATAATAACAATGTTTCAAGGATTCTCTTTAATGTTTCGAAGAATTAATATAATTTGATTATTGTAAAATATAATCCCTGATATCTTTTAATTCGTCATTCATTTCTAACGAGTAAAAGATCAAAATAATGCGATTCATAAATAGTGTTTGCGAGAATGTTCCATAAGGGCGCAATTCATTTAGAAACGGAATACTATAAAATATAATAATATATACTTGGTTTTATAAATTATAAGTATGTATGTATGTATATATTGCATTGCGACGGTGTTGTTTCTATTATACAAAGTATATTACTTTGAAACAAATAAATTTTAAACTAACAGGAAATATTTTTCTATATTTTATTAAGGAAACAACTCATGTATATATGAATGAGACTGTTTTTAATGCGTGTGAACTCAAAAAAGTATTTGTACTCAAAATGTACTTTCTGTTCTAATCGCAAAAATATTTAAAAAAATCATTAATCACGTAGGAGCAACTCATAAACTAGCGAATTTTCTCAGAGAAAGGAATCACAATGAAAATCACACAAATATAACCATGGCAAAATTAGTAATATCAATTTTATGTATTAACGTATTGGTGCCTAATAAGGCCCGCCCACTTTTTGCAATATGTCAATGGAAACGTAAAATTGCGTAATAAAAAAAAAAAAGAGATATTTAGTAACCATTGATTATGTATGCTTTCGATATATGAAAAATATATAAATTTATTATGTTTCCATGAAAAAATTATAATTTTAAAAACCTCGATTGTGAGCCTTTTTAGTAACCGTGTCTCTCAATAAGGTCTCGCTTTTTCTCCCATTCAAAAAAAATTGTAAAATCAAAGTATATCAATATTATCTAGTAAACAGTCATTAAGTAAATATGTTCTTATTTAATATTTATGTACTTTGCACAACAATACAGTCGAAAATAGGTTGGGCCTTGTAAAATCTATTAAAATTACAAACTGCATTCAAACAAAAAATTATCATTATATTTTAAGCATCTTCATATCTCTTTTACTGTTTATATTACTTGTTTTTTTACTAAATATTTTAAAAATGCGGAAAATTTTAGTTTTTTATTTTTAATCACAAACCAGCTGTCTTTGGATTCTTAGGAAAAAATCTCGAACTTTGGTAACAGAAGGAACTAAATAGGCTAAATGAACTAAGAAACTGTTTTGTTTCCATGGAATATAAAAAGCTTACTTAAAGGACCCCGCATAACTGCATATAGAAAATGGCCTTCGGTCAAATGTCGCCAATCTTTAGGAAAATATGCTTGTCATTCTGAACAAATGTCTCCATAGGCACAAACCTCGCCAACATGCTGTGTCCGATAATCGTATAATTTACGCCTAAAACGATGACAGAAATGGATCGGTTTCTGGATACAAGTTTGTTGGTAGTTACAAGGTGTAATAACTAAGGGACATATGAATTGCAAGATCTAGAAGTGAGTACACAATTAGTTCATATATATTCAACGAAATATTCGTGGATAAATATTCTACGAAAGTTCCTAGAAATACTGTTTTAAAATTAAACCAACATATAATTCTCTCAAAAAAAATTTTAACAAAATCGCACACTTATACAAATGTTTTCCACCAAATTTGTAATGCCATGATTAACTTGCATCTTAAAAAGCAAATTTTCTGTAAAAGGAAAAAAATTCAGAGCTAATGTTTTTTTTATACAAATCAAGGATCAAGAATTATTATAATAATTTTCAATAATTATTATAATAATTTTTTTTGATTTCGATAAATTTGTATTTTTCGATTCATTAAAAATTATGGTATAAAACAAATTAAGCTTGAACACTAAAGATTTATATTTTCCCAAACAGAATACTTTCCCAAAAAATAATAATGTCCAATAAAATATCCACTCAAGAAATCAAATTAAGAACATATTTATGAATGGTTTAAATTAAAATTTTGACGTCGGTAAATATTTTTATAAATGGATATTTAAATTTTAAATATGAAAAAAACAAAATACAATATGATTGGTTTTATGAATATATATACTTTTTATTACATAATAACTAGCTAAAACCCGTTGAAAAAAAAACACATTCACGCAAAAAAATGTCAAAAAATTTTCTCATTATTACATTTGTAAAATTAATCTAATAAATAACATTGCGTGACAAAGTTTTGTTAACATTTATAATATAACTATTTGGGACCTAGAACTAAGCTATGTACAATCTATGATCGAGAGTCGTGTAGAAAATGGATAATTTTTACTGTAGCCAATAAGATTTACTTCAATTATTTGAAATATGGCCACAACTTACTAAGGGCACATTGGCTAAACTTATATAGTCCGACATTTTCCACACAATTTTTTATCACTGATTGTACAAAATGTAAAACTTGTCCAATCACATCTTTAAGGAATTTCGTTTTTATGGAAGATTTTATTTTGTTTTTAGAAAGTAATTTTTAGATTAATTTTTAGATTTTTTCATTAAGATTAATGTTAGCAGAAATAAACAGTTTTGGGAAATAATACAAGATATGAGTCCAAGTAGTCGTCATACGTGTGTGAATTCACAAAAACGAATAGGGAATATGCATGAAAATTTTTTTTCACATTTATTTTCAGAATATGAAAATACTGTTAATACTGTAATAATATTTAAAAACGAAATTAAAATCCGACAAATATCAAGGAAGCATAAGCTTTTAAAGATTATTATCTGTCTCTTTCTTGCAGAAATACTAAAAATGGAGTTTTACGTGTATTTTAAATGGTGGAAGTGTAATATGACGTCACATAACATATCAAGAGGGCTATCACCCTCTTTGTCTAATCGGGAATTTCAATCATTCATATCTCGCTTATTTTTAAAGTTATTTAAAAATTAATTTTACCTTGATATTTGTCAAGCAAACATGCTTCAATTCAAGTGAAATAAAATTTTCATGCATATTCCCTATTGCCTAGTCTCAAGGTAGAAATATAACTGAAAAAGTGAATGAAGCTTATCTGCTTTATTTTAGTTGTCCTGCCATAAAGGGTCAAAGATATATTTACTAAATTCACGTTATGTTATCCTTATGGTACAAAGAAGTCAAAGCCGTTTGAGCAGCGCTCATTTTTTTAAATTGTATAATTAATTTCTGCCTTATTCATCTCGCTCTCTAACAAACGTTTGGGATAAAAGTTATTCATTATAAATATACTGACAACTTTTATTCCAAATATTTTCCCAGAACCAAATTAATAAGCCACATATCATGTACTATGGTTTGGCGTGCTGTAAGTCGTTTTTGATTTTCTATTTAAAGCCGTAACTAAATAATGGTATATGCCTAATAATTTTTATTTGCATATTTTTAAAAAAAAATCGAAAAAAGCAACTAGTAGCGTCAATATTACAAAAAAAAGAAAAAAATTAGTCACGCATTTAGTAATATTAATTTGTACTAAATCAAAGTCCACTTTTGACTCTTTATAGGTTGATTTTTCTTTAAATTCTCTTGAAAGGGTATTTTTTTGTAGGATATATCTTGCTGAAATCTCATACTAGCATGCAAAACTTCCTAGGTTTTTTGGGATATGTGTGGACAGAGCATATATACGAAAGTTAATTATATGATTTAAAAGTAATGTTTTTTAATTTTATATCAATTTTTTAACATAATCATATTTTTCCTTATTGATTTTATAAAATATAGAATTATACATTCATATAAAGCGATCCCTTGAGTAACCAATTTAGAATGGAACTTTCGATATAATCTCTATTCTAACTGGCTGATTCTCATAAAATTTGAAATTGCCAGACCTACTACTTTTGGTGCAGTATAGCGAGAAACGTCTAAATTTTTATTATCGAATTAAGTATATTGGTCTGATGTGCTTAAACATGTCCTGACGTACTACCGTGCTATGTGATATTTCATCGCCAAATCAATTAAGGTTTATAAATAAAATAGTCACATCACATCGGGCTTCATAATAAGAAGCGTCTCAATATTTATAAAAAATTCGTTATGCAGGAGCGGCGTCAAATTACCGAATTTCCTTAGAATACATAAATCACTCTCTAGCGGTCACAATTTTAGTCTGACCAGAATGGAATATCGTATCTGATATGATTTTAGTATTTGCAAGGCCAATTTCATTAATAAATGACATAAGTCAAGGGGAAAGGGAGACAAGGAGAAAGAAGTAAACACAAAATAAAAAATACCTCTCTTAATATTAGAACAATCGAAAAATGTGTAAGGAATGACGTGATAAACTTTGTCTCATGAAGAACCATTTAGCTGTTGGAATATGTTAATTACGCATACTCGGTATACTCCAAGGTTTTCCGTAAATATTATCAATCTCAGGACCACTACGAATCCCTTTGAACTTTCCTTGAGGCTTAGCTGTAATTGGATAAACATCACTAGTAAGGTATCTACCTATCACAATACATGACAAACAACTACAAAAACCATATATCAGTGATTCCTATCAGCGTGTAACTATTTTAACGTTCGCATATCAAAGATGTATTCAATTTATGTATATTAATAAATAGTAGTTATGATATGATATAATATTGGTGTCTTTTGGTTTATTTTTTATAATAATAAACTACTTTGCTCGACCTAGAAAAAAAACACCAAACCGTCGAGGCGACGCCTAGAAGATGTGAAACACCGAATCTATTTTGTATACAAAATATCCATGAAAGGATGGTTTACTAAAGGAAATAAATATGACATAAACAAAAACAAAATATTCAAATTTATTTTATTAAAAAAAAACTATTTAATTTAAAAATACATATTATTTTAATTTCAAAAAATTAAAAAATTTCTTAAAAATTGAGACGGCTTAATTATTTCAATCAGTTACATAAACTATTATTATTATTATTAACTATTTTGTATAGAAAATTAGCATTGCCACATATGAATGAGTTTTTGAACCTGTATATGTACCGCCATCTATGATCATCTTTTTAAAACTGATTTTACGCCGCATTAAATGTTTCACATCAAAATTACCGATCATCCAACCCCATTTAAAATTTGGGATTAATCATTTCAAAAACTATATATGCTAAACGTGATACGCGTGTTTGTCGATTATTCGAGTAGTCAAAAATTTAGGTCCTATTCATAAAAAGTTAGCAAATTTTCTAAAAATTTCTCTGTTTTTGGATAATTGGCAAGAAAATTTTGTTTTTTCTCTTTTTTTTTTAGATTATGGATCTGAATGAGATTAAAATTTGTAGATAGTTTAACCCTTAAATGTCACTAGGTTCCACTTAAACCCCAACCATTTTTCAATCGAATTTTTTCAAATACTCTCCCGTGTTGACCCAGACTATTTTTCAAATGTTCTTTTCAAAAGATTATCATGTTTTATCATACACATGATGATTTTCCGATATACGTCCTTGTCATTTTTTCCTTCATCATTCACCATTAAAAGAAGAAAAACACACTTACGGTGCCAAGACTATCTTGGAGAAGTCTAGCTTTGGAGAAAAAACCTAAATTTTTTGGCGCATTTTAAATGACGCATAAACAAATTTTTTTTATTGTTCTTTTTCTTGATTTAAACCAAAATAAAATCGGAAAAATCCGGTATGATCAGGGCTGAGGCATCTTTTTAAAGGTTAGAAATATCTTGTAAAATTTTTACAAAGATAAATTTTTAAATCTCTTGAAGTATTGCTCATTTTTTCACCCTGGGGTACAAATTTTACGTGTACCATTTAAGGGTTAAGGATGTCTAGATTCTTTAAAAATTCAGAGATCCTATCCAATTACGTTTCAAACTAATTGAAACGATGGGTAAATAATTTCCATGCACAGGACTTTAGGCGATAGATAGATAGATTGTAGAGGCTGCCCTGGACGGGCTACACTTCGACCATAAGGTCCATTGTGATGCCTAAGGATGTGAGCGGAGTGGAAGGAATTTTTGTGTATAGACTAGGAATTGGTAGAATATGCGGCTGCAGCAGACTATGATAGGAACTATGCCGATTTTCATCTGGAGTTCGGGAAACTGCAGAAAACCTTCTCAAGCATAGCCGGTTACTTCGTTCTTCCATATGCCGACAGTTTAGTCAATTAACCGCCCCTTTTTTTTAAATAATTGATAAGCTGCCAATGTCGGGATTCGAACCCATAACCTTCCAGTTTCCAAGTAGGCATACTGCGCAGACACAACGCCTTAGACCGCTCGGCCGCTTGGACTGGTAAGGGCGATTGAATATGATAATAAACTCGTGTGTAGATCATTTGTGACGGTTTTTTTATTATAATACACATTTTTTTGTATAACATCCACCCACAATGTATCGTTTATAGTTTATACTTTATACTACGGTATTGTAAACAACACAAACAAATACTTTTATAAAGTTACTATGTAACACGATTCGATTTGTCTTTTATGAATAATATTTTTTAACAAGATGAGAAATTGATTGATTATAGTTGATTAATAATACGTTGTAGTAGTAGTAGTGGAAAGTAGACCTATCTGGCAAGTAAGCTTTTATAGTGTCTTTATCTTCTCCCAGGGCCGTCTTTATCCTATTGGAGTCTCTTGGCACATTAGGATAATGGCACCCCCATGATCTTGACAGAGAACTATTTTGTTAGAATAGACAAAGAAAGTAGATAAGCAAAGTTCTAGATTAATTTTTATTTCTATTCAGTCACATTAAATGAATAGATAATATAAATAATCCACAAAAGTAAAGCCCATTACACAATGAAAAAAATAAGGTATAAGATATAAGATATAAGATATAAGATATAAGATATAAGATATAAGAAATAAGATATAAGATATAAGGAATAGTGGAATCCAGCAGATGGCAGAACCGTTGATCAATTCACAATTCAAAAATAAGCAATAAGGAATAAGATATACCAACAGAATTTCCGTCGCGTTGGATATCTATTCCTTATTTCTTATTCCCAGCCAATCACAATGTTATGCGCAGTTGACTTATGTTTTTGTCAATATTCAATCGCTGTGATTGGTTGAATATTGTATCTTATCGCCCAATGTGTTTTGGTCGCTGTGCTATTTCTTATATCTTATATCTTATTCTTATTCTTATATCTTATATCTTATATCTTATATCTTATTCCTTATTTTTTTCATTGTTTAATGGCCTTAACTCTTTTAGCGAGTAGATTCTGCGAGCAGATCTTAGCGCTGTCTGTTCTCGAAAACTAGTCAGTCTGTTAACAATTAATAATTTGAAAATTTAACAAATAATTTTTTATTTTATTTTTTTTTTAAATAACAATAAATAATGAAGTATTGTTGCATTAGAGATTGCACTAATTCTGATATTAAAAAAATTCGTAACGCAGGAGCTGCTACAACTTAGCGAATTTCCTTAAAATACATAAATCACTTTCTAGCGGTCACAATTTTAGTCTGATCAAAATGAAATATCGTATATGATTTTAGTATTTGCAAGGCCAATTTTATTAATAAATGACATACGTCAAGGGGAATGGGGGGCATAA
Organism: Nineta flava; assembly: GCA_963920215.1. Classification (NCBI taxonomy): domain Eukaryota; kingdom Metazoa; phylum Arthropoda; class Insecta; order Neuroptera; family Chrysopidae; genus Nineta; species Nineta flava. The sequence continues at coordinate 46,245,644 of OY986041.1, forward strand.
AGAAAGAAGAAAACACAAAATATAAAATATCTCTCTTAATATTAGAACAATCGAAAAATGTGTAAGAATTAAAGTTGTAGAAAATCAAATTTGCTACAATTCATTACCTTAACATTTTTGCTCAAACTCTAATGTGTACAGAGATATTAAGGAATTTAATTTTCAATATTAAACCGTCAATATTTCTGTAAATGTTAGGGTAACAGAAAAAATGCAGTAACACTTAATATCTACAACTTTACTTCTTATAAAATTTTCGATTTTTCGAATATTAAGGGAGATATGTCAAATTTTGTGTTTCCCCCCTCTAAACCCCCCTTTCCCCTTTTACGATTTTACCCATTAACGAACTTGACCTTTTGAATACCAAAAGCGCCTTAAATACCAAATTTCATTCCAATCAGATTAAAATTATGGCCGCTAGAGCGATTACAGACACACACATATATATATATATATATATATATATATATATATATATATATATAAGTGTGTGTACATGGATATATATATAAATACAGGCGGTGATTTTTGACATCTACTAGGTAGGATCGATGGGCATTTGGAGAAATTTTTCCACAATTTTAAAGTCGGTACGAGACCAATAGCTCTATTTTCTTTCAGGAAATTCGCTAAAATCGGTCTAGTAAAATAATACTAATTTCATAAATTTCCCATGGATAGTGTGCGCAATAACATTTTTAATCAAATATTTTTTTTTTTTGCTTTTTTTCGTTATTAAACCTATCCATCCTCTTTACAAATGACAGGACAGAGATCTACTTGAATTGTTTTACTCCTCATTCTAGCTATAATTGTGTTGCACCTCATTCTGACTCTATATGAGAGCATTGTTCCAGAAAGTGGCTGAGCGTGTCAACCTCCCCATAACAGTTTTAACAAGCCGCGTTGTCCTTCAACCTCATTAAAGATGCTTGTTGAGTCTACAGTGACCGTTAAGCACCTCCAACAAGAAATCTAGATTGATGTCTCGTCCAATGGGTCAGGATGACGATGCTGCTTTATACCCAGGTTGCTGCTTGTCAGAAGTCCCTCCTGTACCTTTTCATTGCCTGTCTATAGACATATCCATCCAATCGTAAGGGCAGTGTCTATCTTCTAGTACAATATGTCAAACACAATATGTCAAGTTAGTTTTTTATTTTTTATTATTTTTAAGTGCAGATTTTTGGAGACAATTAATCCATTTTAAAAGTAATAAACAATGTTTTTGGAGTCGATTATCTGGAAAAATCCACACAAAGTAAAAAACAAAATTAGAATAATTTTTTTTTTCGTCTACCTTCGGAAAAAACAATAAAATAGGGAGATGTTCATTTAAAAAAAATGGAGTCTTGCTAATCTATTACAGTACTTAATAATACTGATTGTATTAATCTTGATAACTAACACGGATTGATTCATGATTATTTTGCGATTGTGCAAATTATTAATCTTATGATTGGGCGAGTTTATTGTGGTTCTACCTATACCGTTGTACCAGCCAAGTAGCCGCGCTTGATTAGGCGTTGTTTCTACTTGGAACTGGGAGGTTATAGGTTCGAATCCCGACTCCGGCAGTTTGTCAATTAAAAAGAAAAAATAATGGGGTGGTTGATTGACTAAACTGTCGGCGTATGGACAAGGAAGAAGTAACCGGCTATGCTTGTGAAGATTTTCTGCAGTTTCCCTTCACGACCTCCAGATGAATATCGGCATTCAAAGTCGGCTGCAGCCGCACACCTGCCAATTTCTTGTCTGCATACGAATGCCTGATCCTCCACTCATCATAAAAATGTAAAAGTAAATATTAATAAAGGTTGAAAAATAATGATGTGGGTGGCCTCTGTTATAGAACGTCGTGTCTCAAAAACGGAGGTAAAACCCCATTATTATAATAAAACTGATGTCATCTTATTTCTCTCTTATTTAAGACAGATCTTGTTTAAAATATTTTTGCTGTCTCTCATAAATTCAGAGTAATTTGCAAGGGTAAAATAAAATGAGCTATACAAAATATTGAATAAGCAAAAAAAAAAAAATATAAAAAAAATATTCCCACCGTTGACACCAATTTTATGTTGCGCTCTTTAGTGCAAAATTGGTTGTTGCAGGTGATGACGGTCCACTGCCACCAGAGCAGTTGATTAAAGCTCAACTTCGTAGGCTTATTTAATTTCAAATATTTGACGTCTCAAATATTTGACCACAACCAATTGGAAAATTTGATGTTACCCAAATGTTTCCAATTTAATACGAGTAATATTCTGGTAAGGAATATTAAAAGATGATATGAAATGAAACAAAGCACTTAAAAAAACTTTATTTAATTTATTTACTATTTAAATTAATTTACTGAATTAAAAAATTGAAATGAATTGACTTGAATGTTAAATTTCGGATTAATATCCGATTCTAATTGAATTTACAATTGACTGAATTTAAATCTTGGACTCTATAATCTATATCTATAATCTTTTTCTAAAATCTGAATTTAAATCTACATGTTAAATCTTTTACTAAATCTGTTTTCTAAAATCTGAATGTGAGTTGATTCAAAATTGTTTTTATATTAAAATTGGACATAGTTTTAAATGTATTAACTATGTTACACGTGTTTTTTTATATAATTTGAACAGCAAAATTGCTGAAATTCCAAATTATGCTGTTTTGACGAAAATATCAAGTTAATAAATAAAATTGTTTGAATGTCATAATAATTACATAAAAGTTCAATAATATGTTTTATAAAAATTAAGAATTAATGAAAGAAATGTGTTATTTTGTTTTATATATATATATATATATATATATATATATATATATATATATATATATATATATAAATATATATATATATATATATATATATATATATATTATATTTTCTTACTCCATTTTTAGTTCATCTAAATCGTATTAGATTATTGTACTGTCGTCAGAACCGAAGCTATGTGCAAAATTTCAGCATAATCATATTCATCCGAAAGTATTCGAACAATCGATTTTCATATTTGTCTCTCGCAAACAAACCAACAGAAAGTGAAGTAAAATAAAAACTTGTTACAAACGGCATAGATCATTCCATACATTGCATGTTTATATTCAAATAAAAAAACATTTTTTTTTTAAATGCATTATAGAAATATTGAATCTATCAATTCCCAGTAGGAACACTTTTTAATCAAATGTTTTATGTCAGTACTATTTTATATCAATATTTTTCTATAATTTCTTATATGCATGTTAAAAATAATTTTTTTTATTTTCCGTAGGTTAAGATTTACAAAAAAAAAAAAAGTAAGAAAGTAGACTCCGCCTTCACTGATAGATATAACAAATTGAACAAAGTGTAAAACAAATGTACAAAGTGTAATATAATTAACAGTTTTTTATAAATGTTTCTAGATGGTGAATAGCGACTGAAAAATATATCTCATACTAGGGACTAGGAATGTTGAGGATATACGCAGCCGCATCGCAATCGTGGAACTTCCGCATTAATTTTAGAATTCGTATTAATCAATGCTCTATGCGGATCTTTTGCGGATGCAGATGTTGCTTATTTTGTTTAGTATTTCTGATAAACCACAACGTGTTTTTATACGGATGTTTTTTTATTTATTTCAACAATTTATTATTGTTTGAGTGTTTCGTCTTGAATTATCTATTTGACAAGTGAACCACCAATGTCACCACCGATGCAAAGTGTGATGTCCAAGATAAATCTCAATGTTAAATATGCAATAAATCATACTCTCGGAAGAGTCGAATAACTACGTCTTTGAGGAATCATCTAGAAGCGATTCACTCCGAGCAGTTTAACCTGTTTAGCGCGGGATTAATATATGAACCTCTGCGAGACAGAATGGAACCTGACAAGGCTGCAACATTACTCTTTATGAAATATAATGCACCAAATTTTAAATTTTCGTAGTAAAAATTTGTTAAGTTGAAAATTTTTGGAATAATTTTTAAGGCCTTAACACATATTTCTAAGTGCAAAGAAAAGTCTTAAGTTATAAATTGAAGATTGAGTATGGGGAACGAGGTGTTCGGCCAACTACTTCCGGATCGATTGGGGGGGGGGGGGGTCATGGAGGTGATGGAAGGCGACGGGATGTACCAAGTGCGGAGGAGCCAGAGGCCAGGGCAATAGAACCAGGATACAACTTGCGGCCCGACGACTGGCAATCCACAACAGACGCCGTTGAGAAGAACGAAGAATTGAAGAATTTGTACGTACAATTTTAAGTTAGCTAACTGTACTATTACAATTCTCAAATTAGTTCTTAAGCAAAATTGGTCGACCAAAAACAATAGAAAAATAGAAAATATCTGTTGTCGTGTAAAGGGGGAGATTTTGTTGTATTGAAAACTATTGAAATAATTTTTAAGATCTTAACACATATTTCCAAGTACAAATAAAAGTCTTGTTATAAATTGACATTCGATCAATTAAGATCAGAGTTATAAATGAACAGCTGTGAAGTTAAGTCTGTTTAAAATAAATGTTTGTTGGATTAACAGTCAGTTATAAATTAACATATTATAATAAACTTTTACTAATATTTTGTGTGTCGAGTATCGGAATCTGTTGTAGGTTCTACAGCGCTCCTTTGGAAGCTAAAGAGAGCCAAGATATCGCAACAAATTGGATTATAATATAAAGATTATTAAAATTTTTTACCATCTTTATCCTTTATTTATGTACCTAAATGAAGTATATATTTAAAAAAAAAAAAAAAAAACTTGAAATATAAATCCGCATACACGGATGTGAGCCCTAAAATAACCGCATCCGCGGATGCCAAAACTTTCGCATCCGAAACATTCCTGCTAGGGACTATTAAAACTATTAAGCTTTACAGAGGCAGTGTAGGTAAACAAAAGCTTTCTCTGGAGCAGGGACGTTAAACCTTTGGAGAGTGGCATGCCAATCAAAATGTTTTTCAGAATTTCAAAAATTCCATATTCTCCTAAAACAAAACCCTGTTTAGATTTATTCAGAAATTTCTGTTTTGCATTTACAGTGATTATTTCAAAAATAAATTTAATTATAAAAAAGCAACTGTCCAATAAATTCCAAAATGAATTAACTACGTCAAATATAGTGTACTTACTAACTTTGAGAATCAATCGAATAACCATTAGAGTTTGTTATTGTTGCATATATTATTCATTATAGAATTTCCTTTTACGTTTAGCCAATTTACAAATAATTTACGAACATTGACTTTTAAAATATATTACTTTAATAGTCCTTTCAACATAAATTAGCATGTATGTTCTTTGAATAGTTTTTTTTCAAATACAAAACTAGATAATATATTTTTATTATATACAATATTAATAGGTTCCAACCATACAAAGATATATTAACTTTATCAGTGATGGTCTGTCTGTATAGCCTGTGTAGCTTTGCTCGTGTGAAATTCGTTACATTATCCCACTAAATACTGATTTGTAGACTACAATAGCATAGAGATAGAGACAGATTGTAGGATTAATTGGTAGGATATGCGGCTGCAGCCGACTCTGTTAGGACCTAAGCCGATATTCATCTGGAGTTCGTGAAGGAAACTGCAGAAAACCTTCTCAAGCATAGCCGGTTACTTCGTTCCTGTCCATACGCCGACAGTTTAATCAATTAAGCGCCCCTTTTTTTCTTAATAATTGACAAACAGCCGATGTCGGGATACGAACCCATAACCTCCCAGTTTCCAAGTATGCATACTGCGCTGACATAACGCCTTAGAAATTCAAATTTAAATAAACGTACTATGGGCCACAGAAGTAGCGCTCATTATTCAAAATTTTATAGTTGATTTGTGCTTTATGTATTTGATTTTTGGGAAAATATTTAGAATAACAGTTGTTAGTACATTTATAATGCAAAACTTTTAGTCGAAGCATTTTTACGAAAACCGAATAAATAAAGCACAAATCAATTATAAAATTTGGAAAAATGGGCGCTACTTTTGTGGCCATGTGGACGATTTTCAAACATCTTATTACAGACTATAACGTATCTTCAAATTTGACTAAATTAAGTTTTCACTCCATCAAAATTGAGTATTAATCAGATTGATAAATAAGAGCTTAACTCGAGCGATGATTTGGTTTTTATACCCGGTATATGTAGGGGGTATATTAAGTTTAGTCCCGACTTTGTAACGTTTGATCGCAGACATAAATGCTTGACATAGTTGATCATAAAATAGCCTATTTCGGCAATTTCCGCATGTTAATAATAATAATAATAATAATAATAATAATAATAATAATAATAATAATAATAATAATAATAATAATAATAATAATAATAATAATAATAATAATAATAATAATAATAATAATAATAATAATAATAATAATAATAATAATAATAATAATAATAATAATAATAATAATAATAATAGGGTTTTACCTCCGTTTCTGAGACACCACAGTCTATAACAGAGGCCATCCACATCATTATTTTTCAACCTTTATTAATTTTTAACTGTACATTTTTTATGATAAAAGTGGAGGACAAGGAATTCATATGCAGACTAGGAATTGGTAGGTTGTACGGCCTCAGCCGACTTTGATAGGAACTATGCCGATATTCATCTGGAGTTCGTGAAGGGAAACTGCAGAAAATACTTACAATCAGGTTACTTCGTTCTTGTCCATACGCCGACAGTTTAATGAATTAACCGTCCCCTTTGTCCATCTGTCCGTCTGTCCGCCCATAACATGGTAACTCAAAAACGAAGAGTAAAGAGCTGAAATTTAGTGTTCTAGAGCAAAAAAGTAAGACAAAGTTCGTGAATGGGCAAAATCGGTTCATGTTTGGGCAAAATGGAGAAAAAAATCTTTGAAACCATAAAATATAGAACAAAAATGTAAAAACAAAAAATGTTCCTGTTTTAAAAATAAACAACTTTTGTTATAAACTTTTTTACATAAATTCAGGATATACCGGGTATTGAAGCAATTAAGTAAGTTAGTTGTTATTTTCACTTGTTTCATAAAAATTTGTTTTATTGAGATTCATTTTGATATATTTGGTCTTGAATCCCAAATATATAAACAATTTCGATTTTAAACTTGAAGAATTTGTTGTGAGTAGATTAAAAGTCTACTGTTAATCTGCAACACAACATCTATGTCCAGGCGGATTCTGTATAGAAGTTTTGTCTGACTGTTTACACAAATTTTTTTTAAATGTGTTCCAAGTGTGCGTCATTAAACCATATTTGTATATACCTAAAGGCCCCCATACACGATCATGCATTTACGCACCATTTGTGTGACACCATGGTTGCGTAAAAAAAATCCCCATACACACATTATGTTTGCACAAACAATGGTCCATACACCTTCCAAGCAGTTGTCCAAGTTGTCATTGTTGTTGGCTTTATGACGGAGAAGAAGAAACTACAACGGAAAAAGAAACAGAGGGTGTGGGTATTTTCACTCGGTCGAAGCTTTTCAAACACTGCCATACACGTTCAAACCGCTTGTCAAGCGCTGAAATGTTGCGCCACAAAGATCTATCTCAGTCAGTTTCTTTCAAACCCTTGTGCAACAACTCAGTCCATGCCATACACCATCAAATTGTTTGGGCAAACAGGTTGTGACACAAATTACGTGATCGTGTATTTGATTCGATTTGTGCAACAACTGCTTTAAACCATTGTGCGACAACTCAACTCAATACACGATCAAGCAATTTGTGTAACAACAGCCTTAAATCATGCAACTCATACAGATGCTATTCTGGTTTATTTATTATGCCAAATGCCTAATGCTACTCGAAAAAGTATGAAAAGATTTTAAAAAATATAGAAAAAAAAAAAATATATATTGCTTAAAATAATATACAACAATTATAAGTTTTATATCATATTAAATAAAAGAATCGTCAAACGATGGGTATCCATAATATAGGTATAATTTTTCTTGAAAAATCATCTTCTATTTTGGTATTATTCATATTGTTCACAAATTGCTTTGCGATATATACAGCTTGTTGCAAAATATGCTTTACAATTTTGGCAGGTAATAGAACTCTTAAAATTCAAGAAAAATGTGCACATAAGCATTGGTCCGCGAATGATTTATTTTCGAATAACAGAAATATATTATAGTCATCAAAATATGAAAACTACCAGTAATGCTTGAACTTATGAAAAACTGACATTGGACTTCTTTATTTAAAATGGCGCAAAATAGCTAAAAGAACTTTATTCGGATCAAAATAATCAGTCATTTGAGTTGGCAAAAAATTGAAAAAATTGGGGCCACAAATGCATAATGGCAAACTGCATTCCTGTAATATTTAGCATATTTTGAAAGCATTCTGACAAAAAATTGCCTCTGAATAGTTGCATCGACACTCATACGCCGACACGTGCTAGACTAATATATCAATATTTTATTCACGAAAAAAAGTTTATAGGATCAATTTTCTTTTCTTATTTTGATGAGCTAGAGTTATGTATAATAGAAAAAATGCACACTATTCTAAGAGTTTAAATCGTGTGTAAAATAAGTAACTGTAGAAATGACACAAAACATGCAGAGAGTTTTAGATAACTCTAAACTTAGAACGGATTAGCGGCGAGATATAGTGATCAAAACAGTTCCTTTTAACATTAGTCTGACAACGTTCCCTTTCGGAATTGTTGTATGTATCACGTATCACAAAAAAAAACCTAATATATATATGCAATTTTTTTATTCACTTAGCATACAAAGTTTTAATTTTACGGAAAAGATTGTCTCAAACATTATGAGCGTATATGAACACATATATTTTTCATGGCAACCTTTTTGAGATTTGACTCAATTGTCAACAATATATCGTATCTCACATTTTACATATCAATTGAAATGTTTTTGATCCCATGTTCTTATAAATTTTGGGAAATATTTAAGTCTTGCATTGAAAAAACTGAATGGCAATGTTCTAAGCTTATGGACAACCATCCTCTGAAAGTCTAATATATTATCAAACTATTTAGTAGAGTATTTTGGAAGAAAATTCATATTTGTTGCAACGATTTCTTTTTAAAAGAAGAGTCAAATTTTGTACTTCAATTTTTCTTTGATATACCTATAGGAAATAACAAAAAATTATACAGAAGGAATTATGAAGACATTCTGCAATATGTGCAGAATTTAAATATTGCAGAGTAATTAAAAAGATTAAAAAGACAATTTCTAACTCTACATGTCATCTCTTCGAAGTTTACATTCACATTTATTTATTCAAACGTTTATTTAATCAACGCATTTGTATATATATATATATATATATATATATATATATATATATATATATATATATATATATATATAGGGTGAGTCAAAAGGAGTTTATTGAAAGGGTGGATAGAAGATGAAATTCTAAGATGAAAAGTCCTTAGATATTTTTGCGCCTGACCCACCATTAATTAGATATTAATTAAATAAAATAACTAATTAGAGAAGCGCGTTAACGGAATAAGAAATATTTTCAACTTTTCGTTAAGTAAATTGAAGGTTTTCAAATATTGGAAAGTTTTTGATTTCAGTTCGACTATCGAAAACTGAGTTTTTATAAGATCTTGAATCTTTGAGGTCCTAAAAACTATCCTAAATATCTTTATGATAATCCCAAAAATATTTTTTTAAAGAATTTTTACATTACCGCACAATTCCAAAATCTAATCAGCTCTTAACTTTAAAAAAACAACGCAAACGCCACCGTAAAATTTCATCGTAAGAAATCTAATAAACTCTGAATAATTCAGTTAATTAGAACTTTCGAAGTTTCGGGAAAAAAAGAAGTAAATTTTATAAGATTGACTTGCTCTACGTTAGTGATGGGAAAAGCTCGCTCCGCTCACGTATCTCATACTCTGCTAACGCAGCGTTAATTCCCCACCATTTCTTTTTCCGTTAACGCGTTTCTCTTATTGGTTACTTTATTTAATTAATATCTGATTACCCGTGGGTCAGGTGCAAAAATGACCAAGGACTTTTCATCTTAGAATTTCATCCACTATCCACTCTTTCAAAAAACTCTATGACTTTGACTCAATGCATATATAAATATATATATATATATATATATATATATATATATATATATATATATACCCCATATTACACGTGTAAATTTTGATGAAAGTTTTCAATCGCATTTAAAACAGTTGATATATCAAAAATTACATAGCTGTAATATAATTCCATTTTGTTAAATATTTCTTTCTTTTTCAATCTACTGAAATTTGGCACAAATGAGAAACAAATAATAATTAAAAACATGAGTTCTAAATTTTGTTTATTTTAGCATTAGTCACATGGTCAAAGTATGCCAACCACACATAAAGGAAATTTCACACATACGTAAACTTTGCACTAAGTTACATGTATGATTGCATCAAAATAGAACCCGTTTCTATTGTGATATAACTAAAAACTCTCACCAAAAATAACACTGCGCTTGCACAGTAAAACAATTGATTGAAAACTTTCATTAAAACTTGTAAAAATAGTGTACACGTGTAAAAAGGTGCTAACATAAAAATTCCAAGAAATTAACATGAATTTTATAACATTAAAAAAGGACGTAATACAGTGAAAAAAATGTTATATAAGAGTTGAAAAACAGAGTTGAAATTTTCTGCGTTCTGAAATTTCTAACGAAAAAACATATAAATTATTTGATGCTATAATAGTTCACTCGTGACAGTCAAAGCAGAAGTATTAAATACGATATGAAAAACTTATTACAGCAATTTCAGCGAATGCGATTTGGTGAAAATGGAACCAATCCGAAATCAAACCCTTTAAAACAAAAAAAAATTCAAAATCGGTTCATAAATGACGGAGTTCTGAGGTAACAATCATTAAAAAAAAAAAAAATACAGACGAATTGAAAACCATCCTCCTTTTTGAAGTCGGATTAAAAACCCGCTGCATACCTTCAACTTTATAAGATATCTTAAAAGAAATGTACGGATAATTTTTCCTGTTTTATTAAAAAAATATAGGGTATCAAGAACCGTTTACGTATACCAATTATCAAGTATGTTAAAGATTTTCTATCGCCTTGATTGCAAATATCTTGTTTCACAATCGATCAAAATATTTGTTGCTTTTTTTTTTACTTAAATAAAGGACGTAGAATTTCAATTTCGTCAAATTTATAAGATTTATGAGTTTACGCGTAAACTACCTTAAAAAATTGTTTTTTGTAAACTAGCGTCTATTTATTTCCACTGTTAGTATGGTTGCCTTTCGGTTATATTATACCAACGGAAGCGACTAGCGTTTACTTACTTTGACATTTAAGTAATATGTCTGAACATTGATAACATTTTTTTGACATCAAATGCTTGATATGAAAAATCATACACATCTAGGGATGGGGATCCCTAGATGTGTATGATTTTTCATATCAAGCATTTGATGTCAAAAAAATGTTACCTTAAAAAATATAAACATAATTATAATGGACATACCTTAATATCATTTTTTATTTTACTTAATGTATTTATCGCTTGAATATATTCACTAACACTGGGTTTATTCTTATATCTACTTAAAGTTTTCTTCATTTCTGTACATTCATTGAAATCTTTTTTCAGTGATTTTTTTGTTTTTACAATTTCATTTTGTACTTTTATAAGTAATAATTCACGCTGTTCAATTTTCTCAGTTATCTGATCCAATTGTTTGCTTTGTTTTAGATTAGCAAGTTTTTGTTTATGTGTAATTGAAGTAATATCACCATTTCTATATTTTAAATTTCTTAATACAATACTTTTTTCTTCGTAAACATTTTTTAAATTATCATTTTGTACAAGTCCTATTTCAAAATCAATTGGTGTCAATGTCTTTGCTAGGTAACTATCTTTTTCTAATTGTATTGTAGCAGATTTTAACTTCTTTTTTAAATACAATTTTTCCGTTCTTAATTTATTAATTTCATGATCATACATATGTATCCAATTGATTACAAAATTGATTAAAGTTCGATCTAGAAGAAAATTATGTTTTATTTTTCTTACATATAAGGAACCCTGCAGTTTTTATTTAAAAAATGGATTTCGGAGATATTGTTATGCAACTTATGGAAAAGTATTGTTTGAACTCTTCTGAAGAAAGTATTATCTCAACCGTTTTTTTTTCCAAAATTTCAAATCGAGTTAGAAATTTGTTGGCGTATTTTTGATGTTACGAGCCCTAAATATTTTTTTGAAAACGTTAAAAGCCCATTAATTAATTTGAATCTTTATTTTAGGTTAAGTTGTAGCAGCTGCCCTGCATGGAACACACTTAGATCGTGAGACTCATTCGTGCTACTATTCCTTAAACCATTTTGTTTGGAATACAGCAATGGGGCTATGACGCTAGTAGACTATAGCTCAGAGAGGTCATCAAAGAATGGTTGACTCAAGAAGATGGATCTTTTTATCATAAGATCTGAGAACATAGTAGATGAAACAACGTCTCTTTCTACTTCTCACTATGGTAGCTCCTGCAGTAGTACTGGCAGTCTCAAAAATTCTACATATCTAGCACTCAATCAGTGATGAACCAGTCCAAGATGAGCCAGTCCAAGTGGCCGAGCGATCTAAGGCGTTATGTCTGCGCAATATGCCTACTTGGAAACTGGGAGGTTATGGGTTCGAATCCCGACATCGGCAGTTTGTCAATTATTGGGAAAAAAAGGGGCAGTTAATTGACTAAACTGTTGGCGTATGGACAAGAACGAAGTAACCGGCTATGGTTGAGAAGGTTTTCTGCAGTTTCCTTCACGAACTCCAGATGAATTTCGGCATAGTTCCTATCATAGTCGGCTGCAGCCACATATCCTACCAGTTCCTAGTCTATACACAAAAATTCCTTCCACTCCACTCACATCCTCACATCCTTAGGTATCATAATGGACCTTATGGTCGACCGTATATTGGCTATGCCTTATATGATTTCTTTCAGGAGTAGCTTGCAGTTTACAAAAAGTACATCTAGATGTTTTGTGATGCTCATGTGTGAATGCTTTGTGCAATTTCTGGCAAGCTCATCGGATATGCATACAGTTCCTCGAATGGTGTATTTTGAACCTAGTCACCAACTCATTTATAGACGCTCGGCAATAAAAGTTTACCCTAGAGGTAATATATACCGAACTCAGAGATTTGCTGCTTGACTATCGGTGAAGATGGAGATGTCCCTGTATGTTAAAGAGTTCAGTCTTTTCCATTCATATACCTTCTTAATGTTCGTTATCACCGTTTGATACACACTGCAGTGATCTGGAAGACGGAATATAAATCCTACTACTGGATTATCAGAAAATACTGTACATCTCACTTTAGTTCGGACATAAAACGAATAATAAAAAAGTGTGTGTCAGCTCCGACGCACGCTGTAGTTTACTCCTTAAGAACGATTGTCTTGGTGCCATATATATTGTCCATACTAAATTAAATATTTAATTATAGGTATAGCTCATACAAATTTATTTAAACTACACTAATAATTAAATGTCCAATAAATAGAAACCGCACATGTTCATATGTACAATATATATCATATTAATACATGAATTATAAACTACCTAGCACCCACGTGTTTATCGGATGATCCGGCACTATTATCTACACCAGTTTCTTCCATAGTTTATATAATTTTCACTTCACTTTATGTGAATATAATTATCAATATTAATAATCCACAATAATAATATTAATTATCGAAACTTTAAAATATTTATATAAATAAACTACCCTAATAATTAAATATCTTATAAATAGAAATTACATGTTATATTATGTATACAATATATACCATATTAATACTGACTGACTGAGTACAGTGACAGACGTACACAGCATAACCTGGGTACGACTCTTATACAGCGAGACATGAACCTGACTGACTGACTGACTGATTTTTCGTAACGAGGTCATTCTATCACTATATTTTAGTCTCCATATATTTTCAAAACCGGCCGCTTAATTGTAAAATCGATTCTTAAGGAATAAACTCCAAAAAACAAATCAGATTCAGCAAATAATCGAAGGACTTATAAATATATGTCAAAATAATTATGTTTGCAATAAATTTAAACTTTAGCTTAAGGTATTTCCAAACTATTATTAGGTTGTCAAGAACTTCACGAAATTCACAATGTTAGTCAAATAAATCCTCAGAAATCAGCTGAATTTTTTTGAGAATCTATCACCATGGCGTTTTTGAGAAAATCGTTATGTAAGTTGGAGAAATTTAACATGCATCTTCATAAATATGGTGAAATAAAATGCACGATTCCGACTGTTTTTATTTCGAACTCTGTCAATATAGTCACGGTTGTTCTGAAATTCGACACATACTTTCCTCAATTCCTTAGAAATATATTACCTTAAAACTTTGGGAGAATGACCATCGGGTTGTTTAAAAGTTTTAAAAAGTTTTTTTTTTTGTTTTATACAAATTTTTTGATAAAATATGCGTAAAAAAGTGCATTTTTTTCATGTCCGCAGCAGAAGGCGCGCTGATGAATGAGTACCGGCGCGCTGTTTGAAAGTCATTTGAAAGTATATACTAGTATATGCATGATGACTAGTATATGTATGATATGTTATGTGACGAATGGGAACACTGACGACAACGGACAGCTGTTTTCAACAACGAGCAGGAATACCAACATATTTTTTTTACACAATTAATTTTTTATATCGTTCTTTTTGCGCGGGTACCCGATCAGCTGATATAGTTTGGAAATACCTTAAACAAGAGATTATATAGAACTCTGCCTAAAGTACCTTAATATAAATATTTTTGCACAATAAACTAAATTACCTGTTATGCGTTTTGTAATTGGATGTGGTTGATGTAGAACATTTTGTATTAATAAATTATTGGAATTCTTCAAATCATTATTTTCAAAATAGATTTCTTTCATTTGTGTTTCATATAATATTTTTTGTTTTTTATAATTTTTATGCAATTCTTCACTTTGTTTATCTTGATAGTCAATTTCTCGTGTTGCAATTTCAATTAAGTATTCTGTGCCCGCTTTATCTATTGACACACGACTAATAATTGATTGTGTCCATGTTCCTCTACCACTTGTAGGTATTGAATAACGTGACTTCATAATATCCCTGTTTGATTGTTTTTTATCTTCATTTGACTATATATTGTAAAATAAATAAATACTTTATTAGTTAAAATCAATGATTCCCAATATGGTCTACATCGTCTCCTGGGGGGTTGACTCCGACCTGCAAGGGATCCATAACAGCGAAATAAATAATGGGATCTACGATTAGGCGTTCCGTAAATGTCATAAAGCGCCTAACGCATATAGTACTTGTGTAATACCTACTAATATAAACCATATTTTGACAAAATGGAAACCCGACTTCAAAAATCAAATATTCTATAACAAAAAATGCACTAAAAAGTAAAAAAATAATTGCATATTCTTGTGCCAATTTTAGTTCACCTAAGCAAAAAAATTTAAATATATATGTACAATTGTTGTTATTTTTGGAGTCGGTGTCAGCATAGAGAGATTCACATAACTTTTGGACACCGCCTCCAAAAATAACAATAATTATACATATATATTTAAAAATTTTTGCTTAGGTGAACTAAAATTGGCACAAGAATATGCAATTATTTTTTTACTTTTCACTGCATTTTTTGTGATAGAATATTTGATTTTTGAAGTTGGGTTTCCATTTTGTCAAAATAGGTTTTATTTCTCGCTTTTTAGTGACATTGAAGATCTATAACTGATTTTATTTGTCTAAATATGGGTAGACCTACTAAACGACCTACTAATTTTTAGTGCAATTTTTTATAACACATTTTTTTTTTACCCATTTTTTTTTTTTTTTAATTTTTAGTGCATTTTTTCATAACAGATTTTCAGTTTTTTTTACATGCATTTTGTTTTTTTTTTTGTAAAAATTTTTTTTTTTGAGGTCGGTTTTTTTTTTGTAAAAAATTTTTTTGAAGTCGGTTATTAAAAAAATTTTCTTATTTTCCTATTAAGAATGAGTATACCCTTTCAAAAAAAAAAAAAAAATTCGCAGAAATCGGTTATCACATATAAAATGAGGATTTTCCTCGATTTCCCTGGGATCCCCTCATCAGAATGCGATTTGGTGCCAATGGGACTAATGGGAATCCAAACCCTTTAAAACAAAAATTCAAAATCGGTTCATAAATGACGGAGTTCTAAGGTGACACACAAAATAAAAAAAATAAAAATAAAAAAAATCACTTAAAATTTTTAGTGTGTATGCTGACCACTAGATGGCAATAGCTGTTCGATTTCGCCATTACCAGCACAAACAACTGTATTCTTTGGCAGAACTTAGTACCAGTTGGACGGATCACATCGAAGCGGTGATGTACTTCAAATTTATATTAAAAGGGAATGCACCAATATTAATGAAATTTATATGAATTTTTAGAATTAATTAGTCAAAAGTTTTTAATTTTTTTTTACAAGCTGTATAAAATATTAATATTTGTTTTTGTAGTTTCATTTGCTATTTTAAAAGAATACGCTTTAAATATAAGTTTTTTAAATATAACAAATATACAGCTTAATATTAATATAATATTTTAATATTTTATACAGCTTAAAAAAAAATTGAAAAATGTTGACTAATAATTCTAAAAATTCATAAAAATTTCATCAATATTGGTGGATTCCCTTTTAATATAAATTTGAAATGCATCCCCGCTTCGATGTAATCCGGGCAACTGGTACTAAGTTCTGCCAAAGTACAGTTGCATGTGCTGATAATGGCACTAAATACCGAAATCGAACAGCTATTGTCATCTAGTGGTCAGCATATGCACTACAAATTTTAAGTGACACAAAAATCGTACTTATACGCTTCTATGTATTCTTTGGTTTCAGTCAACTTGTTACAACTTGATAATATAAGCGTTAATAATAGTGTTAACTTTACAAATCAGCAAATGGTAATATTAAAATATGAACCAAAACTGAAACGATAACAGCGGGTAGATGGTAATTGGTTGTCACTTGATGAGATGGCGACAATGTTATCATGAACCTAATTTATTTCCCAACGTTTACTAATCATATTGATTTTTTGGAATCATATTGAAAACACAGCAAAATGACTTTTCATGGACACTCCACTCAAAATCTATCAAAGAATATCATTTTCATGACAGAATTGATAGACGAAATTTTTTAACATAAATATTGAAAATCTGTACCAGATTTAGGCTTAGGACTGTGAGGTCTGGGTCCAGGGATGACACAATTTAGGCAACTTGTTTACTATTGGTGCATCAAAGAATAATTTACATATATTATGTACATACATATATTATTATGTACATACGTACAATTGAAAAATTTGGAACTTCAGTTACTACAGAAAAATTGGTTTCAGCTACTATAAATCCATTAATCAAACATCAAGATTTAGGTTAATTATTAGCTTAGTATTGCTGAGTTTCGTAAAAATGCAATATAATCACCGAAAATAGATACTTTATTAAAGAATTATCCTAAAGTATCTAATTTTTTCATTAGAAATTCTTCAAATAGAAATTTTAATTATAAATTAAAATATATGAGAAAATATATTTTTTTTTTAATTCTTATGTATTATATATCATTATAAATAACGGGGATTAGGGTCATATCAGAATGGCACTAGCGCGGCACCTTAATCCACCACTGTCAGAATCGCTTTATGTTATGTTGAAACGATTTTCCGACCATACTATCGCTTTTAGTAGATAGTATAAACATTATAATAACGCATGAAAAATTATATCTTGATAAAAATGAGATTTTGAGATAGGGTAGACTCTTTGGTTGTAAATATCTACCTTTAGTAACTCATCCTCCAGTCCTTGTAATGCACTTGGTTCCATTCTTTGTAAATAATTTTCTATTAATAAATTTTCCGATTCAATATATTTATTCTTCACACGTACTCGCTCAAGTCTTTCAATAAGCCGCGATAAATTCTTTTCACTAAATATTTCGGATAATCTCTCTTTGGCAAGAGGACTATCGGCTGAACCAGAACCAGACATTTCTTTCAAGAAAATCAATAAATTAAATTGCAAAACAAAAGTTATATATGTATATATAACTTGGTATATATTAATGAAAATAAAAAATAAAGTTTTTAAATAAATTATCAATAAAGATATTGACAATTATAAATAATATAATAAAATTATATCTTTACGAGTATTGTTGGATATTAAATCAATTTCTATAGTAATTTCAAAGTTTATAATACATCCTAATAATAAGTGCACATACGTTCCAATGGACTTTAAAAGCCACTGACCTCCACTATAGTGGAGGTCAGTGTGAAAAGCACATCCGTACAGGCGTCAAAAAGTAAAATATAGGCAGGACCGTCTAAAGTCGTGCAGAGGCCCTTGGATCATTGAGTTTGGACGCTTTTAGAAAGCATATTAAAAAACTGTTTTTATTTAACTTGCAATGTATGTATGTATGTATGTTTTTATGTATGTATGTTTTGTTTTTTTTTTTGGGAGGGGGAAATGCATCATGTACTATAGGGCATCATGCCCTTGTTGTGTCGTACTGGCCAGATGGCCCCTACCGACTAAAACCCTAACCTCTTTCGTCATAACTTTACCTTCCCGTGATACAACCGCTAGGTATTACTTCACGAGAAGGCTTAAGCAGTGGCTTCTTAACTAAGTTAGCTATACGTTAGCTAATATTCTGCTACGCTACTAGGTGTTCCTCCTGTATGTATGTTTTTTTTTTGGGAGGGGAGAATGCATCATGCCCTACTCGTGTCGGACTGGCCAAATGGTCCCTACCGACTAAAACCCTAACCTCTTTCCTAATAACTTTACCTTCCCGTGGTACATCCGCTAGGTATTACTTCGAGAGAAGGCTTAAGCAGTGGCTTCTTCCTCCAACTAAGGTAGCTTTACGTTAGCTGATATTCTGCTACGCTACTAGGGGTTCCTGCTGCGTTCTTCCTTGGGCAGCTCCTTCAGAACAGTTGCTGCATAGTTACTGACGGCCATCCATTCAACTTCTCCTGATAGCATACCTTCACTTAAATTGTCTGGGGTTATAGTATGACCCAGAATTCCCTCTAGATGTCTTCGATGGTAAAAGAATCGCGTACACTCGAAGAATACATGTTCTGCATCCTCCACTTGACCTTTAAATTTCGGACATTCCGGGGATTCCGCTAGTTTATACTTGTGAAGGTAAGCTCTAAAGCATCCATGCCCAGAGAGAAGCTGCGTCAAGTAATAGTCGACGTCACCATGTTCACGATTCACCCAAATGTGTACTTGTGGAATAAAGCGATGTGTCCACCTTCCCTTGGCCGATGCATCCCATAGTATCTGCCATCGGTGCAGGCTGTTCGATGTCTCTTCTGATCTTATCTGAGCTGCGTTGACTTCAGAGGACTTCTTTCGCTGGTAAAGAAATTTTCGTTCTTCAGCCAATATTTCAAGGGGGAGCATCCCGGCAATAACACATGCAGTGTCCTGGATACTGTTCGATAGACGATGGAAACTCTAAGTGCACTCAATCTGTAGACTGATGTGAGTTTCCTTCGGAATGCATTTGTCTTCAGTGCATCAGCCCAGATAGCGATTCCATAAGTGAGTACAGATGTTATCACTGACGCCAGCAACTTCCTTCTCCTCTGTTTCGGACCTCCGACGTTTGGCATTAGTCGGTACAGTATAGCTCTGACAGTAGAAGCTTTGGTACTTGCATATTCTATGTGTTGCCTAAAGTTCAGTCTTGTGTCGATCATAACTCCCAAATAACGGATGTAGGGTTGTAGTCTCCCATTTGTAACGTAGTCGTTTCTATTAGTTTTCTGCCAGTAATAAGGATTATTGCAAAGGTTTCCTCGAAGATGTAGTTTATTCCTCCCGATGTTTCGAAACGACTACGTAGGCCACGTCATCTGCGAATGCCACAAGTTGAGTTTCACTTGGTAAGACATGTTTATTTTGGCAAAGGATTCTATTCTCCTATGTACAATGCGTTCTAATATCTTACCCGCTGTGTCTAGCATGCAGAGCGGACGGTAAGAAGAAGGTTCGTCTGGAGGCTTTTTTGCCTTAGGTAGCAGAACAAGTCGTTACTTTGTGGGGAACGTACCCTCCTGTAGGCATGAGTCATATATGTCCTGGAACATACCTGGTGTTGCGTGGATGGCTGCTTTAAGTGCAACGTTGGTAATTCAATCTGGTCCAGGGGCCTTAGTGTTTCAAACTCTACCACAATCTTCTATCAGTTCTTCCTCAGTAACTGTTGTTGTTACATGACTTGTTTTTGAATAATTCTAATTGGTTGGTTATGTTTTTAAATTCTCCCGGGTATATAAGGATAGATATTCATAGTAAAATTAACTTGTGTTTGAAAATGACCGAACAGGTACAATACATGGCACATGTTTTTATATATGTTTTTTATATGTTATATACCCGGTATATGTAAATATACCAGGGTATATTAAGTTTAGTTTCGGCTTTGTAACGGCTGTCTGTCTGTGAACACGATAACTCAAAAGCAAAGGAGATAACGATCTGAAATTTTGTATATGTGTTCTAGACCTAAAAAGTAAGGTCAAGTTCGTGAATGGGCAAAATCGGACCATGTTTAGGCAAAATTGGCAAAAGTACATCTCTTTGAAATCGTCCGAGATAGAAAAAAAATTTAAAGACAAAAAATGTTCCTTTTTTAAAAATAAACAACTTTTGTTTGAAATTTTTTTTCATAAATTCAGTATATATCGGTTATTTAAGCAATTAACTAAGTTAGTTGTTATTTTCACTTGTTATTAATAACTAGCTGTACCCAGCATGCGTTGCAATGCCGCTTTTTCTTTCTAAGAAGATACACACATACAAAGCAGACCGCATCGCGTTGAGATTCTGTCAAATCTATACGCACCGAGCGCAACCGTATTCAGCTCCATGCATGGTCAAAAAAACAATAGTTATATAGTTGTTATAAGTGTATAGAAAACCATAGTTGTTTAACAAAAATAATTAATTTATTTAAATAAACAACATGAAAAAGCTAAATTAACTGTAACTTTTTGTAAAACGTCTATGGTTTTTATAGACTGTCATTGGTCATGAAGTTATTTTTTTTACCACGCATGGCGCTGAGTACGGTTGCGCTTAGAGCAAATAAATAGAAATAATTTATTTCTTTAAATTTTGTTAATGCGTTTCTATAGAAACTATAAGCTATATTAGAGATCTGTCAGAAAATGGCTATAACTTTGGAACAACTTAACAAAGTTATATCGTAATCGGATTAATGGTATTGAGAACTGACAGGGTGGTCTAAGATCCGGCATTAGTGAAAACCTTCCCTCATCTGTTAATTGAATGAAATAATTTTTAAAAGGCAGATAACAATATTATAAATGTAGGAGTGCAATGTCTGCCACCGTAGTCCTGCTGGCTATATCATATTAATTAATTAATTAATTAATATGATATAGTGTCTTTGTTTGTTGCTCGAACAAATATATTTGTCTCTCTCTCTGCGTAGAACACATTTTTTGAAAATTTTATTACTGTGATATTATAAAATATATTTTATATAATAAATATATAATTAAATTATTTGCAGCCTATATAAAAAAATTTTTAAGTAATAAAATTTTTTTTAAATGTGTTCTACGCAGAGAGAGAGACAAATATATTTTTTCGAGCAACAAACAAAGACACTATATCATATTAATTAATTAATATGATATAGCCAGCAGGACTACGGTGGCAGACATTGCACTCCTACATTTATAATATTGTTATCTGCCTTTTAAAAATTATTTCATTCAATTAACAGATGAGGAAAGGTTTTTCTAATGCCGGATCTTAGATCAGGGATGAGGCTTTAAAAAATGGGTGTTTGTTGTGTGCAACGAAATAATAGTGCATTTCTTTAATTTCAAATAATTATTTTTTCTAAATTTTGACGTTTATATAATTGTACTGTTTTTTTAACAGACAATGTCATGTATACAGTTAACTAATAATTAAATAAAACAAATATTTGAAATTTTCGTAAAATCACTTTATTTGACAAGTTTCGGAACACCGTTCCTTCTTCAGAAATAAAAATTAAATGATCAATTTATATAAACAGTAGTAGTACCATCAATAGAGAATATTGCGCTGCACTAAATTACAGGAGTTATTTTTTAAATTAGGTTCAGTATCACGTACTGAATGTAAATGAACAAAATCCTTACAAATTTCGACCCCGGAAGTGCCGCTATTTTGAGAAAAACTTTATCGGTCTATATCTCCATTACCGCGCACTTTAAGCCAAAAATGTTAATTACCTTTCTTGAAGATAATTAGATTTCCTTTTTTTATTTGTTTAATAATTTTTTTTTGTATCACTTACCGTTTACGACTTATACGACTATTACTATTTATTTATTGACTTTTTGACGGATATCTCATATAATAATTGTTTAGAAAGAAAATTATTTATTGTTGGGTAAACATTTTTTTACTCTAACATTTTATACGTATTTTATGTACATCTTAGGTTTATAAATTATTTACAAAAACTCAACTTTTTAAAGAAATTTAAAAATTTTTTTGCATTCAAAACCGCTAAAACTTATAAATCGTATTCTAAGAACATAACTAAAGTAAATTGTAAGAGGATTCATTTTAATTTCAAACCTAGTGGTATTGCCATTGTTTTGTGTATCGATTTTTTTTTAAGAAAAAATGTGATAACAGTTTTATTTTTATCATATCTCGGTTATTTTTAATGCTAATGACTTGAACCAAAGCTAATTTAGAAGTTTTTTAAGTACTTTAAAAATATTCTCAAAAAATGTATAGTTTTGCCGGTATTTAACGTTTGAAGACTTAGACTTTTATAGTCAGCAAACAAGAAGTAGTCTTAATACACCGAATAAATCATACACCGACTCAAAATTATTTAGGTATTTACATTAGTGTAGGGCTTAGTTAGACTAAAAAGTTACTTTTTTATTTTTTCCTTTCTTTTTTCGAAGGTTTAATTTTTTGTTACAAAGTTATTATTTTTTGCTTTTCAATTACTTTCTTCTTTCGTCGGTTCTATTTTTTGTTAAAAACTTTTATTTTTTATTTTTTTGTAACTTGTAGTGTCATTAGAACTACATATGTGTGTCAAGTTTCAATAGAATCGGTTCACAGATGAAAATTCAGTGGTGAACAATCAACCATTCCCTATTTTTCAACCCTTAGGGGCGAATTTTTTTTTCAAATTTATATGGTACCAATTTCAAAGTTACCCTTTCCAATAAAAAAAGAATTATCAAAATGGGACTACTCTGTAAAAAGTTATGCGTGATCATACAAAAAATTTAAAAAATATATATATATTCAGGTTGAATTGAGTACCTCCTTCTTTCGTCGGTAAAAAATCAATTTTTTTCTTCTTTTATAAATTTATTAGTATTTTTGATCACGATTAACTCTGAAAGTATTGGCTAATCGAAAAAACATTATAAAGAACTTTTTGCTTAAAATTCATCCCTCTATCAATTCCCATGATTATTTTCATCGTTATAATTTTCACCCCCTAGAAGGGATGGCATCCATCCCCAGGGTGAAAGCACATATTGGCACAATATTACTTTTATTTTTTAGGTTATTTATATTACCAAGTTTCATGCAAATCGGTCTTTTCCGTCAAAATTTGGAGGTAAAATGGTTCAATGACTATACTAACCTAGCAGATGACAAAAATGATCCTTTGAAAGTTTCCACTTAAAAATTTTTTTAAATATATAGTTTAGAAAAAAATGTTTTAAACCAAAATTGCATAGTTTTATAGGGGAAACACAATGCAATAATTATAATTTGGTCCATGCATCCATGCCGCATGGTTTAACTTTTGAACGGTGCAAGATAGTCAAAATCTGTAAAAGCCTAAAATATTTATCTCATAAAAACAAATAAATGTTGTTTGAAACTTTTATTCATACATCCCAAAGATTGTAGCGGCTGCCCTGGACGGGACATACTTCGACAAAAAGGTCCATTGTGATGCCTAAGGATGTGCGGATGTGAGTGGAGTGGAAGGAATTTTTGTGTGTAGACTAGGAATTGGCATGGTGTGCGACTGCAGCTGACTTTGATAGGAACTATACCGATATTCATCTGGAATTCGTGGAGGAAACTGCAGCAAACCTTCACAATCGTAGCCGGTTACTTCGTGCTTGTCCATACGCCGACAGTTTAGTCAATTAACCGACCCCTTATTTTTAATAATTGACAAACTTCCGATGTCGGGATTCGAACCCATAACCTCCCAGTCCCAAGTAGACAGAGCGCGGTAGACCGCTCGCCTACTCATATTTACCCTCTAAGAAAATTCATTTCATGTACATAGCTCCTACGTGACGAATTTCTTATGATTGAATAACAAGGTACTGATATAGATTTTACTGTTTCTTTTATTATGTAAAAATTTCTTGTAAAGTATAAGGCCCCAATGCTGTCATTTAGCATGGTTATACACATTTATAAAGCCTAAAACGCTTATGAAATAAAATTTTTTAACAAAATTTTTTGGGTTGTAGTAAATTAAGGATGTAATTTTTTTTACAGGATTTTAATAAATATGAGAACAAAAAAATTGAAATGTAGTATATTTAATCATAGCACATAGGAAGGCTACTTATATTTTTCAATTTTCTTCTTAGCATAATTTTATGACCTTCTTGAATATCTGCCCTCCTTTGTAAATACTAAAAATATATAATTTATTCGGATGCTTACTTTATACATTATTTTTACTTAAATGTATCACCGGTTACATAACATCCATATAGTTACCTGAATATCACGGCGAAGATTTTTGAATTCAACACATTTAGTAAGATATTCATAAATATTTAGGTTCATATTTGTCGGACATTTATTTTTTAACAGTATCAATTTTTTTAAATAATCATGTGCTTTATCTGTTTCATTTTGTACAATTCTATATTTATTCTGATACTTTTTAACAAGTTCTTCTGTTTCGAAAATTTTCTGTTTTAAATGTTTTAATTCTGACAATTGCTGTGTTAGTTCTGTTTTTTCTGCTACAGGCTTTAAATGGCCTAATATTTGTCGTAGATCATCTATGTCATGTTCCTTTGACTCAACAGTCTGCTGTAATATTTTATTTTTTGTTGAAATGTAATCAAAATCGATTTGCTTAACGGTAGGTTTATTTTTATTTTTATTATCAATCAATTCATCGACCGAATAACTATTTAAAGTTTTTAATTTGCGATTTAATGATAATTTTATTACACGTTGTTTTTGTATATTGATGTCGGTTTTCTTGATCCAATCTTCAATATATTTTGTAAATTTAATTTCTATAACAAAAAACATTTATATAATGAAAAAAAAAACATAATTCTCTTAATTTTTACTACATGAGAAAAATATATACATATATATACATATATGAATTTTAAAAGCGGACATTTTTTCATATGTAAGGTAGTACACTCATTTTTCTTAAGAATTTGATTAAATTTAAATATGACAAAAAATATTGTTAAACTTAACATTCTCTGTAATCAAATCAGGGACGTCGGCAGAGGATGGGCTGAGACCCACTTAAAACTAGGCTGACCCACTCTTTGGCCCATCCAGTCTCTCAATTCGTAACTGGGATTCTTTACCATTTCCAAACTCTACAAATAGCCCAGTAAAATACTACAAAAAAATGACCTTACCTCTTAAAAAATACAAGTTTTCCAACGAAATTCTCTTCGTTCTGGCACCATGAAATCATAGCATAAAGTCCATAACGAAAACGTGCTTGCAATAAAAGTTATTGAAGGTCAAAGGCCGCGAATAATATCGGTTTCTCTCAAATCTCTCGTAAAATATTGGTTTTATGAAAAGAGAGGTCATTATTAAATTTATTCCTTATATTTTACACAAAAAAACGTCCTTTTTCAAAATTCACGTATGACTAGTACATAGTTCTCGAGATACATGGTTGAGAAAAGTTGGACGTGACGATGCGTTCAACTGTTAAACTGAGTTTTGAATGGGAAAAAATGTGTTGTCCAATACGTTGGATTTTGTCGACCCGTAAGATTACCATAGAATGATAGACTGCGTGTTTTATCCCTTTTAAAACTCATTTTAACAGTTTAATGCATCATTACGCTCGTTTAATACAACTTTTCTCAACCGTCAATCTCGAAAACTATTGGTCCTGCGTAGATTTTGTACAGGATCTCTTTTGTGCAAAATTAACTAAGAAGTAAATTTAATAATGACCTCTATGAACGTAAATGAGAAAAACTGAATTTTACAACTTTTGACCTTCCATGACCTTTTTGAAATTTGATTTCGTTATGGACTTTTTGCAATGTTTGCATAGTGCTAAAACGAAGACAATTCCGTTGGAAAATCTCTAGTTCTAATTATAAATAGATAAAAGTACTATTTGACTGGGTCAAAATTTAACTTGCAGTTATTAAAATCAGAATTAAAAATGCTACTAAGTGCTCTTAAAAAATTAATTAAGACTTTTACTGGTTTAAAAAATACTTTGTCCACCTTAAATTCATCAAACCCGATACTGGCCCACCCGAATAAGTAAGGGTCCCTGCATCAAATGCTTGACATGAAAAATCATGCACATCTAAGATGATAATCGAACCCACAACCTTTGACAATCCAGACCAATGCTCTACCGCTGAACAACTTGAGATGTTATGGTAGTGGAATGCATATAGTACAAGATCTCGCTGCGGTTGACCTTCCATCATCAAGTTTCCTAATAAAATGAATATTTTATGCAATATAATATGCAGTGAAACAAAACGTAATAGAGTTGCCGCCTCATATCCCTACATGGCTATTTTTAATTAATTAATTTTTTATCGCATTGGTTTGTATAGTCAATTTTACAATTTATGGAAAATTCACCTGGAATACGTTTGGTTATTGGATGCGTATTATCTTCAATAACATTATCAAGTAATATTTGAGATTGTTGAATTTCTTCAATACGTATTTTAATTTCTTTAATTTTTGTTGAGTAAGAATGTATCCTACTTTCATATTTTTTTAAGAAATTTTCAGTTTCAACATTTATTGCTTCAATTTCAGTCTCGACAAGTTCAATTTTAAACATTTTTGGAATAATTTTTCTTAATGGTTGTTCAATA
This sequence comes from Nineta flava, assembly GCA_963920215.1. Classification (NCBI taxonomy): domain Eukaryota; kingdom Metazoa; phylum Arthropoda; class Insecta; order Neuroptera; family Chrysopidae; genus Nineta; species Nineta flava. The sequence continues at coordinate 46,272,883 of OY986041.1, forward strand.
GAAATTTCTGCAACTGGTTTCGTTGTCCTGTTCCGTTGAGTAAATGTAGGCACAACTGAAACTCCATATTGCTAAAAACATGAAATACCTATTAAAAACTGGTTTGAATCAATTTCAATAAAACACAGTTCTGAACTGTCTAATCAGATATTTCCATTACCATAACCAGGGCCGGCTTATTAGTAGTATCGGTTCCCCTCCGCCTAGAAAGTTGAAGCCTAGCAAGTAGGTCATTCTAGGCCTTTGGACTGCAACCAACTTTGATAGGAACCGATACCGATATTCATCTGGAGTTCCTGAAATGAAACTGTAAAAAACCTTCACAGGCATAAGCGGTTAGTTCCGAGTAAAGTGCCTTTAAATGCACAACCACTCGGACTGTCTCGGTCCTTTTAGATAGCCAAAAAAAAAAACGTAAAAAAAATATCTTTAATGTACTTTAGATTTATCACGCCCATACCATCTGATTTCCGAGAGAGATTTCAGAACTATATTATAACTCCACCCGCGAAAATCCTGTATTTGAATATCTCCAAGCTTTCTAAAAGGTTTAAAATAGTATTTGTTATATATTGACGCTTCTCCTATATATGCACCTCCTCCTTATGCACCTCAATATACAAAAATTGCAAAAAGTATTTTAAGCGATAAAAGGTAGTTTCTCATCTGTATGGTTATTATGGGTTGAACTAAGAAACCAAACTTTGTTTTTAAAGTTGATTAAATTAAATGTTAAAAAATTTATGAATATGGGTTTCGGCATTTCCGGGACTCAATCAGCTCGGGAGCCCTGGGCTCTTCCCCCACGTGTCCTTCTGGTAAAGACGGTCCTGCTCATAATCTGCTCGATGAAGTGAAAAAATAATGCAACATTTCAAAAAGGGAATTAATAGTGCAATCAGGGTTTTCTCAATGATCTTTTCAACTCAAAGAGCCCTTACAATTTACTATTTAAATCTTTGTTTCTTTTTAGTGCGTTACATACTAATAAAAGATTGTATTCCAGTTGTAGTTTTTTTTATATATAAATTTTTTGGTTTCCCAATTTATTTAATAGATAATTATTCTCAAAATATAATTCAAAAGTTGTTATATTTTTGTATGAAATATTCTATTAAAAAATAACATTCAACCTAATAAAAAGGTTTGAGATATTGCTGGCCAAGCAGGTGATATCGAACATATATGATGGTAATTATTATTTGCTTAAAATTTAACGTATGTATGTCTGTTGAAGGGGGATAGTGGATAGAGGATATGCAAGGTAGCTACGAAAAGGTTCACTACCCTATGGTCGTGTAGTCTGTACGTTCGTCAGTCAACGCGATGCCCAAAAGGTCCGTCTGTCTTCCGAGTCAAGGGGTACGTTTGTACCGCACGGATGTGGAACCTACAAAATAAAATAACCTCAAGGGCTGTTACTTGAAGACAGTCTTAGGCGATCTCAATGTACGAAGGGTGCCTATGATGAGAACCTTCTGCGTGGAGGTGATAAGGTGGCGAAGATGAAACCTGCAAATCGGAATGATGGAAAGATTAGACAAAAGATTAGAGTGGTGCGTATACCACCAAGGCAACCGATAATGAGAACAACCATTTTGAGTGAATAGCCTGGGTGTAGTTGTCGTAATTCTTGAAGCAGATCAAGGTATTCTTCCCGTTTTTGCTCCTCTTTCAGGACTATATTCGTTTCTGCAGGCACATAGAACTCGATGACGTAGTTAGTCTTAGGCTTAGCTGAAATATCATGGATCACCTTATCAGGCTTAGTACCAGAGAGCTGTCTGGTAGTTGCAAACGAGGAATTCCAAAAGATAATACATTTCTCGTTATTGACGGCAGAGCGATCTCTTCGGAAGCATATGGTAGGACTGACGTACGGTCCACTTCACACTTTTGTCTCAAAAAGTAGTACAGTACAGGTGGTCGAGGCATAAGATGGACATGCCGAAATGAGGTGCATCAGCGTCTTCGGATGAGATTTACATGCTCTGCACTGAATTTTGGAGAGTGCTACCTTCCAAACGTACCTCTGGTGTGTAAGAGTGGCTATCACACCATCTTGGGCAACGGTGATAAATCTTTCTGTTTCGGACTTGAGCCCAGTCCGAAAAATATAAAGTACAGAAAAATATAAAAGATATAAAATTTGTTTTTAAACAAGCTTTTATTTAATAACTAAAAAGTAGAAAATACAATTTTTTCCCAAGTCACCAATTTGTGTTTAAAAATAAAAGCTTTGGACGCTTAGGTTTCAAGTGTTTGTCCCAGGTTTTTATGAGCGACTTAAGCTTTTATTTACAGTCACAAATTGATGACTTTGGAAAAAAATTATATTTTCTACTTTTAGTTAATTAAATAAAAGCTTGTTTTGAAAAAAAAATATACCGTCTGTAATTTTCTACATTTTAGAAATATACATTAAAAGTTTTTTAATTGATTTATTTTGATTTTAAGACTAACAATCTCAATTAAATTTCCCACCGCTTCCACTAATTCAAATATTTATCAACATTTCTACCAGATCACTATTTCAAGGAATATTTTCGATTAAATATACTATAATGCACTATCAATTGACCTATACACGTGTTCAAAATTTCAAAGCTCTAGTTTAATTAAGATTATTCCAAATTTTCATTGCAAGATAATAAAAGCTTTTAAAAAGCATGCTGAATATTCAGCGTGCTTACTTTTATTCCAAAGTTGAGTCTGTATTTCACCTAATTTTATTGGACTAATAATAAGATACATATGATTATGTATGAATACCCTGTTTGAGCATCCTATAATAGTATACTTACTGGACTTTTATCATCAAGTTCTTGGTCCATTTTTTGTAAACATGTTGGATCCATTTTTAATAAATACGTTTCAAACGCCAAATTTTCAAATCTTTTAATTTCATTTTCATGTTTTAATTTCTCTACAGTATTGACTATATTATCATTTCCATGCTCATAAAAATAGGTAATATGCCTTCCGGTACTTGCTATTGATAATTTTGCCATCAGACATTTATGCAATCGCTATTAATTAAGCTCATCTACGGTTACTGTTCCAATACTTTTGTGGAAAATTACTATTCAATTATTCTATAACTTGTATTTATTTGGATACTTTGGTTTCCATAGTTTATTTCTATGGTTACTACTTATTTATTGAGAATAACAATTGATTATGCCTGATAACTTAGCACAATAACTTTTTCAAATAGAGTCGAAAGTAGTTTTGTTTTTCAATTAGAAAACTAACTAGGCTCATAATTTGCTTCGGATAAAAGTTGTTCATTATAACTACACAAAACATTTATTCGAAACGTTTTTCCAAAATACGAATAAATAAGGCATAAATCAATTATAAAATTTTGAAATGGTAGCTCGACTTTTGATGCCATTTTTACCTTGAAAAAAGCAATACAAGATTTCATTTTTTCACGACAAAATAGCGACAAATTATAAGACTAGTTAGTTTTTTTTTATTAAAAAACAAAAGTTGTTTGTAGAGCGTCAAATTTTTTTTTACACAACTAATAGAGAATATGCATGAAAATTTTTTTTCACATTTGTTTTCAGAATATAAAAATACTGTTAATACTGTAATAATATTTAAAAACTAAATTAAAATCCGACAAATATCAAGGAAGCTATAAGCTTTTAAAGATTATTATCTGTCTCTTTCTTGCAAAAATACTAAAAACAGAGTTCTACGTGTATTTTAAATGGTGAAAGTGTAATATGACGTCACATAACATATCAAGAGGGCTATCACCCTCTTTGTCTAATCGGGAATTTCAATCATTCATATCTCGCTTATTTTTAAAGTTATTTAAAAAGTAATTTTACATTGATATTTGTCAAGTAAACATGCTTCAATTCAAGTGAAAAAAAATTTTCATGCATATTCCCTATTCACGGCAAAATAGGGGCAAATTATGCGCCTACTTTCGGCTCGATTTGAAAAAGTTGCTTCGCTTAGTTCACAGACAATTGATTACATATTGAGTCAATTATTTATTTACCATATGTGAATTTTGGTCTAAACTGTGACTAATTTAGATTTAGTTTCGGGCCCAATACAGTAAAATTTGAAGGATGACTAGAATTCAACATTGATTTGGTTTCTCATATGACTGTGTGAACATATTTTATAATAACTTTTCAGTTATAATAATTAAACATTTGTGGACTGATTTAGGTATTCAGGGTTTGTCTCTGGCAAATATGTACTAATTTCGATTGCTGTAATTATATTGAAAAAAAATAACCAAATGGTCCCATCTAGCCAAAAAGATTAACTCATGAATTTAAAATTAATTGCAATGAAACACTCCTATAAATCATTTCTTTATGAATATTCTGGCAATGAAATTGGTGTAGACTTATTGGTGTTTGTTCATTGATGTTCCATGACATCTGATGGCAATAAGAAACACAGCAGTTCGTGTCACCTGTAAAAGGTACATATGCTTTGCGGTACATATGCGTTAATGTGACACAGCCATAGACATAGTATTGCTAGACTGCGCGATTCATATACTTTCTGTATTGAAAAGTTGTACCAACTTTAAAAACAGGCAGCCTCTGATCTGCAGTGTTTCTATCTTTGTTCCACTGTGAATGAATGACAGAGATAGCTCTAATGTAACCGTGTTTGTATTTCTTTCTAATATTGGAAAATAAATTTCATCGAATGCGCAGTCTAGTATTGTACTATGTCTATGGACACAGCACTCAGCAGTTCGTGTAATAGTTACATATGCGTTGCTAGGGTTAGGTTAATGAAATAAACCAAAAATTATTATTTTGTAACTCTTTCTGTTTTTATGAAAAATATAACTAGTTGTTTAAATGTAGCCTTACTAAAGATCATGAAGATCTTAATCATGAAGAATAGATATATAGAAGATCGAACGACATAGGCAATTCTTCTGTTTTTGCGTCCTCAAAAACGTGTAGAGATCATGGTAATTATTTTCGCCACTAGCGGCAGTGCGAATCTACCCGTACGGAATTATTATTATTACATATTAAAATCAACGGTTATCACATATACGGTTATCACACAAATATTGTCAGTATAAAACTTGTTTAATTTTATAAATGTGAAAAAATGGGACGATGTTGTACAGTGAAAGCATAGATATACCCTTATATATCTATGAGTGAAAGGTTGTTTAAGGTTAGGAATGCGTGTCTGCATTTACGAAAGGAATATGGTCTGTAATTACCGGTTTTGTCATCTTCTTTCTTTATCTAATATATGTCAGTTATTGTAAACATATACGAGTATTTGTATATTATTATTATTAATTGCAAAATTATCACTATGATTCTTCATCTTTTATTTTGTTGCAGATTATTAAGAATTCTCTATTATTATTTATTTAATTATTACTTGATAATCGAAAAGAATTTTTTATTATCTATAAAACTATGATTTCTTATAAAATAAATGTGAAAGTGATTTCTTGGCGCCTACATTTAAACATTTAAATTCCGTACACCACTGACACCAGTGACCCATACTGATAAAAGATAGTTACACCAATTCATGGACGTTTATTTAACATTACGTTCGATCTCCTAATACATGGAGACTATATAAAGGAGATCTAACTCAAATGGGAAATTTGACAAAATATGGCAACGAAATGGTAGAAGTTATATTTAATTTTTATGCCGCTAGTTTACATCCGCTTTTAGTTTACATCTTCGCATAGCAGATCTCCCACGAGTATGCGAGAGTACATATGTATACATTAAGCAATGTGTATGAGCAGGAGGTCTTAATGTATACAAATGTACTGTCTCATACTCGTGAGAGATCTGCTATGCGAAGATGTAAACCAAACGTACGGTATAGTATAATAAATAGAAATGAAGAAGCCAGTAATTAGTTTTATTTCGAAGTGATTATTTTGAAGTATGAAATTTGTTTAAAAAAATTCATTAAATAAAAAACTGTTTAAAAAACATTTAAAATGGGAAGAGTATGTGCAGTAGACAATTGTAAAAGTGGTAGTGCTTGTGACAATAAGCAACGGGATCAATTGGGTTTAAAAAACCAAGACTTTTTAAAGTACCAAAAGCGAGTATAAATATTCCAAAATTAATTAAATTGTATGACATTATATTAAATATTAATTTTCAGTATTATTATTAATAAATAAAAGTTTAATTTAATATTTGATTCAGTAATTTATTTTCATTTTTACAATTCCAACATTACAGGTTACTATTTAATTATTTGATGTTTTTTTTAATTTTTATGTAATTATTTACGAATTTTAACTATCATTTCAACTTCAACTAATTCCTTATTGAAAAATTGAAATTACTTATCATTTATTTAAAACAATATTTTATTGGAACAATACTTTGGCTGGAAATAACTTTAAAATACTATAAATGCGTAATGTTTTTCAATTAAAACTCGCGCCTTATACTCTCTGTTCTGTTTCCGGTGCCGAAGGGACACTACTGACATCTTATTTTTGCCAATTATTTGTTTACATGGAGTTATGTATCCTTGTTTAGCCTAATATATTAATTCTTCATGAATCAAATATATATATATATATAAAGGGCTGTTCGGCCGAACTAAGAAGTTAGTAATCTTAGTAAGATAGTCTGATTAACTTACTTAGTCGTTGGCCGGGACACTTTATACTTACTAAGAAACTTTTCTTATGCAGCCATTTTACTTAGTATCTACGTCACGGGCAGTGGTGCGTTTAACGGTAGATCTACCGCTTTTTTAGTATTTCTACCGTTCTACCATTTTTTTTGAAATTTTTTGACTAAATAAAAAAATTTTTGAATTTGTGTCATTTTTTTCAATTTTTTATAATAATAATTAATTTAAAACTCCCCAGTCGTACAAATACAAAATCAGTCATTACAGACCATATTCCATTATTTGAAATAATGGAATATGGTTCTGTAATTACTTTAAGGTATTATTTTATAATGGGATTTTAAACAATTAGTAATGCAATAAATGATAAATACAAAGAATTAATATTATTTAATATTTGAAGAAAAAAAATTCTATAGTATATTAAATACTAATGTAATATAATTTTAATTATTCTGAATAAAAGTATTTATTTCAAACTATTTAAATTGGAATTTTCACTTTTTGAATCTATTATTTATTTATTCTGACTATCTTACTAAGATTTCTTAGTTCGGCCGAACATACCAATATGTCACATATTTATATTAAAAGAGAATCCACCAATATTGATGAAATTTTTATTAATTTTTAGAATTAATTAATATTTTATACAGCTCGTAAAAAAAATTAAAAAATTTTGACTAATTAATTCTAAAATTCATAAAAATGTCATTAATATTGGTGGATTCCCTTTTAATATAAATTTGAAGTACATTCCCGCTTCGATGTGATCCGGACAACTGGTACTATGTTCTGCCAAAGTACAGTTGGTTGTGCTGATAATGGAACTAAAAACCGAACTCGAACAGCTATTGTCATCTAGTGGTCAGCATACGCACTACAAACTACAAAGTGACACAAAAAACGTACTTATACGCTTCTATGTATATTGTATACAAATAATAAGGGTGCATTCATCTTAGACGCTCACACGCTTTCAGCGCGCTCAATCATCGTTTTCAGCGTTCGACTTGGCGCTGTGAGTGTCAAAAAACTACACTTGCGGCTGAGTTCATGGGGTAGATCTCGTGCTCACAGACGCTTATTCCACAGAGGTAGAGCAGCAAAAGCGTGAGCGCCAAATTTTACTATTTATCAAAACGAATGCAACGTGAGCGTAAGCTAACCAAACTTTTGTCATATTTATTTACTTAAAATTAAAATCGTTGGCAAATGAGTAAAAATGGCCTACTATTTACCCAGATTATTTAAGATCGATTTAAATGAATCTGGTAAAACGTATACTATTTCTGTTAATTCCGACGAAATAAAACGTTTAGAAACTGGTATGTATTTTGTTGTATTAATCTATCTTAATAATTAAAAATGTCTATATTTTTCTCTTATGTTGGTTTGAGGATCAAGTTGTGTTTCTGGAGGCTGGAAATATAATTTAGCTAGAAACTCTACTCTTTTCCACACTTTAATTAAGAGTGAATAAATTTATTCCTTCAATTTGAATGCTATAAAAAAGAGGGTCCTATTTTTTGGGTAAAATATGTTTTATTTCTTTCGGACGTTAATTTCTTAAATTTTAAACTATCGGAGGCTAAAGCTTTAAAATACGCTCAGTTGATTAGCGGTAGGTTCAAAGCTCAAAAGAATGAGGATGCTCTGCAGTTTAAAAAAAGAGCTTTAGATTTATTGGAAAAGCTTGTTAACTCTGAAAAAAAAATTAACTTGATTCAATTTTATTAGTAAAACTATCGTTGCATGTATAAGATAAAAGTTGTTTACTAGTTTTTGTATTGAATATTATATTGAGTATTTTTGTATTAAATAATTAGAAGAATGTTACTATAAAATAATTTTTTTTTTCATTTTAGAAATTCACGCAAGTGATTTTGTACAATTTTTATTGATAAAAAACTTTAATTACAATTTTTAAAACAAAAACATAATCAATCTTATTCGATTGAAAATATCAATTATTAGTTATAAAAATTTACAATAATTATATTTAAATATTTTTAGAAGTTTATTGTGAATAAACTTCGTTGATACAAACTGACGCTCACAACGTCCAAGACGAACGATATTTTCAAATCGATTCTAAGCGTTCGTAGGCCAACATGAACACCAATCATTTGTGCTTCTAAGCGTGAGCGCTCAAAGCGTGTGAGCGTCCAAGACGAATGCACCCTTTGCAAACGTCAAACAATATGCAAACGTCAAATACTAAGAAAAAACCATTCGATTTGAATATGGTTTGACATTGACATATCTCGATTTTAATATTGGTTATGTTTATTTTGATTGTAAATGAAAAACAAAATGTTAAAAATATTTCTTTTTATACCAAGCGATATAAAAATTGAGTGTTGGTTAAATGGATATATAAAAAAATCAGCAAATGAAATAACATTTTATGTAATTCACAGTACAAATCGTAATAAAAATGTAGAAAATGATCGTCAAATAGGTTATTTTGGTTCAAAACAGAACACAAATTCATCTCAAACAGAATTTATACATTTATCTACGAATCAAAACAATGAATTAGAAATTAAAGAACTAAAAATACAAAATATCAATGATGCATTAAATAACACAGAATGTCAAATATTTTATATGAAATATGATCGTACTCCATTTGAAAAATCTGAATTATTCCAGCAGAGTCCAGAAAATTATGATAAATTTCAAATATTATCCGAATCAATAAAGAACACAAATAATCGAAAATCGTATAGAGTCAATAAATACATAGAACAACTATTCTTGACAATTTTAAATTTATTTCATTTATTTTTGAATAAAATATTAATTTTTTTTAATACATTCGAATCAGTATTTAAGTATTCATCGTTAGGAAATCATTGTGTACGTTGGCTAAAGCAATTATTCCTGATTCTGGATGTTTTTAAGAAAAGTGGACGGTTTAATTTACAAACATGGAACTTATTATTTGCAATTCCAGTTGACATAATATGCGGATTCATTTTGGTCTATTATCTATCACATTTACAAGATTCTGTTGTTACATTCATTAATAGAATTGTGGAAGGTGCTGTCTCAAATTTACGTGAATTATTAGAATGGCTAATGGGCTCACCAGCTGGATTAAAATTGAATCATTCATTTAATGTATTATTGGGTAGATTCTTCTTGTATCATATTAATCTATGGTGGACATTTTTAATGGCTGGTATACCTTTAGTTCAGGGATTACGACATTTAAAATGGCTAGCTCCATTCGGATTAACGTTTGTGACTGCTCTTTTAGCTGACTTAATTGCATTAGGAACGTTTCATGTCTATTGTATTTACGTCTACGCATCAAGGTAACCCATATTCCTAATACAAGAGTCCACGGATGTTAGGTCTCCGTTATAAACACATTTCAAATTAATTCTATAGTTGCCGTATTAAGAATCCATGACATATGTTAGTAAATAAAATATTTCGTTCAACTTCAATAACGAACGGCCATTATTTTCAATTCCATAACGTTTCAAAATTAATCAATACAAAAAGAAGCGAATGGTTGATAATAGATAAATATTTAAAACTAAATAAATAAATATTTTATTTACAATAATATGGCCATAATACGCAACGAACGACCAATAAATTAATATTTCTAGGGAGTAAACCATCGAATTCACCCGAATGAGACCTGATTTGCGTGGTCAATTTTTAATTCGATTTAATATCATTGATGAATAATTTCAGATTTTATCGATTTCAAATCATGGGGTTGAGTGCATTATGGCGATTATTTCTTGGTCGAAAATATAATCCATTAAGAAATCGAGTAGATTCTTGTCAATATTCCCACCGTCAACTGTTTGTAGGAACACTTGCATTCACAATTCTTTTGTTTTTATTACCAACAACTACAATGTATTATGCAGTTTTTGCAACTTTACGATTATGTTTAATTGTCATAGACGGCATTTTACTTAAATTAAAGACAATGCTGCAAAATTTTCCATTATTTATTACTTATATGTGGTTGATAAATGCACCAATGATTGCTGGTATGGACTACATTACATTCATTTATGTTACAGGATTAAAACTTATCTCGATAACAAACTTTGGTAGATGGTAGCTGATGCAATTTTAAGAAAAAAAGTTAAACGGTAAAAAAAATTCTATTTTCATGAATAATACGTCTGGGATGGGCTAGAATCAATATGAGCGTCTAGGATCAATTATAATCATTAATCCTTTGTTTCTCAGACACGAGATTTTGAAAAGAAATTTATAATTAAGTACTGTTTCTTAAAACAATCGTATCACAACAAACAAAATATCGCGGAATCCTGGTTCGCTTGAACTTTTCCTTCGAGCGATTTTTATACATTTAATTACATTTAGTCATGAAAATGGTATTTTTTCGGGGCTATATCTCGAAAGTAAATTATTTCTAGATCTATATTCAAAAGACATTATTTTCTTAGAAAAGCATTAGCTATTGTTTGCCGTAAGTTTGTCACCAAGCTAAGAAATCATTCTGTAGATCAAAATTGAAATATTTTATTTATTATTTTTAGGTAACATAAACATAAAAATGGATTCGTCGGTAAAAAATTGCCAATCATTTTACGTAACATTAGAACCAAAGTCTTGGTCACAAACTTTAGAACATTGTAAAATGAATCAACATGACAATAGTCCAAAAATTAGTGGAATATTGCAGAAAGTTGTGTCAGGACATTTATTGTAAAAATTGTTATTAATATTTTTGTATAAATTTTGTTAGTACGAATTTTAAATAAATTAAAATATTTATTACTATAAGAGTAACGGTTGAAAAAATTGATCGGAGAAAATAATTTTGGTATAGGTGTTCATATATTGACTTATAATTAGTCTATTTCCGTATGCATGTGTATGTGTTCTAGAGCTAAAAAGTTACTTTAAGTCCGTGAATGGACAAAATCGAAGCAGGTATTCTCCCGCTAAAGGAAGGTAATTAACAGTTTAAAAACAAGCTGTTTATTTAAATATAAAAAATTTTTTGTTCATATGTTTCTTTCGTAAACTCTAAACATCTGTAATTACTGTAGATTACAAAAGCATGTGTATGTATAATACATATGTACATAGCACCTTGGTATATACACCACTAACCTTTATATAAAGTTTATATAGAGGTCAGTGATATAAACTCAAGTAACATTATTATACATAATATGTACATGTGTGGCATTAAAGTAAACGGAAGCAAAATTTAGTACCTTGGTTAGTTGAAGCGGCACTGAGTAAACCTTCAATTTTGGCTCGTGGTGTAACACGGGATACTCTGTCCAGTTATATAGAGGTCAGTGATCAATATCACATATCTAATATACAATAATGAACAAATTTTAAAACTATGACCGGCTCTGCAACTGGCCAAGGTAGTCATTTTAATCATTAATCTAAATACAATATCTCGATAGTATTGGGATCTCTGGTAGAAGATGGATCTTAATATTTCTATCTACTAGCAGTAGTTACTAAGTTGTTCATCAGAGTTCGACCACGAAACTTGAAGCCCGAAGAGTATGTCACAGGGCTTGGAACAAGAAACATCGATCTATTAATTCTAGTTTATAATTTACCCACCAGAGAGCATATTACAAGTGCGACCTTATCATTTTAAATTACGATTCGTTTTTGTTTCGGACTGAATATCAACGTGAAGAATTAAGTAAGCTTTATATATATATGTGACGTATTTAATCTGAGAATTATGAATCATTTGCTTTAGTCGATAGGAAATTTCATGAAGAATAGATATATTAGGAGATCAAACGTAATGTTAAATAAACGGCCACGAATTGGTGTAACTATCTTTTATCAGTAGGGATCACTGGTGTCAGTGCCGTACGGAATTTAAATGTAGGCGCCAAGAAATCACTTTCACATTCAGTTTATAAGAAATCATAGTTTTATATATAATAAAAAATTGTTTTCGATTATCAAGTAATAATTAAATAAATATTAATAATAGAGAATTCTTAATAATCTGCAATAAATAAAAAGATGAAGAATCATAGTGATAATTTTGCAATTAATAATAATAATATACAATATATGTTTACAATAACTGACATATATTAGATAAAGAAAGAACAGACCATATTCCTTTCGTAAATGCAGACACGCATTCCTATCCTTAAACAACCTTTCACTCATAGATATATAACAGTATATCTATGCTTTCCCTGTACAACATCGTCCCATTTTTTCACATTTATAAAATTAAACAATTTTTATTTGTAAGATGTGATAACCGTTGATTTTAATATATAATAATAATTCCGTACGGGTAGATTCGCACTGCCGCTAGTGGCGAAAATAATAACTATGATCTCTACACGTTTTTGAAAAAACAGACGAATTGCCTATGTCGTTCGATCTCCTATTTATCTATTCTTCATGGGAAATTTGTAAAATTCTGACAGTTTCCTAAAAAATAGTTATCAGTATATAAACGATGAATACAGGTATATAAATTGTAGTCAGCCAGGCGAGCACATTCTTTACTATTTCATAAATTATTTTAAATGAATGTCGCAATCAGCATGAATTCTCAATATAAATGAACAGTTATAGTCACAGGTAGGCGTGCACAAATGATACAGGAAAATTACTTTTTTCCATATATTGTAGAGTACTATATATATACTATACATATGCTTTTCTTCAAGTATCATAGATATTATATAAAAAAAAAACCAAAGTTGGAATAGCAGGCTCGAATTTTATTATGATTAAATAATAAAACTTCACGAATAGTAGCGCCTATAGGAGCTGACCACTTAAAATTATGAGATACCAGGTCCATAGCTATAATGTTTGATATTGAAATAAGAAAAAAATTTGGTTTCAAGCAATTTACGTTAGAATATTATAATCTGTATCACATAAGCTGCAGACAATTCTTGGTTATTTAGAAATTACTCGTTTAAAACGGAAAAAAAATTAATTTTTAGAATGGTGTAATACATCTCAATAATTTGTAACAAGTGAATTTGGTGCAATATTTATAACAAGATGATAAGATCCATTACTATTGTTTGCCCAATAGTCTATCTACGAACCTGGTATTTGTAAAATATAAAAAACAATCTCGTATACAATGATTTATTCATAATATGGGGATTGCCGACGTTCTAGTCGGTTTGGCAAGTAACAACGCATTAACAGATTGAGTTGTTATCCTGGTAATATGCTAATATTCAACCACTATTTCATTTAGTTTTAAATGCAATAATTATATGTAGTAGAAACAGGAACATTATTATAATGCGTAAATTTTCGCTTTGTATAAATAGTTTAGTTTTACAATGATAATAAGCACTATATTATTACCATGGAGGCTATATAAAGGAGATATAAGTCATACGGGAAAATTGACAAAATATGGCAACGAAATGGGAGAAGTTATATTTACTTTTTATGCCGCTAGGGTCGCAAGTTTTTGATAGATACTCATCCTTACCAAAGTGAATATAGTATAATAAATAGAAGTGAAGTAAGCCAAGTAACTATTTTTATTTTGAAGTGATCATTTTGAAGTACACGATTTGGTTAAAAAAATTTATTAAATAAAAAACTGTTTAAAAAATATTTAAAATGGTAAAAGTATGTGCAGTAGACAATTGTAAAAGTGGTAGTGCTTGTGACAATAAGCAACGGGATCAATTGGGTTTAAAAAACCAGGACTTTTAAAGTACCAAAAGCTAGTATAAATATTCCAAAATTAATTAAATTGTATGACATTATATTAAATATTAATTTTCAGCATTATTATTAATAAATAAAAGTTTAATTTAATATCTGATTCAATAATTTCTTTCATTTTTACAATTCCAACATTACAGGTTACTATTTAATTATTTGATGTTTTTTTTTTTATTTTTATGTAATTATTTTGCGAATTTTAACTATCACTTCAACTTCAACTAAATCCTTATTGAAAAATGGAAATTACTTATCATTAATTTAAAAAAATATTTTATTGAAAAAATACTTTGGCTGGAAATAATTTTTATAATACTATAAATACGTAATGTTATTCAATTAAAACTCGCGCCTTATATTCTCTGTTTTGTTTCCGGTGCCGAAGGAACGCTACTGACATCTTATTTTTGCCAATTATGTGTTTACATGGAGTTATGTGTCCTTGTTTAGGGTATGATTATTACGATAAAAAAACAATCCGTAAATTTATCTATCTCTATCACATACTATATTTTATCTATGCTCTATCATATAACGAGAGTCTACTAATCTCTGATATAACTCTATGATCTCTACATGTGATTAGATTGGATGTAAACCACAGAGTAGTTGACAGATCAAGTAATTTAAAGAGAGACAACAAAAAGCACGTCATAATGTTTAGTTTATTCATTTCTTTTTAACTAATAGAACATTCTATTCCGTATCTTTGTTTGAAATAGTTCTTATTTAAACTTGTGTGTTCTTTATTTACACCAAATACGAAATTGATAGTTATATTTTAGTTTTGATAACTTGGATATCCTGTAAATAAAAAATAAAATACAGATCACATGAATCATTATGCTATAACTCATAAAACAATTATTTGTAATAAACTATTTCTAGAATTAATTACTATTACATTTTTAAAATCTGACGAAAAAAATTTCAATTATTGCGTATCTTGAATGAATATGCAAATTAGTTATGATCAACAATGTCAACAAATGATACTGAACAATTAATAAATAGTTGTGAATCTCAGGATAATATTCAAGTCAATAGATTTCGGGTAAGTTTTATAATTTCTTTGTTTTATCATATCATTTAATACAATTATCGTTTTTACAGAATGTAAGCTCTATAAATGCAGGACTATCTGAGGATGAATTGAAAAGTCCATTAACTGCATCAATTAGACTTAGAAAAACTAAAGGTGCAATTGTTCCTGGATCTCTGAATGTTTTATCAGCTAAATATGAGTCATTGGATTATGATACGTGTGAAAATTATCTTATGCTTGATGAGGAAAAAAATAAAGGATATAAATTTATAGTAAAAAAAAATTTAGCAAGATGGATTATCTTTATTGTAATTGGAATGATTACAGCATTAATTGCATGTGCAATTGATATATCTATAGAAGAATTATCTAAAGTTAAATACGGGTTTTTAAAAGAAAGTATCCTTTTAACAAGCTAATTCTTTCATGAAGTAAAATTGTATTAACTTGGGAGGTTGTTTCAAAATCCTACTAGTATTATAAATGCGAAAGTTTGTGTGTGGATATTTACAACCACTCAGCTCCGTAACGACTGAACGAATTTTCATGAAATTTGGTATACAATTACTTTAGGTACTGGAATAAGACATAGGGTACTTTTTTCATACCGGAAAATGTATAGTTTCTGTAACAAAAAGGTAACACACGGCAAACGTGCTATCTCTATCACTGTTATAGCGGTAAGACACTACGGGGAATTGTAGTATGTTCATATTTGAAGTCTTCGAATTTAATTTCAAATTTTATTCGTAAAATGTATTTAAAAAATATTGATTAGATTTAACATATATGACTGAGGTATAAATTTAATCGCCTTTAGTGATCAGCAAAACAAAGAATTATAAATTTTGGAAAATCTTTTGATTTTATATTAAAATATGTACTTAATTTAAGAATGTCTAGGCCCTAGACTCTAGGGAGTATAATCGTAGGTAAAAGTCACCCTGAGTATTATTTAAGTAAAATTTCTTCGGTTAGTAAATCTATAGTAATAAGTGTAATAGATACGGGAACAGATAGTTAATTTTGTAAATAGGTCGTTATTTTTTAAATAGAAACAATTATGAACAGAACGTAAAAGTCAATTAACCTCCATGAAACAGAGTAATAGAAGAACTTCTTTATTTATTTTATTTGAAAGCAATTGCTTATAATATTTACTGTCTTTTAAGTTCTAGATGCCATAATATTGGTATCCATTCTAGTTAGAATATGTAGGAATATACCAAGATGTCCTGGTATGTACGACCTTACCTAAATGTTTATTTTTAGCCTCAAATATCAAAGTTTATTGGTGGTTACCAAGTGTTACCTAGGATCATATGTATTGCACTAAAACCGCATTACAGTCCAAAACCTACACTACAAATCCATCAGAAATTAGTTGTTCTTTTTTTGATAAAATGTACACAATATCATTCGCACTAAGAATAAATGGGATTGGTAGCTCTATTATGTCGATTTATTCGATCTCTAACCGGTAAAAAAATACACGCTTCCATGTGACGTAGCGATAAAAAAAAATAGTAAATTTATTTAGCTATATATAAGTTAAATGGTATACATTTTTTGTCAAAAATTTCTACCATTCAGAGAAAACAAATCCGTTCAGTATTTTTTGAGTGAATTCCTGAAAAACAAACAATGTATGTTTCTTTTTGTCGTATAAGTGGGATTTAACCAGTTATTGTGGTTTATTTTATGCAAAATTTTCTTTTACATTCAAGAGTCGATTTTTTCTTAATAAAAATTTGTAGGTGTTGATAAAAATGTGATATTAGGTCGTTTGTATATGCCCTACTTATTATGGGTTGTGACAAATATAATTCCAGTATTTATCGGGTCAATGCTAGTAGCATACGTGGAACCGATTGCAGCTGGAAGTGGTATACCACAAGTCAAATGTTACTTAAATGGTGTAAAAGTTCCTCGTATTGTACGAATCAAAACATTATTCGTGAAAGCAATTGGTGTTGTTACCTCCGTTGTAGGAGGTTTAGCTGGTGGTAAAGAAGGACCAATGATACATTCTGGTGCCGTTGTAGCAGCTGGAATATCACAAGGAAAAAGTACAACGTTTGCTAGAGATTTACGTATATTTCAATATTTTCGTGAGGATCATGAAAAACGTGATTTTGTATCGGGGGGTGCAGCTGCTGGTGTTTCAGCTGCTTTTGGTGCACCTGTTGGTAATTTTAAAAACACTTGTAGCTTAGAAAATTTTTACCACAATTTTTAACTTTATAGGTGGCGTATTATTTTCCTTGGAGGAGGGTACAAGTTTTTGGAATCAATCTTTAACATGGAAAACTTTTCTTGCTTCAGTTGTGTCTACATTTACATTAAATTTTGTTTTATCTGCATATCATGGACATCCAGGACAATTAAGTTATGCTGGACTCTTAAATTTGGGGAAATTTGAAAATCTCGATTATGAATTATATGAATTACCAATATTTATTGTAATGGGAGCACTTGGTGGGTTATTGGGAGCTATTTGGAATCATATTAATTATAAACTGGCTGTATATCGTATACGGTTGGTAATAATTAGACCACAAATAAATAATAATTTTATCAAAACTTTTTTTATTTTAGATTTTTAAAGAAAAAATGGATTAAAGTAATGGAAGCATGTTTGGTAGCTGCAATGAGTGCGACTGTTGGATTCTTAATGATGTTTTTTTTAAACGATTGCAAACCTCTGGGTCAAGATCCTACGGATTTCCCTGTTCAAGTATGTAGTTAAAACTTTCTTACATTTCTTTAAAATTTATAAACGACTCTAATCATTATGAAACTCTAGGAATGATTCCTTAAAACTCTTCGCATATAATTAAAAACATCTTAATACTCTTATTTACTAATTCCAAACTACTTTTTTTTTAATTTTAGTTATATTGTAACGACGGTGAATATAATGCATTGGCTGCAATCTGGTTTCAAACACCTGAAGCTTCAGTTAAATCACTATTCCATGATCCAGCTGGAAGTCATCATGCTAAATCATTATTAACATTTGTAATTATATATTTTCTGCTATCATGTTGGACATTTGGATTAAGTGTATCATCCGGATTATTTATTCCAACATTATTAACAGGAGCTGCTTGGGGTCGTCTTTTTGCTTCTGGAATTAATGCTATTTTTCCTCAAATGGTGAGTAAGAAAAAAAACAATTGAAAATTTTACATAATTTTTACAAGTATATTGTTTTTCAGGTATCAGCAAATCCTGGTAAATATGCATTAATTGGTGCTGCCGCTCAACTCGGTGGTGTTGTACGCATGACAATTAGTTTAACAGTTATTATAATGGAAACAACTGGGAATATAACAATTGCTTTACCATTAATTATAACATTAATTGCCGCTAAATGGACTGGCGATTTCTTTAATGAGGGTATTTACGATACGTATATTCAGTTAGCTGGAGTACCATTATTATCATGGGAGCCACCGCCATTATCGCATACGGTATATGCTAGTGAAGTGATGTCACATCCAGTTGTTACATTTAAAACAGTTGAGAATGTTGGTCATATTATTGAGGTACTTAAAGTGTCCACATATAATGGGTTTCCTGTAGTGGATCCACCATTAAGCGATGAGGTAAGTTTTATTATGGTAAATAAACCCATAAACCAAATTTTGCAATCTCTCATCCCAATATTTCATTTCGAAAAGAGCAATGCCAACTTTTGCTCTCGGGATAGTCGATGCATCTTAACCACGGTAAACAGATAAACTTCCAGTATAATCGATTAATAATAATAAAATATAAAATTGATTCGAATTAAAACGTTTTTTCCTGTGACTGCATCGTATTCTTATATAATCGATTGGGGTTGTGGGTTGGGAGGGGAAATAGAAGGTAACATATTGTTCTTTTTCAAATATCTCGAGAAAAAAAAAGGAAAACAGAAATAAGACATGATCTCTTGACATTTTATGCTCTAGCCAACGGTTGAGGAGATATAGAAGGGATGCATTTAAATTTGTCAAACGAAGCTAGATATTGCTTTCAATATTTTTTAGCGTATTGTTTGACTTAACAACTATCTCTATGCATCGCTTTAAGAATGCGCTGTACACGTATATTTAGTAATACCGACTAGCACATGAAAAAAAACTTAATGGTAATGGTTGCCACCAACAGTAAAACTCCTGTGTGAAAAAGTCCTTATATTTGGACCTGGAAGGAAAGTTGCATGTTGTTAGATTTTAATACTATTGCGTACATGTTGAGCCTAATGTGAATTTCAATTGTGATAAAACGATTGATTCCGCAATCTTGTAACAACCAGAATTTCAAATCAGGCGAAGCTGTGTGCAGACAAATACAACTGTAATGTTACGATCTGGGGATGTAAATATCGATATTTTTGCTCAGGCCGATATATTGACAATATCGATGTATTTACATAATATAGGATGGAATTAATAAGTTCTTTTAAAATTAAATGGACAATCAAAAGTAGCTGGGTAGACGATGCAAAAAAAAGTTCTAACTCTGTCCAATCCTCTGTCCTTTTTATATATATTATTCAGGCAGTGATATCTGGAAAATCTGTAAATGTCAGGGAATTGTAGTCTTGGATTTGGAAAATGATAAAAATATCTACAGAATCAAAATCTTTCAATATAAATTAAATGTTTTTAAATAATTATTTTATTTCTTGAAAATGATTGAATTGATCATATCTCAAAACAATTGTTAATTAATGTATGACCCTTTTTTACGCTTTCAGACGATATTGCGTAAACCGCTGACCAAATCGTTAAATTTGCACGATTCTCATGTTTTTTTGGTCCATTTCACTTTATATAATCTCACGCCAATAGTGGGATGTCCCCTTAAAAAAAATGTCATCGAATTAGATGAAAATTAATTTACAAGCTAAATAGGACCCCAACAAAACACAAAAATTCAGTTGATTTGACGATTTGATAAGATAGTTTCTATAATATGGCTTTTTTATACGATTTTGATGTAATTCTTTAGTTCTTGAAAATAATTGATTTGATCGAGAGACTATGATAGAGACAGCGCCATAATCCATTAGAATGCGGTATTGCGATTGTAAAAACTAAAGATATCAGACGTGACTACAACAGTTGTTGAAAATGATATTTCGAAAATATCGATATTACCTGATATTAATATCGATACTACCATTTTGATTTAATATCAAAACATAACATTTAACCTATAGCAGGAAAGGAGAGGAAATTCTAGTCAAAACTAAGATAGTGGGCGTTAATTCTCTCGATTTGTATCGAGCAATGTGTCCTCTACTATGAATATCACTCTTCATTTTATGGTGTAGCATATTCATTGCACCTGCTTCATTCCATAAAAGTTTGACTTGGATTGAGATAGAGATAGAAAAAAATAGTAATGAAAAATTAATAATAATTATATATTTCATTAAAAAATTTCTTTTTAATTACACAGCCAATAGTCACAACATATGGTCGACTACGTGGATTAATCCTACGGTCACAATTAATTGTTTTACTTCAACAACGTTTATTCAATGAGACAGCTGAATATTGGGGCCACAGTGATTACGTTTCAAATGATATATTCCGTAATGAATATCCAAGGTATCCAACCATTGATCATATTAATATATCTGAAGAAGAGAAAACAAATTCTATTGATTTACGACCATTTATGAATCCATCACCGTATACAGTACTACATTCAACATCGTTACCACGTATGTTTCGACTGTTTCGTGCACTCGGATTACGTCACTTACCAATTATCAATGATGTGAATGAAGTCATTGGTATGGTAACACGTAAAGATTTAGCTAGATATCGAGTATGGCATCATCATGGCCGGATTGGTTTAGATGAATTACTTGTTTCAAAGGATATATAATTATATTTTATTCTAGAAAAGAAATTAATTTAATGTAGATAATCTTATTGTTTTTGTTGAAAATTAAACTACAAATTTAGTTTTTTGACCAATTTTTAGTCTCTTTTTTAATTTAGTTCCAAATTTTTAAATAATTTAACTTAGGGCGACTAAAGAGCGCGATTAGTTTAATTAAAATCAGTAATTGTTTTATTTAAAAATCGCCATCACATTCCCGAATAATATAACTCTTATTTAGTCTGTGATTAATTACATAGAAAAAACCTTTGAAATTGAAACTGTTAAGACTAAAATCTTAAATTTGAAAATACGCATGTATGATGTGACAAATTTATTTATTAGAAATAATTACACGTAATTAGTTTTGAATATTTTTAAGTAAATTTAAAATTTCCCTCCCTAAAATGTGACTATGTATGCAAGAATAATTTCCCGGTATTTTAACTTTCACTAGAGGAACTTTTTATACCAGCGCCAGATAATATCAAGTGACTAATTTTTAAACATTTGAAACTAATCACGTGTGACCATTTGATACTATCACATTTTTAATAGAATAAATAAAATTTATATTTACCAAAGTTTTAATAATCTTGATATTGTTTTGATAATTAAGAATTGTATTTAATTCATTTTATTATAAATAAGAAAGTATATAATATTTTTTTAAATAATTTTTCAATTATTTTTAAATAACTCCCAACCTACCCATGCAAATAAATCAAAAAATAATTTTACAGGTATTACAATTAAAAGTAATCCTAAATAATACGTAAAATTCACAATCCAATCAGACATTTTATCAATTGAAATGAAAATAGTAGAATTTAAAAAAAATTATTTCATTTAACATGAAATTAGCCACTAAATCATTTCTTATCGTTTAATTTTTATCAAATGATGTCATAAATGACGTTTTGTATGATTAATAAAATTTATAAAAAATTATTCACTTATCATTTATACCAAATTCTGATAACAATTAATTTTATTAATGAAAGCACAATATATTTGTTTGAAACCTCTCTTTGTCCTGCCATGAATATACCTTCTCAATACTTCCGATATACTATATGTGTCGTATACTCGTATAATACGAAAATATCAAATGTTTTTTTTCATATAACTTAAATTTATGGAAAAGTAATACTCAAATATCTGATTGAAACGTTATGTATCCTAAAATATCAGCTAGTCAAATGTATACGGATGAATATACGTATATAGTAATCAAACCTGCCTTAAACAGAATGTATTTTAAATCATCTAATTAACATTAATGCGTTCGAGTATGCGCGGCAATTCCATTTTTAACCTAAAACAGGTATACGTGGAACGTAAGAACTTTAAAAATGAAATTTATCAAAATATATTCATTTAAGGTTTAGAAATCAAAAAATAAATTAGTATACAAATCCGAGACGACAAGAACTTTTTTAAAGTAATTTTTGGTAAAAAATCTTGCAATTTTCAAAATGTTTACCGTAAATTATTTGAACCCCAAAGAATAAAAAGCAGCTTCCATCTAATACATTTCTACGAATCGTCCGATCGTGTAGCATAGCTCGATTTCTCCTAGAGAATCATCCGTTTTCAAAGTCGTAAGGCTCGTCTAAACATATTAGTGGCTATGGTCGTGTTTATACTAGGTCAAGATCGACCGACTTGCCGGTTCAGTGCTGTCACCAGTGATACCGACTTTGTTGTGCAGTGGTAATGAGCATTGAGCAGAGTAGAGTGTTGTGTTGGCAATGATGAAAAACCGATGACTTGAAATCGGATGTGCAAAATGAGCACGTTTTGAGTTTTCCGATTGTCGAAAGCGTAGTCAGAGGACTCAGTCATCCAATAATTGAACAAATGTACGGGTCCTCAGTTGCATTATTTTATAAACAAATTGCCAATTAATCTAAGTTACGGCGATATCGTGAATAGTTGGCAAATTCCTCCGAACCAAAACCGTTTGTTAAGACCTGTAGTCATAGATGAAAGACGCTTCTTTGAACGTTATACAAATCAAATAAGATACATATAATTGGAAAAACTATTTTAGATGTAACATAAGAATGATCAAAACTCAAACTATATCGGAAGTAGTTAATATTTTTTTAATATATTAATAGATTAGTCATGAAATTAGCTTTAAATTAAATGTATAAAAAATTATAACTGAAATTACCTAAGATATGAGTAAATTGGGTTTTTTTAAATACTTTTTCCATTGTACTACATAGACAACAAAAAATTATCAAAGAAAAAAAGACATCCGTCATAAGCGACGGTAATGTGGTGGGGTGAAAATGAAGTACCAAACAAAGATAGCAGAACAAATTGAATAATATATGCTATCTCATATTTATTTACCTAAGATTAGAGGAGAAGTAAAGTGATATTTCATCTCGTTTTTGTTTGTGATAATAGCGAATGAAGATACCAACGGTTTAAGACTGTGTAGAGAGTCAGTCTGTCAGACACAGAGTAAGTCGTGGTTATTCAATTCAAGAAATAATAGAAAAAAAAATAAAACTAAACGAAACAATAACATTTTTTATTTCAATGTGTAATGTGTGGTGTGTTTTAAATGTGAATGTGCTCTGTTTATGAAATCAAAATTTGTTTGGGTGCAAAATTATTTGGAAACGAAAAAAGAATTGTATGTGCTGTTCAAATGTGTTAAATATGTGTAATGTACCGCCAAAGTTTTATCAAGTGTGTCGTCTTTGTTTATCATGCCCGTCACTGTCAACCTCGACAACAAATACACAAGAGAATACCGATGATGAGACACAAGCAGACTCTGCAGCTGCAGATGTTGACAAAAAAGTTATTAATAAATCAATTTTTGATAAAGATGATACAGATTATAAATGGCAGAAACGGAATATTCCATTTAAAATAATGACGTGTCTATCCATTTTGGTAGGTGATTCATATTTACCCATTTTTTTAAAACATTTTATCGTGGTGTTTGATGCCAATCCCCCATGCGCTGCTATAACATCTAATTAACCTATGATGATAACATGATAAATAATACAGTTCGTAGAATTTATTATGTCGATATACCATGATTACATTTGTATTTGTATACATTTACATTTTAAATTAATTAACTGTAGTTATAATACTGAGTCATTAACATTTTAATTATTACTTCCATTATCATATTATTCATGCCGTAATACACTTGTATTTACGGCTATCAATTAATGCGATAAATCACACCTCAAGTATTTTTATTCGAATGTTTTTTGTCTGAGGCATACGAGTATTTTTGTCTGTAAACATGAAATAATTTGCATCTATTTACCTGTGTGATTGATCGCGGAAACGTACAAATTTAAGAGTATAGATCTCTAAATTAAAAATCGAAATGCAGCCATAAATCGATACAGATTTGTTTTTGAGATGTTTGAAGTTTCATTTTAATATTTAATGAAAGTCCGTTACCCAATAATCTATGACAGTCTAAACTATCCAAAGCATATCGATCCGTGATTTTCCAAACTCAAAAAAAAAACCTGTGAAAAACTAAAAGGAAGGCTAAAATGCTCACGTTATTATGTTCTACCAAGTCGGACAAGTTGGCACTATTCAAACATTCATAAGGCTAAAAAATTTAAAAAAAAAACTCACGACAAAAATGATATTTTTCGTGATCTCACTAAATATATTTAAAATTAGGTTAGAATAAATTAGGCTTCGTAAAAATATACAGTAAACTAAAGAAAAGTGAAAATCTTAATGTAAATATTAGAATTTGAACCACAGACCTTAGCCTAGACGGGTTGATGCTCTAATCAAGCTATGGATGCCAGTGATTTGTATGTAGTACAATTTTAGACATATCGATGAATATGAGGGATGCCTTCATACCAGTGCCGAATTATATTTTGACAAATTATCAAAATTGCAAAAATTATGTTGTTTTGGGCCGACAGCTCTTAGACTATACTACATATAATCACTCCATAGTTTATTTAAAACCAGCAACGACGCGGAAAATCGAAGGTCTATAGTTCGAATCATAGTGGTTGAATTTAACTTTTTTACATTTTAATTTATAATATTGATTGATAAATCTAAATTGAACATTTGTGAACATTTCAGTTGTATAATTTTAATTATCCTGATTTGTGCATATGGCAACAAAAGTAGCACTCATTTTTCAAAATTTTATAATTGATTTGTTCGTTATTCATTTGATTTTGAGTTCTACTTTTGTGCTCCATAGTTACTTAGTGTTTAGAATCTCAAGTTTAGATATTTAAATTAACATAAAATGATCAATTAAATAATTTAAAAAAATTGTATTTTACAAAGAAAAGTTTCAAAAGTTGTTGACTTTTTCTCAAATGATTAATAATAATAAGAAAGAGGGGTACCGTATACAGATCCCTAGCACCTAGACCAAGGGGTCCTCTGTGCCCTCCTTGAGAACAACCTGTCACCCGAAGGGCAGATGAAGCTATAGGATTCTGTTGAGGCCAGACGCCACACAGAAGGCCCACAACTTCTCCGCCGGGATTGCTCCCAGGATTGATGGATCCAAAGTTTCGGACCCAAACATTCTATATCTGGCTTCTGCAGGTGCATATAACATGTATGGAGGTTTCATCGCCCTCCATACAGGTCCTGCAAGTGGGATCATCAGAGATCCCCAGGTTATGAAGGTGGTAGTTCAATCGACAGTGTCCTGTCAGAAGCCCCACCACCCTTCTCAACTGCATTTTATTGAGTTTCAATCGAGCAAAGTCGAATGGCCTAGCTGTGTTTATGCACAACTTGGCCCGTCGCATGCCCTGCGCAAAGTCCCAGTAATCGAGGTGAGCTTGTTTCAGCCACCCCTTGATTCGGTAAATTATGAAGCATCTTGCTATGGGAATGATAGGCTCAGGTGAAAGGGGCGCTTGAAATGACCCCTCTCGTGCCAACGAGTCCGCTACTTCATTCCCCTTAACGCCAGAGTGACCCGGTACCCAGATCAGCCTGACTGTGTTACTCAGTGCCAGGTGGTTCAGCTCCTCGAAGCATTCATAGACTATCCTCGATTGGAATCTTGATAATTAAAAGTGATTATAATTATTATTAACCATCGTTTTATCTAAGGTAGTTTTACATCCCTTGTACCGAATTATGCAAAAACCTTATCAATTTGGGTTGCGACTTGAATTAGCCACATCCTCTCTAAACTATCTCTGTCTACAGAGTTCAGTTTCAGTATTTATTCTGAATACATGGTGTTCGCATACACTCACTGTACATACTTACAAAAAGATCATAACTACCTGCTTTGATAACTATAAAACACATACGCAATAGAACATGTCACAAGCGAGACTTTTTGGTGCTAATTTATATTGATTGCTTACAGTTTCATAATTCGGTAATAATATCTTACAATCTCAACTACGTCGTGTAGTTAGTTCAACAAAAATATTTTCATTATTTCAATTTTTAGGTATTTAGCTTAAGTACACTCCCTTTCAATAAAATTGAACAGACCTGAAATGTTAATTTTCTTACATTTTATAAAACTCCTCACTTTTGTAACTCTCTGTATAATCATTCATTTATAAACAAAGATAAGTAGTATATATTTTAAATGTGAAAAAAGAAATGGAAGTAAAAAACATTTACTACAAGAATAATCAAAATTGTGAGAGACTGATTCGGTTCAGATCTGTTCAATTTTATTGAACGGGAGTGTACTATTCATTTGCCTGTAGTTAGTATCGATCAAATACCAGGCGTAGTTGGATCCACTATTTTATTACTACAGCCAGAGAGGTTCTTGTCCACCATACTACACAGCCAAATGTGAGCATTGGCTTTACAATCATTGTAAATAACCAGTGCACCATGTGAGGTTGGAGTCCCCAAGACTGTCCAAATGCTCTCTTGCACATCCAGAAGACACTATTTGCCTTGGTTAGTCTCCAATCTAAATGATCACTTCAGTTCAGTTTTGCATCCAGGATGACTCCCAGATGCTTAACCGTTCCGGTTTGTGTAATTTGAATGCCAGATATGCTGATCATCCGTTGAGCAACTCTTCGTCTCCTTGTAAACAGTACACAGCCCGTTTTTTCCTTTTTGACAGAGAGTTCTTTGTCAATGCACCAGCGCTCCACGTACGAGAGCGCTTGTTGCATCAGATCATACATAGTGCCCTTGTCTCTGCCTTCGACAAGTATGGATATGTCATCAGCGTAGCCTTGAGCAAATATCCCTAATTCCTTGAGACCGGTTAGTAAGCTATCCACGATGAGGCACCACAGTAATGGCGAAAGGACTCCACCCTGCGGACACCCTCTACCCACAAACCCTCTAACCGATTGTCCCCCTAAAGTTGTAATGCACCTCACTTCGAGCATGTTGCAGATCCATCTTACCAAGATGTCTTCTACCCCGCGCTCAATTAGTGCAGTGCGAATTGCCCCAACCGTTGTATTGTTGAAGGCTCCCTCGATATCATGGAAAACCCCTAAGGCCATTGCCTTTTCTGAGAGCGCACCTTCTATCGACCCTACTAGTCGGTGAAGTGCAGCATCCACAGAAAGGCCGGCTTGTATTAGTCGCGGAAATAATTTTAATCCCCGACCCATTTAGACCTCTGATGCCGTTCGCATATATATATGGTTCCTGCACCAGAGCAATGTTGATATTGTCGGAAGCTAGCCTTTTGCTCAAAATTGCTGCGGCTGCTCCGCTGTGGTGTAAATTAATTTGGATGAAACTCACATAATTAGTTTACCTTTAATAGTTAACATAATTAGTTTACCTTTAATAGTTAAGTTGATGGTGGTTTGGGCCCGCTTTTCTTCTTCCTCCTCTTCTTTGCGCGGACCTCCATCCATCTTTACGTGCGGACTCTGATGGCAGTGAATCCGCCTCTACAGAAAGTGTGGTAGAAGGAATAGAGCAGATGCTCGAGATTCCTGAGTACCAGCCACCGCCCCACCAGCCACAGCTTTCTTCTCCTTTAGATCTGAAAAGGTGACTCTGGCAACCGCCCCAATTGTGCGGCCGCTATCAGTCTCACCCCCTCTAGATCCTTTGTTGCAACGGCACCTTTGGCATTGTCAAAAGTCTTTGGCTTTGC
Organism: Nineta flava; assembly: GCA_963920215.1. Lineage (NCBI taxonomy): Eukaryota > Metazoa > Arthropoda > Insecta > Neuroptera > Chrysopidae > Nineta > Nineta flava. The sequence continues at coordinate 46,301,289 of OY986041.1, forward strand.
TGGTCGCCGTGCTTCCGGTTTAGGTGCCTCCCCACTCTTGCTGGGTCCCTCCATGTTTGAGACAGGGAGACACGAACCAGACCAAAGTGGAGAAACCCCCTTCCGGCTAGTTCCGCATGCGATCGGGCTGGCACCCCGAGTACCAGTCTGGAGCCCTTTGGGTGTTCAGTCCGATCGTACACTTTCCAATCCCGGGTGTCTATACCCTGGTTTTGGCGGGTTATCCTCTTCAGGATAATTCCGTCCTCCACCCTGGATGTCGGCACAACTGGGATCCAGAGGAACATCTTCTTAAGGACGATGCGAGGAGGAGGGATGGATGCACTCAACCTCGCACCCTCCCAAGCGACTATTTCCGGTACTGTCTTTATAAGCCAGTCCCTGGAAACAGCGTCCGTGGCTATCACTTCGAGTCCATTTGGTCCAGAGGTGAAGCTTTCAAAGCGGGGAACGATGGTCGTGTCCCTGTCTAGGGACTCGTCGATCGCCCGCACAAGGACACCGCGGAGCATTCCGACCTGTTCCGTCGTCTACTCGGTCGTCGAGGCCTCGTCCCGAATGATGGCACGAGGTAGGTTCCTCGCAACCGAAGCGAAGGCATGAACAGCCATCCTGCTCCGTTTCTGTGCCTGTGTGACAGATGGTGGTGTGTCCACTACTATCCTACCACGTTTCTGCGGACGGACAGAGGTTGACTCCACCATAATCTTGCCAGCTGCAGTTTGGGGTGAGCTTTGAACTTCATCCCTTCCTACAGCTGCTTGTTGAGCCATCGCCCTTTGCTGGGCCACCCGCTTTCGCTTTGCACCTCCCGGACGTTTAGCTTTGAGCTGTAGCGCCTGCAGATTCACCGAGATCTCGGTGTCTGTTTGGGAACCTGGGTCCACTAATGTGAACTCTAGGTACGTCGGTGAAACTTCACCTTCCCCTCCATGTAGGCCTTGCGGCGTCCCTGCGGGTCGAGTTACCGTTTCAGTAGCCTGCAGATTAACCGAGATTTTGGTGTCTGTTTGGGAACCTGGGTCCTCTAATGTGAACCCTAGGTTCATCGATGAAACTTCACCTTCCCCTCCAAGTCGGCCTTGCGGCGTCCCTGCGGGTCGAGTTACCGTTTCAGTTGATGGAGGTGTATTGTTTCCAGTTCCTTCCAACTTGGGATTATTTATTTCGTTAATCATTTTTGATCCCACGAGTGAATAAATAATATATGAAATTGGCCTTATACACACCCTGAGGCGGATCGGTGTCAGGGCGGGGATCGCTTAATACTAACTTCCCTTAGTCATGCATCCCATCGGCACAATAACAGACCTTAGGATTAGGGGAGGTTTTTTTTTAGAGATCCCCATCCACGCGTGCCAGGCGGTTAAGCCAAGCACCCCGATTCTCTTGAACACCCGCAAAACATGATTGCTGCAATGCCAAGAGGTTGTGGTGTGATAGGTTTTCCGCCAGTTTGGACGCCATAGCCTCGATTAATTTTGAACAGGGGCACCACTTGAAGGTTCGAGGCCAGACTGTTTGCCATGCAGAGGTTTATTTACTTTACATGCATGTCCATTCCGCCCCCTCTCAAATGATTAAGTAATATTATAAATAAAAAATTTCTTTATAATATTTTCAAACTAAATGTTCGAAGTAGGGTAAAGGGTGGATATAATTCAAACAAACCGATAAAATCATCACGCAAAAACTAAAACATACAAATCTGTATTCACATAGACTCATCCATTCTAAAGCTAGAATGGTAAAAGCTTCAGCAAAATTTATATGTTTCTAGCCAAGATATCTAGATAAAACCAATCAGCTTTTAGATTTTATAATTTGTTTGTCTTTTATGAAAAATTCTGAAATTGTTTAGTATAGAATAAAGCTTTCAATGGTACTTACTTTTCTACACAGCTTTCAATTGTACTTAACTCGGCATATCTTAGAACAGTTAAATTATAATTGAGCAACGAACTTATCAGATTCTTCTTTGGACGTAGTGTATAGGTAATCCTTATACACTATGATTCGGAACCAAATCTCAAACCTATCTAAAAAATTTACAAAATAAAAGCCAAGAATAACTTTATATGAAACAAGCTGGCTCGCACAGGCTTCGCAATTGTGTCTAAACTGTTGGTAGTATGAAAAATTGTTTCATAGAAAGATTTTCTCTATCTCGGACTGTTTAATAGTTCTCGAACTATCTAGGACTGTTAAGTGTAGCTACCACGCGGACACCGATGCATGAAATGCAAACTTTTTATAGTCTATGTCACTAAAGAATATTGTAGGTTTCTATCAGTGAAATAATTTTCAAAATCGGATCATTAGTTCCAGATATTACCTCGTACAAACTTACAGACAACTTTACCTTCTTATAACATTCGAGTATAGATGTATTTTAACATTTCTCTAAATACAACTAACTGTTTATTCATCATCTAGGTTACGAGTAGATGAATAAGGACGAGGAATGTATTTAGACTGCCAACAACTGAATACTGTGTGTTTCAGTATCCAGTGTGAAAACCGTTACATTACTCTCCCGACTATCTGGTCTGTAAATTATGCTGGGCGCTATTTAGAACGTTAAAAACTCAACGAAGAATTAGCGGGTATTAATTGTCATGACTATTGGCATATACAACTGTTGTAATCGAATCACGGACCTATTGCATACGCATATCTTAAATTTGCTCGACATATATGTTATCAAACTAATTGTAAATGTAGATAGATAGATAGATAGATTGGGGTCTAAAAAGTATAGCACTTCGACCTTATGGTTCATTGTACTCCCCCTTCTACTTCAGTCTGACGAGATTCGCTTGTTCCAATTGTATATATAAATCGTTGTTTTTTCATTTGATAAATCTATATATTGATCGTGTAAGTTAATACGCATTTACTGGTATTCTGACCAAATAAATACACAAAAATTTTGACACTATTTGCTTGGAAAAACGTCCAACAGAATTACTATTTATATATTCCCCGTTATGAAGTGAAGCATAATCAAAAATTTGAATTGACATTACCAATATCTAAAAACGATCGTCCATGTCCACTAATGTCTAACGATAAAATAATAAACAATTATTTTGAACTAAATAGTGAATAACACCACCAAAAATAAATTACGAAATTCACGATTATAGGAAAATATAATGAGAAAGAATTGTTTTAGCAGAGTAAAATCGTGATGTTAAAGTTGTATAATTTTCCATAGCAGTTGCATATACACACGGTGTAATTTTCAATACTATATCAAAATTGTAACATGGTATAGTTACTATAAACCACAAAAGTAGCGCTCATTTTCAAAATTTTTTAGTTGATTTGTACTTTATTCATTCGGTTTTTGGGAAAATGTTTTCGAATAAAAGTTGTTAGTATATTTATAATAAACAACTTTTAAACGAAGAAATTTTTCTAAAACCGAATGAATACTTTTCTGGCCATCTATACAATAAGTTTGAGATACACATACATTTATTTGTAAAGATAATAAACTATATTTTGACAAAATGGAAACCCGACTTCAAAAATAAAATATTCTATAACAAAAAATACACTAAAAAGTAAAAAAATAATTGCATATTCTTGTGCCAATTTTAGTTCACCTAAGCAAAAATTTTTAAATATATATGTACAATTATTGTTATTTTTGGAGGCGGTGTCCAAAAATTATGTGAATTTCTCTATGCTGACGCCGCCTCCAAAAATAACAATAATTGTACATATATATTTAAAAATTTTTGCTTAGGTGAACTAAAATTGGCACAAGAATATGCAATTATTTTTTTACTTTTTAGTGCATTTTTTGTTATAGAATATTTTATTTTTGAAGTCGGGTTTCCATTTTGTCAAAATATAGTTTATTTCTCGCTTTTTAGTGACTCTAAAGTTCTATAACTAGTTTTATTTATCTAAATATGGGTAGACCATACTTAAAAGACTAATTTTTAGTGAATTTTTTTATAACACATTTTTTTTTTACCCGGTTTTTTTTTTTTTTTAATTTTAAGAGCATTTTTTTATAACAGATTTTCAATTTTATTTACATGCATTTTGTTTTTTTTTTGGGGTCGGTTTTTTTTTTGTAAAACATTTTTTTTTACCCGTTTTTTTTTTTTTTTTTAAATTTTAAGAGCATTTTTTTATAACAGATTTTCAATTTTATTTACATGTATTTTGTTTTTTTTTTTGGGGTCGGTTTTTTTTTTGTAAAAAAATTTTTTTGAAGTCGGTTTTTTAAAAAATTTTCTTATTTTCCCATTATAAATGAGTATACCCTTTCAAAAAAAAAAAAAAAATTTCGCAAAAATCGGTTATCACATATAAAATGAGGATTTTCCGGGGATCCCCTCATCAGAATGCGATTTGGTGCCAATGGGACCAATGGGAAACCAAACCCTTTAAAACAAAAAAAAAAAATTCAAAATCGGTTCATAAATGTTGGAGTTCTGAGGTGACACACATAAAAAAAAAAAAAAAAAAAAAAAAAAAAAAAAATACAGACGAATTGAGAACCATCCTCCTTTTTTGAAGTCGGGTTAAAAAGAAACAGACATAAGCATATTACGTTGATTTAATCAAAATTATACACAATATGTATGTACCTGTCTCTTTTTCTCTTTACAAATATATGTATGTTCGTCTCTTTTTCTGTATACAAATAAATGTATATCTGCCTATCTTAAACTTATTTACTGTACTTGCATATACCATGTTGCAATTTCGATATTCCCATGTTTAGTCTTGAAGATACACCCTGTATGTATTGATGGAATTGAAATGAGAATAATAATTAGAAAGAGGGGTACCGCAAATGGGTCTCTAGCACCTAGACCAAAAGGTCCTCTGTGCCCTCCTTGAGAACAACCTGTCACCCGAGACGAGAAGTCTCCGGGTAGAGGCGCCATTCGAAATGAGAATAAATATTGAGTCTGTATAATTCATTCATTTTGGAGTAATTTTTGTAGTACTGATGAAATGAACCAAACTAATACAAGATTCTGTTCAATACAATTTCTATAGAGTCAATTGATTTACAAATGAAACAGGTTTCCCCTTACGCAGATTTTTAAATTTAGAATAGGTATACATAAAATAGAAGAAATACAAAAATTTTGCTTGAAAAATAAAAGATTGTTTTTACCAATTATTTCACAAGGACGTAAACAGCCATTAAACAAACCAAATTTTCTCAAAATATTAGAGAAAAAATGCCACTGTTATATTCACATCTTGGCCGGGTCAGTGATAAAAAAATTTGTTATTTTATTTTGTAATGCCTACAAATTATTGTGTATCGATGTGTAAATCCCAAAAAGAATAAATTTTGATATTAAACTTATAACTATAATTCCGAGCATATTTACGTTTATATCGAATTAATATCGAATTTTACTCATATTCCGGCGTATAATTTGTATTGTCTCACTTTGACTTCTAGAAGTGCGCCACAACCTCTTCACAATGACACTAGGATCAATGTCCTAGCTAAACACGTTTTCACGCCACACCAATTTATATCATTACACAAAGCTCATTGGTAACCATTCACGCGCATGCGCCTACACTGGTATGATGGCGTGTCAGGCAAAACAAATATAGCGCAACAGATACGTAAAAACATGATCTATCTGTTGTGGGCTCAATCAAGTGGAGAACGAGGAAAAATTTTCGTCCTACATATTCAATGGAATGGACTCTGAGTCTCCCATCCTCAATGTTCAACGGCTTCTAGAAAATTTCGATACCGTTTTCCTGAAAAAACCCTTTGGTCTCTCGGACCATCTACCTTGAAGAAGCTAAGCTAAGATCAGGGCGTCCTAGTTTTTGCATCTATCGCTTTGTGAAACTCTGATCTATGCAGACGATTATTCTTAATAGATAATGGTAGTTACGTGATGTCATATTCATATATATATATATCAGATTTGTATTATTAAATGAATGATGATGATAATAAAAAGACGAGCTATAAATGTATTTTCTTAAATGTGTGCGTGTGTGTTTGTGTGTGTGTTCGACTCTTGGATCGTCGTGCCGCAATATATGAATTGTATGTTTGTGTGGGATGATAGTGAATTTGATTGATAATTATCTGTTACTGTGTTGTGTTGTCTATACGTATAACATCAAGAAAAATATTATTAATAAGTAAAATCTCCCAGATGATGTTTTATTATTATTGACTATGTTTATGTGTGTCTCTCTGTGGGGTAAAACTTATGAGAATATTACTTTTTTGAGAACAATTTCATTTTATTGTTAGTCAATTTTATCTTTATATACACTGTGTGTACTTTTAAGTTAGTTCATTCGTAAATTCATTTTTATTCACAATTTAAATATGTGATATTAAGCTTAGTGGGCTTTATTTATTTATTAAAAATCATTTCTTTTGGACCGATGATGAAACGATTTAACATATACTGTATGTCAAGGAAAGTTAGTTTAAGCATAAGCGCCTACCGTACTATATTTTAAAGGAACCATTAGAGACGATTTTTTGGTCTTTGTATATCAAGAACCAATTTAGAAGCTATGAAGCTCAAAGTTTCCAAGATATTTAACCCTAAATATCGACATTTTGATGAATCACTGACTAACATCATCAATATTCTAAGGTACTTCTAAGTGTCCTAGAAAGTTGATATTTGATAGGAAGATAGGTCTTAGGCTGAAACCATCCAAAAAATGGATTCAAACCGGATATTTTTACCTAGAAAATGAGAAATATCACAATTAAAATTACAATGTTAATCTTATGGAAAGTGTTTTCTACCACCTGAGAAACTGATACAATAAAATATATCAATCTTTTTCTCACTTTTGTTGATGAACTTGACCCTTACATAGATTTCACTAATTTTTTAGGCGAAAATTTGGTCCCTCTCGTTTTTGTTCAGATATAATTCTTTCAAAAATAAATACCTGAAGTTGAACGTAACAAATTAATTTAAAACAAGTGAAAATAACAACTAACTAGTTAGATTTGAGTTAATTGATTAAATACCCTATATATACTGAGTCTTACTTGTACATGAACAGTTTATTTTACTTCTACAACATACACATATGTATAAAAATATGCTTTTGTAATATACAGTAAGTATAAATTTCTGAAATTATAGGTAAACTATTCAGTTTATTTTTAAAAAAGAAATTTTTTTTTCTTTAAACTTTTCTTCTATCTCTTACGGTTATAAAAGTAGAGATGAGAGATGGATTGATTTTGCTCATTCACGAACTTGAATTTACTTTTTAGATCTAGAACACAAATAAAATTTTAGTTAGCGTGTTGATAGACAGCCGTGCAGTCAGACGGACACTAGGAAAGGGACAAATTCCAAAAATGTTTTTCTCTTATCAATATTTTCAACCATTACAACATTGGGACTAAACTTATAATAGCTTAATATTTACTATATATACAGGATGTTATCTTCAAGACTAGCCTTTGTAATTTAGAACACTGTCTAGATATAAACGTATATTATTTCTAATTGCTCTCTAAGTATATTTTTATAATTAACAACTGTTATCCGGAGCATTTTTCGAAAACCGAATGAATAAGGCACAAAATTTTGAAAAAAACTCTATGCTTGTAGCCATGAGTACAGTGGGTTCTCTTAAATCCTGATGAAGATGGCTGCCATAATAGGGAATATGCATGAAAATTTTTGTTCACATTTATTTTCAGAATATGAAAATACTGTTAATACTGTAATAATATTTAAAAACGAAATTAAAATCCGACAAATATCATGGAAGCTATAAGCTTTTAAAGATTATTATCTGTCTCTTGCAAAAATACTAAAAACGGAGTTTTACGTGTATTTTAAATGGTGAAAGTGTAATATGACGTCACATAACATATCAAGAGAGCTATCACCCTCTTTGTCTAATCGGGAATTTCAATCATTCATATCTCGCTTATTTTTAAAGTTATTTAAAAAGTAATTTTACCTTGATATTTGTCAAGTAAACATGCTTCAATTCAAGTGAAAAAAAATTTTCATGCATATTCCCTATTGTGATTATCATGATAATAAAAGACGTTGTTACATATTCAAATTTAAAATAGTAATAGAATCAGAATTTTGTGCCCACTAAGCAATTAAACCAGTAAGGTATATTATTGGTTATTATAAATATGACCACACCTTTCTGGTTTATTACTGGTTTCATAAAATTCTAACTACTTTTTTAAACTTTCATGTACCAACCTCTTTTACTATCATAATAAAAATTGTAGCCGCCATATTCGTCAGCATTTAAGGCTACATTGTATTATAGATTTCATAAATGTTAAAACACTATGTATGTTATATTAGAGACGATCAATTGGCATAGGTGAAATAAGTAAAATTATTGTACTTTTTTTTTGGCTTTCACTGCCACGAGTGGACTATCTTAATGAAAATATGATTTTGTTTAATTGTACTTAGAATTCACCTAAAAAATTGGAAATAGGGAATATGCATGAAAATTTTTTTTCACTTGAACTGAAGCATGTTTACTTGACAAATATCAAGGTAAAATTACTTTTTAAATAACTTTAAAAATAAGCGAGATATGAATGATTGAAATTCCCGATTAGACAAAGAGGGTGATAGCCCTCTTGATATGTTATGTGACGTCATATTACACTTTCACCATTTAAAATACACGTAAAACTCCGTTTTTAGTATTTTTGCAAGAAAGAGACAGATAATAATCTTTAAAAGCTTATAGCTTTCTTGATATTTGTCGGATTTTAATTTCGTTTTTAAATATTATTACAGTATTAACAGTATTTTCATATTGTGAAAATAAATGTGAAAAAAAATTTTCATGCATATTCCCTATTATATTATGTGATTTCAAAAAAGTCTCTTTGAAAATATGAAAATTTGGTCAGCCAACTTGGATTTTTTTTTTCTTAAAATAAGTTTCGGTAAACAATCTTTCAGAATAATTAGATATTAATTATTTTTGCCCTCTTTTGTTTCCAATTTCAGTTTTTGAATCAGAATTGTTCAATGCACAACACATGGTATATAAATTTACAATCATTCAACTTCTCCAATACTCTTCTCTTCTCTGTGTACTGAGACTTGAGCGACTGATGCCGTAGAGTACCTGATTACATGAGAAGACTGAGGGGGCAATACACAAACACTATTACTCTCAGCAAGCCACCAATATATAATAGTAATGTAAGCTGACCTCATAGAGAAAGTTTGGCAAATTTGAATGTGGTTTAGTTTATTCAATATGTATGTGTGTTGTGTGTATGTATATGTGCTATTCAACTGTTGCATTTTATTTTATATATTATTAGATTATTTCATAGTGATAAATAAAAATTATTATTTTTTTCTTACTTCATAATCATATAAATAATTATCTTGAATATCCTCTGCCCTTGTCTGAAAAACTATAATAGTTCAAGCTACTTAAAATGAAATTTAAGATATCATTTTAAAAAAATTTACGTCGATCGAGCCTTGCGAGATCGTAAGAGGGAATAATTCTCAACTTCGAAGACTATTTTGAGATAACCTCCTCCTGCCGCATTTTTTTACGGGGGTTAATATTTGTGTGTCCTTAATATCTCTCGAACCGTTCAGTTTATTGAAAAATTGTTCAAAGAATTTTTGTAGAAATTAAAAATTCAGATAATTTTTTTTTTTGAACAATTTTATAGCGTCGATAGTTTACGCAGAAATAGCGAAAAATAACGAGAATGGGGCACAACAATGTGGCCTCATTTTTTGGTGCCCCATTCTCTTTATTTTTCGCTATTCCTACCTCAACTATTGATGCTGTTCTATTGGATTCCACTCACGCTATCTGCTGCTCATCTCAAACGATTGTATTGATCCAAGCCAAAGGCTCCGTATTGATCCTAGTGTGGCAATTAGTGCAGATACTATTCGAAGAAGATTTGCTGAAATGCACGCGTTACACACAAACATCGGTATTAATAACGTTAAATAAGACACGTGAGATATTCATTTTAGAAAAAAGTCGTACCTATACAGAAAATCTATTGAAATTCACTCAATAAAGTACAAAGAATTTTTGATGTACCACAAAGCTTTTTAACATTTGATATACGCAGAAAGAAATTTCATTTTCTAAAAATAAATTTTCATCTATTATTTAAAAAAAAGGGTTTATTGTTCTTGCATTAAAAAATTAAAGGTTTGTTCTTGTTTGTTATAGCGAAAGTGCGATAATTACGGTTAAAAAATGGTACCATTTATTTTTCAACGGGGTTTCACTTATCGTAATAATATAAAATCATAATTTTAATACCATATATAGTTGTTTTCTGATTAATGGAACATTTTAATTTAGTCTTTTGTTTGTCTTACAAAAAATGAAAGTATGTTGGGTGTTTGTACAGCGAATCGTGTTATCAATTATGTTGTGAGTTTTGAATCCCGGATCTTGGAGTATTACGTATGAGATCCGGATGAATCTGATATGAAGACATCAACATAAATGACGTTTGGAAATTTTGTTTATAGACGTAATAGTTACACAAGAGTAGGTTTGTTAAAACCATAGAATTTATACAATTTGTAATATGTATAGCAACAGCATTGAGAAAACAAAGCTTAAAATATTTTCATACTCTTCTCAATTACTAGAGTCAAATTAACATTTTCAGGCAGGTTGGTTGCTTAGATCCTCAATTTTTTTGGTTCAAAATCAAAAAAAGACAGCATGATTGTTCAATCAACCACTATATATCTTCATTTCATATGGCCATATTCTGAATGATTTTACAAGTAGTCTTATGTACAAATTGCAGGTATTATATGCTAACAGCTACTATTTAATGCTGTACATTCATTCCGAATATGGGCCAAATGAAATGAAGATATATAGTGGTTGGTTAAACAATCATTCTGCCTTTTTTTGATGAAATCGATGAAGCTGTATATAAATTAAAAAATTATTATTTTCTAATTAAATACAAACGGATTTTATCCTGCTTTTCTATAAGAAATAAACCATAATATTCGTCGGAAAATTTTATAGTTAGCTAGGTAAGTGTTTAAGCTTTCGATTAAGGCTTATAAAACCTAAAAATATTAATTTGTTTATAAGTGAATTAGCAAAAGGTAAAATATATGATAACTCTCTTAAAAGTTAACGTATTGTTACTTTCATTTAAAAAAAAAGATTTTTTCATCCAGGATGAAATGCACCCTTTTTATTTATAAAAATCGGTGACATGATATTTTATTAATTGTTGGGAACCAAATTTTTTAAGGGCTAAAATGGGGCACATTATTTTTAACATATAAAAGGCATACTTTGCCATTGTTAAAAAAAAATTATGTAATTTTTTTATTTTAATTTAAAATTTCTAATTCTAATAAACCGATTTTAATGTTCATGGGCTCATTAAAGTTGAATAATATTCTGTCATTTTAAAAATTTTTAGTTTTAAAAAAGATATTAAGAAAAAACGCTTTTTTGTTATAAACAAATTCAATTTTCAAGTCAATATAAATCGATTTAAAAAAACTTGCGGTTCCGAGCAACCTGCCTGAAACCCCGTTTTTGAAGCCAATTTGACTCTACCAAATACCTTTCTTCTAATATATAAAAATAAATATTTGCTTTATGTTTATCTTCTATGCGTTCTTATACCATTCATCCGATTACGATAAAGCTTTGGTGAGTTGTTGTGGGCGCGGGCGGCGCACTCGCGAAGGTTTCTGACTAAAAATTAAAAATCCAAAACCGTTTCAAAGTTACAGACGTTATAACTTAATATATTTTATTGTTTCTATAGAAATGCATTAACAAAATTTTGGAAAAAAATTATTTCTAAAATTTATAGATTTTCTATAATCTCTACGCGAAGCCTTCCACAACACGAAGCGTAACTTATCGCAAAGCTTTAAGTAACTCAAAGCATTATTTGACATGATACATGTGTATCAAATTAAATGTGTATCAGAAAGAAAAAGACGCATCGTAACGCATGCCAGGTACAGCTAGTTACTGATGCCATTCATAGTAACTTAATTTCTTTATAATTCCCTTCTCTGGAAAAATTCGATTTGTGTTTTTTATTTTTACAAAACTCTGAAATAAAATCAATTTTGATTAAAAATTACAGCTTATATGACCACGCTGCCAAAAATAAAGTAATGGATCTAAATACGCCAGGTAGTTGGCCGATACTACCAACAGGCAAATGAATAGCAATTAAGGTAAGGTATACACGTAAAAACTGAATTAATGAAACTATTTTCGTTGAACTCACTACGCGACTTACTCGAAATTTTATGTTATTTTTATCATACTTCGATGGGATCATCAAAACCACCACGTGTCTTCATTGAGAGTATCCACGGCTTTCATATAAAAGCAAATACGTCAAAATATTCTAAAGGTACTTTTTGTACTTTTTATCCAAAAATGCAATTTCATTACATAAAAGGTCAAAAATAAAATAGTGGATCCAACTACGCCTGGTATTTGATCTATACTAACTACAGGAAAATGAATAGTACACTCCCGTTCAATAAAATTGAACAGATCTGAACCGAATCAGTCTCTCACAATTTTGATTATTCTTGTAGTAAATGTTTTTTACTTCCATTTCTTTTTTCACATTTAAAATATATACTACTTATCTTTGTTTATAAATGAATGATTATACAGAGAGTTACAAAAGTGAGGAGTTTTATGAAATGTAAGAAAATTAACATTTCAGGTCTGTTCAATTTTATTGAAAGGGAGTGTACTTATGCTAAATACCTAAAAATTGAAATAATGAAACTATTTTTGTTGAACTAACTACACGACGAAGTTGAGATTGTAAGGTATTATTACCGAATTATGAAACTGTAAGCAATCGATATAAATTAGCACCAAAAAGTCTCGCTTGTGACATGTTCTATTGCGTATGTGTTTTATAGTTATCAAAGCAGGTAGTTATGATCTTTTTGTAAGTATGTACAGTGAGTGTATGCGAACACCATGTATTCAGAATAAATACTGAAACTGAACTCTGTAGACAGAGATAGTTTAGAGAGGATGTGGCTAATTCAAGTCGCAACCCAAATTGATAAGGTTTTTGCGTAATTCGGAACAAGGGATGTAAAACTACCTTAGATAAAACGATGGTTAATAATAATTATAATCACTTTTAATCAACAAATTTATAAATTTACGTTAAACTTAGGATAGTTCTTTCAACTAAACCGCGCACTTCAGAGAACTGATTTATTCGGTTCATTGTATTTATATCTAGCGCGTAGTGGAATGAATTTGAACTGGACATATTTTACTTTGAATTTACCCAATTTTTTTACTATGCACCATAATCCAATCTTATTATTTTTAGTTCATATTTTTCAATAAAGAAAGGCATACCTAAAAACGTCCATAAATACACTCCACTTGGGGACCGTCCATAAATTACGTAAGAGGTTTTGAGAGCTAATTTGGCCCCCTCCTCCCTACTGTAAGACATCATAAGATTACAACTACTCCTCCCTACCCCTTAATAAGAAATTTTCGTAAGAAAATAGCCTTTATTGTAATCTTACTACTATAAATATCATTAATTCACTGTAATAATATTAATCTCATTAACCTATCACAGTTTTGACCAGAATGAGTTCATTAAAACCTAAGGTGTTAAAAGAAATAGATAATAAATCAAAACTCTATTATTTACCGATGGGCTGACCAGCCAAGTAGCCGAGCGGTCTAAGGCGTCATGTCTGCAGTATGCAGTACTTGGAAACTGGGAGGTTATGGGTTCGAATTCCGACATCGGCAGTTTGTCAATTATAAAAAAAAAGGGGCGGTTGATTGACTAAACTGTCGGCGTATGGACAAGAACGAAATAACCGGCTATGCTTGAGAAGGTTTTCTGCAGTTTCCTTCACGAACTCCAGATGAATATCGGCATAGTTCCTATCATAGTCGGCTGCAGCCGCATATCCTACCAATTCCTAGTCTACTCACAAATTCCTTCCACTCTACTCATATCCTAAGGCATCACAATGGACCTTATGGTCGAAGTGTAGTCCGTCCAGGGCAGCCTTTATAATCTACCTCTATCTCTACCCATGGGCTGACCAACCAGTCTGATATCGATTTACAGATGGCGTTATCCAATAATGCCATTTCTTATCGCGAAAGTGGTAAAATTTTTAATTCAAAATCTTACGTAATATTAGATTCTCTACCTCCCCCCCTGCTTATGGTAAGAACTTATAATATTCAGTCAACACCCCCTCCCCTAAAGGCCCTTGTCATAGTGTTTAAATTTATATAATAACTTTATAAATCTCATTCTCCTCAAACGACGTTTCGTGACTCTGCACGCAGTTATAGCAAATGTGACTTAAAACCAAAGTCTCGTGTTTAATCATTTTTGTAAATATAATTTATCAGAAGTGATTATAATAAACAAATGATTTCCAAGTTAATTTATAAGGATGTTCTTTAGTACAGACTAATTGTGGTAAAAATATCCGCTCCGCAGGCTGTCTTCACAAATTGCATTTCGATGTGCCGTACAAACAAATACTACTATAATATTAGTGTAGAACAGAGGTGGGCAGGAGATGACTCGGCCAAGCTCTGAGTGAGAGGTAGGGAAGAGAGATAGAGTTAATACAGGGTAACCTACCAATTATTAATATTTTCTTTTTTTAATTAAAACATTTTCTGAAAAAAATATAATAATACCAAATCTTTTTTATGGTCACTATTATACAAAGTAAATAACACAAGCAATCATTCAATACATACTCTGGAATTTTGGGCTGGTAATTAGGGTCATTAAATGTACCTTTTTAGTATATATCATATTTGTGTATGAATAAAATAAAAATATATAAAAAATATATATAAATCTTTTGAACCTTTAAGTTTACCGCTGGACCATTGTAATAAAAGAGGGAAATTTTTGCAAAGGATAATTTTAAATAGAATTAAAGTTTTGGAAATTCCAAATGATTTGTCTAAATATTTTACTATTCATATCCGAGAACTAATAAAGAATTATTTACCTGATTTAATTATTTTTTCTTCGTATGGAGTATACTCAGTATAGTGTCATGGGAATTTGATGAATTAAGTTAAATTTTACATAAAGTGGGAATTTGAGTTCTTCGAGTTAGTCTACTTTGAATTGAAAAAGTGAAAAGTACTATTTGTAGTAGTGGAAATTATTTTTCGCATAATTTGTTTTTCAAAAGAAATAAAAGTAGTGAATTTAATAATGGAGAAGACATCGCAAGCAGTCTTGGATAAGTTCAGATTATTCTTATTATTGTTATTATTATCATTATTGTTATTATTATTATTATTATGTTTTTTGGTGTATCTCTCCATACTGTAAAAGATATTATTTAAACAATAAATATTTTATAAAACTATTTCTAAATTGATTGAATAAATTATTGGGCAATAATCGGTAGGCCAACCTGTATTGAAACATCGTTCCGTCTTGCTTCAAAACATACCTTCTTTACTTACTCTCACCCAGCTTATAGAGAGCTCGTAAGGCTCAGACGAGCTGTCTGTGCCCACCTCTGGTGTAGAAGAGCAAGATTTACAATATTTTACATGAATCACTGCTTCCTAGCTTAGAGATTTGTTAAATATTTATTGCTTACAAATGATATCCGACATAAAATAGCTATTATCCATAAATGATAATCATGATATAATAAGATATATATATAAACCAATACTTATATACTTAAACAAAAAATTGTATTTTAATTAAAGACTATATTCTCAAATGAAATGAAATATTTCAATCATAAAAAAATAGCCAGCCATTAAAATATTTTTAATCACATCAAACGTTTAAGATAATTCACTCGTGACAATCAAAGCAGCAGAAAATATAAATTACAGTACGATAAACTTACATATTACAGATTTAACATTTCTAGTATGACATGTACAGTGTTTTAACATTTCTGATACAATGTACGATATGTTGAACTATGCAAAACTTGTGTTGACAGTGATTATTCATTATTTTTGGGATCGCATAATTGCAAATTATCACCTTTAAAGTTAAGCACTGTGTTATATAATCAAGACAAAAAAACGGTTTGATTTTATTATAGCATAAAAACATAAACACACATGTACAACACATAGATAGACAAATACACTGTTTAGTTTTACAAACCGTACGTTTATCTTTCATCTTCGCATAGCAGACCTCCCACGAGTATGAGAGAGTACATATGTATACATTAAGCAATGTGTATGAGAAGAAGGTCTTATGTGCCTATGTGTTTTGTTGTGTTGTATGAGACAAGAGACAATCACCAACCACTCGAACAGTTATGAATATTATTCACTGTTTTGAAAAATATGTTTGTTTATCAAACCTATAAGACCTCCTTCTCATACACATTGCTTAATGTATACATATGTACTCTCTCATACTCGTGGGAGATCTACTATGCGAAGATGTAAACTAAACGGTAGGTATACAAAATAATGTTACTTTGAAGAACAAAAATAATTTTAAACTTTTGTATTTCGAAAACAAAACGGTACACACGATTTTTTTTTTAAATTCATATAATACATATTTAGGTTTACTCTCCTAGTTTTTTTTTAAATTCTGTCGAGTATTTTTTCTAATACAACAGATAATAGTTGGGCGGGCATGACGTTTTACATGATTCTAATGAGAGAGAGTGAGAGAGAATGATAACTTTAATATTAGTTATCTCGCGTTCTAAACGGTCAAAAATTCTGAAACTTCGGGATTTATTAGAAAACATTATTTTTAGTCTGTGAAAAAAAAATGAGCAAAATCTGTCGAAAAGTGGTGGTATGCTGAAACATCCTTAAGTTCAACTTTATACTAGCCGACCCGAACACGCTTCGTACGAAAATTGTGTCTAAGCGATTAGTTGTATAAAAAAATGTTTCAAACAAATGTTGTTTTATTAGATAAATATTTTACATATTTATAGATTTTCTCGTACCGTTTAGGTTTTTCACGAAGTTGCCACAAATTCGGACACGAATGCATCGCTCAAGAATATTATAGCTTCAGAATTTACCTCTTACTATGGGCCTCGTACTAGTTGGTTATAACCTTATTCATTCGGTTTTTGGGAAAATGTTTCGAATAAAAGTTGTTAGTAACCATAAATCAATTATACAATTTTGAAAAATTAGCGCTACTTTAGTGGCGATGTGTAGAATAATTTTACGTCGATATAATATTAGATTTGTTTTCGAAAGAAATTTATAGAAATTAGGTATACCATTCATGTTAAAAATCTCAACTTTGATTACAATTATCTCAATTTACAATCGGTCAGAAATTTTTTAAATTTAAATAATGGGCACTGAGCATTATACTAATTAATGGAATAAACGACACTGACCTTATTCATTGTCATAATTCAAACTTTATAAAAAAATGAATTTACTAGGTTTTTTGAAATTGAATTTCAAATCTTGCCCCAATTCCTAGAACAATATTATTTGTATTTTATGAATACGTATGTCGACTACAAAGTAGTCATCATCAGTATGAAATAGCTAATCGTAACTGTCTCCGGGATATGGTGTCCAAGATATGTTACTCGTTGCTAATTTGGTGCGTGAGACTTTTGTAGTCGAAATACTTATTTAAAAAATACACATAATTGTTCTAGGAATTGGGACAAAAATGTTTAAATTTAATTACATTAAAAATGCTACATACACATAACTGGAATTTTATGTAAAATTTAAAAAAATATTGTTGGTTAACTTTATAGACCTTTTAATTATGTATACTGTATGTAATTTATATATCATATTCCCTGTTCACTGTTTGGAATAAATATTATAGTATATTATTAATAACATCTAGTACAAATTGATAGAGTAATTAGGATGATTGAGTAATATTAATGACTGATTGTTCAATTTATGAGAAATATAAAAAGATTAGCAAGAGATTTATAATTAGAAATAATTATGTAGACATCATTAAACAATAAAATTCAACAAAATACTATTTTGTTTGCTATATATAAAGATCGAATTTTACAAACATTGTATATAATATTTATTAAACATTGCAAAATTGGAGAAAAACTAATAACTGCCAATCAGTATAATAGCAATTTTATGATATATGCTAATATACACACTCAAATTCAATATATTTGAAACAGTAATACTATAGTCAAATTATCATTTTTCAGGCAGGTTGCTCTGAATCGCAATTTTTTTTTTTAAATCGATTCCTTTCAGACTCTTAGCGGAACAGGGTCCAAATTGAATTTGTTTATAACAAAAAAGCGTTTTTTCTTAATATCTTTTTTAAAACTAAAAATGACAAAAAATATTATTAAATTCTATATAATATAAGAAAAGAAATGAGCCCATGAACATTAAAATCTGTTAATTAGAATTCGAGAAAAAAATTACCAAAGTTTGAAAAATGCAAAAAATTAAAACAAAAAATCTAAAAATTACTTCATTTTTTTTAAACTATGGCAAAGTATGCCTTTTATATGTTAAAAATAATGGACCAAATTTTAGCCCTTAAAAAAAATTTGGTCCCGGACAATTAATTAAATATCATGTCGTCGAAAGCTTAAACACTTACCTATCTAACCCTTAACTTAAAAAAATTACCGAGCATCATTTCTTAAAGAAAAGCAAAATAAAATCCGTGGGTCTCAGCTTGAAAATAATAATTTAATAATTTATAGACAGTTGTATTAAAAGAAGACACACGTTATTATTACTATAAATTATATATGTCGCACTTCTTTAGTCATCGTCTGAATGAATATACTAATTTGAGCTAATTTGACTCTAATATAAGTCACATTCTATATATATAATATTACATACAGTAACACTTAGAATGTTTCAACTGGTTCATTTTTTTAACAAGAGTGTACATGCTATACAGTAGTTCCTATATAAAAATATTATTTAAAATAGAATCTGTTTATATATCGTGTGATCAATTGAAAAGTTACCACTTAAATATTTTTAAAAATAAGCATTTTAGAAAAAAATGTTTCAAACAAAAGTTGCACAGTTTAAAGGGGGAAATATAATGCTATAATTATATTATCCATTTGGTTTTCGAATAAAATATCACATATATTATCCATTTGGTTTTGAATAAAAGTCTTTCGTTATAAAAATACTGTTTACGAAAACTGAATGAAATCGATAAAAAATCAATTGTGGCCTATTCGATGATTCTGATAGATAACGAATCGATAAAAAAATTCCTTATACACTCCCGTTCATAAAAATTAATCCAGTCGAAACATTTTAAGTGTTACTTACTGTATGTAATATTATACATATATTTAGTAATATATACGCTTAGTGAACGGGAGTGTTCATACCATACAGACTTAGGGACAAAGATGTATGCCATTTGTTACAAACTAATTCATATAATTAATATTTAAAAAAAATTCGTTACACAGGAGCTGCGTCAACTTAGCGAATTTCCTTAGAATACATAAATCACTCTCTAGTGGTCACAATTTTAGTGTGATCAAAATGAAATATCTTATCTGATACGATATGATTTTAGTATTCACAAGGCCAAATTTATTAATAAATGGCATAGATTAAGGGAAAAAGGGGCTTTGAGAAAGAAGAAAACATCACATATCTCCCTTAATATTCGAAAAATGTATAAAGAGTAAAGTTGAAGAAAATCAAGTTTCCTACAATTCATTACCTGATCATTTTTCTCAAACCCTAATGTGTATAGAGATATTTAGAATTTTAACTTTCAATCTTAAATTGTAAATATTTCTGTAAAAAAAATGATTAAAAACAAAATTATAGCAAAACTAATTTTCTACAACTTTACTTCTTATAAATTTTTCGATTTTTCAATCCGTGTCCGAAGCCGGACTCAACAAACCATGCTCAATCTTCCGGCATGTTACCGTATAACTATACGCACTGGTTATATTTTATTGGACATTAATGTTGTAGCTTCCCAACAATATAAAAGTATTATAAAATAATATTAATATAATTTGCAGCTACATATTTCAAATTTGACACTTGAACATCTATGGCCATGAATACAAAATGCGCTAATTTACATTAATTGGCTCCGAACTTTATTCCTAGCGAATTCTTATCATAGTCAATTTCTAGACATAAGTTTGGCTCAATCGTGAGTCAAGCCAAAGCTTTCGATTTTCGTTCGGTGTTACGATATTTTTTTATTTTTCGCAATCATGAAAATGATTTGATTTCAAACAAAATCAATTCTAAGCACTTTTAATCATTGCGCGCTCAGAGGACTATCTATAGCACGACGTATACATTTAATATAGTCAATACGTAGAAGTATATTAATTTGTAAAGAAGCCTCGAATATCGTCACAGTTTGAGTGGATCAGTCTATTTTCAAAATGAATGGGAGGAAATATATATTTAATACTAAGTATTAAACATATGATTAAAATATGGTTTAAATAAGTTGCCCTTCTACTTTTAAATAAGTTCCCCTTACGCGCATATAATAGTCAAAACAAAAAAATTCAACTTCTATGTAATGTATACGAAACGCAATAATCACTTTCAGCAGTTCAGATTCTCAGAATCAAAATAGTACAGTTACACAGCACTGACGAACGTAAAAATAAAATTACATCAAAAACTTTGCCGCCCTAGGCTACAACCTACTCAGTCTAGTGATAAATCCGGCCCTGTCCGTGTCATATTACTGCTTATTGCCGGAGTCATTTGTAAATCAAAGTCTGGTCTTGATTAGCAAACACTATCAAGATTTAAATTTGCAATGATTAAAAATTAATAATTTATTTAATCTGTAAGATAATATTATTCCTTTTTAAATCGCATTATAAGTTACTTTCAAAACATAACTATTAAAGTTAGTTAATTTTTTTTTCTCAAGGGATGTATGTATATGTATTTGTGTATAGGTGGATTCTGATAGCATCTCTCACAACTCTTTTTTATGATATGTTTTTAACAGTGTGTGGAGAATAAAAATAATTTTTTTCTCTTATAATTAATATTATATTTTTAATGGATGGTATTAAAAACCCATATAAAATATTTTTATCATTGCTTTTTTTATTGAGAGTATATTAAAAAATAAAATTAAATATTTACGTCTCACTAAAATGTATGTTTTTTTTATTATTATTTTATTTTAATGATAGTCAATGATAGTTATTATTACAGAGAAAATAGTGTTGGGAATAACTCTGATTCATTAAATTCATTAAACTGAGCCATTTCTTTGATTTTTAGTTTATATTATACATATAAAACTAGTGATCCACCCCGGTTTCGCATGGATGCGATCTGCTAATGTGGCTTCATTTAAATTAAATATCTTCTAAGATATTCATTTAAATGGTATGACGTAAGAGTCAATTATAAAAATAAAATAGCTTCGCAAATAACTTATTATTGAAGTGAAACTTTTCATGGTTGAGAGTAAACTGAAAAAAATCTGTTAAACTATCTGTCCTTTTTGTATTTATTGTATTTTTCTCATTCTTTTATTATATTATAGAAGGTTCGAGCAAAGCTACATAAAATGTGTTTATACATATTTTTAAAAAATTTATTAACTTAAGCTTTTTTGTATTTTTTATCTAGAGCACAGAAGTGCGTAAGGCCGAGTTGTATATTATTAGAAATTGTTTATTTGATAAATATTTGAATGATAGATCATAATTTACTTTTTTAAGTACTCACCAATATTTTTTGTAACTTTGCTCGAAGAGTACTATCAAAATATAAAAGATACACCTACTAAATAATATACGAGAGTGAGATAAATTCATAATTATGTTAAACAAAAAGAAATATATATATATACATTATTTTACTTCTTTCCTATTGGTTGATACAAAATCAGCATGGATGCTGTATTTTTGTGTAACATCATCGGGAAACTCATTGTCTCCTTAACCAAATATGAAAAATTTTAACTTAACGAAGTAGTTGCAGTAATTGATGTAATTACTGCAACTACTTCGTATTACTACGATGTGTGTGACGTCACTGTGAAGTCATGTTCTTCTATTACCAAATATGAAACAAATTTTATTTTTAGTTATTGTCAATGAGGATGCAATAAGGCGCCAGATAATAACTTACGGCGATAGGAGTGAAAATTTTTATGGAATGCAAAACTGTCAACGAGAAAACAAAAAAATGTGCAGATAATCTCGAATTAAACACTACAGAAGTTTCACTTGTATGGACAGATTTATTGTTATATGTAGGTATATAATTTAGTACATGCAAGTGAATACAAGTGAAACTTCTGTAGTGGTGTTCAATTCGAGATTATCTGCACATTTTTGTTTGTTTCCACGTTGGCAGTTTTTACATTCCATAAAAAGTTTCAGTTCTAACGCCGTTACCTTTTGACTGGCGCATAGTTTTTTTTTAATCAATCATGTATAAGTTATCGTAAGCCAAGTAAGTGGCGTCCAAAAAGCGTCTTTTTACGATTACTTCACAAAACATCGAGATTTCTCTACTATTTTTATTTTACATAAACCATACGGAAGAAATTCTCTAAATGATGGTGAAAACCAAGACAAAATCTTTTGTGTAGCCCGACATTCTCCTAAACTATTAAATCAAATGAGTTGTTCATTTGTAGACAACTTGAGATTAGAGTCTAGGTGATAAAAATGGCTTGGCAAACTAGTTCGAGGTAGTTGCGAAAAACTTTGAACTGGGGTTCAAATTCAATTATTCGGGTTCGTAGCTTTCAAGAAAACCGGTGGATAGTTTCGAAAATTATTCTTGTCCGGCTTACATTATATTATTGAATTAAATGGGTTGGATTTTGTAGGAAGCTTGAAGTGATGACAAAAATTTTTTCGACCTGATCGTAATTTACTGGCGAGATGCAAGGGGTAGTGTAAAAAATTTGATACCACTTTAAAATAATCAGATCAGGTCGAGAAGAATATGTATTGAGATTTAGAAGTTGATATATAAAATAATCTTTTGTTGTCATTTGCAGCATTTTTTCATTATTAATTAATTTCCTATCAATGCTGTTTACATAATCGTGGACTACTGGGGCTAATAAATCTAATATATTGTATCCGTAATATTATAGTTATTTTACACTAAAACTATTGCTTGTTTAAGAAATACTTTGTGATTCAGTGCAAAAAATGGAAATTCTCTTTAATTCTCTGACAGTTGTTATATGAGAAACTATATTTAAAAAAAAATAAATTAATGTCAAACTTCCTTTATATAAACAAAATATGTTGAACACAAAATCATTAACAGTCAATAAATAAATGGGATTATTACATATGTGAATATCCTTATAAAAAAAACTAATAAGTTTTGTTCGAAACATTTTAACCAAAACCGAATGTTTTAGCACACCCAAAATTTAATAGTCAATAGTTATACGGTATCTCGAAAATGGCAGCAATGTACCAATAGTCTCTTTGGGTATTTTTAACGATTTTTCTTAAATGAGAAAACTCCGGTATCAGTTTTTTTGCCGATGAAGGTATTCCGGAAAAATTTATTTTTTTGCCCATCTTTCCTTTTTAGTAGATGATCATTAAAATTTATAATATATATCTATATATATTCATATCGGAATGAAATTTGGTATGCAATGCTTAGAGGGAGAGGAAAACACAAAATTTAGAATATCCACTAATATTAGTTAAATGGAACAATTTGTTATGATTAAAGTTGTTGAAACTAAATTTTACTACAATTTATCATCTGACAATATTTTCTATACCTCTAATACTAATTTACAAAAGTATTTGCAATTTTAATATTCGAATGGTTATAATAATGAATATTATTAATGTCGCCGTAGTTATTTGATTTGATATTTATTATGAAATCTGACTGAAAATTTGCTAGCCAATGAAGCTCCTACGTAACGTGTTTTTTTAATTTAAGGATGTTCCAGCATACTACCACTTTTCGACAGATTTTGCTCATTTTTTTTTTCACAGGCTAAAAATAACGTTTTCTAATAAATCCCGAAATTTCAGAATTTTTGACCGTTTAGAAATTAATTAATATCAAAGTTATCATTCTCTCTCACTACCTCTCATTAGAATCATGTAAAACTTCATGCCCGCCCAACTATTATCTGTTGTATTAGAAAAAATACTCCACAGAATTTTAAAAAAACTAGGAGAGTAAAACTAAATATTTATTATATAAATTTAAAAAAAAAAATCGTGTTACCGTTTTGTTTTCAAATATACAAGTATAAAATTATTATTTTTCTTCAAACTAACATTATTTTGTATATGTGAAGAGTGTATTTGTCTATGTGTTGTAAATGTGTGTTTATGTATTTGTGCTATAATAAAATCAAACCGGTTTGTTGTCGTGATTGCATAACACAGTACTGGAACGTCCTTAATATAATATATACCAGGTTCCCCCAACCTTTTTGTACTTATTCCAGACTGTCGATTGGTTATTATTTAGAAGAAGAAGAATATATTTATTTGTTCCAAACAATAAAGTTTATACAAAGATTTTCGGTTGCCGGTTACCGTTACCATGGTGAAAAAATCTTAACTAGCCAGTGAAAACTGCATCAAAATCGGTTCAGCCGTTTTAACATAATATGAGAACAAACAGATAGAAAAAATGTACAAAATAAATTTTTGGGCATTTTTTGTTATGATATTAGCTAATGTACAGAATCATGTTAATCTTGTCTACAGTTTTATTGCAAAGTATACAGGGTATAAAAATATATGGCAAAAGAACACCATAAAGTTTCAAGCACATCTCCTGCTAGATGTGCTAACACACGTGTAATTTTATTTTTAACATACAGTATAGTTTTGAAGGACAAATGAGAACAGATGTTTTTAAATCAAATAAACGTTCAGTCTGACTGCTTCTCCAGGTTAACCAAAAATATTTCAAATCATACCAATTTAGTACACTCTGTACAAAATAAAATTTAATAGTGATTTTCTGCGATTATTAGCATTTAATAATCGTTTTATAAAAAAAAAAAGTACAAAAAATTCATCCTCCTCACTTTTATTATATTATAATCTTAAAACTGAGTGTTGTTGACGGGTGTTTGAAAATCTTTGAGAGGAAGGAGAGACGGTAGAGGCCTTCATCATCGTTTAAAATTTAAATCGTAACGTATGTTTTTTTTAAACGGATACCTCTCTAATACAACAAAATGTGATCTCTTTGTGTGTTAGTATATACAATAATAGGTGAAGAAAGATATGTTATGCGGTGGGGTGGAGGGAGTAAGGTGTAGTACGTACACAGAACGAGAGAGAATATAATACATACCGCCTCCGGTGTTACACTTATCAATCTGACAGGAAACGAGGAAGGAAATACTTTCTATCAAGATACTTTATTTCGTAACTGTATTATTATTATTTCTTGTACATTTTTTTTTTGTTTAATTTCTTGTTTGAATCATTTAGAGCCTATCTTAAGGTCTCTATTACGTATAAGAATGATCTATCTCCTCCTCGGTGGGTTCTTCTTCTACTAATATTATTATTTATTTAGATGAGAAAGAATAATTATACTATCATATTATTATATTGAAATGTGTGTATACAAAACATTTAGAAATGAGGACACTCAAATATAATAATGTACAATAAATACATGAGCGTATTTATTCGAGAGGGATTGCTTTTTTTTAAATTATTTGAAATTTGTTTATAGTTAATTTTTCTATTCAAAGCATTCCAATCGAATGATGTCATAATAGTACGTTTACAATCATATTTTATTTTTATAATATAGTTTGTTATTTATTACCTGACTGGTCTAGATTTCTAGAAGGAGAGTAATGTTTTCCGAGTGTAAGGATATAAACTCTAGATATCGGAGATATCTTAAATAGACATATATACCTATATATATGTCTATTTCTTTGGCACGCTCTGTAGCCTAAACGGCTTGGTGGATTTTAACATATGAGGTATCGTTAGATTCGTCTTAATTGTGGGAGTGAAATAATTTTTTTGCTGTCCACATTTTACTAGTATCTTATTGGCATAGATCAATGAGTACTTATTACTATACTATGAGAAGGTGAGGTCGATGCCTGGCAAGTAGGAATTTTTAACCGACCCCTAAAGAACAAAGAATTTGATGTAGACTAGGAATTGATAGGTTGTGCGACTGCAGCCGACTTTGATAGGAACTATGCCGATATTTATCTGCAGTTTGTGATAGGAAACTGCAGAAAACATTCTCAAGCATAGCCGGTTACTTTTGTTCTTGGATATTCGCCGACAGTATAGGCAAAATCGGCCCTTTAATTTTTAAATTAATTAATTGATAACTGCCACCGTTGGGAACCAAACCGACAACATCCTAGTTCCGAGCAGAGCGCATTTTATAGCTCGACCACTCGGACTGATATAATATTATAGTAATAATGTATATTATTACTTTAGTACATCGAAATCAAGATAGTGAAGAATTATATGCATTAGTATCTGGTGGCTAAGAGGTAGAGCATTGTTCCGATAAGCCAGAGGTCGTGGGATCGATTTCAATCCAAAATGTGTATGATTTTACATATCAAACATTTTATGTCAAAGGAATGTTACCTTTACTTTTTATATATTATTTATACGCTCGTGTATTTTTTTTCACTAAAAAACCAATCTATAGATATTTTTTTATCTTTTTTTTTTTTTATAAATGTTATTGTTGAAAATTCCTTATTTATATATCTCCTGTGTTTTGTTGTATGGTATAAAATTGCGTTATCTATTTTTATTCAATTCGATATATTTTATATGCTGTTGAATAAATTAGCATATTCTTATACAGTTCAAATGAAAGATAGTCAGACAAAGATAGATGTATACAACATAACCCATAAACTATAAAGTAATCAAGAGTTTTATTTACAACAAAAATGTTATGATCTAACATAAATAATTGAATTTCTCTCTCTCTCTCATACTGAAATACGTTTGTGTTAGAATATAGATATAATCATTTTATATGCGTTTATTAGTGCTTATCACAATTTTGATGAAAAATCTTTTGAATTACATAATTTCCCCTTTAAAATTAATTTTTGTAGAATTGCGTAAATTTTGACATCATATCAATTCTGATTTTACTCTTTGTTTGTGGTTAATAGACATCCAAAAATATGAAAGTATTTGATGAAGATGAATGAGTGATAATAGGGGGAATTTGGTGTACTGCGACCTATAAGTATTGTGCTCTCCCATCTGGTGCCTGGCGAGGTATGGACTCGCCTTAAAATAAATCCAGTCCAAAGGAAGTACAGATCCTGTACTTCGTTTTCAGGAAGTACAGGATGGGTCTAGCGATGGTAGCTCCCCTGAACGTATCTGGTAGACTGTCAGACATTTTATTACTTTGTGCATGAGTAAATCTAGTCGCAGTCTATTAGGAGGTGTTCCGGAGTTTTCTCCATTTCTCCACAAAACCTGCACTTGCCCTCATTTCCCAAGCCTAGCTTCCTAAAGTGCTCCCTGAGTCTACAATGGGCTCCCTGAGCCCCGTAAGAAACCTCGATTACTAAATTTTGTTTTTTTGCAATAACTCGGCTCTCCGTCAAGATGCGAAAATTGCGATGGGGTACTTTATTATTACTATTTTTACGTTCTACAATTTAGGTCATATATATTTTTTACCTACCGTTCATCGTTGTTGAGATATCGAACGAGAAAGTAAAAAATTCAGGTAGTGAAACTTGTTTTTTGCTGTTTTCTTCTTTCCCGGGATAGATATCGAAAAAATGTCTATTATCAAACTTATAGAGCATGTGAATACCTGCTATGTTATTTTTTTATTATTGTTTTTAGACAAAAATTACGACGTTGGGCGCGCAGTCAGTAGCATTCCAGTCAGTTGTCTCGAAATTTAATATAAATAATATATACTATGTAATAAATACATGCTTCTGTAATTAAAGCAGTTATAGGTGCTTGAGTTGAAATTAGAACAAAGCTGTTCGGTTTATAAAAAAAATTCGGTTTATTTATTTATTCGGTTTATAAACAAAATTTGTTTGTTTAAAAAAAATTATATCATCTGCATGCAATAAATACATGCTTCTGTAATTAAAACAGTTATAGATGCTTGAGTTGAAATTAGAACAAAGCTGTTCGGTTTATAAAAAAAAATTCGGTTTATTTATTTATTCGGTTTATAAACAAAATTTGTTTGTTTAAAAAAAATTATATCATCTGCAGTTTTAAAATAAAATCGTTCAACTTCCGCTGTCGGGGGAGGGGATACATTTCTTGGAACGCCCATGGTGGGTTGAATTTTGAATTTTATGGACCGCCCCATATTGAGTTTTTGCCCCATACAAAGCTTATTACAATTTATCGGAATATATACCCGAACGTTCAGGAAGACTTAATAGACAAGCTCTTAACATTTAGGCTTTTAGCATTTAGTAGAGAAAATCTCGGTCAATTAAACTAGAGGGGAATAGATCTTACTTTTAATATCTCGAATACGGTTTTACCCTGGTTACCTTCTCTTTTGGATTTAAGAGCTTTATCATTTTGTTTAATTGAATATTAATGTAAATTTTTTATTTTGTTTCAGGTGTGTGAAAGTGACCCTCTACCTCATGTTATATGTTCAACATGTGAACGAACTTTGAATACATTACATGGTTTTAGACAGGCGGCTCATCGTGCTCAGGAACTATTAAAACAATTTCTAGCAAATGTGGCTCAGGCACATTCACTTACAGAGGTTATTATTTATTATTTTTCTTATGTTTAAGATTGAAATGAGATTTATATATGATGATAAGAGTATATTTACAATTGCCTGATTGTGATTCTAGATAGGTATCACGATTAGGCGGTAGCAAATACAATAACTGGGGTTACACAATACTTTAGGCGATATGTTACATTATTTTAGATTTATAATGTCATCTGGAAGATTCTTTAAAATGTATTTTATGTAATACAATTATAAATTTACACATATCAATGAATTTCTTCTTAATGCTCATTTTTGACAAAATATACAGGATATTAACCTAATTATTTAATTATTTTAACCTAACCTATATGAATTTATAATATTGTGGAATACACTAATACTACACATATCAGACCAGAAGGGTGTTGTTTAATCAAAATTGTCGCAATACTGAAAGGAAGAGTTGTTAGTATATTTTATATAAAGAACGGTTATTAGTATATTTAAAATAAACACGTTTTATCCGAAGCATTTTTTGAAAACCGAATGAATAAGGCACAAATCAATAATAAAACTTAAAAAAAAATGACCTCTACTTTTGTGGCACATGCAAACTTTGGAAATGGGATCAATAAATTCAGAACTTCAAACAAAATTGAAGTAAAATTGTAATTTCGTGACATAAATTGTTTCTACATTACAATTACAATAGAATCCAATTATCCGGATTAACTAAAATCAAACCGATTTCGATAATTAAATCATAAAAAAAAGTTATATATTTTTCTTTAAAAAAAACAACTAAATTTGTGTACACTGATGAAAAATGAAGATAAACTGTCCATTATTTTCTTCACTAAAAGTTTTGCTTTTTCGCAAATAATCGATCCAGAAAGAGGGCTTTTTGATTATAATCCACTTCTTTTTAAGCCAGACTATAATCAGAAAGCAAATTAATTATGTTAGATTTTGAGAATGTAAAAATTTGACAATGTTGCGTCGCTTTTAAAAAAAACATGGAATATTAAAATTGTTTACTGTACGCATGGCCACAAAAAGTAGCGCTTATTTTACAAGCTTTTATTTTTAACTTGCAATGTATGTTCAGTTCCGATGACAATGCATTTTTATGGTAAGCATGACAAGAATCGGCAACGGGAAAGGGGAGTTTAGAGGGAGGGGGAAACACAAAATTTAGTATATGTCTTAATATTGAAAAAATCGAAAAACACATAAGAAATAAAGTTGTAGAAAATTAGTTTTAAATTAGTGACTATAATTAAGTTTCTTATCATTTTTTCTGTTTCTCTAATATTTATAGAGATATTGACGATTTAAAATTGAAAATTTAAATCTTAAATATCTCTGTACACATTTGTGTTGTAGAAAAAAATGATGGGGAATTAATTGTAGCAAACATAATTTTCTACAACTTAACTCCTTACACATTTTTAAATTTTTCTAATATTTAGTGATATATTTTATATTGTGTGTTTCTTCTTTCTCCAAACACCATAATGTAGAGTCTATAGTTTCCATAGATATGTCATCAACAATATCTTAATAAAAAATAACATTTCAAACTGAAATTTAGAAAAAAATAATTAATTGAAATAAATTTCCTATGCTAAATTCGATATATACTTTCTTTGGTAAGAACTGGATTCATTCCATTACTCGTGGGAATAATAATAAAGAATGAAACTATAACACAAAAAATAATTTGCGACAAGATTTAATATCATATAAATTTTGTAATGTAATAAATTAATGGGTTTGATTCAATTTAAAGTTTATTTTCTTCTTTTTAGAGCATTTAAATAAAAGCTTGTTTTTAAAAATGTTTGTTTACATTAATTTATTTCAAAAATTTATAATGGATGTGTGCCTGATTCATTCGATTCTCGAGAATATGATTTCGGATAAAAGTTGTTCATTATAAATATACTTACAACTTGGGTAAAAATCAACAAAATAATTTTGAAAAATAAGCACTACCTTTGTGGCCCGTAGTGCATCATTTTTGACATGCTTTTTATGAACTTTTTTTTGTAGTGTTTTATAGTTTCGTTTATTAATCTTTACAATTTAATTTTCACACATTGTACACATTTTCCTGGAAATCAATTACAATTTATATAAATACACATTAAATGACATCATTCTAGCTAGAGAATATCTATTAGTTGAAAATTTTTACTGTGTTGTGTGGCCACACCAATCAAGTAAAACCAAGCACAAGCAGTCCAGCCAGCCAGCTGTCATCAATCATCACTTTATTACTTTGATAAAAATAAATTTAATTAATATTTTTTATATTTATTTATTGAAATTTCTCTTTAAAATAATATTACGTCTTTTTTCTGTTAAAAAAGAGGGCGCGATACTTGTGTAAGTATGTATAAGATAAAACAGCGATACTTTATCAAATTAATGTTTTTTTAAATCGAAAGTCGCACAATTTGGATACCATTTAAAATAACCATCTAACTAGTTCTGATTCGGTGTTTCGAAGTCGTAAATTTGGAATATTAGGAACATCGAGAATTTTGATGGGATCATAAAATCCACCACGTGTCCTCATTGAGAGTATCCACCGTTTTCATATAAAAGCGTGGCCCGTCAAAAGTATTCTAAAGATTTTGTACGTTTTATTCAAAAAATCCAATTTCAACACATAAAACATGGATATAAATGTACATTTGGAATTTTCCTTTGATTATGTTTTATATGCAGTGCCATTTTATGCAAGGGAACAACGGACCACGGTCCAAGGTCACGTGACCCGAGGAACCCTGTATATCTAAAAATCTATATAAAATTAATTTTAAAATATTTTACACTGTAAAAAATAAAATAGTGGACCTAACTACGCAAGGCCAATATTATCTACTCGGTTGTAATAGTTACCTTATTTAATTTCAATAATTTTTGACACTATATCTCAAATATATAGATCGCCTTTTAGTGCGGGGCCCAAAAACACGCAAACCCAACCAACTCAGGGTATGACCGATGAAGTGAAAGATTGTAGTACTCGGTTGTAATAGTTACCTAATTTAATTTCAATAATTTTTGCCACGATATTTGAATCATATAGAACGCTGTATAGTGCGAGCGCCCAAAAATACGCAAACCCGAACAACTCGAGGTATTTTTTTTCATTATCAAAAGATATTATGTCGGGGATATTTTGTCCTTGGAATATTTCGTTTGGTGATATTTTGCCTTGGGATATTAAGGGAAATATGTCAAATTTTGTGTTTCCCCCTCCCTTTAAATCCCCCTTTCCCCTTGTCCGATTTTACCCATTAACGAACATGACCTTTTGAATACCAAAAACGCCTCAAATACCAAATTTCATTCCGATAAAATGAAAACTGTGACCGCTAGAGTGATTACAGACATATATATATATATATATATATATATATATATATATATATATATATATATTTATATATATATAAATATATATATATATATATATATATTTATATATATATATATATATATATGTCCATAGATACGTATATATAAATGTTACAGATGGTGAATTTTGACATTTACTAGGTAGGATCGATGGACATTTGAAGAATCTAGTAATATTACGTCTATCAATGATTCATTTAAGGTTTAATATTTAATTGACGTCATTACTTGAAAAGCGGAAAAATTTTTGCCAAGGCAATTATTCCATTATTATAATTTATTTTCTGTGGAAATTTATTTAACTATAATTAATTTAAAAAATATAAATTCTTTAAAATCATGGATAACATCACATTTAACTTCCATACATAAACTAAATTTTAAGTTACTTTTGAAACTTGCATGTTTCTCAACAAAAATAGCTATTGAAGTTGTACCGATGAGAAGATTTCGCAAAACTTTCTTCAAATGCACATTGAACCTACCCGTTTATTAGATGTAGCAAATGACCGTCATTAAAATTATATATATATATATATATATATATATATATATATATATATATATATATATATATATATATATATATATACATACATGGGGTGTTATATGTGTCGGATTATACAGAAGCATATTCAACACACCAAAATAAGCAAAAAAATAACATTCAGTTATTTTTCGCTCGCCCTAGTGTTTAGCTGCATTTTTGTGTGTTTTTTCTTTTATTAATATTTTAAAAATCGTTAATGATATTCTTTTGAAACTCGGCAAATACCTCACGCACATAGACCTCGTAAATATTTTTCCAAAAAAGTTGCCTAATTTCAAAATGGTGGACATAATTTTAAAATGTTTAAAATCAAATATGCAGAAAATCAGTAACTTTAACAAAAAATTATTACGATAAAAATGTTTTATCGCTTTGAATTACAAATCGACTGACACCTTACTCATCAAAATAGGTTAAAAATAACGAAATTACAGTTATTTAATAATTTTACTCCTGTAATAATCCTTAAGAATGCTTGATGTGGGTGGTTTCTATGGAAGCATCCAATTGTTTATTTTATTCAGCTGAGATTGAAATTCATTAAAGCAAATATTCGCCATTAACGACAATTTCCTCAGCTGGTGGCAATGGACTGCCTCACCCTCTCGAATACTCCAGGTATAACTCTGATCTCTGCGACACCTATTTTATCCGCTCTCTACGCCGGGCAATATTACTTACAGGTGTGAAATAAACAATAGATTTCACAGGTAAATTTTCAAAATTGATTACGTCCGCCCCAAGGACAGCACTATCTTTAGCATCGAGAAATTGTTTTAAAAACAAAAATTAGACACTTGTTTTTAAATCTTTTTGAATCGAAATCTATTCTTAAAATATTCGTTGAGAGAGATATAATAATAAAACCTATTTTGACAAAATGGAAACCCGACTTCAAAAATCAAATATTCAATAACAAAAAATGCACTAAAAAGTAAAAAAATAATTGCATATTCTTGTGCCAATTTTAGTTCACCTAAGCAAAAATTTTTAAATATATATGTACAATTATTGTTATTTTTGGAGTCGGTGTCAGCATAGAGAAATTCACATAACTTTTGGACACCGCCTCCAAAAATAACAATAATTGTACATATATATTTAAAAATTTTTGCTTAGGTGAACTGAAATTGGCACAAGAATATGCAATTATTTTTTTACTTTTTAGTGCATTTTTTGTTATAGAATATTTGATTTTTGAAGTCGGGTTTCCATTTTGTCAAAATAGGTTTTATTTCTCGCTTTTTAGTGACTTTGAAGTTCTATAACTGATTTTATTTGTCTAAATATGGGTAGACCTACTAAACGACCAGCGAATTTTTAGTGCACTTTTTTTTTATCCGTTTTTTTTTTTTAATTTTTGGTTCATTTTTGTGTAACAGATTTTCAGTTTTTTTTACAAACATTTTGTCGAATTTTTTTTTGTAAAAAATTTTTTTGAAGTCGGTTTTTTAAAAAATTTTCTTATTTTCCCATTATAAATGACTATACCCTTTCAAAAAAAAAAAAAAAAATTCGCAGAAATCGGTTATCACATATAAAATGAGGATTTTCCTCGATTTCCCGGGGATCCCCTCACCAGAATGCGATTTGGTGTCAATGGGACTAATGGGTGTCATTTGGGACTAATGGGAAACCAAACCCTTTAAAACAAAAAAGAAAATTCAAAATCGGTTCATAAATGACGGAGTTCTGAGGTGACACACATTAAAAAAAAATACAGACGAATTGAGAACCATCCTCCTTTTTGAAGTCGGGTTAAAAAGTAAGCGCAGACGATATCTAAGTGAATAAAGTACAGGTTGTATGGCAGTAATTCAGGCCGGTTAATGTACTTTCAATATGATTATAAACTTATTAACATTAAAACAACCATAATAAATATAAATAGTTTGGAAATTCCTAGGATATTTAAATAAATAAATTTGTCTAACAAAAACAAAATATATA
The DNA here is from genome assembly GCA_963920215.1 of Nineta flava. Taxonomy (NCBI): domain Eukaryota; kingdom Metazoa; phylum Arthropoda; class Insecta; order Neuroptera; family Chrysopidae; genus Nineta; species Nineta flava. The sequence goes on from OY986041.1 coordinate 46,335,946, forward strand.
ATATATACACTTGTACAGTAAAGACTCTTTATAAAAAATTTTAATTAACTGCCCTCGTAAACTCATTTTTGTTCAGAATTTGATGATCTTGAAATATGACTTAAAACTCAGTGTCCTTTTTTTTTAATTTTAAAAAACTAAAAATTTTTACCGACTAAAGCAACATCGAAGTTTATACTATATTTTATACTTTTTGCTTTGACAGTCACAAGTGAACGAATTTTAAACTAAACAGTCATTTTGAACAATTGAACATTATTTGAGCTAGGATGATAACACAATATAGCCTTAAATACATTAACCAACAATCGCTGAAAAACCTGACGTAACATACTGGAACATGCTGTTAATTAAGTATCAGTGAAATTTAATTCCAAATCTTATTTTAAACATTAAATAATAACAATTATTACACGAAATTGTTGTCATTTATGATCTCATAATTAAAATATTAAATTTTTACACGCAGGGGTGGTTAAGATAACTCGCCCACCCTAGGTATCTTCAAAATTGCCGCTCCTCTTTTACCCATTTTGCTCAAACATGGTCCGATTTTACCCATTCACGAACTTGAGTTTTTGAGTTATCGTGTTTACGGACTGACGGACGTACAACTTTGCGAAAATGGACCTTACTTTTTTGTTTTAGAACACACACACAAATTCTGCTCGTTATCTCTTTTCGTTCTTGAGTTATCGCGTCCACAGACGGACGGACGAACATACGATCAATATTTTTAAGCGATTCTAGAATATCTCAGACTTGTACGCGCTTTTGTAACACCCAAGTAGTGTTATATCTACTGTAAACGATGAAAATTTGCTGCTCTAGGCAGCTGCCTACCTTGCCTGCCCGGTACATCCGCCACTGCTTAAACGATATATTAAACGAAGTGACGCCTGCTTCCATAACTTGTAAGTCATTTATTACATGGACGGTACATGAAAAATGAGTGCTACTTTTGTTGCCCATAGTATGGGCAACAAATTACGCGATTTTAAATTATGTGTTTTATATATATAACAGTCATGAAATACAGAAATGAATCACGTTGTAAACTTAATTTTATGGTATATAGCATGGCTCAGTCCATTCGTCTTCAATATATATGTAGCGAATTTCCTTAGAATACATACATCACTCTCTAGCGGTCACAGTTTTAGTCTGATCAAAATGAAATATCGTATATGATTTTAGTATTTACAAGTACAATTTTATTAATAAATGACATACGTCGAGGGGAATGGAGGGGGGGGGGCTTATAAAGAAAGAAGATAACACAAAATATAAAATATCTCTCTTAATATTAGAACAATCGAAAAATGCGTAAAGAATAAAGTTGTAGAAAATCAAATTTGCTACAATTCATCACCTTATCATTTTTGCTCAAACTCTAATGTGTACAGAGATATTAAGGAATTTAATTTTCAATCTTAAACCGTCAATATTTCTGTAAATATTAGTGTAACAGAAAAAATGATAAGAAACAAAATTATAGTAAAACTTAGTACCTACAACTTTACTTCTTATAAATTTTTCGATTTTTCAAATATTATGTCGGGGATATTTTGTCCTTGGAATATTTCGTTTGGTGATATTTTGCCTTGGGATATTAAGGGAAATATGTCAAATTTTGTATTTCCCCCTCCCTTTAAATCCCCCTTTCCCCTTGTCCTATTTTACCCGAACGAACTTGACCTTTTGAATACCAAAAACGCCTCAAATACCAAATTTCATTCCGATAAAATGAAAACTGTGATCGCTAGAGTGATTACAGACATATATATATATATATATATATATATGTCCATAAATATGTATATATAAATTTTACAGATGGTGATTTTTGATATCTACTAGGTAGGATCGATGGACATTTGAAGAAATTTTTTGCGAAATTTTGACTTCGGTACGGGACCAAGAGCTCTATTACCTTTCAGGAAATTCGCTAAATGGTCCATAAATAATAACCAATATCCATCAAGACTAAGAAGTTTATAAGTGGGGACCGGGGGCCATTTCATAGCTTGATCATGTGCAAAAAGTATTAAGGAGGATGTGTTAATAAATGTGACGTTCTTAATCTATCAATTTTTAATATTTATAATTAAAAGTGCAGTAAATGGCCAACGAATAAAATAAACTTTATTATGGGAGGTAAGGTTCTAGGTTTTTTTTTATTTGATACACTCACCTTATGTGACGTTATGCATATTGCCTAGTTACTACAATTATTATATAGATAACAACATACGTGTACTGCAAGTTGCTTGCACAAGAAATTGTTAAAAATGTGTGTGTACTTAATTTTTGTGGATATTAAAACATTTCTTTTACTTGACGAATTTTAGCAAAATGAAATTTTCACCTTCGAAATAAAAATTTCCCATCTCAAAATATTAAGAAACTATTAGTAATCAATATAAAATCTCGCTTGTGACATGTTCTGTTGCGATAGATATATATAGTTATAAAACATGTATTTATGATATTATTGTAAGTATATATAGTGAATGTATGTGAACATCATGTACTCAGAGTTAATACTGAAACTATGCTATGTAAACAGAGATAGTATAGAGAAATGTGAGAAATTCAAGTCGCAACCCATAGAGAATTTGTTCAGAATTCGGTGCAAGGGATGTTAAACTACATGAAGTAAAACGATGATTAATACATCAAATGAAATTTATTCTTTTAATTTGAAAAATGTATATTATTTTGTGTTCAAATGATAACCACTTTCAATTAATAAATTTATAAATTTTCGTCAAAGTTAGGATAATTCTTTCAACTACGGCGCATTGTTCAGAAAACTGATACGGTTCGCCGTATTTATACCCACCGCGTAGTTGAATCAACTACGGTTACTTTCAATTTACCAAATTTTTTTTACTGTGTAAAAAAAAACCCCCCAATTCTATTTTTAAACTTAGATTAATTATTGTTATCTTCTTCCACATCGGAAATAACTTCCGGATTTTGTTGATCTTCCTGTCGTGGTTGTTCTGGTTGAACCGTTGTGGTCGTAACCGTATCCGATGTTTTCGTATGATGATATCGTATTGGTTTAAATCTATCGAACTGTTCTGATTGTTGTTTCGATTTTAAATAAAATTTACAACCAAATGCGGTTAATGTGATCAATAAAAGAATTGCACAACATATTAATAAACCCCATACTAATTTTGAGATTTTTATATTTCGTCCACTACGTAATGTTGTTGTCGATGCTGCTCCTTGTCGATTTCGATTTGATGATGCTGATGATGATGATAATGTCACTGATGACGTACTATCGTCAGTATTATCGTCATCATTAAAAAGTGTATCAAATATTTCATCAAATGTACTATTTAATTTTGGTTTATTACATATTTTATTTGGCATGTTATATAATGATATGCCACTTAAATATGTTGGCTCCGAACATACTGGAAATTTTTGATTACGTTCACGATATTTGATCTTAATTTTTTTGATTACATGGTATAGTTGACAATCACAACGCCATGGATTATCGGATAAATCTAATTGTACGATTTTCTCCCATACGGCTAATTGGGTTGAGACTTGGTGTAACGAATTATTGTTTATATATAACTATAAAAAAAATAGTGAAATAATAACTTTTAACTAAATATTCCAATTAAATAAGGATTCATTCTCGAAATGATAGTCAGCAAGATGAATTTTTGCATACAATTTTTGTTTTAACATTCTTAAGACTGAAAAAAGCGAAAAGCATGGTTTTGTGGTGACTCGCGAAATTTGTACTACAATATGAAAAAAAAATTTAGCTGGATCATATCTTTCACGCAACCCAATGCTTCGTTTAAAAATCCTTTTTCAACCCACAAATTAGAACGTAGCTCATAACCTTAGGTAAAATTGAGTAAACTAATATGTACGCTGTTGAAAATATTGATAATAGGATATAGAATATATGATAGTTCGCAAGAAATTCAACAGATGATGGGGTTATATATATTTATATATGAGCACAAATATGATTTTATATATATATACACTCATGGACATATTTAGAGGAACGCAAAAAAACGGTAGAATACTATAAAATATTTTTAACCCGACTTCAAAAAGGAGGATGGTTCTCAATTCGTCTGTATTTTTTTTTATGTGTGTTACCTCAGAACTCCGTCATTTATGAACCGATTTTGAATTTTTTTTTTGTTTTAAAGAGTTTGATTTCCAATTGGTCCCATTGGCACCAAATCGCATTCTGATGAGGGAATCCCCGGGAAATCGAGGAAAATCCTCATTTTATATGTGATAACCGATTTCTTCGAAATTTTTTTTCTTTTTTTGAAAGGGTATACTCATTCATAATGGGAAAATAAGAAAATTTTTTTAAAAACCGACTTCAAAAAAATTTTAACAAAAAAAACCGACCCCAAAAAAAAAATTTTTACAAAAAAAAACAAAAACGGTTAAAAAAATGCAATAAAAATTAGTAGGTCGTTTAGTAGGTCTACCCATATTTAGACAAATACATTCAGTTTTAGAACTTCAAAGTCACTAAAAAGCGAGAAATAAACCATATTTTGACAAAATGGAAACCCGACTTCAAAAATTAAATAGTCTATAACAAAAAATGCACTAAAAAGTAAAAAAATAATTGCATATTCTTGTGCCAATTTTAGTTCACCTAAGCAAAAAATTTTTAAATATATATGTACAATTATTGTTATTTTTAGAGGCGGTGTCCAAAAGTTATGTGAATTTCTCTATGCTGACACCGCCTCCCAAAATAACAATAATTGTACATATATATTTTAAAATTTTTGCTTAGGTGAACTAAAATTGGCACAAGAATATGCAATAATTTTTTTACTTTTTAGTGCAGTTTTTGTTATAGAATATTTAATTTTTGAAGTCGGGTTTCCATTTTGTCAAAATATGGTTTATCTTACTTCGTACTGGCCATATATACCAGTATTATGTATTTTGAAAAAAGAAGATTTTGAATAGAATTTTACTTACGCCTTTCATTTGTTTTTTTGGCTATCTGTTAATTTCTTTGATACGTAGTGTATGAAATTTTACGGGTTTTTGTTATTTTTAATAAATTTAACATTATTTTTGTTATTTTTTGACAAAAAATTTGTTATTATCGAGTGAAGGGAACTTCATTTGATAAGTTTAAGTGATAATTCCTGATCTCAACGTTGCTCAGGTGTCTAAAGCTGTAACTTTAATTGAAAATGGCTACACTTACAATGAAGTGGCTCAAACATTACGAGTGTCCAAGTCTGTGATTTTTCGCAATGTTAAACGATACCGGCAGACTGTAGAGTATACAAGACGTAAAGGACAACGTCAAAAAATAGTAACAACAGAGAGGGACGACAAATTTATTGTAAGCAGTGTCTTTAGAAACCGCACTTCGACTTCTTCCGAGGTACGAATAAAGCTACAGGAAGTTCGACAAGTGACAGCACCAAAACGATTAGAAGAAGACTTAGGCGGCCGGTATAGTGGCATACTTGCCTGCCAGAGTCCCTTTGCTCACCGCAAATAATCGAGTAGCTCGGTCCAGCTTTGCTCGTTTGCACCGAAATTGGCCTGGTTGGGCCAAAGTACTCTTTACTGATGAGTCCATATTCTGTCTTAAGTCAGATGATGGAAGGGTTAAAGTATGGAGACGACCCGGAGAAAGATATGCTCAGTGTAACATTGTTGGAAGAGAGCCTTATGGTGGAGGGTCAGAAATGGTATGGGGCGGTATATGCTTAGGAGCACTTACGGAGCTACACATTGTAGAAAAGGGGTCCCTAGCTACGGCAAGATAAGTAACTGATATTTTAGAGCAGATTGTGATGCCTTTTGCCCTACGTGCCCTCGTCCTCACACTGTGGCGATAGTATCGGAGTACCTTACTGAGGTCGGAATCCAAGTTTTAGTATGGTCAGCACGCTTGCCTGACCTAAATCCGATAGAATATGTTTGCGGTAAACTGAGAGAACAAATAAAACAAAGAAATCCAACACCAGCTAACCTACCTCAAAACTGCATTGGTTGAAGAATGGACACTTATATATATATATAACCCCATCATCTGTTGAATTTGTTGCGAACTATCATATAATATTATAATCTATATCCATTGATAACACATCTAGGCCTTGAAATATATTACTATGTTAAATTTCAATTCTAGAGTTTTAGTAGTTTTTTTTTTATAAAAGGTGTAATAAAATGCAAACAATTGCTACCTAATAGTATGTAAATAGACCCTTATCATGTATACATATGCGTTTTAACACTATACGCGCTATATCTTGAGATCGGTTGATCATACGAAAAAAGCATGAGATCAAGTATGTAGAGAATTTTATGATCTACAAGTTTTTTAATAAGCTCTAATGATTTTATATCCTTTGACCTTTAATATCTTGACTCGTGTTTAAAGATGTTCCAGCATACCATCACTTTTCGACAGATTTTGCTCATTTTTTTTCACAGGCTAAAAATATCGTTTTCCAATAAATCCCGAAGTTTTAGAATTTTTGGCCGTTTAGAACGCGAGATAATGAATATCAAAGTTATCATTCTCTCTCACTCTCTCTCATTAGAAGCATGTTAAACTTCATGCCCACCCAACTATTATCTGTTGTATTAGAAAAAATACTCGACAGAATTTAAAAAAAAACTAGGAGAGTATTTCTTAATATGTTTCTTATATAAATTTTTTTTTAAATCGTGTGTTACCGTTTTGTTTTCGAAATATAATAATTTAAAATATTATTATTGTCCAATTATAACACATTCCGTTTATGGTAAATAGTGACCTGACAACGTTGTGCGCCAATCTCTCTCAAGTTGCATCAAATAAAGAGTGGGAATTGTTACTGTTGACATAAGCAACAATAATATATAGGTATATGTACAGAGCAACGTTGCCAGATCACCGTACCGAAAATATTTGATAGTATGTGTAAGTATCTGTGTGCCAATAATATGTGGAAGTATGTGTAAACAGTGCTGGAACATCCTTAAGATTATATAAGAGCCAGTTTTTATCCAGTCTTTAGAATGTTCAAAACAAAGAGTTCTGCAAAAATTCATCTGGTTTACTTTAATTCTGAGTTTAAATTTTTATTTGTTTGGAGTAAATCTTCTTCTTGGTTTGAAGTCGGTTAAAAATTCTAAACGTGCTACATCACAGGTTTAAAAACGAGCAATACTTACTTCTGAAATAGGCCATTTTGATTTTAATTCACCAAATGCATCTTTATCAATATGAGTTAATTGTGGATTATGTGAAATACTAAGAGCATTTAAATTTTCCAACCATTGGAATGTACCTGAATGTATTGTTTTTAAATTCTCCATACAACTAAGATTTAAATGTGTTAAACGTTTCAAACCTAAAAAATTATAAAAGCGATTAAATGTTTTCAATAGATGTTAAAGACTTATTATGTGTGATTTACTCCATGGTATTGACAGTTGTCGAGACTAGTCACAATGGGATAAAACAACACTATGGGACGGTTTGAAAACTAGTTTATCATGTGGTTAAAAGATGGATTCTATATGTATGAAATTTTTATATAAAATCCATCTTTTAACTATGTGGAAAACTACAACTGAGACATACATCGTCTCACAAAAATTGAATATTTATAGAAGCCATTTTTTAACCTCTTGACAAACTATAGCCTAGTTTTCAAACCATCCCGTAGTCTTGTGCATTTTTACCACATTGTCGCTAGTCTTGACAGCTGAATAGGGAATATGCATGAAAATTTTTTTTTCACATTTATTTTCAAAATATGAAAATACTGTTAATACTGTAATAATATTTAAAAACGAAATTAAAATCCGACAAATATCAAGGAAGCTATAAGCTTTTAAAAATTATTATCTGTCTCTTTCTTGCTAAAATACTAAAAACGGAGTTTTACGTGTATTTTAAATGGTGAAAGTGTAATATGACGTCACATAACATATCAAGAGGGCTATCACTCTCTTTGTCTAATCGGTAATTTAAATCATTCATATCTCGCTTATTTTTAATTTTATTTAAAAAGTAATTTGACCTTGATATTTGTCAAGTAAACATGCTTCAATTCAAGTGAAAAAAAATTTTCATGCATATTCCCTATTAGTTAAGTTCAAATTGACAGGCAACTAAATTTCGCATGTACACGTATCGTCAAGTATAGGTGGTAACTGATACTCACGGCACGTAATATAAACTTATTTAGTTAACGTGGCGTTAAACTGAATCATGTTCCCGGTGCAATTTTTAGGCCCATAGGAAGTTCCTTGAAGATTTTGTAATTTTATGTTCCCTGTTTCAAGTAGACATAACCCTTTAGACCGCTCGGCTACTTGGACGGTGAGATTTTTTAAAACTTCTGGGACAATTTAAAAATTGTTCATAATTCAAACATTGATAAGACAACTCAGTATATACTGGGTATTCGAACAATTAACTCAGTTAGTTGTTTCATTACTTGTTTTAAATATACTTAACAACTTTGACTTGAAACATTTTCCCAAAAACCGAATGAATAAATTACAAACTAGCTAAAAAGTTTTGAACAATGAGCGCTAATTTTGTGACCCGTGTTATATAGACCTTTTTATTTCAAATTACGATCTGTTTTTGTTTCGGGCAGAATGTCAAACAAATCAATGTGAAGAAAAGAGTAAGTAATATTTCACGTCTTTGTTCATTTTATTGTAAAGTTTGACAATCTGCCCGAAACAAAAACAAATCGTTATTTGTAATTAAAAGGTCTATTAATTTGAAGTCGATTGGACAAAACACCCTTCGTATATTTCTTAAATGCTCATTGCAATAGCAGAAAACCAGCTGACAACGCTGTTGTCAAGTTTTAAACCATCGAATGGTAACAAGTTCACGACAATACATAATAATATTTTTTTTGGTCAGTCTGTTTTAAAGTGTATATATATATAGGGTGGCGCATAAGTAAAGTTGTGCGCCATAAGTAACGAAAATGCTCTGGAAAGAGCACGCCAGGGCGAAGCAATGGACATCATTTGAAAGATATTATCTTCAAAACATAATATGAACCATATTTTCAAACTGTTATTCATTAAATAATCATAAGGTTACTTATGCGCCACACTATATATATACAAAGTAGAAAGTAATGGCTCTTGTTTATATCTATAGAACCCTTATTACTGTTAACAAATTTTTTGTCTAACATTGTGAAAATAGTTTAGTATACATCGGCGCGAGAGTATAGAAACTATTCGGGTAAAATTTTTTTGCTTTAAACTCTTCAATATATAATATTGATTATAAGAATTTCAAAAAAAAATTTTAAACCGTTATGAATGTTTTGGACTTAATTTTGGTTGTTCAAAAGTTATCAAAATTGTGATTTTTCTAAATTTATAAACACAACAAGTGAAAATTACAACTAAGTGAGTTAACTACTTAAATACTCGATACAAACTGGGTTTATAAAAAAAGTTTCAAACAAAAGTTTTTATTTAAAAAAAAAAGGAACATTTTTTGTCTTCTTGTCTTGTCTATTTTGCCTTGTGAATTTTTTTCTAATTTTTATACCAGGTATATAATATACACTATGGTATATTAAGTTTAGTTCCGACTTTGTAACGTTTGAAAATATTGATCGCAGAAAATAAATTTTGATATAGGTGTTCATAAAATAACCTAAGTTGTGCGTTCGTCCGCCCGTCCGTAAACAGGATAACACAAAAACGAAAAGAGATAATGAGTTGAAATTTTGTACATGTATTCTAGAGCTAAAAAGTTAGGTCAAGTTCGAATGGACAAAATCGAAGCATGTTTGGGCAAAATGGGCAAAACTGCCCAACTATGAAACCGTAAAAGATAGAACAAATATGTAAAGACAAAAAATGCCTCTTAAAAATAAACAACTTTTGTTATAAACTTTTTTACATAAATTCAGTATATACCGGGTGTTAAGCAATTAACTCAGTTAGTTGTTATTTTCACTTGTTTTTTATATTATCCCCTCCAGCAGAGGAAAGCCCGCTTCGATTTTTCCATTCACATAATTGAACTTACTTTTTATTACCTCTAGAATACACAAAAAAATTTTTTTTTGTCGAATAGTTTCTGGAACTTATAAGCCGATTTCTCCTAGACTAAAAGATGATGTTATCAATAAATAAATACTCGAAAATTAAATTAGATAAGACAAGTTTCAAGAAAAGTAAATGAGTAATACTCACCAAAAAATGAATCATGATTGAATTCTTCAACGGCATTTCCGCTAAAATCTAATTTTCTTAGACTATCACTAGCATATGCTAAACTATCTGGTACACTTTTTAAATGATTATTTGATAGTATTAACACTGTCAATTCTTTGAATACTGCGAATGCTTCATCACTAATATGTTCTAAATTTGTTGATGATAAATCTAAGATCTAAATTTAAGAAGAAATACAGTTTGTTAATGTTCCCTGTGGACGCTATAAAACATTTCGAATTTTTATCAGATCATATCTTTGTTCTACAAAACATGGTGTCGTATTAAAGTTTAATGATTCTAAGCGGAACACATGGTAATGAAATTCATGTGATTCTAGCTATCAAAAATTGTTATGAATAACAAGTTTATTTCTCGCAAAGAAATTCTCGCTTTTAGCAATACATATATTTCACTTCTGAATGCTGCTTTCAAAAATTTATAAAATTATTGGAAACCTTCCTGTAAACTAGTAGCCCAGTTAAATAAGCCTTGAAATTGCCATTTAAAGCTAAGAGGACGTGGAAGCCAACGCGAAAAGCTGCTTGAGACCCTAAAGAAATAATGTGTAAATATTTAGGATGCTGATTCCCGGAGAAAGGTTGAAAAAAAATTTAGAATTGGTACAAAAATCATTTTTTAACTCAATCCTTGAACTGACGGGTAAAATGGAAAAAAGTTTGCAGTTGTAGGAAATGTTATTTTTCATCAAGAATGTCTTATAATGCCTGAAAAATGATGATTTTTCCACCAAACTATCGAAAAAAATTTTCTTTATCGATTATTTTAATATTTTCAAAGATTTTGACTGGGATTTTTTTCTGTAGTGTTTTTATTAAAGCATACAGTTTTTCCTCTATCGTGATTTTTTCGTGTTTTTTAATTTTGAATTGTATTTAGTTAATATGAAAGTCCCCTGTACTAACCAGTAATAGCCGCCATTAGTACTAACCAGTAATGGCCGCTATTAATTATCCCTCTACTGCTCTTTTGTGCAGGGATGCTTTTGCTTCATCTAGCTGCTGGCGGCGACCAAACTCAAGCAGGTTTGAGTTTAGAAACATGGTCACGTGTCCTAGTGGTAGTCCTTGTTGGACGTGTTTTGAAAGTTACTGATCGCCAGTAAAGCGCTAGACTTTTTTTCTTCGTACTCTTCATCCACCTCCTCCATGTTCTCCTCACGCATCTTCTAACAATATTGCCCTCGCCACGTTCACACAAAACTGGCTACTGTCTGCCAAGTTATGGAAGCCATTACTGCCCTGGTGTATTTCCTATTGGCGACCACTTTTAGCCGCCATTACTGTACCTGTGTGCAAGGGGCTTAAGTGTGGCTACTGATTACCACAATTGCGTGTAGACTAGAAGCAGTAATATATATTTACATGTGCGCTACCTTCTCGTACGAACTTCTGAGGAGTGGCAGACATTCACATTATTAATAAATCTTCTTGTTCTAGTAGTCCAATCAGATAAGACTTGAAACTTCTATTTTGAACTAAGGGGATGAAACCAACACTAAAAGTTGCGGGAAACTATGAAAAAATAATGTGTAAAAAGTCAGAAAGGGAACAAGAATTGTTTTTTGACTATATCCTTGAACTGGCTTGTTTCTTGTTTCAAACAAGAATTATAGAAATCTTGATATCCATCAAGAATGTCTTTTAATGATTTTTTCGTATCTCCGTTAGGCCGCAAAGGGCGCTAAAAGACTAAAGGTTGAGATATATTTTCAAAAGGTTTTTACTGGTCGATTTTTCTGTATCTCGTAAGTTTTATTATTTGAATAACGATTTTTGTATCAATTTTACCTTTTAAATACTACGATTATTCGCCTCAGAATCTGATAACTGTTTTTGATAAAAATTCGTAACACTTTATATGCATAACTCTCTACAAAAATTTACGAAATCTTACACGTAAATGTGGCGTTAATGATATTGCAGCGACTGTTGTTAAACCAAATACTTTTAATGGATTATGGCTAATATATAAATTTTTTATATTTGGTATATGTTCAAATGATTTTTTACTTAATGCGTGTATGTTATTATGTGATAGATCTAATCCTTCCAATTTATTTAATGGATCATATTCCATTGTATTAAATTTACCTTGGAATACACTTGGTCGTAATGCATCTCCTTTAACAAAAAAACAACAATAATTAATAAATACTTTTATATTCGATAATTAAATTCCACAAAATATGTTTTCAGAATTTTTCTATTTGTTTTTTCAAAAACGGATTTCTGAGACTATTTGTAGTATTACTACGGTTCTTCAGTTGAAAAAAACGTCAGTTTCGGGTCCGAAAGCATTAAACTTGGATGCATGTAGTATTTCAATACAAACACATCGTGGAATTATGATTTCCTCAAAATTGGCCCTACTTTAGAGAATATAAATAAGCTGTGCTTGAATAACTCTGACTTTTATGCATTCTAGAGAAAACTTTGAAGAGTTAAAAATTATAGTATGAGAAATTTACAATCCATTTTCAAGAAAGATTTATTTTTCCGCTTTTTCTGAGTTAGGTCTATAAACATGGATTTGTAATGAAATTTGAATTCTGTTTTTTTGTTTGTGATTGTTGGACTAAAATGTGGTTTGAAGTTGGTTAGTGAACTAAATTATTCACTTACGATTATTTTTTATTTTGAATGTGGTGGAAGAATTTTTATAAGAAACAACTGTGTTAATTAAGGATGTATAGGAGATACAATCGGGAGAAAAATTAGAAATTTGTGAATATCGACGTCTTGTAGCATAATAAATAGTGCCAACACTAAAAGAAATATGTATAATTTAAAATAAAGGAAATTCTACCTGTAATGCTGAATTAAAACAAATAATATGAAATAATTTTGAGAGTGAATGTACCTTTAATTTAAATCAACAAAAACATCTTCCTTTTTCTTTCTATACCATCAATATACATATAAATGAGAAAAGCAGATTTTTTTTTATTTCCATTTTTTTCTCAACAACCGTTTAGTGAATGTTATTATAATTATTTCTATAGAGTTTAAATTTGAAAATTTAGGACGCTTCGTAGCTTGTTTAATGGTAATTGAAATGAATTTAATCTATATATATGTAAATATATACGTAAGTATATACCCGGTATATGTAAATATACCAGGGTATATTAAGTTTAGTCTTGCCTTAGTAACGCTTGAAAATATTGATCGCAGACATAAATGTTTGGCATAGGTGTTCATAAAATGTGGACACGATAACTCAAAAACGAAAAGAGATAACGAACTGAAATTTTGTGTATGTGTTCTAAAGCTAAAAAGTAAAATCAAGTCGTGTATGAACAAAATCGGACCATGTTTGGGCAAAATGAACAAAGCCCATGGGTTAATCTTCAAGAAGATGGTTTACGCAACTACAATATTTGTAAAAAATTACTAAACTGAGATTGATATCAATAAAATGTTTTTTTTTTATATAGCAGTATTTAAACATATTGCACCTTATAAAAACCGGATACAAACACCGGCCCTTAGGGTTCAAATTCTAAACTGCATGTTAATTTTTTGTTCACACGTTCTTCTTATTCATTAATAAAATTGATTATAAAATTTAATTCTCCGTTGTCAGTGACAGTCTAAATTCATCAATCATTTATTTCATTATTAATTATAAATTCACAAAAAATTAATTTGAACCTACAAGGTACTCAAACAATTTTCTTTCGTTACTAATTTTTTGTTTAAACAAGCTGCTTATTTAATTAAACTAATAATATTGGTCATTATTAGGGTTAATTTTTAAGTATAAGTCTTTCAGTACCAAAAATTTTGTCTATCAAAATCAAATTTATCTAATTTAAAACTACTTCTTAATCTTAGAATGTGAACACACGTTGTATTTGTGTTGTTAATGTTAAACAGGAGCGATTTTATTGTGGCAACACTCTCTGCCCGTATGTCTATCGTCTGTTAATATCTTCCAGTGTCCAAACATAATAGTATAAGAGCCTGTGATCGTCATACCTTCCTCATTTGATAAAAGCTGAAAGTTTTTCTGCGCATGTCCTCAACAGAGTTAGGAAAGATCGGCGACTATGAAGTTTAGACCATCGTGGCTTTGCATAGAGAAAGAAGAAAGTATAAAATATCAGTCTTAATATTAGGACAATCCAAAAATTTATGAGAAGTAAAGTTGTAGAAAATCATTTTTGCTACAATTCATTACCTGATCATTTTTGCTCACTCTAATGTATACAGAGATATTTAGAATTTTAATTTTCAATCTTAAATTATAAATATATCTGTAAATATTAGTGTAACAGAAAAAATAATAAGAAAAAAAATATAGTAAAACTAATTTTCTACAACTTTACTTCTGATAAATTTTTCTATATTTCGAATATTAAGGGAGATATGCCAAATTTTGTGTTTCCCCCTCCTTCTAAACCCCCCTTCCCTCTTACCCGATGTTATCCATTAACAAACTTGACCTTTCATTCCAATCAGACTAAAACTGTGACCGCTAGGGAGTTCACAGACACAGTAATGTATCTATCTATATATATATATATATATATACATATATATATATGATATTTTATACACCTTTGCTACCTGTTACCTGCCAAAGCCACGATGATCCAAATTTCATAGTCGCCGATTGTTCCTAACTCTGTTGGGGACATGCGCAGTAAAACAACCTTTTATAAAATAAGGAAGGTCGGGCGATCACGGGCTCTTACTCTTCTATAATACGATAGGGAGTTTTTTGTATTTAAATCTTCATTGTATCAAATTTAAATCTTCAAATTATCGAAATCATCGAATTTTAAACAGGTTGTAAAAGTAATTTAATAAAGGATATTTCTCCCTTCCACATTCAAAAGAAAACTTTTCGTTACATCAGATTAGCAGACGAGACTGGATTGTAGAAAGTACTATATTTATTTTTTGAGACCCACAAAAGAAAATGATATTAATAAACAAGTGAAAATAACAACTGAGTTAATTGCATAAATACCCGATATATACGGAATTAATGAAAAAGTTTCAAACAATAGTTGTTTATTTTTAAAAAAAGAAAATTTTTTGTTTTTTTATTTTTTTTTTTCTCTTATGGTTTCAAAGATGTATATTTCGCCCTCTTGCCCATTCGCGAACTCGACTTTACTCTAGAACACACATACAAAATTTCAGCTCGCTATCTCTTTTTGTTTTTTAGTTATCTTGTTGACGGACAGACAGAGGGATGTGCAGAAATGGACTAGATCATTTTATGAACACCTATACCAACATTTTTTTCTGCTATCAATATTTTCAACCGTTTCATGGTTGGAACTAAACTTAATATACCCTGGTGTAATAATAATATAATATAATCCGGGTATTAAAATGTATGTTGTTTATTTATGGTTGTGGAGTCATCGAAATATGATTTTGTTAATTTTGAAATTCAAAACTGTTTCCAAATAGTTGAAGAGCCATGAAAAACGGCGTCCATTTGATTAGGATATGAAACTTTCAGAAAAAGTTAATACACTCAAATTCAATATATTTGAAACAGGAAGTCACATTCTAAGCGTATGATATCCAAGATATCGTAGCGAACTTAATTAAAAGTGTGTCTACAAGGCTTGAGGCAGTTATTAGAGCAAAAGGAGGTAATCGACTGTTAAAAATTTAATTTCTTCAAAAATCTCGAAATAAATTTTTTTTTTTCAATTTTAAAATTTATGAAAGGGCCCCTCACAAACCTTATGGAAATTGGCCTACGGTGAAATTTACTCAACTTTGCATATGTTATATATTTTGGCGTCCTAAACAAAAGTGTGCATGGGCGCGAGATCGTAAAACCCTTCCTAAGAGCGGTAGAGGCCTTAGAAGGTCTGGTTCTTGGGTCTAAGTTCTAGGTCGAATTCTCTCCCTATCCCGTGTTTTTTTTAGCATGGTCGACATATATGTTGACATTCCTTGGCTTCGAGAGTATCTGGAGCTTAACTTCGACCATTCTTAACCACCTAACTCATATAGATGTATATCTATATGTAACCGTAGTTCTGGATATACATGCACATGTAATTGACGACAACGACCAATTACTGGCTGGGCGATTTTTTCTCCCTAAGAGCTTACGCCCCCGATCGGATTTTTCTATATTCTCATGTCTATGGTCACAGCGCTATACGATGCGTTGCTATACCTGATATATGTAAATATACAAGGGTATATTAAGTTTAGTCCCGACTTTGTAACGCTTGAAAATATTCATACAGACACAAATGTTTGGTATAGGTGTTCATAAAATGGTCTAATTCGACCATTTCCGCATGTCCGGGAAATCCGTCTGTGCACACGATAACTCAAAAACGAAAAGAGATAACGAGCTGAAATTGCGTGCGTGTGTAAGAGAAAATGTAAACACAAAAGATATTCCTTTTTTAAAAATAAACAACTTTTTAATAAATGTATACCCGGTATATTCATGATATACCGGGTATTTAAACAATTGACTTAGTTGTTATTTGCAGTTTTCTGTTTAAATGTGGACTGATGGAAAATGAAGTACTACAACGCGACGTCCAAGTGTACGATCTCAATCGATTTATGCGAGTATTAAGCGGTCGCTTCAATGTTTCTCCCTAGAAAAGGTTTTAAGTTCGTCTAGCGAACCAGCCAATATAAAAAATACAAATTGACTTACCAGTTAATTGATTCCAACTTAAATCTAAATATTCTAAATTTGGTATGTGTGCAAAGGCAGATCGTTCAATTTCTTGTATCATACAATTTGATAATGAAACATGAACACTATCAGTATCTGTGGATGGTAATTTCTTTAATTTCATAAATTTATTATTTGATAAATTTACTGTTATAAATGTTATTGGTGTTGTTTCATTATTTTGTTGTAGCCATATATTTTCTGGTATTGTCGTTAAATTTTTTAATGTACAATCCATAAGTACCACTTGTTCATTTGGCTTTATACATTTACACAAATTACAGATTTCATCTTGATTTAACGTGGAACATTTTATGATTGTAACAATTGTTGTAAAACATATTATAAATATCTATAAAAAAACAAGTGATTAATATACCCGGTATATATAATATATACAAGGATATATTAAGGACGTTCAAAAGAGAAAAAAAAATGCAGAGAAGTTCCTGTAAATTAAATGTGTTATAAAAAAGTCAATATTCATTGGTATGCTTCAAAATGTTAGTTCAAATGCAGTTTTTCGTTTTAAAAATGCAGAGAAGTTTTTATAAAACTATGTAAATTGTTGTTAAATAAACAAGGATTTATTTGAGCCAAAGATGAAGGTATGTTCAAATGCATTTTGGAAAGTAATAATGAATTATATAAGTAATTTTATCATTTTAGAGAAGCAAAACACTAGATTTTACTTTTTTATTTAAAATAAAAGAAACATTACGAGTCACGATTCACGAGTATTATTATTTACCAAATAACCATAGAATATTTAAATCTAGTTTCAACGTATACATTAAATCTGTATCGGGCATGTTCGATTCCCCCCTTACGTCTTTCCCCGCAAAATGACTTTTTCGAACGTCCTTAACGGTTAAAATATTGCTTGCAGAAAAAAATTTTTGGTATTGGTTTTCATAAAATGATCTTATTAGTTCATTTTCTCATGTCCGCTCATCCGTGGCACGATAACTCAAAAACGAAAAGAGATAACGACTTGAAATTTTGTGTGTGATCTAGAGCTAAAAAGTAACTTCAAGTTTGTGAATGTGCAAAATCGGACCGTGCTTCCCCTCGCTAGGGGGGAAGCATGGTCAAAATTTCAACCAGTTATTCTATTTAGTGTTTATTAGGGTATCGGACGGGTAGACAATTAGTTTACTCGATCATCTCTTGATTACCTTTACGAATATTTTTTCTCGAGTATCCTTTTTGTAAATATATATTCTGTCGTACCCACTTAGCGAAATTTTACACTTCATTGAAAGTATGAGCTAGTAAAAATACATCCATTTCGTAAAGAGAAAAAAAAAGCGACCCCTGACTTTTGTTCTAACCAACCATACCTAGAATTTGATCTCGAATATTTACAATAAGTGTGTATATTCCATTAAGTGTACAATTTCATTAAGTGAATGCAATGTTACAGGCTACTATTATAGCTAAGGAGTTTGTGACATTTTTTTATTGTGAATGTCTTGGACTATAAACTTGATAATTTAAACAATACTTACGATAAGTAAAATATGCGAGAAATGTAACGAACTCCTTAACTCTGTTAATTTATAATAAAAAAAATTATTTTTACCAATTTCATTTTCGAGTTATAGCAACAATTCCAATAGTTATTACACAATGTGTCCATATTTTATTTTTATTTTTAATCAATCTTTTTATCATTTTATCAGTCGAAAAGTAAATAATTTATAATTATTATTTACCTTTATCAAATTTTAAATATATTTGTTTTTGGCGGGAATAAATTCAAAATAACTTCTATACTTTCAAGTTGAAACTAATAGAACGAGGAATATTGGGTGTGGGTGTATTTCTGCTGATGTCAAGTATTTTAAGGTGTATTGACTCAACACAAATATTATATAGGACATGGGGTGAAATACTTTGCTTTCGAAATGCAGTTCCAATTAGTTGTAATCATAGATAAAATATAGTTGGTTGTAATAAATCCTTTTTTTCATGAATATGATAAATTCTCAATAAATGCTCGATCTAATTATGAATCAGGGATGTTGCGGATGCGAAATTTTTGACATCCGCAGATGCGGATTTATATGTCAAGTTTTTTTTAAAGAGATAGTTAATTTAGATACATGAATAAAGAAAACAATGGTAATAATTTTAAATAATCTTTATATTATAATCAAATTTTTAATATGAAAATTTAAAATTATTGGTGCATAATATTTAATAAAGACTAATGTCGCTGCTTTTTCAGATTCCATCCTGTTTCGCAGAGGTTCATAGATTAATCCCGCGTTAAACAGGGTAACTGCTCCGGGTGCATCGATTTTAGATGATTTCTCAAAGACTTGGTTGTACGGCCTTTGCGATAGTATGTTTTATTGCATATTTTACACTGAAATTTATTTCGAACATGCTCATTTAAAATAAGACTAAATTACACTTTGCGTCGGTGGTGGCATTGTTGGTTCACTTGTCAAATAGATTATCCAAGGCAAAACACTCAAACAATAAATATAAATTGTTGAAATAAATAAAAACATCCATATGATAACACGTCTAAATACGTTATGATTTATTTACAATCAGAAATGCTAAACAAAAAAAGCAACATCCGTATCCGCAAAAGCTCCACATTGATTAACCACCGAATGTACGTTAAGGTAGGTCCATCTGAGACAAAACAGTCTCGAGAGTAATCACGAGACTCGACTCACAAATGGATAGGGCGCTGAGAGCAGTATCGGAGATAATTCTGAACAGTCTCCGAGAGAGCACCGATCACAGGTGGACATGCATATTAATGCTCTCGAGACTCAGTCTCCAGTCTGCCGTCCGTGTTGGAAGAGTTTGCGAGCTCTCGGAGACTTTACTGTTGTTCACCCATTACTATATTTTATCTATGGTTCATATCCATAGAGAAATACAGTTTGTTTATGTCATAATATTTATACCCAGTATATATAAATATACAAGGTATATTAAGTTTAGTCCCGACTTTGTAACGCTTGAAAATATTAATCCTTGAAAAAAGTGCTTCACAAAGGTATTTATAAAATGGCCTATTTATAATTCGGTCATTTCCGCAACTAAAGAACGAAAAGAGATAACGAGCTGAAATTTGTTTGTGTGGTCTAGAGCAAAAAATTAAGGCCAAGTTCGTAAATGGGCAAAATCAGAACGTGTTTCCCCCCTTTATATCTTTGAAACCGTAAGTGGTAGAAAAAAAATTTGTTAACAAAAAATCTATTTCTCTTTAAAATAAACAACTTTTGTTTGAAAATTTTTTTCATAAACTTAATAGTTTTCTCATAATTTGTGCTCAAAGTTCCTCGGAAAGCAAAAAATATGCCCATTTTTAAGGTCATGAGATATTTTTTTAAAATTGTGACACAACAAACATTTACAAATAATTCATATTTTATAAACATTGAATAGGCAGAAATATTGACAATTCAAACATTGATATACAATTCAGTATGTACTGGGCATTAAAACAGTTTACTCAGTTAGTTGTTACATTACTTATTATTATTATTGTCTTGTCACAGCTGTGAGTAGACTCTCAAGTGGACACGAAATATCCTTGTCTCGAGACTGGAATGATTATCGAGTCTCAGAGAGTTGTCACAGAGACAAAAGTGATCTCAAATGGACAATACCCTGAGACTAGTCTCGAGACTTTGTCTCAGATGGACACTTAGCTTTAGACAATGCCAAATCTTCGTTAGACTTTGTTGGCCCAGTTTTTACTCATCTTCAGATAACACGTTCTAGACGTACAGAGTGTTTTTCGATTGTCAAATCTTTTAAATGTGGATTTCTATAGATAAAACATAAACAGGCATATATTTATATAAACATGGTTTAGGATAAGGCTTCTCGTAAACAAAGCATTGCAGGATTTTCTCTCATTTGAGCTTTTATCATATTTCGATAAAAATAGAGATTTACAATTATTTATTGTTTTATCCAAAATTAAGGGTAAAAACTAGTACTTTTATTTCTAAAATTATGTTATTAAATGTGGATTTTTCAAAATGATGCACTTTTTTATCCCTATTTTCGATTAAAACAATAAAAATACCGTTGACAATTTGTGCCCTCTCAAAATAATTTAACTTCCGTAGACAAAAGATTTTCCTAATTTTTCCACCCTGGAATATTAATAGAAATTAGTATGGAACAGTCTGTATGTATGCATTATGCCATATAATAGTATTTAAATTGTGTTCAGCGGATTCAATTTTATTGCTTTAAACTATACTTAGAGACTGTATTAATATTAGTTTTTGGAGATTAAGCATCCGATTTAAGCTTTCACTAATTTGATTTTTAATTTTATTCTTGCAGAAAATACCAAACATGTGTACTGATAGTGATATATCTGTTATGTTACCACCATTATCACCTTCAGAATTTATGTCACCGTGTTCAATGTCACCAGCATATTACAGTAATAGTAACAGTCAACCACCATTAACGTCATTATCACAACCACCTTGTTCACCAACTCCAACAGATTTATCAGTGACTTCAACAGTTGGAACACAACAGCATAATACTGTAATAACGTCATCATCACATCAACCACGATCACCACCATCACCAGCAACCTCAATAGAACGGTATCATCAACAAGAGGATGATGAAGAAGAACAAAAACCAATATTAACTATAACACCAGTAATCAAACAAGAACTGATTGAAAATAACCAAAATGAAATAGATGAAATTGAAGAAAATAACCATCTACCTCACCATCAGCACCATACAGTAATTGTATCTACACCGATAATACATTCAGCGCAATCACCAAGTGATACTGATACCGGTGTTGATCTATCAAAACCACCAGAAACACTTACATGTGTGCCAGAGATACATCACTATTCAAATTTAAAACGTGGTGAATCGATGGATGCACTTAGTGATTATAGTAATAGTTCAGATCCAGAACGTTTAGAAGTTGATATGTCACGGGTGAAGAATGAAGATGATTCAGATACAACAGAAAGTAATCCGCCATCACCAAAACAATACCATCATCGATCGCATTCTTCTTCGTATAATAATAATCCAAAAAATTCAAGTCCTGAATTATGGCGTGCCTTATCTGGTGGTGGTATTGTTGTTGGCAATGTTAGTGGTGGAGATACATCATCCAAATCAATTTCACCACCAGAGAATTTAGGTGAAGCTGGTCAATTGTTACGTCGTTTAATTGCGTGTCGTAATCTGGGAATGACAATTACGCCAGCACCAACAGATTCAACGAATAATGATACTAAGTTTCATTCGAATTTGAATTCAAATGGGTTAGTAATTTTGTTTATTTATATCTGTTCTCTAATAATGTATGTCTCACTACATGATTTCAAATCTACTTAAAAGTAATGTATGGTCGCTTTAAAGAAATCGAAACGACTTGAATTGAATCATTTAAAAAATCTTACTTTTACTTAATTTCTTTAATTGGTTAATGCAAGTAAATCTTAAAATTTATTATAAAAATTTAAACTAAAAATTTTACGGAGGATAAAATTATTCTGATTTACAAATTATTCATTAATCTATTTGTCAAAGTGTTGAAGGAAGTTCGATCGAATTTTATGGGAAACTAATCCCCCTTTAATGGATAAAAAAACCGAATGTAATATAGCTGAATACTAATAGAATATTATAACACTTTAAAAATATATTGTTACCGTTATAATTATTTAGATAATTGAAGTTAAATTTTGTTCTGTAATCTCGATAAATAACAGTCATACTTATTACCGAAGGTTTGGCAACGTCGCACAATCAGCTGAGAGAAAATAAAAAAGATAAAAATACAATCAACAAGGATTCGTAGAAGCTTACAAATTTTTGAATTTTAAACTAGGAAATAGTTTTCTTGCAGTAATTTTGAATCAAATTAAAATTATTATTATTATTAATTTTTAAAATGTCTCTCACATATACGCACGCACCTTCATAGATAAAAATGACAGCGCGCTGTTTCCACATCTTTTTATCAAACCATCTGAGTAAAAAATAACTAAGTCATTTTATTACTTTACTTTACTATCTTTTCATGTATATCGCTGTCTCATATTAATTATTTTTACTTCCGCCATCGGTTTGGTGTCGCTTTTGTGTACAATCACATTATTCCATTTCTAAACTGTATAATACTCAGTCCTTATGGAGATCAGTGTCTTCAACGAAGAAGCTCATCACAATAGTTGAATCTCTTCTATTTTATATGCTAATTTTAATGGATAACGCTACACTATCCAAGTTCTATGGGTGTATGAATTATATAATAATGTTCTTTTTAGACTAATTATGCTTGTTTTGTTTTGTTATAGCAATTCAATTGGTATAAAATCCGAAAAAGATACACCAAACACGTTGAATCTATCAATAAAACGTGAATTAAAAGGTTCATCTGCACGACGTAAACAATACTTTCCAACAAAAGCATCAGCTGAAGACCGATACCAGTATACAACAACACCAGAGAACAATACAATAAATATACCATCACTCAGTCCATGTCATGATGGTGGTAGTACCGGAGTAGGTGGAGTTGGAGGTGACTCAGAAACAGATATAAACTATGCACAAGCGTGGTGTAATTATCGTTTTGCCAAAGGAAATAATAAAACAGAAATAATGGCCAGTAATAATTTAATAACAAATAATAGTAATAATAATAATAACACGGACGTATCAAATGCACGTCGTGTTGATTTAGCATGTAGTAATTGTGGTACTCGTACAACAACAATATGGCGTCGTAATATGCGTGGTGAAATGGTGTGTAATGCATGCGGTTTATATTTTAAATTGCATGGTGTTGATCGCCCACATGCAATGCGCCGTGATACGATCCATACACGTAGACGACGTCCAAAAAATAGTGTGAATTCATCAAGTAAACGACAACGAATGACCACAACAACATCATCTACATCACCTGCATCAACAACAAATAATATTGTTATACAGAAATCACCTGATACAGATCAAATGTTAACAGCGTTACGGCGACATATACAGCCACATTTAATGTTAACGATACAAAATGAACAAAATAAATTGGCATCATCACATCTTCCTGTAAGTGATATTTAAATGTTATTTTAAATTAAAAAAATGTGAATTCCCCATCTCACTCTGAGAATGAGATGGAGAATCCACACCAAGAACTTACCACTATAGTGGAATAAGTTTAACAGGAAAAAAAGTACAAAAACAAATTTCAGATAAAAGTTGTTTGGCTTTATGAGATAAACATTTTTTGTATTTGAAGGTTTTCTCTATCTCTTACTGTTTAAACGATAATAAAATTTCTTTCGGATCATGTTAATGTTAGTACGCAACAATTGGCAGCAATAAAAAATCGATATCATTCACGGGATCTCACTGGTAGAACACATTACCTCGATACTTGTAAATACGTTGGAAATTATTATTTCGATTTTGAGACCTTTTATAACATTATTTAGTTGCAATATATTGGGAAGTTAATAAATATATTAGGATTCAAAAGAATTTCTGTTTTTTTACAAAATTAATAGAAACACAGCATTAAAATTTAAAATTAGACCAAAGATAACATTACAAAACCATGACGCCATAAGAGGAGGAAATTTTTGCCATTATTTCAAAAGTTTTCAAAAATAACCTCTGTAACGATTACTTGAATCAATTTTTATACCCGATATATATGATATATACTATAGCAAGGGTATACTATATTAAGATTAGTCCCGTCTTTGTAACGGTTGGTATAGGTGGCCCGTCAACATGATAACTCCAAAACGAAAAGAGATAACAACCTGAAATTTTGTGTGTGTGTTCTAGGACTAAAAAGTAAGGTCAAGTTCGTAAATAGGCAAAATCAGACGGAGACCCCACCAGGGGGGAAATTTACAACTTTTTTCATAACCTCAGCATATACCGGGTATTTAAGGAATTAACTCAGTTGTTATTTTAACTAGTTTATATAAATTTTTGGTATCTAGAAATTTATATCTTTCTGAATTCTTTTTTAAAGGAAATGCTTTAAAAATCTAATTTTAAATCTCTACAATGTTTTTTCTGAATTTTCAAATGCACTGTAGACTTTCGTTAAAAAGTAACTCGAATACGCTTTTTAACGTATCTAACTCACTAATTCGATCTTCTGGAAAAGTAGAGAATTAGTCAAGG
Organism: Nineta flava; assembly: GCA_963920215.1. Lineage (NCBI taxonomy): Eukaryota > Metazoa > Arthropoda > Insecta > Neuroptera > Chrysopidae > Nineta > Nineta flava. Next base: position 46,361,083 of record OY986041.1, read on the forward strand.
GCTTTTGACCCCTCTCAGGACAAAACAAATATTTTAAAAACTTTGTTTCCAGGTCATCATTTTTTTCTTCAAAATAATAATAATTATTTTTACCTAAAGTACTATTAAGAGTATTTTCATTTTTTGCTATAATTGCGAAACTTCAAAAATTATCAGGGTTTTTATCGTTATCAAAGAATAGATAGGCATTTTTAAAACATCATTTCGATTATTGTGCAAGAGGTGATAGAATTCATGAGAATAAATTACCTAGATTTTCTCGAATTTAAATCATAGGTAAGATATCATTTTTAATTTTCTCTTATTTTCTAGGTACATAATTATCCAAGTTTAATGAAGATAAATAATTCACCACCAACCCATAAAATGAACGATGATGAAGATGATGGTGAAGAAGATGATCAATTATCAACAGAATTACCATTAAATTTGGTTTCTACACCGCATATAACGACAGAATCATCTCATTAGCGTATGTCATTATTATTTGTTGTTAACCATTTTGGTATTATTAAAAGTTGATGATGGGGGTGTCGGACACGATGAGATACAGCGAGGTTGACACTATAAATCAAAATCAACAACACTTAAAGAAAAACCAGTATACGAATTTTTTTAATTACTTACAAAAATGCGCAATATTAATTTGCCATTATTTTTCAAAAAAAAAAAATTTTAATAACTTAAAAAAAATTAATAATAATATTTATATATTTGTGATCGAATTTTTTATATTTATACAAAATATTAATATTTAATACACGCAATAATTAATTATTTAATCGTTGAAATAAATTCTCTCGTGGCTCTCTTTAATTAGGAAAAATAAACGAACAAATTAATTAATTTTAAAATGCATTATCTATTTATCTATAAAAACGTAAAAAAAAGTATTACCGTCCACATTTCTTCTTAGAGTGTATTTGTGTTTTACGTAGCTGTAGAAACAAACCAAATACTCATGCAAATTTCGTACTTGAAATTTTTTATTATTTTGTGAAATTAAGGCTTAATATACGTAATTTGACAAAACTTTAATACGTAAACCTTTAGCGTCTAGATTAAAAAAAATTAAATTGAACACTTAATTCTCTTTAGTTTCTACAAGAGAAAGGATAAATTCATTATTATTATTCATATTATTCATTTTAGCAATACGTCATTTAAAGAGACTGATTTCTAAATTACACTCAATAAACAAAACGCACAATATTTTACCCGTATCTAGTATACGTTCGGTTTCAAATGACACAAATGCATTCTTTAAAGAGATAATAATGAACGAGTTCTTAATGATATTTTAGAATTGTTTTGTTTATTTGACATTTTTAAAATATGTTTCCAATTTATTTCGGTATGGGTCCAAAAAAATTTGTAGTATTTAATGAACATTTCTAAAGACGCATTTTGCTACAATATATCGTATTAGAGTTTTCAGTAAAATTCAAAAAGTACAAAAGATCCCATATTGTGAGTACTGACCATGTTCAAAATATATATTTGTTGAGTTTTTTGCTGGACCTATTTTTGGTAACTGATCTTAAATTGTAGAATATGGACTAAGTGGAATATGAATTTCATCTTTCTGGATAATACCCTATTTTAAATACCATACAGTCATAGTAAAAAGAAGTTGAAATATAGGATGAATGACAAGGCATACAGTGCACGCTAACCAAACTTAAAATTCAAGTATTATATCCTATCCCGTTAACAACTACATTATTAGGTCTTTTTAAGATTAATTTTTCGGGAAACATTTTTAGAATTTCATGCGTTAAAAGAGCGCCTACAGTATTTGGAATCGAGTGCCTTACGAAGCCGTAACTTGAAAACGAACAAAAGTCACTAAGAACATTTGCGTATTTTGTGCTTATTTTTATGTATAGAATGTGATCATACAGTATGATACGTTCTTCCAGACTTACTCAGTACAATTCATAAAAAGTTGGGCCTGGAACCTTATGATTATTTATAGGTTCGTTTTTGGATCCAGACTACTTATAATAGATAAATTCCAAATACTTACCCTCTTTCGTTAAAAAAAACAGCAAAATTTTTCGTTTCTCTTCCATTTTTTCGTTTCTTAATTGGATAAACCGATTGAAGGGACTCGTTCATTAAGATTTTGCATTTATAAAATTGAATTGAAATATTCAATAAAAATAAGCAATCGTACTTATAATTATTAATTAAATAAAAGAAAAAACACTCAATAATTAATTATGTTTTTGATTTTTGTAATAACCAATTGATAACAGTATTGTTTTAATTAATTTTGTTTTAGGGCATTAAAATATTAACACATAATACGTAATTTAAATAACCAATGCTCTCTATATACATATTTATCTTCGTCTCACTCTATTTGAAATTTTTTTATTATTTATATAATAAATATATATGGATATTTGTGTTTTATATATATTTTTTACAAATTGATAATATTTAAAAAGAAAAATGAAAAATAATAATTAAAACCGTGATATTTTTGAATATTAATTAATAATTAAAATTTAAACCTTGCTACACTGAATATTAAAGTATTCAAAATGATAATGTTGGAACGTATAATTCGGATTTATGATTGATTTCTCTGATTGAATTTATCAAAATGAATCATTCTTTTATTCTCATATTTTTTCATATTATATCTATTGAATGCAAATCTTTGTGTTTCAGGAATTGATTCTCAAATTTATTCCTTTGATAATTTTTAAGTATTTTGTGCTAAAGCTTTTACCTTGTATAACGTAAATAAAATTAATTTAAGAGGAATCAAACTGATGATATATTTTGATAATTAAATTAAATGAATTCATTTTTGAATTAGAGTTGTTCAATCCAACACTCAAACAAAGGGCAATACTCTTTCTCACTCTGTCTCGTATGATAGTATGTAAGTGTATAAAAAAATGAAGAAATAACAAACAAAACTTAATTAGTGTATTATTTGCGTAAAAAAATTATATCTTATATTAGACAGACAACAATTTCAAATTTTCATACCACTTTTATTTTACCATATTTATATTTGCCAGTGAAGTTTTGTGATTATTTATTGATTGTATATTTAATTGTGATCGATTTTTGATAAGGATGTAAAAAAAAATTATATCATCAGTTCTTGCAACACACTGTATATCACTTGTTTTGTAAATCGTACTATTTTAGTTAGCTTCCAACAGAAAATTGTGGTTAATGTGGAAAGAAAACTAATTATAGTTTTTTTATGTTGATGGAACCATAAAATACGCCTAAAATCATTTGTCAATTACTAAATTATTTCCTGTCTGCACTTTGAATTTTAAACAACAAATTTTTACTTTCTAGTTCCACAGTTAGAAATTCACCGCTCCATTACACATTTATGACAATAATTTGATTTCGTCTAGCGTTGAAAATTATATTTTCGTTCATTTTGTAATAAAGAATATTAAGGTATAACTTCATTGTGGCGATGGCAAAACTCGTTAATCAGGATCCACCATTTGGTGGCTCTGAATCCAGCGATCTATTCTCAATAACTTGCGTCAACCAGAATTGAAATTTAAACTTTAATATTTTACAAATTTACCGCTTCATATTCGATGATATGTGACCATTATCGGAACACATCACCTACAGAAAATAATACGGTTAACTATTTATAATAATTTTAGGTTATATGCCTTCTTCATGGAGCGTTGTATAAAAGTATGCACTCGTCTACAATTTATCGTTTTGCCGATTATTTACCATTTCATACCGACAAAATAATTTATTCTTTACTTTTGTATTTAAAGACAAAGCTAAAATATCTACAGTTCATGCAAAAATCATCTAAAACAGATTAGAAAGAGAAGCTTTGGAATGTTATCAATAAAAAAATAAAAATAAACGAGCTAAAATCATTTATAATAAATAATTATTTTTTATCATATGGATGATCGTAAATCAAAAAAAGTGATAGAATCAGTAAAGTTTCGAAGAAAGCTCTCTATAATAATTTTATATTACTTAATACTCGAATGAAGAAGATACTCAATTTTTATTTACAGCTAATAAAAAAAAACTTACATTAAAAACACTCACAAATCCATTCTATTAGAATTATAGTGTTTATGTACTCAATTATTGTAAATAGTATTATTTATGTGATAAAAACAATTTCAGCTTTAATATGTGTACCATATAAATATTCTCTTTATACACAAATAGTTTTGGTTATCCGAGCTACTGTTTAAATCTAACAGCTATGAGTGAGTCATTCCATGGAACAATCAAATCTTAAGCGTACCTAAATTTAATTTTAGTGATATACTGAGATTGTGATCAGATTTTTTGTTTATATTTATATACATTTATGTAGCTTATCCCTTCTACCACCCTCAAATCATAAAATATTTATTTTTGTTTCAATATTATTATTATATAAAATAATTGTTACCTTTAATCTATACTTATTCTACCTAATCTGGTCGAAGCTCCGGGTGTTTAATCTTGGTGAAGCTAAATTTGTCGTACCTGATTGTGGTAAACGAAACAGAATTTATATCTTTAGTATGAAGATAATTAAGATAATCAAAGATAATTCTAGGTTTTTTGAAATTAAATTTCAAATTTTGCCTATGTAAGACACGCACCAAATTAGCAACGAGTAACATATCTATGACTCCATATCCCGGAGATAGTTACGATTGGCTTGTTTAGCCTTCGTTAACTTAAAGTATGAAAATGTCGATTCACACAGGTATGTAGATCGGAAACAAGAATAAATATATTCGCTACATTTGGTGATTTTTTTTGGTTGACGTATTTCCAAAAATTTTAAAATTTTCTGGCTTGTAAAATTAAATCAGTTTGTAAAAAATTTTTTAAAATGTCTTTTATTCCATACGAAATATGATTTCAATTTTTTTGCTAATGCGTTTCACACTTAAATCTGAACAATTTTAATCATTCACCACTTTTATTACTTTATGAAGGGTGGATTTGTAAAGTTTTGCTCACACGATTAATCCTGTTAGCTTAAATGTTGTTACATAAATCTTTATACACAGGGTCACAAAAGTAGCGCTTATTTATCAAAATTTGATAATTTCTGGATTTTTATATTAATTCGGTTTTCGAAAAAATGTTTCGCATAAAAGTTGTTCAATTTAAATATACTAACATTTTTTATTCGAAACATTTTCCCCAAAACCGAATGAATAAGGTACAAATCAATAAAAAACTTTGATACTTTGTCTGCGATAGTTTTGTGGTCCATAGTACTAGCAATCTAAGATAATTATATAAACTGAATTGACAGTATTACATTTTCTATATTTTAAGATCTAATTATTAGTTTTTGGTTTATGTGAGATAATTTTTCCTCACAGATCTAAAGTTCTAAGTTCTAAATTTAATAGATTTTATTGTTCTATGGATCACTCATCAACACAATTTTTTCCTAGTTTGAAAAAAAAAACATGAATGTCATACTTAACCTTCGATAATGATTTTTTTAATAATCTTAACAGTATTTTTAACAGTATGTTGATCTGTTTCTAATATAAGACATAATATTCATTTAAAAAAGGGATATATAAACGACGATAAAATAAAATGTATTAACAAAACACATGACCAGTGAAGCCTTAAGATACTCTCTAATTAAATAAATTAAAATTAAAAAAATAATAATAGAAGTAAAAATAAAAAATCATAAGCCAGTTAATATTTTTACAATATAATTGATAAGTAATTTTTACCATTAGTTTTTAATTGTATGTTTATTTTCTTTGTCTCTTAATTATTTATAAACAAAAAAAACTGTATTTTTTACATAATAACTCAATTTTTAAGTGTATTATTATTATCATTATTATTATTATTGCTTTTTGAAATTGTAGCTCTCATGTTTTAATATTTCTTTCTCACTTTCACTCATTTTATATATACATTGACTATCATTTTGTCTTTTTTTAGTGAATTTTTTTTCTAAATAGTATTAACAAGAGTGATATTTTTTGCACACTTTTTTTTAAATTAAATTAAAAAATGTTTTAAAAAATTTTTATTTTTTGTGGATATTATTTTAATTAATTTTGTAAGTTGATTAGTTACCCATTTTTTATTATACGTGTACAATTGGCTGCAAAAGTTCATGTTATTGTTTTAAATTTTATAATTGGTTTGTGCCTTATTGATTCGGTTTTCAAAACAATGCCTCGGCTAAAAGTTGTTTATTAGAAATAAAGTAACAACTTTTATTCGAAAATTTTGTTCGAAAACTGAAAGAATAAGGCACAAATCAACTATAAAATTAAAAAAAATAACATCAACTTTTGCAGCCAATTGTTCAGTAGTTAGTAGTGCAATAAATATAAACCTGTGAGTCACAGTTTAAATATATGTATTACCATATATGTAATATTACATATTATTCACTTAGACTGTGTTCTAATGGTTCAAATTTATTTTACTCGAGTGGACTTTCAGTTTTTTCTCTATTAGCTTGTACTTAGATATTCTACCTACTTAGAATGATATTATTTAAATTTTTTCAATTGATTTAAAAACAAAACAAGTGAATATAACTGAGTTAATTGCTTAAATACCCGGTTTATTTATGAAAAAAGTTTCAAACAAAAGTTGTTTGTTTTTAAAAATGGGACATTTTTTATCTTTAAATTTTTGTTCTATCTCTTACGGTTTCAAAGATAGGCAGTTTTGGTCATTTTGCCCAAACATGATCCGATTTTGCCCATTCACGAACTTGGCCTTACTTTTCAGCTCTGAAACATACATACATAATTTCAGCTCGCTATCCCTTTTCATCAGACCGAAACGCCAATATGGACATAAACAAACTAAAGGCAGATGTAGTTTTAAATCGTAAACCGTTAATTTCGATTAACAACTTGAACCGATTTCAATACAAAATATATTAATTTGATAAATAAATGTAATAGAAAACGGTTACAGAATTTATTTTATTATTTGTTACATTATTTGATCAAAGGTTTGTCGCTTATCTGGTTACGCATCGACCTTCAGTCCACATTTTGGATATCAAGGAAAGTTAACAATTTTGGTGAATTTTGTTTAAAAAAATTGAGAAAGTTTATCAGTTTCATGAGTCCATTCATCTCAAAAAGGGTCTGACAAACTTTTTTCCCCACCTTATATGTAAAAAAAACAATTGACTTGGCAATTAAGGACAGTCGAAAGAGTCATTTTGCGGGGAAATACGTAAGGGGGGGGGGTATCAAGCGACTGCGCTTGCCCGCAGCGTTACAGATTTAATGTATATACGTTGAAACTAGATTTAAATATTCTATGGTTATTTGGTAAATAATAATACTCGTGAATCGTGACTCGTAATGTTTCTTTTATTTTAAATAAAAAAGTAAAATCTTGTGTTTTGCTTTTCTAAAATGATAAAATAACTTATATAATTCATTATTACTTGCCAAAATGCATTTGAACATACCTTCATCTTTGGCTCAAATAAATTCTTGTTTATTTAACAACAATTTACATAGTTTTATAAAAACATTTCTGCATTTTAAACTATGTTTTATTCGATTATAAAGATTAAATTTATAGTTTCTCCATAAGACCCAATGTTAAAAGTATGATTTTCAATATCGAGAAAAACGAAAAAATGCATTTGAACTAACATTTTGAAGCATACCAATGAATTCGTATTGACTTTTTTATAACATATTTAATTTACAGGAACTTTTCTGCATTTTTTTCTCTTTCGAACGTCCTTAAATTGATTAATAACTTAACTTTTATTTATTAAATAAAACAAATATTTGAGATTGTCGTAACGACAATTTTATATATTTTCTGATGAAAGAACGGTGTCAAAATAAAATTATTGTTACGAAAATCTCAAATATTTGTTTTATTTAATAATTATTATGGATTTTTATCATGTAACGATCCATTTAATACACAACTTTAATTTGATAACAATGAAAAATGATAAACGTTAAAACCTCCGTCTTTGGGCGTTTATGGTCAAGGAAAGTAGAATTTACGTACAAATTCTTACAGACATTCACGTATAATCTTCAAAATTGAATAAAATTTATATTTATATCAAAAAATCAAAGCAGAATATGGACACTCTCCACATTATGAAAAATCTGGGAAAATCAAGAAAACTTGAGAGGTTTTTTGGTAACCTGAAAATTTAGGGAAACTTCTGAATTGCACTCTTAAAAAAATGTGTTTAAATAAAAGGAGGAATTTATATTTTGTTTCTTGAGTAAGTCTTTAAAAGAATCCTTTCAAGAGAAGACTTCCTTTTCAGTATTATTGACCAGATGATAAATGAATAACTAATGTAATTAAATAATTTTAATTTTAATTACTCCCACAAAAATATATTCAAAACTCTTCGAACTTCTTGTTTGCACATTTATACCTTTATACAAATACCGAAAAAATTCAAATAAATAATTGAAAAAACGGAAAACGTTTAAAAATGGAAGAGGTACCTACCAGTGAAAATAGAAGTCAAAGCTTCAGCAAATATTTTAAAATTATATCCATATAAAATAAAAATTACAAAGTGTATTGAATTTTTTGCCCAGGCGGCTAAAATATTTTGCTAATCAGTATTTTTTTTCTTAAAAATCTCCTTTTTAATGTTATTATTACTATAATGAATTGTATTATTGCTTTATTTTTTATTAATCAATATTTGTATGTGCTGAAAAGAAAACCTATTTATATATAATATATATATTAATTGAACTTTTAAAAATCAACACAAAATTACTAAAACAATGTAATTTTTAAATACAAAAATTTTTATATTATGTGGACTAAAAAATTATTCAATTTTTTTTTTGTATACCAGTTGAATACGTAAAATCATGACAGTATTAATATAATTAAAATTTCTTAAAAAACTTTCAAGAAATCTCTTGCCCTGAATTTACTATCACATAAATTTTGCTTGAATATATGAGCTATACTGTTGATTAATATTGACTATAATGCCGTATCAGTGTTCTTCAAGTTGCTTCTTTTGAAAAGATGATAGTGAAAGTTTTAAAAAGAAGATAGAAACCTAGGGTATTAGAGTGGGGTAAAGTGTATCTTGTTCTGTAAAGAGGTTTGCACTCACAAAAAAGTGGATTGATATTTTTTCTATTTGCATAAGATGCAGAATTGTGAATCTGTCAAACACATTGGGTGTAAATACTTCAAAATTACAGACTTTATACTGTTAGACTTGTTTTGTACCGATTATTACTTTCAGATTTCAAATAAACACTTTTTGTTTACTTTTACTTGAATAATAAAATAAATTGAATAACTTATTAACGCTTAATAAAAACGGAATGATCAAAGGAACACCACACTTGCAACAGGCACACTCTACACTCTACGCTGACTTGCTTAGTTAGATGAATTAACTATCGAAAGGGTATATACCACAGGAAAAATAAGGTTTTTAGACGACAACTGATGTATGTATTTACGTTAACAAAAGTTTGAGTAATACTTCGGAACTAGAATCAAAGATCCGTTTTGTTTATAAAATTTTTGCCCTCTAAAATATGGTAAAACAAATATCCCTCTTCCGAATCCTCCACTAGAAGTCATTTAAGTAATAATCTTTTACGTCTACTCAACTCAGTTCATTCTGTGAAACAAAATCTTCCTCTAGAACTATGTGACTACGAACAAAAACACGCGACTAGTGAAAAATCAACAAATCGCAGACGCTCCGAGCACAATGATAGCCAACGATTATCGTTCAGCGTTTAATCGTTCAACAATAATCGTTGAACGATCAACGCGCTAGGCGGAAACGAGGTAAAACGTACCTAAACCGAGGTAAACGTACCTAAAATCTATTTTTTTGCTTATTTTACCCGTAGTAATTATTAATCTAATTTCGCCTATAATTTTTATACTTATTACCAAATGATATTGATTAAATACTGTTGTGTCTTCGTATTACAATAATTATTATGTACGGTGTGATCTTGTTATGTTTAGCTTTTTTGACTTAACTGTTTTTTTTTTAATTAACAACTATTTATAAAAAATTTTTATATTTTATTATTGTCTTTCTATATAAATATATATATATACATATATAATATTGTACTTATTTAAAAAAATGAAAAACAGACACACAATTTTGTGTAACAGATTTTGAGATGCTCTGAATTTTTTGATAGTATTATTGTTAAGCTGAGCTTAAAATGACTGACGAATTTAATAAAAAAAATTGAAAATTATTATACACTGATTAAAACACTGTATAAATTATAAAAAAATAATAAAACTAAATAAACAATGTCTTGTGCTGCTGCGCCGCGCTGATGCCTTTAAACAAACTTTAAAAAAAACCTTGGTGCTTTAAAAAAATATTATTAACGAATATATTTTTAAAAAATTTTTATGTAATTTTTTTTTTTGGAATTTAATATAGTTTTTTATTGATAAATTTTGTACATATTGGAATTTTATAAAGCGGTACTTAATCGATCCTTAAATCGATGTTAGATTTGATACTTAATGGTTCAAATTGGAATTCAAAAAAGGTTTCTAATAAAAAATTAATTTCCATAAAATAACGAAACATTTTGTGTAGGATCCTTTCAAACTATAAAAACAGCAAAATTCTTCTGAAGGAAATTTATTCCCATAAATCCTCTTAAAGTTAGACTATTTCACTTAGCCCCAGCATTCAAAAATTAAGAAATAATCGAAAAAATGTAGAAATTCTCAAATTTGACACAGCCGGATACCCTGTTTGAGCAATCATTAAATATCCTTTCAATTGAGAACATAGAACTTAAAAATGTTTTAAAAAGGGATAACAAAATAATTTGATAATATGTTTAAATATGTTTCTATAGCTTTTCTATCCTTTTTCCTTCTAAGAACAATATATTTAAAAAAATGTTTTATCATTATCCATTTATAAAATTTTGGATTAAATATTTCCTAATAATACTTCTGAATAACTTCAATTATTCTTTTTCGTATAAATATTTTTCATCACGATTAAGAGGAACTTGGTAGAAGTAGTATTTTAGTAAATTTTTTGGGTTATTGCTGGGTTGAAGTTTAAAAAAAATTCCAGCCAATATGTTTAAAAGAATTTTTTCGATTATTTATAATCGATTTAGAAAGAAAACTTCAGAAAAATGTAAAGTATAACTTATTTAAGAAAAAAATCAAACCTAATTTTGTAAAAGTGAAAACAAAAATTGCTTCAACGAAATTTTTTTTTAATACCTAATTGTATATTTATATCTAAATAATATGAATAGTAATCATAATTAACTAATATACTTCGAAAGTATTTTTATATTCGATTATAAAAAAATGCAAAAACAAATTTTCTGAAGAAATACGAAAAAAAAAAAGTATGCTAAGAAAAATTGTTTCGACTCAATATTTTTTTATTCAATATGATGTAAAGCACTTGACATTGAATTGATGATGTTAAACATTTTGTATAAAAAATAATAATGCTTAACAAATACAAAAAAAAAAAAATATTTAGAAAATTTGTTTTATTTTTAGTTTCCTTTTTTTATTTTACAGGTGAGTTTTTTAATGCAAAATTTCTCCTATTGATGATGTTGAAAACTGTTTATAATTTTTACATGTTATGAATTTATAAATAGCTAAGATGTGCTAAAATTGTTAAATATATCCTGTTTGATAAAATTTGTTTATGTTATTGTTCGATTCGTACAAATAATACTAGTAATTATTTATTTCGGTAGGGCACTGTGTAGTGGAAAATTTTCAAATAAAGAAACATGTAAAGTCTATTAATTAAAACAGCACAAGTTTTCTTCTTATTATCTCAATTTTTTTATACTCGGTATATACAATTGGCTTCGTGTCCTTAACATAATGCAAAAAAACGCACCTTTGTAGCATGTATAGAAGTAAAGAAGGTATTTTTAGGGAGTTTTTCACAACTCCGGGGGGGGGGGGGGGTCGTTGGTAAAATTAAAGCTTTGCGATTTTTCCCGTTAGTTTGAAAATTGAATGAAAAATATTTTGTATAAATCAGTCAGTCAATTACACAAAGGGCTGTATATATTATAGACTCGCTTTGCTCGGGGTGGTCTTCGGCCTTGGCCTCGCTTCCTTTATATAATGCCCCCTACTAGCATGAATAGTAGTAAAAAAGGTAATTTTGAAGGGTTTTCTCTTTTCCGTGGGGGAGGGGTTCCGTTGGGAAAATTAAAGTTTTCCGGTTTTTCCCGTAAGTTTGAAGTTATTCCGCGGCGAATGAAAAAACCGCAGCTTTCTAGAATGGCTAGAAGTGGACTAGGTTTTGTATAGATCAGTCAGTCAGTCAATTACACAAAGGGTTGTATATATTATAACACACGCTCTGAAAATTTTTTTTCGATAACCAAATGAATAAAATTACATTCAATTTTGTGGCCAAGTGTACATAGGTAAAATCTGTATTAGGCACAATGACATTTACGAAACGCCTAAACTTTGGTAATGATCTTCCTAAATGGGATCCACTCTCGTTGACCGTCATTTAAATCTTATACACCCCCAGATTTTGTTTTAGCTAACGTGGACCCCTTGCAGGTCGGAGTTGACCCCTGGGCGTAAACTCTTGACACCCACAGGTGTCACTTTGGGAATCACTGATTTAATGAGATATTAATTATTTTCATTGATTCTCTTCATAAAAATTGATTAGTTTAAATTTGACACTGCCTTTCTCTTCTTGGAGATTTGCAATTTTTTTTTAAATTTGTTTTTTTTTCTTTGTATCCACATCATATCAGCTCGTTGTGTATATTCGAAAATCCCAGCAATTTTAAAAAGTATAATTTAGGAATAGTTATTTTGTTTCAAATTCCTTTGACAGATAAAATTTACTTAAATAACAAGGGAAATTGACAATTCGTTATAATGAATATAATTGAATTTAGAGGAATTATTTTACTATAATTTAGAAGATATATTTTATAGACAGCAGATAATCTAGAAATGGCAGTCCTCTTTCCTCAGCGTGGAAAAATATCATATTCTCTTTATGTAAATGCACAGTGTTCCATTAAGTAAATATTTGGGAATTTCCTCCACTTCTGTATACAATCTGACTAAAGTCGTTCTCAGTTCTCAGCAGTAAATTCCTGAGTCTGATGACAATGAAAATTAGTGAAATAATTTTTAAGACCTCAAAGGCAAGGTCACAGTTATTTGACCATCTAGAAACCTTAAAACATTTGTCGGAAGTACCTATTATATATATATATATATATATAAATATATATATATATATATATATATATATATATATATATGTAATATATATAAATAATTATATATATATATATATATATATATATCTTAAAAATTATTTCACTAATTTTCATTGTCTATGGTGGATTGGCACCGAAATGGAAAGGTCCTTACAGGGTGCTGAGATGTGTACCAGCTGGTGTCTATGTACTGGATACAGTGCCTCCCACGAGGATACATGGATGTCTCTTGAAGCCGGCCATTGCAAGGACCGCCGCCAATGGGAATCTGGGAAGATTGAGTGTGGGGAACGAGGTGTTCGGCCAACTACTTCCGGATCGATTGGGGGGTCAAAGGCATGGAGGTGAGGAAAGACGACGTGATGTATCAAGTGTGGACGAGCCAGAGGTCAGGAAATAGAACTAGGGTACAACTTGTGGCCCAGACGACCGGCAATTAAACCGTGAGCTCTAAAAATAGTTCTAGGTCAAAAAATTCGTCCATCTTTGAAATGTGAGAGAAAAATAAGAAAATGTGTGTTGAGGTCCAATGGGGGAGATTTTGTTGTAATGAAAATTAGTGAAATAATTTTTAAGACCTTAGCACACAATCTAATTACAAAAAGAAAATAATAAAGAAAATAGTTCTAGATCTAAAATTATTTTATTTCAAAAAAGATATAATTTATAATTTGGGTTACTAACTTTGTTGGGTTAAACAAAATTTGTTTTTTTATAAATGTTTTTTTGAATCGTCTAAACATTTGTTGCGACGGTATATAAAGCCGGTGCCTAACCCAATTTAAGTCAGTTCTTAAATTCAGTCCGAAAGGAACAGTAGTACGGTTTGAAGTTACCATTGTTGAATTAATCATTGTTATAAATTAGTATTGTTTGAATAAAAAAATTGTTGATGAAAATTAAACATTTTGTTTATTTTGTTTTTTGTTTTTTGTTTCGAGTATTTGAATCTGTATAGATTCGACAGTGCTCCTTTTTTTTAAAGTTAAAAAGAGAGCCAAGATACTACAGTGTATAGATCAGAGGTGGGCTCAGACAGCTCGTCTGAGCCTTACGGGCTCTCCATAAGCTGGGTGAGAGTAAGTATAGAAGGTATGTTTTGAAGCAAGACGGAACGATGTTTCAATACAGGTTGTCCTACCGATTACTACCCAATAATTTATTCAATCAATTTAGAAATAGTTTTATAAAATTGTTTATTGTTTATTGTTTAAATATTTTTTACAGTATGGAGAGATACACAAAAAACATAATAATAATAATAACAATAATAATAATAATAATAACAATAATAATAACATAATAACAATAATAATAACATAATAACATAATAACTAATAAATAATAACATAATAATTGATGGAAACCACGGGAAGACGGTAGGCGTCTTCCATCAGGAGAACGATAGGAATAGGTAGGGAGATGACATAAAGAGATAAAATGGAAAGGGATAAGTACAATATAAAATAATTAAGAAACAAACAAAAAATTATTCGTTTTCTATTATTATTCTTTGAATAATTTTGATAAATTTTCAATATCAGGAATATATGTATTTTGGGATATTCGCATTATATTTTCTAAATGTTTATCCGTAAGGGAATTTCGCGAATCTGATTTTATATGTTTCATATGTGAAAATCCCGATTCACATAGATAAGAAGATGCGAAACAACTACTAAGTTTTTTATATATTTTTAATAATTCCGGATATTTAAACGAAGATGGGTTTTCTGCGACGATTTCCCAAATACTTTTTGTGCTTGTGTTCATGGCTCCTAATAAATTATAATTTGTTGGAAGGGTAATCATTTCGTTTAATAACGCGCAATCATTGGAATCCGGAAAAAATTTGAGAAAAACTTCTATTAAAGTGGAAATTTTAAATTGTCTATTAAAAGGGGCCATTAAAAAATCACTCATTAGATTTATATTTTCAAAATCTTTAAATCGATTATTAAATTGTAAAATTACCGTTTCTAATAAACATTTATATTTTAAAAACAATTCAGTAAAATCACTCTTCACACATTTTTTCGCAATGTGTAATAGTTTAGGAAAATTATTTGGAATTTTTAAACCACCAAAAAAATTTACCGCCATCTCTAAAATTTTTTTCAATTCTATAATAGTTCTAACCGCGTCCCAAATATAAATATTTTTGCCCTGTAATTTTAAATTATGTAAATTAACTATTGAAGTTAAATCTACGAGAAAAGCTAAAGTTGCTGTAAAATCAAAGTCTCTTAGTTCAGGGCAAGGCTCACCGATTTCTTCATGAAATTTTACAATTACATCTAAATTTTCATAAAATCGTGCAAACATTTGTCCCTTACTAAGCCACCTAACTTGAGAATAATATTTTAATTCCCTAAATTCCGGATCGTTTTTTTTCGCGAATTCGTTAAATAAACGATGTTTCAACGCGCGCGTTTTAATCGAATTAATTTTTTTTATAACAATATTTTCAATTTCCGTAACTGAAAGGCTTTTCATGCATAATGCCTGCTGATGTATGATACAATGAAATGATAAAAGATTTTTTAATTCAGGGATTTTTTTAAAAAGTGCAATTAAACCGTTATTACAACCCGTTATATTACTTGCACCATCCGCGGTAAGTGAAACAAATTTTTCTAAAGGTAATGATTTTATTCGTGCAAGTACTCCGGCATAGAGATTTTCGGCGGTCGTTTCGCGATATAGGGAAATCATCGCAAAGAGTTCTTCTTTAACAAATAAATCATCGAAAACCATACGAATGTAAATTAACATTTGCGCAGTATTTGTTGCATCGGTCGATTCATCCAACTGCAATGAATAGCAATAACAAAACTTAATGTCTTCATTTAATTGACTTGTCATGTTATCATAAATTGCTTCTACTCGCCGTGATATTGTTCGACGAGAAATTGGGACTTCTTTAACGAATTGTTTACATTCTTCTTCAAGTTCGGTCCCACCGAACATTGAGTCCACATAGTCTTCCACTACCGTCTGCATAAAGTCACATTCACTAAATGGCTTTCGCGATTTCGCGATTCTATACGCTGTTTTGAAAGATAACGCGGTTTTTGTAAACTCATCCTTATTAATATATAATTTTTTGGCGGACGATGGTTCAAAATAATTTTTTTTTTAAACAGAAATTACGCGATCGCGTTCTGCTGTACCTATTTCGAATTTATCAAACTCGGCAGAATGTTTCACGGTATAATGACGTTGGAAATTACTTTTTTTTATATAAATAAAAGTTTTACCACAAAATAGGCAAATTAGCTCTTTATCAGTTTTCTTGTATATACCAAAATGATGCTCCCACTCGTTGATGCCAAAAACTATCCTCCTTTTCTTAGCAAACGGCGCCGCACCTCCACTGCTGAACTTATCCAAGACTGCTTGCGATGTCTTCTCCATTATTAAATTCACTACTTTTATTTTTTTTTAAAAACAAATTATGCGAAAAATAATTTCCACTACTACAAATAGTACTTTTCACTTTTTCAATTCAAAGTAGACTAACTCGAAGAACTCAAATTCCTACTTTATGTAAAACTTAACTTAATTCATCAAATTCCCATGACATTATACTGAGCATACTCCATACGAAGAAAAAATAATTAAATCAGGTAAATAATTCTTTATTAGTTCTCGGATATGAATAGTAAAATATTTAGACAAATTATTTGGAATTTCCAAAACTATAATTATATTTAAATTATCCTTTGCAAAAATTTCCCTCTTTTAGTTTTATTACAATGGTCCAGCGGTAAACTTAAAGGTTCAAAAGATATGTATTGAATGATGTATTGAATGAGTATGTATTGAATTGTATTATTTACTTTGTATAATAGTGACCATAAAAAAGATTTGGTATTATTATATTTTTTTCAGAAAATGTTTTAATTAAAAAAAGAAAATATTAATAATTGGTAGGTACCCTGTAGTAACTCTATCTCTCTTCCCTACCTCTCACTCAGAGCTTGGCCGAGTCAACTCCTGCTCACCTCTGGTATAGATTCGACAGTGCTCCTTTTTTTTAAGTTAAAAAGAGAGCCAAGATACTACGACAGTATAATAGCTGCTCCTTAAAAAGTGATGATATGGGATAAAGCAGAGGTGGGCAGGAGATGACTCGGCCAAGCTCTGAGTGAGAGGTAGGGAAGAGAGATAGAGTTAATACAGGGTAACCTACCAATTATTAATATTTTCTTTTTTTAATTAAAACATTTTCTGAAAAAAATATAATAATACCAAATCTTTTTTATGGTCACTATTATACAAAGTAAATAATACAAGCAATCATTCAATATATACTCTGGAATTTTGGGCTGGTAATTAGGGTCATTAAATGTACCTTTTTAGTATATATTTGTGTATGAATAAAATAAAAATATATAAAAAATATATATAAATCTTTTGAACCTTTAAGTTTACCGCTGGACCATTGTAATAAAAGAGGGAAATTTTTGCAAAGGATAATTTAAATAGAATTAAAGTTTTGGAAATTCCAAATGATTTGTCTAAATATTTTACTATTCATATCCGAGAACTAATAAAGAATTATTTACCTGATTTAATTATTTTTTCTTCGTATGGAGTATGCTCAGTATAGTGTCATGGGAATTTGATGAATTAAGTTAAATTTTACATAAAGTGGGAATTTGAGTTCTTCGAGTTAGTCTACTTTGAATTGAAAAAGTGAAAAGTACTATTTGTAGTGGAAATTATTTTTCGCATAATTTGTTTTTCAAAAAAAATAAAAGTAGTGAATTTAATAATGGAGAAGACATCGCAAGCAGTCTTGGATAAGTTCAGATTATTATTATTATTATTATTGTTATTATTATTATTATCATTATTGTTATTATTATTATTATTATGTTTTTTGGTGTATCTCTCCATACTGTAAAAGATATTATTTAAACAATAAATATTTTATAAAACTATTTCTAAATTGATTGAATAAATTATTGGGCAATAATCGGTAGAACAACCAGTATTGAAACATCGTTCCGTCTTGCTTCAAAACATACCTTCTTTACTTACTCTCACCCAGCTTATGGAGAGCTCGTAAGGCTCAGACGAGCTGTCTGTGCCCACCTCTGGGATAAAGGACCGAGCTAATTACCAAGTGTGAGTGAAATGAATATAAATTTCTTATGTAAATTTTTCCTTAGAAAATTAATGAGAGGTAAATTGATTAAATGTAAGAAAAAATTTGGTTGTAATTTATTTCGTAAGTTTTCTCTTAGTATGTTTTTAAAATTTTATAACGCGGCAAGTTTTAAAATATTTGAATCAAAAGAAAAATAAATTACTTTTTAAAGAGCAACTATTGCATTAAGGATTTTCCCGAAAAATTTGCCCTTTTTTTCCTTTTTTGTTCAGCCGCTTTTGGTATTCAAAAGGTCAAGTTCCTTAATGGGTAAAATCGGCCAAGGGGAAAGGGGGGTTTAGAGGAAGGGGGAAACACAAAATTTGGCCACACTAATCTATTTTATATAAGAGTAATAAAATTTTTTATAATTATGTATATATATAAGTAATATAAATATATTTATTTCTTTTTAGCGAATTTCCTCCAAAGGAAATGCAGCTATTGTTTGTACACAAAATTTGACTATCTTCCTTAATATTTGAAAAATCGAAAAATTTATCAGGAGTTAAGTTGTAGCTACTAAGTTTTACTGTAATTTTGTTTCTTATCATTTTTCTGTTACACTAATATTTACAGAAATATTTACAATTAAAGATTGCAAGTTAAAATTCTAAATATCTCTGTTCACATTAGAGTTTGAGAAAAATGATCAAGTAATGAATTGTAGCAAACTTGATTTTCTACAACTATACTCCTTATACATTTTTCGATTATTCTAATATTAAGAGAGATATTTAATATTTTGTGTTTGACACGAATACATAAAATATATTTTATTGTAAAAAATTTTGATTGTCGTTTCCATAGTAACTATAAACTATAATCATTATACCGTTTTTTTTTGCTATTAATAAATTTAATTTTTGCAAATACTAAAGTCATATCAGATATTATATTTCATTTTGATCACACTAAAATTATGACCGCTAGAGGGTGATTTATGTATTCTAAGGAAATTCGCTAAGTTGACGCAGCACCTGCGTAACGAATTTTTTACATTTATGTTTTTGATCGGATATAATTAACTGTGATAATTGCTTAAATATCCAGTATATATCAGTCCATGATCAATGCGTGAATTATTTATTTTATTTTTCTGGATATTTAAGCAATTATCTCAGTTAATTGTTATTTTTACTTATTTATTATTAGTTTTATTTCTAGAAACATTATAAGTGTTGTATTGAACCAAAGAATACTGTATATTTGTATTTTTAATTGAACATTACAAGTGGGGAAAGCTGAAAAACACGCGTGTTATAAGTTGAATGATTTAAATATCAATTGCAATTATTTAATAATTTTACGTTAATTATGTCAGGCATTCTACATTTAATCAAACTATTTTTATCTTGCGGTTTTAATGATTTTCTAATCCCAAACAAGGAAATAGTGGTTTTAAAATTAACATTTTTATTTTACATTCAAGGATAATTAAACACCGCCAAATTGAAATATTAATAATTTAAAAAAATCCTAAACTAAATTTAAGCAAATAAAAATTTGGACGCATATTTAGTTGATATAAATTTTCCAAATTGTATTTAATTGATTCTTTGTTTAAAGACATATCAATAGAAATACAATTTGAATTGAAAACGGACTCGGAAGTACCACCCAATTAACATTTATGACAAATACCACATGCGCACTAGTATTGTAGAATCATCGACTTTATCAGTTTTTATATCTTTTAATTTTTACAAATTTTATAGAATTTAGTGAACTTTTTTTAATTTAAATGTAAGTTTCAGTTATTAAATTTATTTAAAGTACAAGTAGAATCAAATCAATCATAAATATTTTGAAATTTATTGTTTGTATAATATTGTACTTTGTTATAAATAAAACCGGTAAAAAAATTATATTACCCCATACGTAGTTCATTATTTCGTTTTAGATAAAAGATGTCTGGAGAATCAGAAAAAATTGTCGATGAAGTATTAGACGAACATGAAGTTGACAGTTCATATAAACCACCTCCAGAAAAAACAATAGAAGAAATCTTAGCAGCCGATCAAGAGGATGAAAGTCTTCGAAAGTACAAAGAAGCTTTATTAGGTTCAGCTCAACAAGGGAAAATTATTGTAGGTGGGTATCAAACATGAAAAATTATGAAGATCATATTACTATATATCTAAAATATTTATAGAACCGGATGATCCACGAAAAGTGATTGTGAAAGGATTAGCTCTATGTGTGGAAGGACGCGATGATGTTGTTTTAGATCTTACTGGCGATTTATCGAAATTAAAGAAGCAAACGTTTACGATAAAGGAAGGTGTTAGCTATAAGATTCGTATAGATTTTATTGTACAAAGGGAAATTGTTCATGGACTGAAATATATACAAAAAACATACAAATTGGGTTTACCAGGTAATATAGATATTTACTTTGTATCATTTCAGAGAATTTCAACTTTTATTTCATATTTCATGCTATTTTAAACTAGGATTTTCTGATCCAGGTAGGTATTTCTTTCAGCAATCGCTTAAATACTCTAGGAAGCAATGCAATTCCCGAGTTATTTTATTTAAAAAAATGCAATTATTTCTCAAATTAAATCTTAGTCTTATTCTTATATCATATTTCTTGGTCTTTTTATATGATTTCAGACCATATCTCGTACAACACTCACCAAATCGAATTTAAATTAGCACAATTTCTGGGTTTTTAGATGCAATTCACCTTTGTAGTGAATTTCATCCAAAAACAAATTACTTTTCAATTTTACCATTTTTTTCAAACCACTTTTCTTTTTTCGAAATTGCACTAAGTGATTTGTGCCGAATCCATTCGGTTTTCGAAAAAATGTTTAGTATTTTTATGACGATCAACTTTTATTGGAAACTTTTTTACGAAAGCCAAATGGATTTGAAAAAAATCGACTGCAAACATTAAAAAAAAAGGCACCTAGGCAGTTATATTATCGATTTTATATTATTCATTATTCACTTTGTAGTTTTAATAATTTTCATGCAAAGCTTCAGTTTTTCTTCTTTTATCTTTTTCGTTTTTTATGAATAACATTTCTATATTATACAATTTTAACACAGTAATTTATAATTTTTAGTTGATAAAATGACACATATGGTTGGTTCCTATCCACCAAAAGATGGTTTACAATCATACACAACACCACCAGAAGATGCGCCAGCTGGTTTAATGACACGGGGCTCATATTCGGTACAATCATTGTTCACTGACGATGATAAACACGAGCATTTAAAATGGGAGTGGACATTCGAAATAAAGAAAGATTGGAAAGATTAAAGAAGTGAAAAAACAAACGCCGCGATGACATCTTATTATTTTCATTTTCTTGCAATTTGAATTCGATCATCATGTTAGTGAATTCATTGGTGCTACTTATAATTCGCACGTCGATAATTTCCATCTTTTTTTAAATTCATCTGTTTTAGATTCCTTCGTTTCTACAGTATTCTTATACAGTTTGTCTCATCGTTAAGTGTAGAGATATTTAATGAAATTCTATATAGTAGTGACAACTCCAAAACTAAGATAAACTTAATAGTTAGTTGATTAAAAATTAAATCATGTGTTATAGGAATTACTGCATATTTAACATATAAAATAAAAAATTGTGGGAGAAAATATGTCCCTTCTCACTCAAAATATTCGTCAATGTTAAAAATTCATTTATCAAATGATTTAAAATGCAATCTGTATTTCGTATTACAGTATTTCTCCCCACATGAGTACGATTTTTATACTTTATAACATATCTAAAATACATTAGGGTGTCTCGTGATCGTAAATTCTCAGATAATCGAGAGTCGTCTTGCTTGAGGCAAATGATATTAAGATTAAAATTGATCAAAATATATACTAGAAAATATTGAGGAAAAAAACTAAAGTTTTTTAAGCTAACAATGCCATAGATACTCTACAGATTTTAGTATAATTTTTCATTATATACTCGAATGCAATATATTTGAAACAGTAAATTACATTCTAAGTGTACTTCGACATTCTGTATAAGAATCTTAAATACTACATATTTTTAATTGACATTGTAAAAGTAATACATTTGTTCAAAACAATTATTTTTTGTGTCAGTATTTTTGTACTCATTTTCGGTGCGCGCGTATTAATTAAAAGAATTTTAAATTCAACATCGGTAAAAGTTTCTATAGGGAAAAAGTTGTTTTCACCTTGCAGGTTTTGTATGTACTTAAAATGATATAATACGATTTCAAAACTTAAATCATGATATATTTTATACATCTCTGGTACTGAATTCATTTTAATTAAGTGTGATAGCTTTGCAAATAAGAAAAATTGTAGAAGGCCATATAGTATGGTGATCATTCTACTAATTAAAAATATCTCTTTGGGATTAGTCTATACTCTTCAATAAAAATGCTAGTATTAAATAATTAGAAGATAATTCAAATTTCCCTATAGTTAATTTCAAAATGTTTTACTTTCAAACATCTTTTAAAAGCCATACACCCACCTCCAAAGACTTAATTTTTTTAAATACCTTAAATGTATTATTAAAATATATTTTTAACAACTTTTGTGCTTCAAAAAAGAAAAAAAAAGAATTTACTGCAAGTGCTTTCTCGTATTATTATTATTATTAAAATGAAAAATTGGAATAAGGTTTTGATAATACTTAGTTTTCCAATTATTTTTTCAGATAAAGTGTAACTCAATTGATATAATTGAAAATTAATATCTAGACTGAAAGGATATCTCTATTAAATAATGTATGATTGTACGATTCGTGCCTTTTTCAGTAAAAAAAGGCGTTTTATATACACACTTAACAAAAGAGAATAAAAAGATAAATACATATTATATTTCTAATAGTATTTAATATATTATATATTTCTGTATTATTTGCTAGTTTTTATGTACACTTTGCTATCAAACCTAATAAAAAATTTTAAAGTCTTCAATTTGTTTCATTTAATTGATAGGTTGACTTTAGTCCTTGACAAACGCTAACGGATATTTTATTAATACTCAAAAGTTGTAATTGTATAGAAAAATTTATGAATATATATACATTATATATATTATATATATATATATATATATATATATATATATATATATATATATAATTACATATATTAGGAACAAAAACATCCAATGGCTGTAATTAGGGAAGATGTCTACTGCCCCCCCCCCCCCCAATCCCAAAAAACGCTTTGTATCAATCGATGATATTACACAGCGTACCGTAAATAAAAATTATTGAAATCGTTATCTTCGTAAATTGTAAGAAAGATTGGGAGGGTTGGCTCTTATGTATATTCATAAAGATATAAATATTGACAATGAAAATAACATTAAAAATATAATAGGGAATATGCATGGAAATTTTTTTTCACTTGAATTAAAGCATGTTTACTTGACAAATATCAAGGTAAAATTACTTTTTAAATAACTTTAAAAATAAGCGAGATATGAATGATTGAAATTCCCGATTAGACAAAGAAGGTTATAGCCCTCTTGATATGTTATGTGACGTCATATTACACTTTCACCATTTAAAATACACGTAAAACTCCGTTTTTAGTATTTTTGCAAAAAAGAGACAGATAATAATCTTTAAAAGCTTATAGCTTCCTTGATATTTGTCGGATTTTATTTTCATTTTTAAATATTACAGTATTAACAGTATTTTCATATTCTGAAAATAAATGTGAAAAAAAATTTTCATGCATATTCCCTATTAACAAATTTTCTAAAGAATAATAACGAAAACTTGACTTTGTATTATAAAAATAAAGTATACTATTAATTTGTAATACCATAATATATATGGCTTATCATATTTGTTTATATGGCTATCCCCCCCCCCCCCCCCCCCGTGAAAAATTTCTGGATCCACCCCTGGTTGCATTCCAATTCGTTATATTCAACTTGAATACAAAAATTTTAAATACGACAATCTTAAGAAAAATCACCTAAATTTTCTACTGGACTTTATTACATCCACCTAATTTGGGAAAAATCCCCCTATTCCACTTATATTTTTCAACAGGTAAAAGTATTATTTTACTTGATCACAGTCGTATATATCCAGAACTTGTTGGTCCTACGTAAAATTTGTAAGGAACCTTTTTTGTGCAAAATTAACTAAGAAGTAAATTTGACACTGACTTCTAACGTAAATGGCCTTTATTCGAGAAAACCTAATTCTCTCGACTTGGAAAATTTTTTTTTAAATCTTACTTATCAATACATTACTTGTCGACGTAAACAACGTATTGGAAAACACATTTATTGCAACGTAACGAAAAACGTTTCTCTATTGTATATGTCGAGAGCTATTGGGACTTCGTGAATTTTGTATAAGGCCTTATTTGTGTAAAATTAGCTAAGAAATAAAGTTAAAAATGACCTCTGTTAACGTTAAACTAATAGTTTCCGAGATATTTGAGAAAAAACTTATTTTCAGGATTTTTGAACTTTTTTTGCACTTGCGATTATGTAATGGACTTTTTACTATGTTTTCATAGTGCCAAAACGAAGATTTTGGCTGAAAAATTTCCACGTTTATTTTTTAAGAGGTAAAAGTACTATTTGATTGGGTCACAAACGAAATGAAAAACGATACTTTTGTTCTGAAATGTAAGCAAAATAAAACAAATAACTCAGTGTAATCCCATAACATATCATTTATTAATTATCAAATTAAAAGTATAATATTACTGGATGGGATTGATTATTACAAACACTTAATTAATAATACTTATATTTTACAATTTTTTGCCGTATGTGTTGCTACATACTATTTTAAACGCTACAATTTACTAAAATTTGAGCAATAATTAAAAATTATACAACCTTATTATTGATGTGCTATGAAAAATATACTTTAAAGACGTAGATACTTATTGCACAAGTATCTGCTCAAGTAATACAGAAAGGAAAGCAGGAAATTTTATTACAAGTTATTATAGATCATCTCAGAATATATCTTGGAAATGATTGAAAAATTTGATACTTTCTATTCATCTTTCTGAAAAATTTTTGTTTACAAATCTGAGTGAGGTAGCAATAGTTAACGGCACTGAATTAATTCTCTTGATCTTTTCCAAAATATATTAGAGACCTGTGTACACCATAATAGAACTCAATTCGAATTCTTTAACAGGAATATTACTGAAAAGTTCGCATGGCTACAAAAGCAGCATTTTTCTTTCAAAATTTCATAGTTGATTTGTGTCGAATCCATTTGATTTTCGATAAAATTTTTTGCAGCAAAAGTTGTTGATATTTTTATGATGAACACCTTTGATTCGAGACATTTTTTCGAAAACCAAAACAAATGGGCTCAAATCAACTAATTTTGAAAAAAGTACGCAACTTTTGTGGCCATGTGTACCACCATGAACACACGTTTTAATAGACGATACAGTTTATTTAAAAAAGCTAAATAAGGGAGTGTTTTTGTAATTCTTTTTGGGTCAGAATTACTTATTCTGATATATAGTTAGAAAATATATAGAAAAGTAATTAAAAATATGTGTTTTAAATGAAATTTTTATAATATTATTTACAGAATAAAATACAATAAATATATCACCATTATTATTTTTACGCATTTTAAAAATAATACATTTAAAAAAAATAATCATTATAATTCTTATCATTAATATTCAGCATTTTAGTCTCAGTTCATTGTTTTTTGTAAGTTATTTACAATAAAGTGCACATGTTCCTAATAAATTAAATTTTTAATTCATCAATAAGGGCGAAAATTCTATCACCACAAGTGAAATATTCATTTTTGTAAAAATCGCGTCAAAAGTCGACCTATCATTTCAAAATTTTATAATTGATTTGTGTCTTATTTTTCCGAAAACCGAATCTATAAGACACAAATCAATTATAAAATTTTGACGCCATTCGTACATTGGATATGGATACAAATATATGTTAACTATTTTCAGTAAAATTACTAATTTTCCAGTAAAATTTGTTATACTTCTCGTTGATTTTAATTTATTTATTTGTGAGATAAACAATTTTTTTATCATTCATATTTGAAACCGATAAATAACTGTGATAAACATAAACATAGAGTAAGAAAATTGAAACTGTTTGGAGAATTCACTGATAATTCCAAGAGCTTTCTCGGTTAGTGGCCATCTACGTAATTATTGAATTTTTTCTTTTAATAACATGAATTAAAAATTTAACAAAAAAGGACTATCAAAAATTTTGTAAAGCATTACAGTAATTGTTGTAATAGTGTTTATAGTACATGAAAATACATTAATTTTATTGGTTCTACGGTAATAAAACAAATATTAGTGATTTAAAAATCATTATACATTCTACGTTTGAATAGGTTTTACATTACAAAATATGGTATTTTATTGAAAACTATATCTGTGTGATCACTTAAATATCTTGATACGGCCCCTAACGCCAGAAATTTTCTCGGAACATATCTACCGATAACGCAACACTGAGTACAACAGATAAGCAATGTAGTGTGTTCAAAAAAAATGGAGAACGTTTAAAACCCTATCAAAATAATTAAAGCATTAAATAGTAAATTAATATTTTTCAATAAATGCATATTTTCGAACAATCTGTATAATCATAAAATGTACAGTGATTTTTGAATCATATGTATTTCGTAAAACTGAAATATAATTTTGTGAATAAAAAAAATCACCAGTAGTAAAAAATGTCTTTGTTAGAAAAAAAAAACTATTATAACATAGTTCAATGCATAATCCAAAAACAAAAATCTTAACGTTCTATAAAAATTATTTCATACCATTAATAAATGACCAGTTTTTGAATTTATAAATTCTAAAATGATATACAATTGAATTGAAATACTATTTTGTACAAACTTAAAATTTTAGAATAATTATTCGGAAAAAAATATAAAATAACCTTAAAAATAACAATTTGTTGAATACTATATTATTAAATAAATATATCGAGTCCGGGCCTTATAATTTGTTTGTTGTACTTTATATGGAACAGCCTTCAACTTCATACAAGAACTGGAGATTTATGGTTTAGCAGAAAAATATGATTAAACTTGTATTTTTTTTTTTTAAATAAAATTAATAATTCAATTTTGGTACCCGATTTTGATATTTCAATTTAATTACAAATTTTAAATCTTGAGTTATTTAATTGTAATTAAATTAACAGCTATAGAAAAATAAATAACGGTGTTTAATAAAAAAAAATCAAGACTATTATTTTTGTTAAGTACGTAAATGAAAAAATAAATTTAGTGGCCATTGTAGTTCAAGATTTTTCAGAAAAACAAACAACACTAACCTTGATGACGTCTTTTTTTACATTCAAGTGGAGAATGGTTTCTTTAATTTTGAATATTTCTAAACAATAAGGTTTCATTGAAACATAACATTGTATTAAACAAATTATTAGACTTCGAAATAGATTCAAGGAATGTTTTGTGTACTTTCACATAAAAAGGCACAAAAAGTGACACCATACTCGGTAGTTAAAATGCAATCCCGCTTTTTAGATTGAAAATATAAGATATACACATCGTTACTAGGTTTGTAAATTTCTCATATATTTTTCGTATTCTTTCTTACCAAGCTGACTGATAAATATGGAATATCAAAAATTGTTTTAATAGTTCTCCTGATATTTTAAAACAGCCAGAATACCTTTTTCTGTATTATTTCCAATTAACAAATTAGTAAACATTTTTGTCAACCATGTTATTTCAACAGAAATTTCCCGTGCATTTAAGGCTTCTCTATTATTTCTAATTAGTAAATTAAAGACTTGTTTAAATTCCTAGAATTCCTGTATATACCCCGTAATGAGTAATACTTTAAAATAAATAAATATTTAAATACATATTTAAACAACGTTTAACTGTCATCCTTAACAGTTATTAACTTTTAAAATAATATTAGTTCACGTCAGTTCTATCAATAGAAACAATCATTTTGTGAAAAGTACAGTAACACCCCAAAAGAAAAATTTTACTTGCAGATCTTTTATGCTTTTTAGAAAAAAATGTTTCAAACAAAATAGTTGCTTAGTTTAAAGGGGGTAATAAATATAATGCAATAATTATAATTTTGTTCCATGCATCCGTGGTCGAATTGTTCAACCTATCTCTTAAACGGTGGAAGATAGGGAAAATCTTTAAATAAAAAAATGTTTATCTCATAAAACCAAACAACCTTTGTTTGAAACTTTTTTTCATACATCTCATATTTTTGGTGTAAATTTTTTATTTCGCCAGAAATATTAGTACTTAGACATTAGTAGTTAGTTTTTATGAGTTCTTATAAAAAAAAAAACTTTTGTTTGAAACTTTTTTTCATGCATCCAATATTTCTGGCAAAATACAAAATTTACGCTGTATTTACACCAAAACTATTGGATGTATGAAAAAAAGTTTCAAGCTAAAGTTGTTTGTTTTTATGAGATAAACATTTTTTGTACTTAAAGATTTTCCCGATTAAAAGATAAGTTATAATAGCTCTGAGTGACGGATGTATGAAACAAAATAATTATGGTATTATGTTGCCCCTTTAAACTAAGCAACTATTTTGTTTGAAACATTTTTTTCTAAAAATAATATTTAAAAAAAATGTTTAGGTAAAAAATTTTCAAAAGAACAAACGGCATATCTAAATGAAACCTTATGAAAATAAATCACTAATTTCACTTAAAAATAAGTTAAATCACATTTTTAAACTAAAACTGGATCTGTTTTTTTAAAAAGCTACTTATATTTTTCCTATAATTTTTAATACAAAATTATTTATAATTAGTAAATTAGCAAATATTATACAGCTATGTATATGTCGTAGTCTCATTACGGAATCTGTTTTTTCACGAAGATCTTAGGCATTTCATGAAACGTCGACGTATTGTATAAACATAAAATGTTACATATAGTGCCTGGGCGTTTCGTGAAAAGCCCATCACACTTCAACAGATAATGTCTAACATAATCTGCCTCAATTTATATTGTAGTCTCAACGCCAAGATCAAATTATAACTTGGGAAGTTGTATGCGAAATTTGTAAAATGGGTTTTACATTTCTCATGTGCAAGAAACAGGAAAATATGTCAATTCTGCAGTTCTGAAGAAATCATTCAATCTCAACAAAAATAATCATACGAATAGTTCAAAAACGTCAAGCCAATTTTTATTTAAATGAAATAAAATATTATTTGTTATTTAATATAGTAAAAATGTACTGAGTTTATTTTAATTTAATTTTGAATGAAACTTTTTATTTCAAACTAATACACAATATGCTTTCTTTTCTTTGACATTTCACGTAACACAATATGCCTTCTCTCTTGGGCACTTTACAAAGCTTCATCAATTAAACTATGGCAGATTATGTTAGACATTATCTGTCAAAGTATGATGGACTTTTTACGAAACGCCCAGGCACTACATGTAACATTTTATTTTTACACAATATGTCGACGTTTCATGAAATGCCGAGGATCTTCGTGAAGAAACAGATTCCGTAATGAGACTACGACACATATACGTCTACAGAAAATACAATTATTTTAAAAATTTAAGAACAAATTAAAATATTTTTTTTGTAAATTTACAATAATTATAATAATATAAAATACAATTAAGTTATATTTTAATAATAAAATAAATAAAGGCACCACAAAAGTATCTAATCGTTTTTCGTTTGTAATTAGAATCAGGGGGGAGAGATTATGTCTTGATTTTTGTTTCAGCTTATTAAATTAATATTAATCTACCTAAATTTTAGGAAGATATTCTTCTATATATATATATATATATATTTTATTATATCAATATGTTTACCATAATTTTCAATGTGATATCGTACTTTCTAAAGGTGTGTTGTTTTTTGGTGTGCTTGTTGTAATCCTGTTCAGTCGTCGATATCTAAATTTAATTTTATTAATTATTAAATGATTTTAAACTTTTGATAAATTTTTGCTCGTAGTGTAGCACATATGGGCGCATTCGCTGGGGAAATATTTACGGGAGGCGATTTTTTTTATCCGTATTCATAATCCAGTCAAAATAAACAAACATTGTAATTTCAGAAAAATTTGCAAATTTTTTTTTAGGTATAAGATATAGCTGAAAAAGCTTATTTCTTAATAAATTTATGTTTAATAACACATTGTTTTCTCTTTTCAACTTGTATATTTTTGTAATCTTTCTTTTTGATTTTTTAACTTTCTTTAAACAATAATAGCCCCAGGAATGTTAATAAAAAATAATAAACAATTTTATAGGAAAGAGTCCTGAATTCGATTAAAAAATTCGTCAGCCTTAAAAATTTCCTTAGTGAGAGCGCCCATATGTGATACGCACTATAATTAATGAAAATAATATACAATCTAAATATTGACCTAAGGAAAATGTTTCAATATCTATCCCTATTTATCAAGTTTGAATAGGAAGAAATCGAATTCAACAAACAAAAATTTGGTTCCACAAATACAAACTTACCTATTTTCTAAGTTTTGTGCATAATCTCGATTTCGTCCAGCAGCAACTTTTGCTTCTAAGGACTGAAATAAAATATAATAGAAATGCTTATAGAAATTATCATAAATACATCAATAGATCTTCCTATACTGTTTTCAAATATTAATTACAAAAAAAGAGAAATTAGCAGATGAAAATGTGTTAATGAAAAATAATTAAGAAGATTCAAAACAAAATAAAAAACTAAGCGTAAAATAAACAATAATATACAAAAATTTATGTAAACAACTGACCACACGTAACCATCTATATATTAGATACTATCATGAATCTAAAACTGTTGAAGATAAAGATTTCAAAGAATTTTGTCGGCTACAAACAGATTGTGTTTGGCATTCACAGCGTAAATTTCCGCACGTTCTGCATTTGAGATGTATCTGGAAATTAATGAGATCCACCAAAAAAAAAAAAAATTTCATGCCATTATTATCCAAATCAAATTTACACATTTGTGAGTTAAGAAAGCGACCACAAAAATTAAAAAAAAAAATGAACAAACGCAAAAGAGCACAGATGTTTGCATTGTAAATTTTGTAAAAAAATTATCATTAACGTTTTTTTATTTTTATTAAATAATGCTTACCCCCATTTTTCGTAGAATATCACCCACTAGATTTAGTGCTGATAGTCTCGCAGATGGTGTCATCGGTGATCCATTTACAGTAGGATCTCCTATAAATAAATTATTTCAATGTAAACTATAAGGGGAAGATTCGGAGTTCAAATTAATTATGCAGTTAACGTAAGAACGAATTAGGTAGATTAAATTGTAAGAAACTTACTCTTCGCAGGTGATGGTGGTCGACCGATAATACTAGTCGATTGATGTTCGGTTGACATTTCGGTAAGTAAACGATTTGAATCAATCGGTGGTTGTGGTGTATGCCCATTAGTTAATGCTCTTTCGTTATCTGGTATCGTGGTCCGATCTCTAACAAGCAACTCTTGTTTCAAATCTATGGAGAAAGATCAAAAATTTAACTTTGTACATTGAATAATTTGTTTTTAATTTTAAGGAAGTTGGGATTTATAGAGACGCCTGAGATTCGAAAGGAAACGCCCCATGTTAATGTATAGAGCATGTTAGTTATAACAAAGTTTACAAAAACAAAATTTGATATTAATTGCTAATTAAGAGTCAAAGACATTGGAAATTAAAAACATAAAAAATGAATGCTGTTCGATTTTAATTAATTTATATTTTATTCTATTTTATTTGATATGCGGTATGTTGTAATATCAACATACCGAATTTACAGTTGGTATAACTGAGCGACAAAGTAAGAAGTGTGTTTGTATTGATTTATTAATGTTAAATAATATGAAAATATTTTTGCGTTCATTAGAAAGTCATGGATGCCATGTGCAGTATACAGTTTAAAAACAATGTTGTTTGTTTTCATACTAAAATTTGTATACAATAATCCTTGCTTAAAAATAATTATAATTGTGCATATTCATACATTTTTATTTAAAAAAAAAAAAAAGCTGTATTCCTGATTTTGATGGCGTTTGGCACATATGACCGCTAACGTTACGTCTATATGTAAATAAAATTTCGTAATTTTCTGATCCCTATATCAATAATAAAAAATATTTATTCCTCATCATTTGGAGTATTTCCATTTGGCCTCATGTTAAAAGTGTTAAATTTGTTAATTTTTTCTGTGATAACTGTACACACAATCGTGTTTAAAATCTGCACTTGCATTACTAAAATGTTTATTTCTATCATATTTTTTTCTCGAAATTTTCTGATCGTAAACGAATTACGCCCCAACTCCTTTAAGGTATATCTTATTTTAAAGTATAATATTTCTCAGGCTGTAAGTTTGAAATAGCAATATCTTTTAAACTACAAAACATGAATCCTGACACACCATTGAAAGAACAAATATTATAAAAAGTATAACATATGTGCTCAGCGTGGAAAGAAATAAACATGTTTTAAAAGAAATAAAATTAGTATATTTGGCAGGGATTCTAGCCGAACCGAAATAGGGTTAAAACCGTTTAGTTTGCATAATCGTAACCGTTTTTGTTGAGTTTTGTAATAAATTCTTAACAAAAATTTCCTCTCTTATATTATGAGTGTTATGATAATGTATTCATATTATACCGAAGAAGTGTCGGCAATAATCAAAGTAAGGATATTTAACATTTCGTAAACACATTCGGTTTACTTAAAAGTATATATTTATATTTGTTTAAATACATTTTACCACTGCAAGCAATAAAACAAAAAACATTTTTAGAACTAAAATTCAGACATGGATCTGCATAGAGAAACACATGTGGTTTTACCATATGATCAGTAATATTACAATGAAATAAAGGACATGTATTTTGTAATTTTATATAGTCTGAATAGATTCTTCAATGAATTAGGACATACACACCCGTTCATAATAATTGAACCAGTTGAAACATTCGAATTGTTATTGTATGTAATATACATATATTTAATAATGTATACGCTTAGAATGTGACTTACTGATGGTTCAATTTTTATGAACGAAAGTGTACCATCGAAGTGCTGATTCAATAAATAATTAATAATCAAATTCACAAGACTTTTTATTAAACGATCGACGACTATTAAACCTCTAATTCCAATAGTTTAAAAAAACGATTATTTTATTCGAAAAAACTGTTTTTAACCGTTAAAATAATTTGTATGAGATAAAAGGTAAATTGGAATTTTTTGCGCGAATACTACTAATAACTAATTCCACAACGTCATTCAACGTCCAACAAACTCAATTATTGATTATTAACTATTAAGGCTAATTAAACGTTTGATTGAAATCCCAAATAATTGTCTTTTATAACGTAGGTTATAAAAGATAGAATAAATCGGGATATATTGGTATATTGCTACAAGTGCAAGCGGATAGAACGTTTATACAACACAAGACGCTTGCATACTAAAATTCTAGCTTTAGTAAAAGATCTCGATGCAAAATATTTGTCCCCATAGTGTTACCACTCAAAGAGTGAAAAAATTGGATTGGAATATGTAGCGAAATATTGGAACCAAGCTTTTTGGTCGATTTTGGAGTGGTTCTTTTTTCTGTCCATTTCAAGATCAGAACCTTTTATTTGGTACCTTATTCAAGTGTTTACCAGATGCAGAAATTTATTTATATAAATTTTTTCTGCCCTTTCAAGGAATTACAACAGACGTCTGTACTATTTACACTATTAGCCTTTAGCCAAATTAATAGTGCAGCTTAACCTATTCGCGATACACAATTTAAGACACGGCAGATTTTGCTTAACTGGCATTAAATTTAGGACCGTGCTAGTCGGACACAGGCGGGTCTCCAGTATGAGTTAAAATTTAGATTTAACTAACGTTCAAATATCGTGGCAAAAACTATTGAAATTAAATAAAGTAACTATTCTAATCGAGCACTTTAGTTTTTGCCGCAATATGTGAAATATACAGAACGCCTTTTAGTGCGAGCGCTCAAAAATACGCAAACCCGAACAACTCGGGATATGACCGATAAAAATATATTATGTCTTTAAACGCTTCACGCTGAAGGCACGCAA
Source organism: Nineta flava (assembly GCA_963920215.1). Taxonomy (NCBI): domain Eukaryota; kingdom Metazoa; phylum Arthropoda; class Insecta; order Neuroptera; family Chrysopidae; genus Nineta; species Nineta flava. Next base: position 46,395,579 of record OY986041.1, read on the forward strand.
GAGACCCGCGTGTGTCCTAATAGCCATATCGTTAAATTTAACAAATTTTAATTTTTTTCTATACTTCCATTTACCTCTAGTTTCGTCCATTAATCGTTGTAATTTAATTTTTAATTGTTCCTTTTCATCAACTTCAGATTCCAATAAAGCGTTACGTTCAATTGCTGTATTTAATGTAGTTTCAGCTGCAGCTATACTTTCAGCAACAACACGTTGTGCTCGTTCGAGGTCGTCATTTTTTTGTTCTAATTCTCGTATATATATTGTTGTTGTATGCCGTTCATTTTTCAACGATGTTATTTCTGATTGTAATGTTGTTATTTCCCGTGACGATTGTTCTAAACGCATCTAAAACAAAGATACCAAAATCAAATTGTTGTTACCAAATAATTATAATCAAATTCATTACTTGAAGAGATTCAATTTCTTTCTGCAATCTTTCACGTTCTTGCCTCAAATCTTTATTACTTTTCTCAGCATGTTCCAGTGATATTTCTAATTCTTTCTCAAGTTGTTGTGATTCTTCAGAAAAATCATTGAATTCTCGTTGCAATTCTTGTTTTCTAAAATTAAAAACAATATTAAAATTTTTATTAAAAAAATTTTTTATTAAACAAACGTACTCAAATAAATATAATTGTGCCAGATTTTTCCAATGATTTAACTCTTCTTCCATTGTATTAAAGGTAATCACATCGTCTGAATCCATTTTAATAAAAATATTTTTGTCAACTTTGATATTAACTGAAAACAAAGTCACATATTTATTAATTGATGTCAATTTATGAAATGGCAATGAAACGATGCGTCATACTGTAATTAAACAGTTACGTTATTTTTTAAATTTATTTTAATTAAATTTTTTTATTATTTACAATTAAAAATATAAATTTTTGTTGGATATTAAATAAATTTACCTTTGTTTTAAGAGTTTATTATCATAATCTATTTCGTAAAAATATCAATTTTTACGAATGCTAAATATCGAAAAAGAATATTTGCAGTTGTACCAACATATAATATTCAAAATAAAATAAAATAGTTTTCAATTGTCATGTATTGGAGGAACTGACCTCTATATATGTATGGATAGTTTTAATTGATAGCTGATACTATAGTCCGCCAATAGAGCTCAATTAAGTTAGCCTCTTCTAATATTTTTCTTCGATTTTTAGATTTTGAGTTTTATAAATTGTTTGTCCGTAATTGTATGCGTAAATTAATTATTTTTCCGGCTTTTGTTTATTTATAAAAAATTAAATAAAAATTTATCCTTTAGTTTTTATCCCAGTATTTATCCCAACTGCAAATTATAATGTCTTTTTAATATTATTAGACTTAAACTGTCAATTAACGTTTGTCCGATTATAAATTTCGTTTGTCTTATCATAATATAATTTTTATTTATTTTTGTATTTTTATTTTTTTAAACGTTTTTCTATAGTACACAACTTTTCTAACAAATTACTTGTAGTCTGTTGTTCTGTGGGTAAACTTTCCCACACATTAGTAAATTCCTGAAATTCAGGCCCAATTGTAGACAAAATTTGACCATGTAATTCCACTGGAATCTCGTTACCAACTTTACGTTTCTTTAGCTCACTATTCATATCGAAAAATAATTTTTCAACTTTAGCAACATATTGAGCCACATTGTCACTTTGTCTTTTTAATTGGAAAAATTCAACCATTAACAGGCTTAAACGCTGTACAGTTGATTGTTCATACACAGTCACTAGCTTATCCCAAATGTCTTTTGCATTCTTCAATGTCAACACTAAATTAGCCACATTATTTGACAAAGCGCCTGCAATAAATGACGCTGCTTTAGCGTTGTCCTTTTTCCATTAAATATAAGTTTCAGTCGAAACTTCTGGACATACTTTTGTACCATATATAATATCAGTTAAACCAAACTGCTGAAAATGTAGGGACATTTCCCACCTCCATTTAGCCCAATTGTCAGGCTCCATTAATTTTTCCACTTTCATTATAGGATCCATAATGTAAAAAAAATTGCTAACGTAATTTTTCAAATAATAATTGTATTTTTTTATATATTAATTTTTTAATTTTTTTTTTTGGTTAAATGACCTCTATTTGGCTTTCAAAAAAAAATATTCCAGAACAATCCATTTTCTGCAGCAAGCTTGCTGGGCCCATAACCTGTTGAATTTGATGATTGTTTGGATTCTTTAAATAAGATTTATTTAACCAAATCAATAAATTATTACAGAATTAAAATGAAAGAATTATGAATTACAGTTTGACTTGAAAAATATATAATAATAAGCACTTTTAATACGTGTATATCTAGTATGTCCTTTTAATCATTAGTTACCGGGCGTAGTTAATTAATGATTACTTCGATCATATAATTACACTTACAGTGAATAGCAGTCACCAAAATGTTAGTGTGGAACAGATACTCAACAATTTTAACTAAATATTTTTTATTATTTTCATATCAGTATTTAATTTAATTAATAAATTCAATGACAATGAAATGTGTCGGGTATACGCTATAGTCTTCTACAGTTTGTCATACGTAACCGTAAGGAATTTGGACAAACACTTGTATGTTGACACGAAAGTATACACAAATAAACAAATATTAAATAAAAATATCACTTCAACGAGAAGTTTATACTGTCTAATAAATATATAAAAAATATATATATATAAAAAAAAAAAAAATTAGAATAATATGAAAAAGTTGGCTGTCACATCACAATCGTCTTTGGTGTAGAGGATGCACACTGGACCGGTTATCCAAAGGCCCGAGGTTCGATTCCTGGTTGACGAGTTAATTTTTTCATATCATTATTTAATTTAATTAATAAATTCAATGACAATGAAATGTGTCGGGTATACGCTATAGTCTTCTACAGTTTGTCATACGTAACCGTAAGGAATTTGGACAAACACTTGTATGTTGACACGAAAGTATACACAAATAAACAAATATTAAATAAAAATATCACTTCAACGAGAAGTTTATACTGTCTAATAAATATATAAAAAATATATATATGTAAAAAAAAAAAAAATTAGAATAATATGAAAAAGTTGGCTGTCACATCACAATCGTCTTTGGTGTAGAGGATGCACACTGGACCGGTTATCCAGAGGCCCGAGGTTCGATTCCTGGTTGACGAGTTAATTTTTTCATATCAGTATTTAATTTAATTAATAAATATTTTTTATTATTTTAATTATTATGCTCTCAATACTTGTACTGAGCATGCTCTTATTTAATAGTAAAGACGTATACTCTCGTGCAATGAAATTGAACAGATCTGATCCGAATCAGTCTCTCACAATTTTGATTATTCTTGTAGTAAATGTTGTTTACTATACTTCCATTTCTTTTTTCACACTTAAAATATATACTAGTTATCCTTGTTTATAAATGAATAATTATACAGAGAGTTGCAAAAGTGAGGAGTTTTATGAAATGTATAAAAATTAACATTTCAGGTCAGTTCAATTTTATTGAACGGGAGTGTACATTTAAAATTTTTTAACTCAAAGTTAACCACTTTACCGCTTCTGGGAGCGGTTTGGCCTCACCCTACACTTCTGGGAACATTTTCTTTCAATTTCTATTTTCAATATGTAATACTACACCAATTTTCAGAACTATGATCGATCGTTTTTTTTTTAATCAAAATTGTACACGTTTGACCCCCCACCCACACTCTCCGCCTCACCTGAGACTTCTGCAAATTGTGGCTCTTGCTTTGACGATATCTTAGGAAACTTATGAGAAAAAATCACGACTATGTTTTATCAATTCACTTTTATGTAGCCAGCTCTTAGACCAAAAATAATCTAGGTGAATTTTAATGTGCTGAAAAGGGGGATTTCCATAGCTCTCTCCAGGAACCTTGGGCTGTGAACCATAAGATTCTTGGACTAGGAGATACTAGAGGACAAATTATTTACGATAAAACCTCGGAGAGACCAATAACTTGCATTTATGCAAGGTAAAACATCAATTTTTTGCCGCTGTTAGAGTTTTGTCAGAGAGATCTTACAGCGGTAAAAGTAAAATACAACATGGGGAACAAAACTGGAATGGTAATCATCGTTTCGGTCTAGCCACCTATGATGCATATACTCCACCACCATCAACAGAGATGGAAGACCTGATCCATATTGTGAGGCAAAAAAACACCAACTGATCATGGGATGCGATGTAAACGCTCACACACTGCATGGGGAAGTACAAACACAAATACAAGAGGTGAGTACCTCTTTGATTATATCATAGTTAACAACTTAGATATAGTTAATCAAGGCAACAAGCCGACTTTTATTAACAAAGTTCGGAAGGAAGTCATTGATGTAACACTGAGCACTAATGAAATAAGAGGAAAAATCAAGAAATGGCTAGTATCCGATGAACCATCTGCATCGGATCACAGACAAATCTTTTATAATGTGGAGGTGGGAACGAACCAATGTAATATACACTATCGGGATCCGAGGAGAACAAATTGGGACGAATATAATTCGACACTACCGGACATTGAGCTTACTGCAACTGAGCTTCAGCATGCAATAATTAACTCCTTCCAAAAAAACTGCGTGGAGGTCTCAAAAGACATCAGCAAGTCAACTTGTTGGTGGAATGATGGCCTAAGGAGCCAGAGATGAAAGGTTCACCATTATTTAACAGAGCAAGGAGGATAGGGAACTGAGATGATTACCATGAAGCCCTTACCGAATACAAAAGCTCTCTGAAGAAAGCCAAAATGGACCCATGGAGGAAGCTCTGTCAAGATGTTGAAAACACATCTGAAGGAGCAAGACTCCATCGTATCCTAGAGAAGAAACCAGCTGACACCATCGGGTCACATCGTAAACCCGATGGTGAGTATACTAGCTCCGCGAAGGATACATTCGAGACACTGATCCGGATTCATTTTCCGGATTCGGTGGCAGTGGACGGTGAAAATCCCTCTCAAAAGCAGCTTTACCAGGGTCTCCCACCGACAGGCGAGGATTGGAGAAGAGCGGCGATTGCCATTAACCGCTCAAAGATCGAATGGGCAATAAACTCATTCGTACCCTACAAAGCACCAGGACCAGATGGCATATAGTGCTTTTACAAAAAGGAGCAGAGCATCTTTTAAGTCTGCTTGGTTATATATTCAGGGCAAGCCTGGCCACGGGTTTATTCCAACAGTATGGAAGCTAGTAAGAGTGACCTTCTTGCCAAAACCGCGGAGGCATGGCAAAGTCACTCCATGGGAAAGGACTTTAGACCAATTAGTCTGTCATCGTTTCTACTGAAAACGATGGAACGACTAATAGGATTTCATTTGGCTCAGGGGGCATTGTCAAGAAATCCGCTTCATGCCAACCAACACGCGTATCAAGTGGGAAAATCCTGTGAATCAGCTCTCCACACCCTAATATACAGGATTGAGGAGGAATTCGCAAGGAAATAAACCACCTTGTGCATTTTTCTTGACATAGAGGGGCATTTGACAATACCTCTTACAATTCTATGGTTGATTCTGCAAGTCGGTACGGAGTAGAAGACACCTTTTACAGGTGGATAAACTCTATGCTGATAGGAAGAAGAATACAAACTTCCTTTCTTGGAGAGTCTGTCACTGTGAAAGCTACAAAAGGATGTCCTCAGGGTGGTGTCTTATCCCCTCTCCTGTGGAGCCTGACAGTGAATAGCTTACTGGTGAACATCAACCAAAAATGATATTATACATAGGTATACGCGGACGTGGACACAATCTCCGTGCTTATGCAAAACGCTCTAAGATTCGCACAGGAATGGTGTATCAATCAGGGATTGAAAATAAACCCTGGTAAGATCACACTAATTCCATTCACACGAAAAAGGAAAGTGGATAACATAAAACTGGATTAATAAAAATCAGGTTGGACATGCAAGGATCGTGGGAACATCAATTATCTCAGACCCCGTCTTTGAAATGGGCACAGATATACTTCCCAAGACATACTCCTTCTCAAAACCTTTCACTGTAGTCTGTGATAGGGCCATGTGGTCGGAAGGAGAACCACCCTATCTCAAAAAAGGAATCGTCTGGTATACAGACGGATCCAAAACTGAAGAAGGGACCGGGGCGGGAATCTACGGTGAGAGACCTAATGCAAATATAAGCCTCAACTTGGGGAAATATGCCACGGTCTTCCAAGCGGAAGTCTACGCCATACTGGCTTGCGTCCGTGAGAACCTACATAGGGGCTACATAAACCAGAACGTATGTATTCTTTCGGACGGTCAAGCTGCTTTAAAAGCCTTGTGTGGAACTGAGGTCACCTCAAGGGTAGTCTAGGATTGTCTGGAGGAACTTCTGAAACTGGCAAAACGGGACAATGTTAAATTAATCTGGGTGCCGGGTCACAGTGGTTTCGAAGGACACGAAAAACCTTAGCAAAGAAGGGAGTCGGATTGCCCTTCATAGGCCCAGTGCCTATTTTAGGAATTCCAAGGACTGCATATAAACAGGTTATCAACGAGTGGTCAAATGCTAAACACCGTGATCACTGGAAAAAAGTACAGCGGCAAGAGCTCGGGAAGGTACTGCTTCAGAGTGCAACAAAGAGGCTATCTCTCGATGCACTGAAACTGTACACGATGCAACTGCAGAGGATAACCGGATTCATTACCGGACATTATCCCCTGCGGAAGCATCTACACACAATGGGACTCCCTAACGGGTCCATTGTGTGCAGATTGTATGGCGAGGAGGAAGAAACATCTAGCCACATTATCTTTGACTGCGATCCTCTAGGTTACTCGGTAGAATATTCGGTGCATCTCACCCTGAATATTTGAACCTTCAGGAAGACCTGATAAGCAAGCTCTAGGCTCCAGCTATTGCCAACATATGGGAGAGTGAATCTCGTCGGACTGAAGTAGAGGGGGGAGCACAATGGACCATAAGGTCAAAGTGCAATAGTTTTTAGACCCCAATATAAATCAATCAAATACAATTTAATTTATCCCTGAAAAAATGTATTTCTATCAAATTTCTTTGCGTCGGTCGATTTAAAGCTAAATATTACACGCGTCTTTCTTGATATTTTGAGCCTAAACGTATTTTAATACACGTTATACGACAAATCAAATTTTGGATATACGTTATATAGAGGTTAGTGGTATAGAGTTATATCATAATTCATAGATGAAAATCCTCTATATCCGAGTAAACTATTCTCTATGAATAAAAAGTTGTAGAATAAAATTCAATAAAAAGATACACAAAATGGAATTATCTATTTTATAATGCAATACACAAATTTCACGAATTCAATTATAAAAGTGTTTAATTAATTAATTATAAAATATAAACATTAGTGAAAAGTAATTTAGATTGATTAATAAAATATAATTGAAGTGAAATAAATAAATTATTAGAATAAATAGAATTTCAAGCCGGTATTTCCTTCAACCACAAATTGAACCAAGGATATTATTATAGACTTGCAATTTGTTGTTGAAAATCGTGGTTATTTTGAATCAATTTCGACGTATGTTGTAAGAGGGTATGAATTCGAACTTGTATATTGATTATGTCTGTACATTATAAGTTTAAATCATCACTTGATTATGATACCGTCACCTTTGATGGACTTCATATTTCGGTTGGTGATTTAAAAAAAGCTATCGTACAACAGAAACGTATTGGAAAAAATACCGATTTTGATTTGCAAGTGACAAACGCTCAAACTAAGGAAGGTAAGTAATTTTGTTATAAATTTTCAAAGTAGTTGGATACACTTGACACTACTAATAAGTAATTTTTGTTCATCCGATTTAGTTTGTAACGACTAACCTGCCTTAGCATTAAAAAAGAAAATTTGGGAAATATACGATAATTTTTTTAGCAGCTGGAATTTTTTGTTATTAAGATATTTACTAATTTACTAAACCCATCCTAATTACTTAATTGTTTAAGATGAATTAGTTGATACCATATCTGGTTTGGGTTACTTAAAAACTCGGTTATTAATAGAATGTCGAAAAAGCAACAAAATGAAACATACATCTATAAAAATCACCTGAACAAATTATGTATGAAACAGTTTTCACAAAACATAGACGATGTGAAAAATAAACAGTAAAGACTACTTCATACTATAAAACCCGTGAACTGCACCTGTGTATTTTGAGTATCAATCTTATTGCGCTTTGATTTTTAATTATTTTCAGTTCAGGTTTTCCGAATATGAAAATTATCGAAGTCCGACTTAAGGGAGCTCTACTGTAATCAAAAAAGTGTTTTCTGGCTATGATTAAATAGTAGGATACCGGAAAAAGAGTATTTTCATAGTGGATAACAAATTTAGTGGCACAATTATCGTTTTTAGGCACCGAGTTTTGACAAAGGAATTTAATAAAACTTGGCGAGATAAAATAAATGAAAATTTTCCAATTAATCTTTAAAAATCAACGTGAAATGAACTCATAGAAAGAACTATACCCGTTGAAAGTAAACGTTATAATTTAAAAAAACGGAGTGCCCGTAGTTTTCGTTACCTATCTCTAAATCTTGCGTTCAAGGGATTACCTTTTATCATAGAGATTTTGGATAGTTAATTATATTAGATAGTAGCCAATAATATTGTTCTTACCATTATAGATAATTTTATTTTATGAAATAACGTAGTAAACGTCAAAAACATATAGGAGATTTTAAGCCCGGTATCACTGGGCATACTGTATATGTAATTCTGTTGATTTTTGTTTATTAAAAGGCTATTTTTGGAATATAAATAAGGAAATTATTAATTTACAAATCTTAAACCTTTTTCCTCAATGAAACAGAAGTTCTAATAAAAAATTTATTTTAATATTTCCCAAAACAATAGTTTATCAAGATGAGAATGCTTTAATACCAAAAAATACCTCATTGATAATTGCACGAGTGCCTCTTGCCGCCCAATCTAATAAAGGACGTGCTTGGAATGAGACATCAGCATCTGGTTTTCCACAACGTGGAAATGAAGATAGTAATACACCTGCATTAAGTAAAGCCGTTGATTTATCACGGCTCGATGCATCCGAAGATGATAAAATTCGGGCTATGATGACCCAATCGACATTAGATTATGATCCAAGCAAGTAAGTTTATCAATCGGTTTTTAAGAATAAATTCAAGTCGTAAATTCTTTTATTTGTTTACGACTTAACTTTTTGGATCATTTGCATTTGCTCCAATAATATAATTTTCAAAAACATTTTTGACGCTTTCATTTTTGTATTTCATGCCTGCTTTTAAAATTAGGTTTAAGAATAAGTAAGTATTAGTTTTAAAATGTGTTATCATCCATTAAGATTTTTTTTTAAATGAAAACAATATACTTTATAGTTATATGAAAATTCGTGGAGCTAATCAAATGGGTGAAGTTCCTGCAAATTATCGATGTTATAAATGCCATCAACCTGGTCATTGGATTAAAAATTGTCCACTTGGATTAAGCCAGGTTAGATTAATTTTTTATGTCTTTTGCGCCTTTATTTAGGTCTTCTGTTTCATTGATTTATTGTTCTACAACATTGGGTGCTTTGTAATTTTAAGAAATTTTTTTATTTGAAACTTTTATTTTAATAATTGTAACATATTAGTTTTCGTAGATTTACTAACTATAAAAAGGTGATTTTAAAGTGTATCTAGTAGAAAAAGATCGAACATTTTCTTCAAAGTTTTGAATAGCCTAAATAAATTGTTAAAAAAGAGCAAAATATACGTTTTTATTGAAAAAAAAATTGATTAAAATAGTAATATTTTACATATTTGTTTCTCTTAACGGGATATTAACGATAGACCATTTTTGTGAAATTTAATCGTATATAAAATTATCGATATTTATGATATTTCGATCATAACTACAATTCCAAAATGCAAATCAAACTGCAGAATATTCCGTTTTAATACGTGTCTCCATAGGCAAACTTGTGAAAATTAACGGCTTTTCTGCTACGAGTATCTTTATTCATCGATTTCGGGAAATTAAAAAAAATCAATTAAATGGGTCTTTTTTCGAAATGCAATGTCAGTTTTTTCGAATGAATATGTATGATTCATTCGATAAGAAAACTTCGCTTACGATTTGAAACTGCTATTTGGAATATTTAAGCATTCCTTCCCTGCAAAATTCATGAAATGTACATAATTTTTAAAAGCCAAAAAGTCAACAATTATTAAATTATTTAGACTACATGATTTTACAAAGTCCTGAAATTTTTGAGAAAGATTCTAAGTATTCCCAAAACATTCTTCTGTGCTATGATATTTGAATCATTCTCACATATTACAAATGGTTAGTAATCGACACGATATTAATCGAAAAGTGACATTTTCAGTCTTTCTATGTCGGCAAAACCACTATTATCATGTTCTCAAGGACAGTTGTGAGTGTGGACGATTAATTACGCATACAAGAGAAAAAAAATCTGCTTAAACGATTGTGTTTTAAATTATTTAATTTTTATTTTCTCTGTTAAAAAGAGTACATTTGGTTCCATAAGCAAAAAGAAAGACCTATTTTAAGTTTATAAACCTATATTTTGTCAGTTATAAAATCTCACTTGAAAACATATATTTTGCGTTTGATTTCTGAAGTCGAAAGATTCAAATGAAATGAATATTTTAATTTTGTATAATAATTTAATAGGAACCTGTTGAAATTAAAAAGAGTACTGGTATACCTAGAAGTTTTATGGTACCCGTTGAGGGTCCAATGGTACCTGGTGCAATGATGACTCCAACTGGACAATATGCAGTACCTGCACTTGATCAGTAGGTTGATTAACTTTGTGTCATACGATCATCGGAAGCTAGTAATCTAATAATTTAACTCATATTTACAGTCAAGCATACAATAGTGATGGCGGAGGACGAGGAGGCGTTGAAACTGAACAACAACGACCTGATATACCTGAAGATTTAGTATGTAGTATTTGTAAAGATTTATTAACTGATGCTGTAATGATACCATGTTGTGGTAATTCATTTTGCGATGAATGTACGTAACTATAAATATTTGGCAATTTGAATCTTAAATTGTACCAAATGATCATTTATTTCGTTCCAGGTATTCGTACAACATTACTCGAATCTGAAGATCATGAATGTCCTGATTGTCATGAAAAAGACATATCACCGTGTACATTAATTCCAAATCGATTTTTAAGAAATTCTGTATCGAATTTTAAAAATGAGACGGGGTATCGTAAACGAGCACAATATCGACATGTAATACAAGCAAAAACTCAAGTTGAAAGTACAACTGAAGAAAAACCACAGAAAATTGAATTACCTGATTTTGTACCGCCACCGTAAGTAGACATTTTTGTTATACAATAAAATTGAACTGATTAAAATAAGCCATACCTATTTTGGTCAAACTAAAATTATAAAAATTGTGGTGTTGTGTTTGCCTAAGCCAATACTCATACGCACCTTTTATGGCGATTGTTTGTTGATGCTCTATGCTTCACTTAAGAGTTCAAGAACTAATTATTATTATACACAGATTAGAAAAGTATTTGATTGAGTATAATATAAATTTTATTAAATTTACAGAGATGATTCAAATGGGGCCGGACAAAAATTAGATCAAAAACCAATTATATCCGAGGCAGATAGTACTGAACAATCTTTAAAACAAAAAACTTTAACAAATAATGATAATTCTACGAGAAGTAAAACACGGGAAAAAGATGATATTTCTAGACCTACAGCCGATCCTACGAAAGCTATAAAACCAGATGCACCAACAAAAATAGTACATCGAACTGAAACACCTTCGTATCCACAAGTAACTGTAAATATGATGACTGGTGAAGTTCAACCAAAAGTGACGTCATCACAGCCTGTGCAAGAATTAAAACAAACCGAGTTGTCCAGGTCGCAATATCGACCTCCAGTAGCTGCTACTGCTTCAGGACATTCTCAACCAACAGCACCATTACAACAATCGACTTATACACAAAATGAAGAACGTTCTGCAACACCAACAATTGATGAACAACCTGGTGTTAGTGTTCCACCACCAACAGCTCCTGCAACAACACATACAATACCCGCATATCCACCGGGTGACACTCCACCATTTATGTCTCCACCTGAACAAAATTTAATGCCTGGTGGTCAACCTCCACCAGGTGTTGCACCAAATATACGACCACCAATGATTGCACCACCGCCTCAACATACAACATACCCACCTCCAAGTGGATATCCACCACAACAAGGTCCACCACCATATTCACAACCGTATCCGGGTCCACCGAATGTTCGAAGACCTCCACCACCTACAGGACCTGATTTTAATAATCATACAAGGTATTATCTAGTTTTATTTTACTTCAACCGATATATCCGGAAGTCCAACGTTCGGAAATTATATGTGTTTTTAAAAAACCTTTCTAAATACGATTACCCTTATCGTTTTTTATTTGATTGGCTTGCTTTAAAAATATTTACTTCTAGTAGAAGTGTTAGAAACAGAGATGTTACGGATGTGGGTTTTTGGACGTCCAAATTTTTATAAATTTACTAAGAAGGGATTATAATTTATTATCACTTATATTGAAAAAGTGTTTATATTCATAACTTTTTATGATAATCTACTAAAATTGCAGTCAAATATAAGCAGTCTAACCCACACCCGCATCCGCTAAACTTCGCGATTGCCGATTTTCATTTGACCCGCGGATGCAAATGTTAAAACTGACATGAATGCTCCACGTTTGCGGTATGCCAATGCACACGCGTGTGCAATATTCCTGCTTATAAATACAAATGTAAAGTGTAATAAAAAACATTACAATAAGGAAAAATTTGGTATATCTCTCTTAATATTGGAAAAATGGAAAAATATATTAGAAGTAAAGTTATAGAAAATTAATTTAATAATAATTTAGTTTCTTATCATTTTTCTGCAACTCTAATATTTACAGAGTTTTAAAATAAATGGTCCAGTAATGAATTGTAGCAAAATTGATTTTTTACAATTTTACTCCTTATACATTTTTTGATTTTTCTAATATTAAGAGAGATATTTTATATTTTGTGGTTTCTACTTTCACTATGCCCACTTTTCCTTCGACCTATGCCATTTATTAACAAACTTGGCTTGCAAATATCAAAATCATTTCAGGTACGACATTTCATTTCTAGAGAGTATAGTAAGATATTGAAAAAAGTGGCCATGAACATTAATTAATAAGATGAAAGGATCTATTTCTGAGAAGTGACTATTGTAAGAAAATTCGCTAAGTTGACGCAGCTTCTGCGTAACGAATTTTTTTTTAAATTATGTTTTTAATAAATTATGTAATGTACAATTTTGTTTCGAGTATTATTGTGGTATAAATTTTATTATTTTGAAAAACTTGAAATTGTTTGTTAATAAATACGATTAATACTATTTTCAGAGGGTATTTACCAAGAATGCCTTACGATCAAGTACGTCCACCGCCAATTGGTCCATATGATGGACCCAGACAACCGCCACCACATTATCAACCAGGTTATCCTCCACGACCCGGTGGTCCACCACTTGGCCCCCGACCGCCATATGGACCACCTCATGTACGAAATCCACCACCGGGAATTCGTCCACCCCATCATACAACTGGGTAAGTATAACAAAATACAACAATTATTTTAAGAAAAAAATTAATTTTTGTTTATTTGATTAGAGTTATTGACGATCCTCTGGCTGCATTCGAACGGATGTTACGTGAAAAAGATGAACGAGATAGACGTGTACGCGAATCACGACGTTCTAGGAGTCGTAGTTATTCACCACGTAGTCGACGAACACGTAGTAGCAGTCGTAGCCGTAGTTATTCGCCACGTAGTCGAAGTCCTCGTTCACGTTCACCACCGCCGCCGAAAAAGTTGCGCAATCGTTCAAGAACACCACGCACTGTATCACGTTCCAGATCACGTTCACGTGGTGGTCCTGTGTTACGGCGGTCACGTACGCCTAGATCACGTGATCGATCATTTTCAATTAGCAGGTATGTACTTTATTGCAAATTGTATTAAAATATAATTTTCGTTATTTAATTAAACTTTAGCGAGACTACTGTGGCATAATACTTAGGAAAACTTTCAGATCACGGTCATATTCGAGAACACCTAGTCCCAGGGAGTATTCACCACGGCGAAGACCTGTTTCACGTGGGCGGTATCGTTCACCTCCACCGAAAAGTACACCTCCAAGGTAATTATTTTTCATTTTATTTATTAACAATATTTTTTTTTGAGGATGTTATTGATGTTTTATAAACAATAAAAATTTGTTGATTCAGAGATTTCGTTGTAAAAAATGTAAAATATTATTTAAGGACGTTCCAGCACTGTGGTATATAATCAGGACAAAAAACCGGTTTGATTTTATTATAGCACAAATTCATAAACACACATATACAACACATAGACAAAAACACTGTTCACATATACAAAATAATGTTATTTTGAAGAAAAGAAATAATTTTAAACTTTTATATTTCGAAAACAAAACGGTAAAAACACACGATTTAAAAAAAAAATTTATATAATAAATATTTAGCTTTACCCTCCTAGTTTTTTTTAAATTCTGTCGAGTATTTTTTCTAATACAACAGATAATAGTTGGGCGGGCATGAAGTTTTACATGCTTTTAATGAAAGAGAGAGAATGATAACTTTGATATTAATTATCTCGCGTTCTAAATGGTCAAAAATTCTGAAACGGGATTTATTAGAAAACGTTATTTTTAGCCTGTGAAAAAAAAATGAGCAAAATCTGTTGAAAAGTGGTGGTATGCTGGAACATCCTTAAATATGTGTGTAGTCACATGTTATCGTGATAATAATGTTTCGATTTTTTTTGTTCTCTTCGAATGGCTTACTATTTTAAACAGCGAAGAAACGGGTTCAATTTGTTCATTCAGATAGATTTTAAACATGACCTTACTATTTAGCTCTAGAATATGTACACAAAATTTCAGCTCGTTATATCTTTTCGTTTTTGAGTTATCGTGTCTATGGACGTGTCTACAGACTGACATGCAGAAATATGGACTAATTAGGTCATGTTATGGACACCTATACCAAAAATTTTTTTCTTCGCTCAATATTTTCAACTATTACAAAGCCGAGACTAAACTTAATATAGGGTTATAAATCTGTATGGGATACGAGAAATTATTTTATACTTTTTAGTCCGTTTTAAAAACGTGGTAGAGTAAAAATTTATTTTTTAATTTAATATTTTAAGACTAAAAACCTCAATGTAATTTCCCACCGCTTTCATTACTTCAAATTTTTATCGAGAGACTCCCACTAAATTTCTAAAATTAAATTTATAATATTTTTATTTCAATATTAAAAGAAAATAATGCCAGATCCTTGCATTTTGTCGTCTAGTTTTGAGCTATGTTTAAAGTTTAAAGTCTCTAGCTCATCAGGAAGTTTAAAATCGATTGGAAAATTTGTACCGAACAGACAAGAAAGCGAGTTGATAAAAACATGTTAAAATATAATTAACATACTTGACTGTGCCACCGTACTTTATCCATTTAGGCTAGCGTGTGACTATATTTAATTGGAGTTGAAAAGATCTTTAAAAAATTACATTCATTAATATATTTTTTTACTTAATCAATTTAGCTTATCAATAAACAAAAAATGTAATAATTGATTGAGATAACTGTTTAAAATACTACTTCTTTCCTCTTCTAGATACAGATATCCTGATAGACGTGGTATACAAAATGATCGTGACCGTGGTTTCAATCCACCACCTAGAGAACGTGAATATACTGGCTATTATGATAGTGGACAACCACCCATTGATTATGCAGATCGTGGTCGAATAAATGATCGTGATAAAGATTATGATCGTGAAACACGTGGAGGTCCAATTGACCATCGTGATAATCGTAATAGACGAGGTGGTATGGGTTCAACTCGTGGAGGACCACCTCGGGGACCAACTGGTAGTCGTTATTTACCATCTCCTATGCGCAAAGAATATCCATTGGTGCCACAAAATCAACCAACATATTATTCTGTCCAGGAGCATGCAGTTTATCATCACTCCAACAACCCACCAAACAGGTATTTATTGTATTGTTGTTTCTCGTATTTAATCTTTTGATTTTATAATTTTTTTTTGTCTATCGAAATTTCGAATTTATATTTCGGAGTATAAATATGTATTTATATATTCGAAGTATTCAGTTTTTATTGTTATTTTTATAGCAAACATTTAGAATACTTGTATTTGTAAATAACACTAGTGATTTTTTTCCTATAAAATATATTTTTTGAATATAATTTATTGTAAAGTTTTATTTTGTGAAATTATTAGATGTAAAGAAATGATATTAACTATGTTCCAACGATCAATTCTGAAATATAGTTGTGGAGTATTCTTTAAGTTTTGAGCAAGTAAAACAACAATTTCAATAATAAATTTAAGAAGGGATATCGCGATTACAATTCAAGAATACATATTTATTACGATCAAATTTACAATAATAATAATTAAAACATAAGTAAGTATACTTCCTCGCCTATGCTTTACCTACAATTCATCATTTCATAAATAAAATACACAAAAAAATAAAAGTTAAACAGATGAAAAATATAATAGATAAAAATCACACAGACTTTCTAGCTTTTAAAATACCAATACAAACATGTTACTAGTGGATAATTTTCAAAAGTATAAAATTGATTGAAATCTTCATGTAAACGAATCTCAATTTTTTCGAAATTTTAAAAATTAAAAAAATATCGCTAAATGATTTTTTGAAACTAGATATTCATTTTACACTTGATTTATTCAGCGTTGTGTACGTAGAATCAATTGATACATTTTTTCGAGGTTTTAAGATTGTATAAGCGAAACAGAATTAATTTTTATTAAAAACTTGAGTTCGAATTATCCCTCGAATATCAAAAATATGTTCAGATCTAATAAATGCTTCAGAATTAATTTAGAAATGGTGGTTGGAAAATAGTTTCTATTAGGATTATATTGTAATAAAAGCATATATTATTTAGAAATTCTGCGGACCTACATATTGTATTCTGGAATTTCTTGATTGTTAATGAAGGTGTCTCAGATATATTTGTTTTACAATGATAATTAAAACTCAAGACATTATAAATATGTGGTGTTTTTAAATATCTAAAACCCTGATTGAGATCTAAAAATATCGAACGAATATTGCTTAATTTTCAATATGCAGAATACTTCGTTCCGTATTACGTCATATAAAAACAAATAATTAATAAATTAAAAGTTATTCGTTATAAAATACTAAATTTATTATTAAAGCTGTTAAATGGCATCATAATCAAACATATTTCTGAACTTTACTAACTAGCATTCAAGAAAAAAATTACACGCATGTTATTTTTATTCGAATCCATAGCTGCAAGAATAACGATTAAAAATATTAAAAAATAACTTTTTCAGGATCCAATTAATTATGACATGTTGAACTTTTTTGACGCATTAAGAATAATAATATATATTGTCTTGTAATTTAAACATCATTGTACATTTTTCCATTTGTATTAATTTTATAACTTTTTAAAATACTTTAATTATTTTTTATAATTTAATTTTATAACCAATAATCGTATATCGTAAAAAATGTGTTAAAATATTACTTATTAACGTGTAGATATTACTCTGACATTAAAATCACTAAAAGCACACTATCAATACTAATGATAAAAAATATTGATGGCTAACAATATGTTGAAAAACTCCCATTTATTGATAATATTTATCCTCACATGGTCAATATGATTGGTTAATAATATTGAATGCGTTTTATTGATCAATAATATTGATATTGTAGTGCAGGATCCTTAAATGATTGACTACGAATATACGATAAGCCATAATACTGCTGCCGTGTCCATCGTCGGACACGGCATAATTTAGTTCATCGTACAGTAAATAAAATTGTGCAGTTAGAAACACTATGAGAGCTACGAAAAAACAAATATTTTATCGGTAATTTTGGTAAAGAAACCTTAGATTATAGTGAATCTCAGGTTACATACACCATTTATTAGTGTGTTAGACATGGAGCATTGATGAAAGAAAAATGTTCTGGGACTATTATATCCTAGAAATCTTTTCGAAATCGAAAATATAAAAAAATAATAATACTGAGTACATCCTCAGCAAGATAAATTGTTACTTTAAGGTCGTTGGGTTGGGTAAGAGTGAAACAGAGTTAAACTATTAATTGTTGTGAGCTTTAATTTGTGGAAGTCCATTAATATTTTTAACATTAACATAATTAATACTTTGTTTGGGATAAAGCTGTGAACAGTTTTGAAAATGGGATAAAACCCGAAACATATCAATTTAAAATAATTAAATAAAGTAGATTTTACAAATTTAATCGTTATAAAAATTAAATTTTATATATACCCAAACAAAGTGCTAATCTATATTAAAGTAACAACGAAGGCCAAAAACCCCTTAAACTCGGCCTTATGCACCGTGCTCTAGATCTATCTTACATTTCAAATTTATCCTTCTCAATGCGAATAAGTCTGAATGACCAAACAATTAACAATTTGTTAATATACTCTGTATGATAATTCCCACTCTGTGTATATGTCGTAGTCTCATTACGGAATCTGTTTTTTCACGAAGATCCTCGGAATTTCATGAAGAGTCGAGATATTGTGTAAAAATAAAATATTACATTTAGTGCCTGGGCGTTTCGTGAAAAGCCCATCATACTTCGACAGATAATGTCTAACATAGAGTGTATTCCGTAATGATAGCATCAATAAGTTTTAAGTTGGCATTACTTAAAAAGGAGAGGTAGAGATGGATGGAACTGTGTTCCACAATCATAAACATCATCAAAAGTCGTATGACGTATGCTATTGTAATGATAGAGGAATCATTTTTATTATTTATTTATAAATTATACTTAGTTAAAGCTTATCTGTTATTAAACAAAATCTTATTAAATCAATCGCTATATTTTATTAAAATATAATTTTTTGTTTTTATTCAATTTTATTTAATTTTTTGTTTCTCAGTCATTGCATGATTCTTACAGCAGAAGATTTATGATTGATGATGTTTATGATGGTGGAACATAGCTCCATCCATCCCTCCCCTCCTTTGTTGATGCTACCATTACAGAATACACACATAATCTGCATAGTTTAATTGATGAAGCTTCGTAAAGTACCCAAGGGAGAAGGCAAATTGTGTTACGTGAAATGTCAAAGAAAAGCAAGCATATTGTATATTAGTTTGAAATATAAAGTTTTATGCAAAATTAAATTAAAAACAACTCAGTACATTTTTACTATATTAAATAACAATATAAAATAAATATTTTATTTCATTAAAAAAAACTGTCACTCCAAAAAATATTCAAAAATATAATATAAAAAAATTATTTTTTTAAGCATTTTTAAAAGGTATATTAAAGGTATAAACCTTTTGAAAATTACGATGAGTATTGAATAGCTGTACTTTCATTTTCGCAATTACATGCAAAGTTATTACATACAAAATTATTTATTGGCACTGGGTATACCTGCCACCTCCCCGGTTTTTGGAACTTTTCTCCGTATTTTTACATCCATACATTTTACGTATTTGAATCCATACATTTTACGTATTTGAATAATGATTCAAAAGAAACTGCTTCTCTAACTGTTACGAACTTGTTAGTACTTGGCTTAGTTGAATAAAATTTGATGTCGATTTTATGAAATCAGGTCTACTGAACAAAGATATAATTATCCCTGCAGAATTGCCAACCTGATATACATTCTTCTTAATATTAGTAACTATTGTAACAAGATTTGGAGGATCATCAGGACTCCGGTCTACTTTGTCTATATTAACTAGAACAGTCACCAATATCTGTATTCGGTAATATTTTTCTTATGATAGCTACATCAACTGATTGGCTTGACGTTTTTGACCTTAACATGATAATTGTACACCCATTTTACAAATTTCGCATACAACTTCCGGAAGTTATAATTTGATCTTGGCATTCCACACATACACTAATATTATTTGCTTCATAATCTTTAAGTTGAATTCCAATAATTTTAAATGTTTACACAATACGTCGGCGTTTCATGAAATGCCTAAGATCTTCGTGAAAAAATAGACTCCATAATGAGACTACGACATATATATTGTTAACTCTCGAAAAATCAATATCAAGCTTTCTTTTATAGTAAACTAGCGACCCCCCCCCTGCTTCGCATGGGTAGCACTAATTATCTATAGCCAGATGACTCAATAATATCAGATGACTTATAATAATAAATTTATTAAAATCGGATTAATAAATAAAGATATTTATGCCGTTTATTTGCCTGGGGAAGTTAAAACGCTCTATAGCGAGAGAACAAAGCACTTTTAAGAAAAAGTTTTCCTACAAAAGATACGTATTTTTTTTCCGTAGAATACGAATATGCAATAAAAAATATGGGTTTCCATTTAAAATTTCAAAGTTTGATCCTGTTTCGACCTTGTGGGTTCACCGGACCCGAAATCTGATTCGCGTCCGGTCGGGAAGCGCATTCGATTCCTCGGGAAAAATTACTAGGGGTTACCGTTAGAAAATTTTTAGTTAGAACCACCTTAAACGATTTATTATACCGTTTCCATACTTTTTGGACACCCGATATGTAGATTAAAAGATATTTTGCTGAAAATTAGTGTCTTAAAATCACATTGTCTTTACATAGGTTAGCGAAAATTTCATTGCGACTTACGGTTTTCAGAATTGTAGGACTGAAGTGTTTTTAAATAGGAACCCATAATTTTTATGAACCAAATAGCTTCATGTTTAAAAAGCAAATTTGTTTTAAATTTTATTTATATGCAATTTATAGTTTTCGAAATATATATAATAGTATTAAAACATGCAGTTATTTCAGTTATTTCAACTTGATTAATCGTTCTCAAAATCATATACTATTTTATCAACAATAATTTTGGGATTCGCACTAATATTACCGATTTTCCAAAAAGCAAAACTTTTAAATCTTATAATTGGTGAATCAGTTATTTAAAGTTAATATACTTCAAGACTAGACGATAAATGGTATAAAAATTTGTAGTAATAAATCGCCAAATTAAATTTAAAAAAGTTGTAAAACATCTGTAATCTTCTAGGCGTTTTAGACCTGATTTATAAACCCTCATGAGATAGATGATTTTAAATTTAGAAATATTGAAGGGAACTAATAATGAAAAAAAGATATTCAGGGTTCCAAAAAGTCTGGGAATGGGCGAATAACTTGAAATGAAAAACGACAAATACGTGTTCAATATTTTTAAAGAAGCTATACAATGTTACCAAAGATTGTTGCGATTACAGTGCCATCTATCGCGAATCATGATATGAAAACATTCTATATACAACAACAATTAATATTCATATACAATGTTCAATTCCTAATTAAAATACGAATTCCGATGATTGTCGACTATTATATAGCCGACAGTTACTATGAAAACGTAACGGTCTAATCTGAAATTTAATTTTACTACCCATATAAAATCATTCTTGTATACTTTCTCGCTATAGATGTTTTCACATAAAAAATGTTTCCAATAAAACTAACTTATTTATGTATGGAGAATCAGAATCTGCAATAAAAAATTGAGGTTCCCATTTAAGATTTCAAGTTTTCCCCTGACCCTCCCCATAATTTTAATCTGGCGTGGGGATGGTGCGACTTTGGTACCATTGGATGGCTTGTTTAAAAATATATAACACTAATTTTTTCGTTTTTCATTCCAAAATGTTTTTCTCGAGTTATTCGACCATTTTAAGATTTATTGGAAATTATATATTAAATGTATTTTGTAAATTTAAATATTTGTAAATTTAAAATCATTTCTTTGATAAAATGATAATGAGATTTCTTCGCGATAATGAGAATTTTCATATTTCTTCAAATATGTAAATTTTGTTTTTATTAACGTTTTTATACTCGATGCCCTTATTTTATTTATATCTATTATATACTTCTATACTTCCAACGATAATTACGTAGTAAACAAAATGTCAGTATCTCTATAGTGGGATCTCTGGCAGGGAGGGAATTTAATATTTCAATATGCTAGAAGTAGTTTCTAGACTGTTCACCAAAGTGCAAACACGAAACTTGTTGGCCGAAGGGTATGTCACGTGGGTTAAGACAGGAACGTACTTGCTCTAGTTTCTAATTTATTCACCAGTGAGCATATCCAAGTCCTACAGTTCCTAATATATATATGCAAGTTTTGTTAATTAGATATATTTTAATGAATTGAATCTCAATTATTTTTTACATTGTGCTGTAAATTTTATTACTTTTGTTAATTTTTAAATTATTTTGAAACGTTTTCTCTTGTCAATTTTTGAAATGTTTTCATTTTTTGTCTATTTTTGTAATAATTTATATATAGACCTTTATAAAATTATAAAAATGAAACTGAAACTCATTTGATGCTCCATTATTTTATTTTACGAATTACATTTTGTTGTTAAGATAATGTATTCTTTGTCTTTGTCTATTTAAAATTTAATATGATTCTAAGTTTCATTTTACAACTGTGTTAATATTATAAAATATTTTTCTACATTTGCTATACCAATTTTGTAGGAACAATTTTTATCTGTTAAATTTTGAATATAAGTTCTTTTGAAATTCATATTTTTTGAGACACATTGTCAAATATGGGCCTAAAAAATTTTTTTCTGAAATTATATAATTTTTAGATAAATTTTATAGAGTTTTCGTGGAAATGAATTTTTATAAATAAATGAACTTTTTCATTTTGTTTAGTTTTCCAATTCTACTTTTATTAAAAAACTCATATACCATTATCACACAGACTATTATTCTAATTAACAATAGTGGAATTAAAAAAATGAACAAGTGAAAATTGGAACTAACTTGTGTTAATTGCTTAAATAACCTGTATATAATGAGTGAATAACCTGTTCTTATTGCGTAAATTGTTTATTTTACGTTTTTTTTATAGTAAATTAAAGTAATCTATGGTAATTACATAAGTTCGAAGTGAAATTATGACAAAACTATTTAATTTATGTAAAAAGTTTCAAACAAAAAATAGTCATTTTTCTTCTGCGGTTTCAAACATAGTTGGAGGGTCGATTTTGCTTATTTACTTTTCTTCTCTACGCTACCCACAAAATTTCTGCTGTATTCTATCTTTTTTAAGTTGTCGTGTTCTATTTTTAACCGTTATAAAGCCGGGGCTAAACTTATAATAACCCTTCCATATATTTTATATATATATACAAGGCATAAACAGTTTGTTGATTTATTTATAAAAATATTTCAATAGAAACAATTTATAATTAAGACTGTTGAATGTACACTCCCGTTCATAAAAATTGAACCAGTGGAAATATTCCTTGTTACTGTATTGTAGATATATTTAGTAATAAATACGCTTAGAATATACGCTTACTGATTCAATTTTTATGAACGGGAGTGTATATATATTTGTCTGTGATCTTAAAAATAATTTTATAATTACATATATATATATATATATATATATATATATATATATATATATATATATATATATATATATATATATATATATATATATTTATTTATTTATTTATTTATTAATTTTTATTTATTTTAAATTAATAATATGTGATATTTACATCTGTTTGTTTTTGTTTTGAGGAATACAACTGTATTTAATTTAATATATGTTTTTGTTCTCTAAATTGAAAATTATTATTTTCTTTTGCGTTTGCTTTTGATGTGAACACAGTAATAGTTTTCTGTATAAGGATGACAAATATTTTTGTTTAAAGATGATAACCTAGAAGTTGGCTTGTATATAAGAAGATTGATTTCCATCAAGTTGTAATTTTTTATGTGTTGATATTGTTATGCTTGCCAAATATTTAATTAATTTTTTATTTTATTAAGGGTTTTAATTCATTTTAATACAAGTTTACAAGCTTCTAACAAAATTTAAATTAAATTTTGGGATTGTAAGTGTTTGAAAATTTATTGATTATCATCAATCTAATTTATTTATTAAATAAAATTTTAACAAAGACCATATTAACATTAATTTACAATATTAGTAAGTTTGCGATATGATTTGTTAAATTTAATATTTTTGTAGACAACCAACCCTTAGGTTATTCGAATATTGAAAAGGAAATAGATAAGGCCAGTTTTTTACTGCTTATTCGTGTCCGTGAAAATAATTTATTTAGATAAATTAAGCTAAATTTTCGATTTTTTATTTATTTTTCAAAAATGTAACTTTATAAGATTTCGTTTAAAAATATTACTGTAAGTTTATGAAATAGTACCTCTTTCGGTAAGTTTATGAAATAATAAATGAAATAAGTTTATGAGTCAAAATAAATTAACGCTTTAGGCTTGATCCACTCTCCGCTCTCGGTACACTCTAGATTCGATAAAATGTGTTTATATGAGAAACAATGAGTGTATTCACACTGTTGTTATACACCGCTCTGGTGTCACTCACCTACTGCTCCAATATCGATACTTCTCAAATGATATTTATCGGAGTGAGATCGAATTTTTAATGGTAATGTGCATAAGTTTTGAATCCCACCTCATTTCATTGCCGATCAGTTCTGTACTAAACAAGCATAAGAAGGCGTGTGACGAAAATGAAACAATTAAAGGAATCATTTTTATTTAAAACTTGGGTGTACTCACATTCGTCTTATCGTTTTCTTGTGCTTTTCAATGATTATCGAATAGCTATCATAGCTAATTTTTTGATTAGACGATCTATGCGTTTTTTACTATATGGCTTAAAACACTGAAGGAGAAAGGTGAATATAAGAGGATTTTACAGAACCGAGAGTGTATCGAAGGCGGACTTATAGTGGGAATCAAGCCTAAAAATAATGTTGTTATTGAAAAATAAAAATTTACTGTATTGCGCTTCATTTTGTAAAGTGGTAAGAAAGCTGAATACGTCTTTATCTACGTACCCCCCTTTTGAATATTTGGTATAGTATCAATTAGTTAAGTAATTGTATTCATTTAAGTAATATATTTTTATTTTATTATTTACTTTTGTAATTTTAATGAAGTCTTCTACTTTTTATAAAAAACATGTTTTTATTTATTTATTGTGATCAGAACTTTTGAACACGAGAAACAATAAAAAATGATTATCACTTTTTATACTTTCTAATATTAATGTTTTAAAGTTCCCTTAATAGTCGAAGAATCTAAAATATTTAGAATACGACGAAGAATCAAGAATGATTTATAAAATTTATAAAATATATTTCATATTTAGATTTTTTAGATACAATTCTTTCAAAATTTGTTTAAAAAGTTTAAACAATCCAACTGAATATTTCTTTAAGGAAACGTTTTTGGAAAAGATTATCCGGATAAAAATTTTTTGTTCGGAGGGGGCTGTGTATGGTTATTTGGATTTTCACCTAGACCCTGGTTGTCCTACAAGTTTATTTGAAGGACAACTTGTATTTTTCAAATGGGAATCCGATTTTATGACGGAATCGGATAACTGAGAAAAAAAACACATAAACAATGAGTCTATTTTGGTTAATTATTAACCATCTTCTGACTGTATTATAAAATGAATTTTCGAAGGCACGTTTGTATTTTGTTAAGAAAAAAAGGTTCTTGAAAACATTTATCAAGAATAAAAGTTTTTATTTTTGGTCAATGATTAGGAATCGATAGTTTCTCTTCCTTGAAGAAATATTTACATGCATGGTTTAAATTAAACATTCGTAGATTTAAAATGACCAATGTTATAAGTGATAATCATAAAGGAATTTTTTGTATTTGTTAACCGAACAAGCAACATTTGAGAGGAAAGACCAATTACAAAAATAAATGTTTGTAGATTTCAAGTTGACATAACAAAAATTCCAAAAATTTCTAAAGCATTTGTGATGTAAGTTTTGTTTGTATTTCTATCAAAATCAACTACTTTTTACTCTAGTTCTAATAATTAAATCGAAATATGGAATGACTCTGTAAAGGATAAAAATGACATACATATTTCCTAGAAAGTAAAATAAAATCAGTTAAATATCGAAATTTATGTAAACCATGAAACTCTATTAGTTCAAGATCCTGACCTAAACGATCTTCACCGATGTCTTTTCTTAATGCAAGATATTTTTTATTAAACATACTATATAAACAAACAAATCGTTTTTATTATCAGCTTTCAATTGTATTAAAAAAATAAAAATTCGATATGTAGGAGCCACGTAGTCTAAGCTAATTTTCTCAGAGGAAATAAATTATGAAATTAAGTTACCGCGGCGATTTAAGGTATTTGCTTCGCGATCGTTAAAGTTTAAGAAGAGTTAAAATATTAAATAAAGTAATTAAATACGTAATACATGTGATGTTAAAATTTGAAGACAATTTACCACAGTAAACGTGAGATAATTATTAAAAATGATACTTTTTGTACATACAGTATGGGAAAAGCGTGTGAAAATGACAAATTTTATTTATTTTTTTGTATTGAAGGGAAATTACGACCTACATGAAAAACTGATATCTATTAGAATTATATATTTATAGTAACTCTACAAAAATTCTTAATGTATTAAACTCTACCACACAGTTAAATACACAGTGGAGGGGGATATAAGACAATTATTTTTAGTGAAGGGGGTATTAGTATGTATGTATTAATATACAGAATATTATTGTGTATAAGATACAGTCAAGTGAAAAGTATATAGGGCGGCGTTCAAGTAAAACTTAAGCAAACTTTCTGTGATTTTAGACCCCACCCCCTCTGTATAAGCAAAAATAAGAAAATTGCGAACTCTCCTCTCCCCCAAATGATAAGACGTAAGAATTTTTTCAAAACTTATTAAATATTAAAGTTAAAATTTAAGACTCAAGACTCAAAACAAAAAAAATATCACACGACACTTTTCACTACATACTTATTCACAGTTTAGAAATTAATTATATTTAATTTATTATTACTTTTAAAATTTCATAATAAAATTTTTATTTAAACTAAAAAAATAAAACAGTTGATAGACAATGCCATAACAGTGAACAATGAACGTTGTATTTATTTGTTTCAAGCCATCCTAGTACGCCGGGATTTCCCCGAATAGAACATCGGTATGTTTAAAAAAAACTATACTAATAGTGTAGAGTAAAGTAAATTTTCGGAAAACTCATTTATTTATTTTTAGTAAGAAATATGAAAAGAAATTCGGTATACCATAATAAAAAGATAAAAATAATATTATTAATTTAGATTATAAATGTTGTTTTAGAAACATTTTCATTATTTTTTAATTTCAATATCTTACGTAAGATTTATGAAATCCCCCCACTCGCTTTGTCAGCAAAAGTAAGAAAAAATTGCACCCCCTTGCCCCTAAACCTGCTTAGGTAATACTTGAACGCCCCCTAGCTTGCAATCTTAGCCAGTCTTGATATATATATATATATTAGATTTTTCCATTTTGCCAATATTAAGTGAGATATACTAAGTTTTGAAATTTCCCCTCCCACTAAACATTCCCTCTTTTTTCTTGGCCAGTTTCGTCCATTTACGCACTAGGTCTTTCTAATACCGAAAGCAAGTCATGTATCTTATTTCATTCCGAGCGAACTAAAACTGGGAAACTAAAACATCTAGAGATTTACTACTTAAAAATTGATACATTAATACACGACCGTGAATATGGATCACTTTTTCTCAGTTAACCTAATAACACTTTGTTCGTAATAACATTATCTGTATTATATTGGTTTAAATTTTATACATACCGTCTATTTTGGACACCTTTGCTAATAGAGAATCAATGTTAAATATTATTTACTATAATAATTACACAATGCTTCATAAAGAAATAAAAATTGTGGGGATAGTCTGTTGTGTGTGTGTACATACGTAATGAATGATCATATTATAAATTAGTGGGCATCACTAAATCCGCACTCTTAAATGGCATCAAACAAACATCAATTTACATCATGCCACAAGCCGTCAGATGGTTTTATAGTAAATATTTTATTTATTTATGAAATGCTTTTGAAAACAGAGTATATATACATATATATACATATATATATATATATATATATATATATATATATATATATATATATATATATATATATATATATATATATATATATGTGTGAGTGTGTTTATACCCCGAAAAGATTTTCTTCTTCATCGTTTGCACGTTGCAAAAGATGCTCAATTCAATTTTTCCTCCTTTCTTATGCTTTGTATTCTCGATTGGTAATGATCGTTTAGGTCGGGATTTCGATCTCGTATCAATTTTATTCAATAAATATTTTTATACCTGAATATTTTCTGATGATATCTTTTGATGTAATGTTTATTCGTGTGATATAACTATGATCACAGTAACTTTTTCGTGGATCAAGATTTTTAAAAAGTTTAGTATTGTGGACACAGATTTTATTAAGACTTGTTTTTAAAAATATTTTAACACGTTCATGGGCTGCAATTAATAAACTGAATCTGTGTAACATGCGCCTCGTGCCCACTAACGTGTTAACTTGATTTTATCCTTACATTAATTAACTTTATTTGAAATATGAGAGGTATTTATTTATTTTTAATTTAATTTAAATTATTATTGCTACTATTCAAACAAAAATTAGAAATTTTTCATGAATAATATAATGATATTAATTCGTAATTCATTAATTTTCATTATTTTAATTTATTTTATTAATATTAACTAATGTGATATATAGAAAGAAGGCTGTGTAAAGATATTATTTTTTCTAAAATTTTATTATAATTTATATTTGTTGTTAAAATTCTTTGTAATTGAAAATAAATAAATAAAATGAGTATTTTGGAGTGTATTTATCCAACAATAAAATAAAATCCGAAGGTGTACGCGGTGCGGCTGCACGGCGCACTATTCAATTCTGAAATATTTATGGATGTTTTCACGACACACATACTTCATAAGGGTGTTCACGATGTTTGCACAAGAAAAATTCAAAATCATCTCCAATCTACATTCAAACATTATGTGGTAACAACTTGATTTTTTGATTGTTGACGGAATTTTTCAGTAAATTTCATAAATCAGTTTTCTATTTTTAAATTTTATTTCGCGTAGTCGAATTTTTTTTATAATATGAATTGTACTGAAAATTTCACGATCTTCTTCCTTTTATTGAGTGATTTTTTTCCAACACTCACACATACAATTTTGGTATTTGGAAACAAAAAATTAATTTTGACAAAAAATGAGAGGGAAATACGGCACCGTTTTTCTCTTCGTAATATTACCAAAAAAGTTAGATAATTTTTTATTCTTCATTCCAAAAAATTAATTGAGTTATAAAATAAAACTTTTCCATGTACAGATTACCGCCACCGACCACTGGGGTAGGAGGAAGCGGACCACCACCTCCGCCACAAACAAGTCGAATAGGGGGAGGAGCAGGACCATCATATCCACCAGCGTTAATGAGTGTTAAAACAGCAATACTACCTCCAAGAGTTGAGAATTATGAGCCACCTGCGCCACCAGGTACAGAAGAACCAACTGTACCAGGTTTTGAATCACCTCGGTTATTATATGAACGACAAACATCCACGATCTCAGATGCACCTCCTGGTGTTGATCCACAAGCTGGAGATACGGTACTAACAAAACCAATTATTGATTCAAAGGAACGTAGTGTAAATTTACATCGTGATTACCGTGAACCACGTGATGAAACCCAACATGAATCAAAGAATAATCGTGTGTATGATTACCGTGAACGCCGTGATCGTAAAGGTGCTGAATACCTACGTGAAAATTCACCAGATATCGTACGTGATGGATCATCGATACGTGAAAAACATTCAAAATCACCAGATAAACATAGTCAACATCATCGTCATCGCCATCGTTATGATTCACAAGAAAAAGATCATCGTGACCGCACGACTGTTGACGAAAAATCAACTGACAAAAAGAATAAAGATAATAGCTCCGAAGATGATAAGGCTAAAAGTAAGAGTCGTGAAAAGAAGAAAAAACGCAAAGAGAAAGAGAAAGAACGTGAAGCTGAAAAAATTAAGAAAAAGGAGGAGAAAAAGAAACGTAAGGAACAAGAAAAATTGGAAAAACTTAAAAAATCTGAAGAGAAAAAACAACAAAGACTTGAACATGAAAATGCTGAACGGAATGTTGAAAAAACTGACAACACTTCAAAAAGTGATGATAACGAGGAGAATAAAAAACCTTTAGTGGACTATAAAAAACAACCGGACGATTTATATAGTGATGTTTTAACCGATGGAATTGATACAAAAGTTGTACAAAATTATGGAAAATTAAAAAATGAAAATGATAAAAAAGTATCTTTATCACCATCCAGACAACCTTCGACACCCACACTAACTACAGTTGATAAATCTGATGAAAATGATGAGAAAGATACATCTTTCGATGGTTTGGATTTATATGTCAACGAAAGTGATATACTAAAAACGGAAAATGATGGAAAATCAAAATCAAAAGAGGTACTAGCACCTTTACCCGCATTATCAAAATGGGAAGTCGATGATGTTGAATCACAAAACGATAAAAAAGATGTAACAGACGATACCTTGTCAGCACCAGGTAGTACGGATAAACATACGTTTGATAAATCATCCAATAAAATAGTCACATCGGAAGTACTTAAACATGCTGAAAATGCAATATTTAAAAAGGCAATAAATGCAATACGACCTATTGAAATTAAAAAGATTAGTTTAGATCGTGCCAAATTATATTCAGGTGAAAAAAATCTTGATATTGCAGGTGGGCAAATTTTAACGTCGTTATCGCCAGCACGTTCAATTGAAAAAGAATCAATTACACCAGCTAATATTCAAGTAACAATACCAACAAATGATTTAGAAATGCGTTTAGTTGATATAAATCCAACGTCATCTTCAGCAAGTGTGACTGGTGGGACTGGTTCAGAACAACAGCGTAATAGTCGATCTGAACGTGAAATACCATCGGCTGTACAAAAACCAACCACAACACGATTATCAGTGCGTGAACGTCTTGGCTCCAAAGTCGATGAACTTGATAAATTAACAAAAGACGACAAACATTTTGATCGTAATCGATCACGTACATTATCACCGTTAAGTAGAAGGGAACGTGATGAAACGAATCGTAATGTATCTGATACCAACACTACACGACGTGTAGTTGAGGTAGAAGATCGTCGACATGGTGGTGGTAACAATAGTCGACATAATTGGAATATGGGACGTAGTGATCGAAAAGTTAGTTCTAGAGTGGAACGTAGTCGAAGTAGAGAAAGGAATTATCGTGATAATCGTGGTCGAAGTGATAATAGACGAATGCAACAATATAGACGAGGCGATGATTCTCGTCGTGGTGATGAACGTGATCGACGTAGTGATCACCGTGACCATGAAAGACATTCAGATTCAAGAAGTATGAAAAAACCTGAAAAACGTATTGAATCATCATCACGTCGAGATAAATCAAAAGAAAAAGAACGAAAGAGTTCAAAATATTCACGATCACGTAGTGTGAGTCATGAACGTAAAAGCTCTGAGAAATCACGTAGCAAAAAGAAAGATAAAAAGCATAAGAAAGATAAAGAAAAATCACGAAAACATGGTAAAAAAGATGATGATAGTGATAGTCGAAAACATAATGAACATGATGAAGAAAAGGAAAAGAAAACTACTTCTGAAACAAAAGATTCAAATCAAAGTGAAAAAAAAATAACAGAACGTCGTAAACCAACATTGGATGAGGCAAATTTTGAACCAGATTATGATGCATTAGAATCTGATTCTGATAGTGATAATGAGAAAAATAAGTCGGATAAAAAACGTGATCGATCACGATCTGTTGATAATGATACATCAAAGAAAAAACGTAAAATTGATGATATGCCTGTAAAGAAACCATCTAAAACTAAGGAAGTGTTTACATCAAGCTCAGATAGTTCATCAGATAGTTCAAGTTCTGAAGATGAGAAACCTAAGAAACGTCATAAAAAACATAAAAAACACAGTAAGTCAAAACGTGTGAGTAGTTCAAGTAGTTCAAATAGTGGTTCAGATTCTAGTTCAGATGATGATGGTAAAAAACGTCGAAATAAAGCGAAAAAACATAAAAGTAACAAGAAATTGTTAAAAAAGAAAAAGAAATCTAAACACAGGTAAATTTATTTATATATATTTGAGAATTTCAATTTTTATTTTTTATTAACTATAATTAATAACATTTTTAATTATTAAAAAAAAAGTGTACAATATTTGTTTTTATTTTTTATTTATGTTTGTATTTTTCAAAAATTTACAAAGTAAGGTTATCTTTAATTATCTACGTGTTATAACGCCATGTTCGGTCCATTGTGCATACCATATGCTCATAGTTAAACAGAGATTATTATAAATTATAAAGTTTTATATTTGACTGAAACCAAAGACTCAAAATACGGCAGCACATTGGCTACGCAAATTACCCCAAAACTCGATTCGAAATTGCTTCAAACCATATCGATCTTTTAATCAAATCGGTTATGGTGGTAAAGACAAAATTTTTTATTTTAACATAAAAAGGGAAAAATTTGTAATAAATAAAGTTGTGTGAAAATAAATTTACTACAATTTATCTACTGGCAAGATTTTCTTTCTAATATATACAAAAATATTTCCGTTTTTAATGTTCTAATAATAGTAATACGTAATTAATATTACAATCGTCGCCATGATATCTCATATTAATTATGATATTTTCCTCTGATAAAGTTCGTATAGTCTACGTAGCTTCTACGTAACGAAATTTTAAAAATTGCGTGATAAAATTTTTATTTCTAAAAAAAACTTGTTAGTAATAGACGGTAATGCATTCAAATCTGCTGCCAGTGTAGCCATAATCAATAACATAAAGAAAAGAAGTCGTTGTATTTGTCTCGTGGTTAAAATGTTTCGACATTATTTTTCAGCATGTTTTCTAAAATATTTCTTTGCAAAAAAAAATGATAGAGGTACCACTTGATAGGGTGTCGCTCGAAGTAGAAAGTCTGGGAATGTCAAGGAATTCTGAAATTCTCCAAAATCGAAGTAGTTTTAGTCTCGGTCAGTGAAAGTATTGTTGGTGTCGGTATTTTTAACGGTTTAAGAAAAAATGTCCAGGAAAATTTCCCCGTGTGTCAGGGTATTTTATTTCACCGTTTCGATCGCTACCCTGAGCTACTTCTTCTAAATTATCAAAATAGTCGTATTTTTTCATATGGATAACCTTCTTTTTGTAAAATTTCAAAGAAAATATCGTAAATTTGAAATAAATTTGTAAAATGCATTTACGTATTTGAAAATAATATAGTTATTGATTTCATTCAATAGGTATTTGTGAATTTATGCATAAAATAATTTTTAGAATAAAAAGAAAGTGAAAATTCAATTAATTATTTATTTATTTTGTGTTTTTATTTTTTTAAATCATTATTCCACACTTTTACCATTTACAGAGATGAAGTACTTGAAGAGAAAGATTTTATATGAATGTTTATGTATTGTTAGGAAGCCTTGGTTAGGAAGCAAAGGAGTTATGTTTTTTTTCGACAAGAAAATATTGTTTTGGATAGTAGATGTAAATATAAATTAAATACATTTCCATTTTAAGTAATATTTTTTCTTTTTAAAGTTTTGTAAATTTTTACAAAAATTTCAAACAAAGTTTGTTTACTAAAAAATAATTTTGTTTTATTATCTGTTTTAATAGAGTGTCGTTAGATTACTTCTGGAAAATAATATTTATATTTTTTCGAAAATAAGTTCAAAAACCTGTCTTATATGTTTGTATTCATTTTCGACACTTCACTGTGTCGTATGCTTGTGTACTTCATTTTCAAGTTTGTAAACTTTAAATATCTATATTTCATATAAAATTAATTTTTGTCTATGACTAGTTGAGACACAGGTATTAAAAATTTTGGTCATTTGAGTAACTTCATTTCTCTTGATTTTGTAGATATTCAAAAATTCTTTCACATTATCTTTAATTTGAATGGACCAGTTCATTAGGTCGCAATAAATTTTAGAATTAAGTAAATAAGGTTAACCGTCCTTGCTGTACATTATGTGTACCTGGTTTATTGCATTTGATAAACTGTTTTTGTACAGATATAATTTATTGCAATTGCAAAAGTCCTGCCCGTAAGTTAAAAATAACATTAGAGTTTATATTTTTTACTCAATTGGAAACTTTACTACTAGCTGTATAAAATATCTGATTGATAGTAATATTTTTCTATCCTATTCAGAGACTAATCTTTATAGCCGTGAATATATTTTACCAACAGAGCGGATACTAGCGAATGCTAGATGATCATAAATTGTTGTATTTCAAAATTTTTTACCCCGTTCACTAAATTTTAATATAATAAATACCACTCTAATCTTTTTGGCGTATGTGGAAAGCCAAGAATAAGTCACTGAATATGATGTTATTTTTTTTTGTCTCACATGTTGGTTACACTTTCCTCTGATTTTAAAAATATGCCATTCTCCTTCCATTTATTTCTATGTAGTCCTCGAATTATAGATGTTTATTAAAACATGTTAGACATGGAACTATGCGTGGATTTAAGTATTTATAGTTGGCAAAATAAAACATGCTCAGATATTGAGAACAAGACTAGAAAAGTTATTCGCAAGAGAATAAATTTTTCTTACCACTATGCTTGTCCCATCATGACTGAGCACTATAGCTACAATTTTTCAAACAGATACACGAAACTTGCTAAGCTTTACGTATTTGGTGGGTGGTCATACGATGTTAATTAACAAAAAAACCAAAATAATTTACATGGCATATGTGTAAATTTAATTCTGTAAGGGTTTTTTTTTGCAAAGTTTATAATAATGTCTTGATTTTCTTCAGTGCCTTTGTGTTCATCCAATAAAAAAAGAAACCCAGAAATTTCGTTTCATTATTTTCCGAAGCTAGGTAAAGAAAAAATTTTAATTGAAAATAAGTTGGGGTGTAAATTAAAAGATTGGCCCAAAGCGTGGAAATTGAAAATTGATAAACTCATTCGCAATAGTCCAGTTAAGATCTACATCCGTGCTTGCAAAAGGTCAGGTCGTTCTGAATTTTTTATATGTTGTTAGGACCTAAACCAATATTAAAAATCCAGATTTGCAATTTCCAAAGTGTTGTGCGAGCGGCGGTGTACCCAAAAAACCATGAAATTTTCGGACTTTTTTCGGTTTTTGCTCAACATCTCAGTGAAGGAAGGGTCTGACCGGTATAGTCATTCTATACACTTTTAAAGTAGACTAAATTTTCAACAATTTGAGATCAAAATAAGCTCTATACAGCTATTGGTTCCCAAGATACAGTTCTATATCTTCTAAAATACGCATCCCACGTCAAATATTATATGTAATAAACTTATTAAGTAAATTTAATTAGCTTTCATTTGAGATCAGATTGATACATGTATGCCCAGCGGTTCTCTCAAAAATGGCAGATAACCAAAAACAGTCATAAGTTAACCAGCACAGATAACCATCGCAGCGCACATATTTACCAGATGTTTGTATCCATATTTTCGGTAAAAGTAGATACCAATTCCAATCAGAAGGAAGGAAACAAAAGATCGAGGTCGTACAGCAGTTATCAGAACATGAGAAAATGACACACACTTCTTCTTCCATGCTTCAAGGGGCCACGCTTGTTTTTGGGAACAACAGTCTCAAAAAATAGTTGTACTGAGTGGCCCTTTGTTGGAGCCCATCTTCACTATAACTATGTCATCGACAAAACGTTTTTGGAGGTGAGTTTTCGTTGTTCTCACATCAGGGGTACAACCACCCTTAATTTGCTGCAGAAGGTGTGATAAAAAAAACTGGCATTCATCACTGTTTTCCAACAGGTAATCGTACACACAATCGATCGTTTCTTCAGTATTACTGGCAAGGCGATACCGTCTCATATAAAGCTTGAATGTAACCAAAGGAAGTTTGAAATCGCCTGCAAGAATTTACTGCTCGATCATTGTCCATATAATGTGGATGAATTTTTTTCTAACAACCTATAATGTTAGGAATACATGACGAACCAATATGTATTAAATTTGTACATCATTTTGGGTCTAATAAATTATTATTATTATTATGATCATTATTCCCAGTAGCAGGTGGTAATCTAAACAGGCTCCAGTAGCACAATCGGAGCGCCTCCTCGCCATTGACGACCTGGTTGCTGCAGACGGGGCGTACCACAGATTGTGCTACAGGAGCCTGTTTAGATTATCACCTGCTACTAGGAATAAGAGAGGGTATCGTCTAACCAGTAATACTGAAGAAGCGATGGATTGTGTGTACGATTACCTGTTGCAAAACAGTGATGAATCCAGTTTTTTTTATCACACCTTCTGCAGCAAATTAAGGGTGGTTGTATCCCTGATGTGAGAAAAACAAAAACTCACCTCCAAAAACGTTTTGTCGATGACATAGTTATAGTGAAGATGGGCTCCAACAAAGGGACACTCAGTACAGCTATTTTTTGAGACTGTTGTTCCCAAAAACAAGCGTGGCCCCTTGAAGCATGGAAGAAGTGTGTGTCATTTTCTCATGTTCTGATAACTGCTATACGACCTCGATCTTTTGTTTCCTTCTTTCTGATTGGAATTGGTACCTACTTTTACCGAAAATATGGATACAAACATCTGGTAAATATGTGCGCTGCGCTGGTTAACTTATGACTGTTTTTGGTTATCTGCCGTTTTTGAGAGAACCGCTGGGCATACAGGTACCAGTCTGATCTCAAATGAAAGCTAATTAAATTTACTACAAGTTTATTACATATAATATTTGACGTGGGATGCGTATTTTAGAAGATATTTTACGAAATAAGTGACCATTTCGAAAAAATTTCACTTTTTGGAAAAAATGGCCTATTTTCTAAGAACTGTATCTTGGAAACCAATAGCTGTATAGAGCTTATTTTGATCTCAAATTTTTGAAAATTTAGTCTACTTTAAAAGTGTATAGAATGACTATACCGGTCAGACCCTTCCTTCACTGAGATGTTGAGCAAAAACCGAAAAAAGTCCGAAAATTTCATGGTTTTTTGGGTACACCGCCGCTCGCACAGCACTTTGGAAATTGCAAATCTGGATTTTTAATACTGGTTTAGGTCCTAACAACATATAAAAAATTCAGAACGACCTGACCTTTTGCAAGCACGACCACCTTTTCATGTTTAACTTTACTGAACTACAAACATATGAAAGTAATATTGAATCTTATTCGTTTTTACTTAAAATATTTTAAGTAAATACTTACAATATGTTTTACTTAAAAATGCATTTTTTTTTTAGTTTTAAGGATTTCAAGGACGAAAAGGGTTGGGTGGGGTTGGGGCAGTTTAGCGGGGGGTTATTTTATAACGGAGGCGGAGGCTTTTTCCTCCTTGGAATCACTACCTATGGTCCTAACAAACCAATTTAATATTGTAAAAAAAAAATTTTTCCGTAAAAACCCTTAAGAATAAAAATTTTTGAATTTCAAGGATTTCAAAGACGAAAATGACTTTTTCCTCCTTGGAATCACTTTCTATGGTCCTAACAAACCATTTTCACCCAATTTATACCATTTTTACTTTGGGTAAAACGAATACTAATAATCTAAAATATCGAATTTTTATACAGCTGCATAATAAAATATTTACAAAAAACACAAAGGCACATGTTATATATATATATTGAATCTAGATTTAGTTTGTTTATTGGTCACACGGCGCAAATATTTCTCTGGCAGGGGGTGGAGTTATATATTTAACCTACTAGCAGTAGTTATTAAATTGTTCACCAGAGTGCGACCACGAGACTTTATGTATGCCGAAGGATATCACCGCTCTAATGGTTTGGGAAGGAAACATCGACCTTCTCACTCTAGTTTATAATTCACCCACCAGAGAGCATATCTAAGTGCTAGAGTTTTATATTTATACGCGGTCTTCAGAATCAAATATTCATATATTTTGGCAATTGTTTATTAATAAAAAGCGAGAATAGTAATAGGATAAAGGAGCTGGATGGTTTTATATTATTGTTTTATTGACTATTAATTTACGAACAACATTGAAATGGTTTATTTAAGGTAAGAATTCAAACTACATTAAATTTTAGTATAAAAAATCTTTATAGAAATCATTCCCATATAAAAAACAACAGTAAAAAAAAAATACAAATACTAGGTCTGTCCATGCAAATATTGTTAAAAATATTAATAAGTATACAATTTTAACTTAATTTTATACCAAGTAATGCTGTACTATCCATTAAATTGCTCCAATAACTTACGCTGAGCAAATAGTTTAAGTTAAATAAACTTAAAACAAACTTACAAAGTAAATAGAAAAATAAACATTTTGTTGTTATGTGCAGCGCGTACAAGCTGAAATAAAATAAAAATTGAATTAGTATTTATATTTTTAGTATAAATAACGGACTAAGAATAAGGAATACAATTGTATTTTTTAGTCCGTGGTATAAATACATCAGAGAAAAAAAATTTGTGGAAGAGATTTGTGATCTAATACCAGCTAATACAATGGCGTCGCGTGTCTTACTTTTCGTGTAGGCCAGTATAGGGCTCGATGAATTTAAGTTGTGCCAACTTTTTACATCATTCAAAATTTTAATAAATTTTTTAAGAGCATTTGGTAGTATTTTTATACTCGGTATATGTAAATAAATATACAAGCTGATATATTAAGTTTAGTCCCGGCTTTGTAATGTCTGTCCGTCCGTGACCAAGATAAGTCAAAAACGAAAAGAGATAATTAGAGCTGAAATTTTGTTTGTATGTTTGGGCAAAACTTTGAAACCATCTGAGATAGAACAAAAATTTAAGGATAAAAAATGTTCCTATTTTAAAAATAAACAACTTCTCTTTGAAACTTTCTTTCATTAATTCAGTATATACAGGAAAATCTCCACTTGTATTTTTAAAGGGGTAAGCTCATTTTTTTTGTACTATTTCACTGGGATTTTGTAGTGTTTGGCGAAGGTAAAGAATCGTAGTTACGAATTGAGAGACAGGGTGGGCCAAAGAGTGAATCAGTATAGTTTAGGTGGGCCTTGGCTACCCTCTGTCGACGCCCCTGTACTAATAATTTTCAAAAAATGTCAAGTTTAGGACATTAGGGGATCCAGAGGTCCGAGGAAGGTGGAAGAATGTAACCTCATTCGGTTTATCGTATTAATCTTGGAAAACAGAAATCGAAAACAAAAAAATTCCACACCCTCTTTTTTACTACATTTAAAAGTATCTGATCTGCGAACTTTTGAAAGGATATAAAGGTATCAAAATATGGAGATCTGGCTTGAAAACTCTTCTGTATACTAGTAATTTTTTAGTACACGATATCCTCTGTCCAAAAATATCTCATAAACTGACTAAGACCTAGAATTAAGTTGAAATCTTGCAAGCAAGAAGATATTGTCACAAAGGGTTTTATAAGATATTTTTAATACTATATATATCCGGCAAGAATAGACTTGTATCTTTTAAATTTAAGGAAAAATTAATGTTTGAGGATAGGACGTTCATGCATGAGTCTTGCGATATTAGATAAAACTTTTAATCTTTGACAATTAGCAAGTTTAAGTACGTAATTAGTTATGTTTCATCAAAATTCGAAACGTCTATCAATCGATTTAAAAAAGGTATCAAAGATTAAAAATAAACGTTTTAATATAGCTTATGGGAAAATATAATTTTATTTATTTAAACTTGTAACACCTATTTAGACTAGTAAACATGTGCCTTTTCTCGAATTTTACTTCGCCGTCTCAGGAAATTGTGACCAAGGTGTCATTCGATTCGTAATTGCATCTAGAAAGTTTTTGAAAAAGTTGAAGTCCCGCATAAAAAAATTGCAAAAGTTATAAACAATTTAGTACAAAAAAGGGGGGTTTCGTTTTTTGCAAATATCTCAAAAACTATTGTAGATATCTGAAATCGGAAAAAAAAAGATTCTTAAAGAGCAGAAATGAAAAAGTTTTTCCATTTCCCGATATAAATTTCGTGGTTTGATAAATTTCCTTTCGGTTTGGTCACTATATCTAATTGTATGGCAAATACCAACTTTTAAGGACTTATTGTCTAGGCCCTGGAATTATGAATATGTATGACCAAGATTTGTAGGCGTTCTCGCTTTTTAACGACTTTTGAATGCGAATAACTGTTTAACCGTTTATTTCTTAACGGTGATTGAAAAAACAGTATTTTATAATTCCCCAAACAGCTTATATTCGAAAAATTAGCACTGTAGCTCTGTTCGTTCAGAAGATATTTTGAGGTCAAATGAGCTCTGATTTAACGATAAGTAATAGTACTGTAAGCACGAAGGCAAAAAACCCTTAAACTCGGCCTTTCGCACTACCGTGCTCTAGATACATAAAAAATATATATAATGACAGACCGCCTTGCGCACTACCGTGCTCTAGATATTCTTTTTGTATTTTTAGTGCATATATATGTGTCGTTGATTTTTGAACGGATATTTATTTATTCTTGTTTTATGACAAATATTGAAATTGTACAAATCGATCCTTTAGTACTATATCAAAGAATGTCTACAATGATCTTGAGGAGTATTTTAATTTCGAGAATCGTTTACATTTTCACTAAACTTTAATAGATCTCGTATTTACCATACCATACGATTTACCATACCATGATTTTTCATTTGATATAACTTTCCTGTACTATACTTACAATTTTAATATTTTTCTTGCCCGTGGTATAGTTGATAAATCATCTTTTACACAATATTGACGTGCCCCCAATATTGATGATGTTAAATAATCATCAATATTATATTCTCGACTCATTATGTATAAACTCATATCTTCCTCTTTATTAAGCCGTTCTGGTAAACTTATAAATCTCGAATTTTTAAATCGCCAATCTCTCATTGTAAAATATTGTAATAGTTCAAGTCCCATCGAAATTCGATTATGAATGTACACCATGCTGAAAATAGTGATTAGTGTTAAATTTTTCTTGGATATTTATAAAAATTTAGTCTAAGAGCTTATGGTGGGTTTTCTTCTGGTATATGGAACACTGTCCAGTACAATTTACCTTAATTATGCTTTATATAAAATTTCAGTTTATCTCAATTCCTGGATTCATAATTTTTTATTGTAAATACGTGGTTCGACTACAAACTATAGTCATCATCAATTTGCGAATTAGCTATAATCTTAAAGTTTTTTCCAGAAGATATGTTAATCGTACCTAATTTAATTTTCATAAAAATTATAAAATTGAGCCTGAATTTGAATTTCTGCTAAACTTTTGCCAGTTATGACCAAGCTGATTAGTCACCGTTTTTACGATACAATTTTTTCATAGAAAGCGAACATTATTGTCATATTAGGAGGACAAAAATTTTAAATTAAAGAAAGTGGATATATTTGTTGACGTAAGTAAAGAATCGACAAACAAATTTCTCGAATAGGTTAATGGGTAGTTTGTATAAGACAAAATAAGGGCGACCTTATGTTATAATTATATCAAACTATATTTCTCTTTTATCTTATGCATATAATTGTATATGAATAGAACTAGGTAATTTTAAGTTTCTTTAAAGCTAAATTATGGTAAAATGCACAATACAGGCGTTCAACAAATTTCAATTTTTGTAAATGTTTACGCACTAATTTACATTTAATTTAAAGGATGTACTTTAACGGTAGAAATTTTGCTACAGAGGCAAAATGTTAGTGTACTGATATAAAAGTTGCATAATACGTACAATCTTGGTTGGAAGAAGATATACATAAGAAAATCGATCAAATATGCTGGAATTGTGTGGAACAAAAATGCTAAAAAGTAATGAACATATTTATTCGTATGCATGTTTCCATCTGGATACCAAATTACGGGCCAATCAAAGGGATATTTATATACTATCGCTTTTCCTTTTTCTAACACATCTTTCCATGTAATATTAATAATATCATGTGATGTCGTTGCATTGTATACATCCACAATACCATACCTAGAAAACATTCGAAAGGATATTTCCGATAATTATAATCATGCATATATTTCTATACAATCATATATGTAATACTCCTATATGGACAGATTCTATAAGTGGAAGCTGTCCCAACATTACAGTGCCGATTATATTGATTCTTTCTCTCCTCCGAGCGACCAATTAAGTTCCGCGCATGCGCAGCATGGACAATGTGCTTCGGAGGATGGAGAGAATAAAAATAATTGTCACCGTTATGTTGGGACATTCTTTCCAATACCAACTGTCCATATAGGAGTATTACATATATGTATACAATACATGTCAAATAGTGAATAATAACTGAAAAAAAATGTTACATAGAATTTCCAGTAGTGTATTACATTTAATTGATGCTTTGTGTCAAAAATTGTAAAAATAATAAAAAAAGTGATCCTAATATATATTTATTCAAGTAAGTAGGTACAAGGAAATGGTTAAGCATATGTACTAGTAGTATACAAAAAAACTTACTTCTGTTTGAACGTCCTTTCATAAGCTGCAATTATCATTCCATTTATACATATATCAACTGGGATTACATTTGCCAGATTATGGGCATCAACCATCATTGTACGTATAACTCCTTTACCACCAGCAACTAATAGTCCAATTGGTCCATTTAATGAATCAACCCAACCAGGTATTGGTTCGTACATAGCGGGTATTACTGAAAAAAAATATATATGTATAAAATTCAGTTACTTTTTCGTTTTGTGGTGAAATTGTCATACCAATTGAAGGTCTCACAATGGTTAATGGTAACTTTGTACTATATTCTTCGACGACAGTTTCTGCTAAACGTTTTGAATATGTGTAACAATTTGGGTGTGGACTTATTAGGCTGCCATGAAATTTAGAAAAATTATTAAATATGCAACAAAAAATTAGTAACAAATGTTATTTTTGGCTATACTATACATACACTATGTTTAATTTACATCTTCGTATCATAGATCCCACGAGTATGAGAGAGTACATATGTACATATACATTAAGCAATGTGTATGAGAAGGAGGTCTTGTAGGTGTGTGTTGGTTGTCTGTCGTACGATATACTTTAGAGTTTAGATGACGCTTGTGGAGTGGGGTTTTTTAAATAAACAGATCAGTTGTTATGATATGTTATGTTGTTCAAACTTCTGTTGTCTAGTATGCTGTAACATCTAATTAGAGTGCGTTAAATATGTTCACCGTTGTCTTCTTAAGCATAGCATTACTTCTAACAATTGAAAATTGTTTATTGAATATCCCTTTTTATTTGTACGTGGAATGTTTGAAAATAAATGATAGTATTTTATTAACGGTATAACATTTAACAACAATCCACACAAATTAAAAGAAAAATAAAACCCCAAAAAGAAAAAAAAATAGAATTCCGACAAAAAAAAAGTTAAACCAACGGTTCGAATATTCCTCCATCACTTGCTAAACAATATCCGAGTAGATTGTAGAAATCTGCCCGGGTATTTTCTAGCATTTCAGAAGAAATATTCGCACAAGTGTCAACAATTCTTTGCCTTAATTGTTGCAAATTTTCAGGCCTATTCCGCGAATA
The DNA here is from genome assembly GCA_963920215.1 of Nineta flava. Classification (NCBI taxonomy): domain Eukaryota; kingdom Metazoa; phylum Arthropoda; class Insecta; order Neuroptera; family Chrysopidae; genus Nineta; species Nineta flava. The sequence goes on from OY986041.1 coordinate 46,439,298, forward strand.
GATCAGTGTTTTGAGAAAACCCCATAAAAAAAAGTCGTTAGGAGATAGATCTGGCGATCTGGGTGGCCACTTCAAGGTTCCAAAACCACTCATAAGACGTTACTGGAAAGTTTTATCCAAAAACTGCCTTACTATCATGACATTATGTGCAGGGCAACCATCTTGTTGCAACCATACAGATTCCAGGTCTAAATTATGAAGAGCTCTAACAGTTGGCAATATATTATCTTGTAACAAACAGAAATATTTTCGAGAATCTAAAGATCAGTCAATGAAGAATGGTCCTATAATATGATCACCCAATATTCCAGCCCAGACATTCAGTTTCTGTGGAAACTGATTTCGGGTACTGACCTATCGATGTTGATTTGTCTGAGACCAATATCGCAAGACAGATGGATTATGTTTTCCATGCAATGGAAAAGACGATTCATCAGTAAATAAAATATTTCTGATAAAAATGTCTTCTTGATTCGCCTTTTCCATCGCAGTTTCAGAAAACTCCATCTTACGATAAGGGTCCTCAGGCAAAATCTCTTGGTGTTTTTCATATTTGAAATATTTGAAACTGTTTCCAAATGTTTGCAACTATAGCGTTGCTTAGGCCCAGTTCTTCACCAACTTCTCTTGTCGATTTTTGATCGTCAATAGATAGTACACTACAAACTGCTATATCTCTCTCTTCATTTTTTGGTGGGGCTTCCTCATCTTTTTTGTGGCAATTTTTACAATCAGATAAACAAGCATATTTTTCAAAACAGTGAATAATATTCAGAACTGTTCGAGTGGTTGGTGATTGTCTACCTTAAAATGCCACAATAAATGAATTGACACACTCCTGTGCGGATTGTCCGGAATAGTACCATTTAACAATTTGCATTTTTCCTTTTTTTGTGTAATAATAACCCATTGTTGTAATGAGATACCAAATATAAAATAACACGTATTTTCCAAAAGCATTCACATACTAATGATTGCATCAGTGCACATACATCACAAACCCCACTCCACAAGCGTCATCTAAAGTATATCGTACGACATACAACCAACACACACCTACAAGACCTCCTTCTCATACACATTGCTTAATGTATATGTACATATGTACTCTCTCATACTCGTGGGATCTATGATACGAAGATGTAAACTAAACGGGCTGTATTATAAATAGATTACGATTTTAGATAATTATATCAATCTCTTTGGAAAATAATTTATATTTGGTGTCTCCTATAGGTAATTTGAGTAAAAACATATTCAATTACTAATAAGATATTATTAATAAAATAAATTAGGTTTTATACTTTTATGTTGGAAACAGTGAATATAATTTTCACTGTCTTAAAACTACATACTTGGATAGATAACTTTTTAACATTCATGTAATTCGCACTGCCTGAACACACACCGTAGACAAAATTTTGATAAATGACTAATAATAAAAAATTAAAATTTGAAATTAATCGACAAATTCAAATGGATCTTTGAATTTAATTGAGCACTACTTTTTGAGCCCAAAGTGAGAAGTATGACTGAAGGCCTATATTAGAAGTAAAATTAGCCTATATTAGAAGTTAAATAGAAGTAAAATGGTTTTAATCTCAAACATTTTTTTGCCGAAATCATTGATTTCGGAGATAAGGGATTGGCTAATATTAATACCGAAATTGAATTTCAGGTAACACATGGTTTCGAACGAAGAAAAATAACGGGTTTCATATTTGTAAGTGTATTGCTGAGGTAAAATGAAATTTCATGTTAGTTAATGAACTTATATAACTCACACCATTTTTAAATACGGTAAGAGATTTGCAAAACCTGAAATTTCAAAATTGTTCCTGAATGTAAAACTTTTTTTTCGAAAATGGCTTACATTCGCAAAAATCGAATGAAAAATGATTAGTACACAATAATAATATTTTCCCAATTATTTTTTTCGTTTTGGACTGAATGCAATCAGTTTTCGAACGAAGTTGTATTTTTTAAGAAGCAAATTTCCAACTTCAAGTTTTGTTCTATCTCTTACCGTTTGTGAAATAAAATTTAGGAGTAGGGGATCGGATGAGTTATATAAGCTCATCAACTATTTTGGAATCCGATATTTTTCATGGTTTTTGTAGGAACCGTGTGACCAAAAGTAATATTTTTTTGATTTCAGTAAAATGTATTAAAATTAGCTATCCCCATATCGCCAGAACCAAATTGATTTGAGCAAAAAAATGTTGGATTTTTATTCAAAATTTGATATAGTTTAATTTTGGTAATGACAATATTTCCGATAAATCTTATAGTTTTTTAGATGATTGGAAAAAACCAGTTTATCCCCTTTTCAACCCTTTAAACGGATATCCAGCCATACCCCTCACTTTGGCAATGCATCCTATTTTGAAAAGTAGGGTTCAATTAATGCGTACGAAATAACAATAAATATTCATGCCTACGTCCACGATTGGTTTCTAACTAAATTATCCAAGTATTAACGCTAAGTCATGGTAAGACAAAGTCAATAGACATACTTTGTACCATAGGCCACAAAAGTAGCGTTAATTTTTCTAAATATTTAGTTGATTTGTAGTTTGTACCTTGTTCGTTCGGATTTTGGGAAAAAGTTTCGAATAAAATTTGTTAGTAGGTATAATGATAATGAACAATTTTTATTCGAAGCACTTTTTCGAAAATCAAATGCATAAGCAGTGGCGTAGCGTGGGTGTCAGCCGCCCGGGGTGGAAGAAAATTTTTCCGCCCTCTTATTTAAGTATTTCAATTTGAAAGACTATAATATACAGTAATTCTAAAGAACTTTTCGGCAAGAACAGTCATCATTATTATACATTATACAGGTTACAAATAAAAAATCGACTTCCAATTAGAACTCGGTGCGACAAAAATATGAAATGGTTCAAATATTACAATATATTATTATTATTTATTGTAAAATTTTGCCTCCCCCTAAAGGTGCCTGCCCGGAGCAGGCCATCCCTGCCGCCCCCACTACGCCACGCCACTGTGCATAAGGCACAAATCAATTATAAAATTTTGAAAAATTTTATAATTAATTTGTGGCCATGTGCACTTATTTTCTGAGAATTTTGTTTTTATTTTATAATAAAATGGCTAGCGTTCGTCATCAAATTTTCGATGACATCATTTATTTCCTCGTCTTTAAATCTTAAATATAATATACTATAATATATATATATATATATATAATAAATATAAGTTTTCTGGCTTAAATTCAAACGTGTTTCTCGATAGAAACAACTGGATTCTTAGTAAATTTAAGCTGAATTGTATTTTGTCTCAAACTAATTTGAATAAATTACATTGAAAATTCAAGTAACAAAATATGTAATTGATATTTTTAGATCTAGGTGATTAACTCCCATACAATACAAACAGAACTAGTTTATGCATAACAAGCAAGCTAAGGTCATAGCGTAATAAAATCATATATTTCAGTTTTAGGTATATTTTATTTCGGTGAAAGTAGCATTGTGATAAAAAATTTTAGAGATTGGCCTCGGAATAAAAATTATTCAATCTTATATTATTAGAGTTGGTACAAATTCGATTGCTATTGGAAATATTATAATTACATATTTTAAATTTAAGATTTTTATTTTCTCCGAAAAATCTACTGATAGAAGTATATTCATTTGTAAAGAAGCCTCGAATATCGTCACAGTTTGAGTGGATTGGCCTATTTTCAAAATGACGGGGAGGAAACATATTAATGTTTCCCCTACTTTTAATCCATTTATCATTTTATTTAAACGTGTGAAATATAACCAGTATAATAAGTTGTCCTTCTACTTTTAAATAAGTTCCCCTTACGCGCATATAATAGTCAAAACAAATTAATTCAGATCTATCTACGTGAGTACCAAGCTATTTCAAGCATTTATTTAGTATCTATTTAATATTTTACTTGACCAGTTTCCAGATATTTTATTACATGGTATATATAAACTTACCAAGTAAAATATTAAAAAGCTACTAAGGAAAACATTGAAATGGCGTGATCATCTCTTTGATATCACTGCTTTTTACGGAGAATATGCGATAACTTCTCGTTGTTTAGATTTATATTTTTGATGGGATATCACAACTTTTTGCTTATATGAAATTATATAAAATTAACGATTAATAATGATTTTTATTATCAAAATTAGGTTTTTAGATCTTTTTCTTTGGGGACATTTAAATTATGCGTCACGTACTTGGGGAGGTGGTAGGATCTGCGAAAATGTGACTTATTGTAACATGGGGAGCTAGGGGATTTTTATAATTGTGACGTTCTAGTGTTGTTTACAATGAAAAAAATAAGGTATAAGATATAAGAAATAAGGTATAAGATATAAGGAATAGTGGAATCCAGCAGATGGCAGAACCGTTGATCAATTCACAATTCAAAAATAAGGAATAAGGAATAAGATATAGCAACAGAATTTCCGTCGCGTTGGATATCTATTCCTTATTTCTTATTCCCAGCCAATCACAATGTTATGCGCAGTCGACTCTCCGACTTGTGTTTTTGACATTTGTGCACACACCAGCAGCTGGCATTAAATCGCTGTGATTGGTTGAATATTGTATCTTATCGCCCATTGTGCTTTGGTGGCTGTGCTATTTCTTATATCTTATTCGTTATTTTTTTCATTGTGTAATGGCCTTTAGTTGTATTTGATATTTAATTATATTTTAAATAGATCGCATAACACACTTTCTATTATAATCTTACGTTGACCAGCCAAGTAGCTGCGCTTGTAAAGGCTTTGTGTGTACTTGAAACTGGGAGGTTATGCAGTTTGTCAATTATAAAAAAAAGGGGGCGGTTAATTGACTAATAAAAATAACAAGATTTGAATTTAATAATTTTTCACCTGCCGTAAAATTAAGGGAACATAATGTCGAAGCCGTGAATGAAACACTTCTGACTACTCGAAATTTGTATTTATAGTTATAATAGATACAACTAATTGTTGAAATGTTGCTTGACTAAAGCCACCATCTTGGAATATGAAGTCATGGGTAACTTTACCAATGCTAATACCTACTGTAAAACACTTGAACCAGTTAGCATATGTTGTTGCTTGGTTACACCAAATATTCGAATTTGTATTATAGCGAAACATAGTTTAATTACGAAAATACATGCAAGGAAACAATGCGTAATTTCATTTCTTGATTAATATTTCATTAAAATAATTTTTACCTTGGTTGCAACATATCTAAGGATTTTTTATCTAACATATCCACCAAATGCATAATATCGTCAGGTCTATCTGATGATGAGTATATTTTCTCTTCAAGAACTTCAATGTCAACATGGCAAAAAGCTGTTGATAAATGTAACACAGACTGAAAATTGAAAAGTTAAAAACTAGATGAAAAGTGTATTTATTACCTTACAAGTAAAGATTGGAGTTCCGAAAAAGAACTTCATTCCAAAATCAATACGAGACTTTTCATTTTATTATTTACAAACAAGGCCGGTTAAGTGCGACGGTTACGTATTTCGGCTGAAGTATTCTTTTCTGCTAAATTGAATATTTTCCCTCAGTCTAAATTATTTCAGATTTTTGGTCTCGGAAACTTCGTAGATAAGATTGGGCATAAATTAAAAACTATGTCACAAAATTATAAAAATAGTATTTTTGGAATGTGCAAACAAAGCTCTTTCATATAAATCATACTGGCCACAGTAACCCCACTATTTCAGATTTTGACCCCTAATCTAGACCCCATTTCCAATAACTATAAAATTATTTTCATATTTTTTTAACCTTGGATAGATGCGGTCAATCAAGTTCCACAACTGTACCGACACATTTAAAGTCGATAGCATTAATAATTGCAGAGATAAGCAGTTGAGGTAGACGGACAAGATCGCACCATAAGCACCCTCGCACCCTCTCATGATCCCATTTGGGCCGATAAAATCTATATACATGCACAATTCCAACTGAATGATTGTTTTTGAGATAATTTTGGTTAGAAGTCATCGGATATCTAAGAACTTTATTTATACGAGAGTCATAATACGTAAACAACATCTACTAGCAATATGTTTTCACGTCTTCGTCCCCTCTGAATGAACATAGAAATAATAACAAGAATTAAGAAATATTTATGTAACATGCAATAAATATAGACCGTAACCTTCTCCTTGAGACTCTTTAATTAATGGTGAAAGTTATATCAAAATCGGTTTTGTGTTTTTTTTTTTTCTTTATAGAGTACAAACAAAATAAGCACAATCTGATAGTACAGGGTGGGCCAAAAGTAATGTCATAATGTGAACGGGCCTTGTGCTTTGATTTTTGTGCTGCAGATAGATAGAGAATTAGTTGACAACAAGCAATGGAGCGATACACTTCTGAAGAACGCGGAATTACTGTTACTGCTTATTTGACCAATTTTTAGTCTGTTGTTTTAACGCAACGAGAATTTCGTCGTCGTTATCCTGGTTGTCGTGCACCTTGTACGCGAACAATCAAGCGGTTAGATGAACGCCTGAAGAGCCTTTGCATCCCCTCAAAGTGACTGTTTGGTGTGGCATTTGCAGTGAAAAAGTGATTGGCCTGTACTTTTCTGAGGATGTCGACGGCATCAACATAATCATAACTGGTGAGCGCCACAGACAGATCTTGTTTTTACCGCAAGTTGCTGAATTTGGTCTCGAGCATTGTTGGTTCCCACAGGACGGCGCAGCTGCTCACACAGCTCACAAATTTCCTGGCCGCGTGATCTCCCGTTTTGGCCGGCCAGATCGCCAGATTTCTTTCTTTGGGACTTTTTTTTGAAATCTTGCGTTAACTACAACAAATCACAAACCTTGCAAGTCTTGAAAGCCAACATTCAAGGAGAAATTACCAATTTGGAGCCAGATGTTTTGCGAGCAACAATTCAAAACGCCATAAAACGATCCCAAATTTACATTAACTCGGGAGGTGGTCATTTGACCGATATCATTTTTTCAAATTAAAGTCATCAATCTTATACCCTCAAATAAACTTTTCTTGAAAACTGATCCAATTTTTTTTATTTCTAACAAAATGGCAGCCTATTCACATTATGACATTACTTTTGGCCCACCTTGTACTATAGATTATTATGTAATGGGAGTGACAAATTATGTCGTACATATTGACTATGGACTGGAAGTCATCGTGTATACGAAGACATCGCACTATAAAAAATTACCTCGAAAAATGGCACGCATTTGATTACAGACAGGCAGACAATTTTAATTGATCCGAATGAACAAGTATTATACTGAATTAAAATTTCTTCCAATCGTATCACATGTAGAATGTAGATTAATGGACCAAGTGTCCCATCTAAGATAGCTCTTATAATCTAATCGAAGCTAACCACCGTGTATTTAGATTGGAAATTTTAGTGATAAGTCACAAAAAGCCTTTTGTATACTTGAGCGCAAGGTGTTTTCGGAACATTATTCCAAATAAACAACAAAGTGAGTTCCTTGTTTTGAAGTAAGAAACATCCCTCATAGTTTGAATTGAAGGGTAACATTTTAAATATTGGAAAACAGTTTTTAGTGTTTGTTTGTTTAGTGATTTGTTGAAACTAATGAGAAAAATATCTTGGTTGGAAGGTTCATTGTTTTATTTTTGCTATACATAGAAATTTTTTTTGTTCGACCCGCTTGGTTTAACCCCCGGCAAAAAAAATGGTTAGCCTGTGTATGTTTGTGGTATCGTAGGTACCAAACGAATAGACCGATTTTAATGGAGTTTTTTTTATTTATTTAAAAGTTGAGTTAATCAGAATGGTTTTTAGCATCTTAGGCTATGTTTGTCATCGGGTCTTCTTCTAGCTGATGCAGAGACTTTTAAGTTTTGGAAACGCTGGGAACTCATAAATTTTATATACAACTAGCTTATATCCGCGGCTTCGTTGACGTTTATTGTTATATCTTCTGTTCCTGCCATCGTAGCGAAATAAAACACATAGTTTTTAAGTCTCAAAAAAACATAAGCTTTTAAACAAAAAAAGTTTCATCAAAATCGCGATCAAATTTTTTTTGCGTGATGCTTGAACAAACAAATAAACAGACTTTTACATTTTTTTAATAGTAGAGATTATGCATAGGGATGGGTGATATTTGAAGTGGTTCCATTTTAAATTGGTATTTAAAATATAAATTAAATTAAAGGTGCATTTTCATGCTGACGCTTGACGCTGGTTACTAGCGTCAAATTCGGTCACGTAATGAGAATTTAACATGCGCGCCATCTAGAAATAATTGTAGCGAAAAATTACAGCATTTAGCGTCAAAATAGACATCAGTATCGAAAGTCGATGTATGGATGTTACCACTAGACTTTATAGGTTACGTATGTAATTGTCAGTAAAACAAAACTGTATCTGATATTTTTTAATATTTATTAGTATTTATTTTTGCACTCGCTATTTTTATAAAATCACAAAGTAACAGCTGATTATTGTTTTGAAAAGATCGATTATTATCGATGCGATTGTTCGAGTTATTACGTTGACGCTAATATAACCCGGCAGTAAAGCTAAACTAAATTTAGCTTTATCGCTAAATTTTTTCTACATAGCGCGCATGTTAAATTCTCATCACGTTACTGAATTTGACGCTAGAAACCAGCGTCAAGCGTCAGCATGAAAATATTTGCATATTTTGTCATGTTTGACTGCACCTGAACCTTTCTGATATTTAACATTGAAACCATGGATACTACACAAGGATACCGAACTCCATGTAAACAAATAATTGACAAAAATAAGATGTCAGTAGTTTCGCTTCTATGCCGGAAACAGTGGAAAGAGTATAAGGCGCGAGTTTTAATTGAAAAACATTACGCATTTATGCAGTATTATAAAAATTATTTGTAGCCAAATTATTTTTTCAAAAAAATACTTGTTTTAATATATGATAAATAATTTCAATTTTTCAATAAGGAATTAGTTGAAGTTGAAGTGATATAGTTAAAAATTCGCAAAATAATTACATAACAATAAAAAACAAAATAATTATAAAACATCTAATAATTAAATAGTAACCTGTAAAGTTGGAATTGTAAAAATGCAAATAAATTATTGAATCAGATATTGAATTAAACTTTTATTTATTAGTAATAAATAAAACAAAATAATCACTTCGAAATAAAAGTGGTTACTTGCTTACTTCAATCCTATTTATTATACTATATTCACTTCGGTACGGAGAGTACGGATGAACAACTAGCGACGCTAGTGGCATAAAAAGTAAATATAATTTTTTACCATTTCATTGCCATATTTTGTCAATTCTCCGGTTGAGTTCGATCTCCTTGTGTAGTCTCCATGATTGAAACTTTGTAATTCAAGTGGGAATCACGTGTGTGAATATTTCATGATGTATCTTAAGCGACAACATGTAAAAAAAAAACTGAAAATTTGAAAAACAAATCTAAAATACCAATTATTTTGGACGGTAATTTTGTTAAAATTGTTCGACATTTGAAACAGAAAGTCTATTAGAAAATGCATTCAATGTAAACGATATTTTGGAACAATAATTGTTTCTCAAAACAAATTTCTAAAAATTTGATGTTGATTAAAAAAGTATCAAACAAATTTGTCTCTTGAAATATAAGAATTTCCAAAACACCATTTTGCATTTTGTAAATCTTAAATTTTTAACCATTTATCTACATTTGGCATTGTGAATGTATTTAAATTTAAAAGAGCTTTTAATCATTTCCATTTTAAATATGTTCAAAAAGGCATTTTACCTACCCCGTATTATAAAATAAAATATCTTAGCGCAATAAAAAATAAACTTACCTCAACATGAGGTAATTGTAAACAAAATTCCATAACATTTTTGGTACCTTTCAAATTGAATGCAATTGCATGCTTTAAATCGGCTTCCAATTTTAATGATGCCGCATTATGAAATACAACACTTACATTGTCTTTCAATTCTTGTATCGTTTTTGTATTTAAACCGAAATTTGGGGTAGTCACATCACCATCTAATGCAACAATTTTTTTTAATACTGCTGGTTCAGTTTTACGAATTTTATCAAAGATCTGTAATAAATAAAAAATCTAATTATTACATAAATTATTAACCATGGGGAAATATATGATGTGATTTATGGATAATGTTTTTAGGAAATAGAATACGGTACTTTTATGATAGTGTTTGTTTTATAATTTTTTTATATTGTTCGAGTACAGAACAACTCAACAAGTCCTTAATAAACTAAGTAAGTTCGTAGTAATTCAGCGTGTTTCTCTCAGGGCAGACTTACTAACTTGTCAGCAGTGTTGTTGCCAAATTTAGTGAATTTAATAATATGAAATAACTAGCTTATACCCGCATTTTTGCTGCTCGCGTTTTATTGCTATATCTCAGGCTCCTGTTATTTCAGATTAAAAACCTCAATGTAATTACCAACCGCTTCCACTACTTTAAATATTTACCGTTCCCATCGCTTCCACTACTTCAAATATTTATAGACACTACCACCAAATTTCTATTTCATCGATTATTTTCGAATCCTATCTTTCGTAGCAAGATAATTATAAGCTTTTAAACAAAAAAGTTTCATCAAAATCGGTTCAGTAGTTTTAGCGCGATGCTCGATCAGACAAATAAACAAACAGACATTTACAATTTTATAATAGTAGAAATGCATGTCATCATGTATCGAGAATTAATAATAAATATTTTGTATTCAAAATTGATACATTCAACATGAACACAAAAATTTTAATTTCATTTTACTTTGCATTCAGCAGAGTAAATTTTACTTTGCGAGATCGAAGAACTTTCACAGTTCAAATTAGTAAATTTTACACAACCTCTATTAGCCAAGACACACTTACTAACTCGTCAACAGTGTTGCCAAATTGGGGGATTTTTCCCCAATTTAGTGAATTGAATAATATGAAATAACTAGCTTATTACAGCGGTTTCGCTCACGATATTATACAATTACAATACCGGAGTCGAACGGACTGTCCATAAGCTGGGTGAGAGTAAGTAAAAAGGTATGTTTTGAAATAAGACGGAACGATGTTTCAATACAGGTTGTCCCTATCGATTATTGCCCAATAATTTAGCCCCCAGCTTTATCATTGGCATCTTTTTTGTATCCAGTGTCATCAAATTCCTATGACACTATACCCCCTACTAAGAAAAAATAATTAAATCAAGTAAATAATTGTTTATTAGTTCTCCAATATGAATAGTTTAGGCAAATTATTCGGAATTTCCTAAAATCTAATTCTAAAATCTAAACTAAAGCTAAATTATCAAAAAATTTACAAGCGGTAAATGTAAAAGATCAAAAGATTTATATTTTATAATTTATATAACATATATATTTTATTCATACCCAAATATATTAAAAAGGTACATTTTATGCCCCAAATTACCAGCCCAAAATTCCAGAGTATGTATTCAATGTATTGTATGTATTGTATACATGAATAATAGTGAATAAAAAATAGTTGGTATTATTATATTTTTTTCAGAAAATGTTTTAATTAAAAAAAGAAATTAATAATAATTGTAAATACCCTATATTTACTCTATAAAATATAAATTTACTCTAATAAATACCCTATATTTACTCTATCTCTCTTCCTACCTCTCACTCAGAGCTGAGTGCAGATAAGGTCTGCCCACCTATGGCGTAGTCTACCATCTATTCTCGGGAGCACTCGGCATGAGGTCGAAAATTTTTGAATTAATTATTAATTACTTAATTTATTATTTATTACCCAATTCTTAAAATCTTATTAATACCGGGTATTCATAAAAAATAATTACAGATTAGGAGGAGTATAGGGTATAATAAATTACTTTCTTAACAATTACAAATAAATTTACGACTTGATCTCACTAGTGACTAGACGTGTACAAGTAGTATTTATATTTTATAGTCGAGTAAGTTTAAATCAGAGGTGGGCAGGAGATGACTCGGCCAAGCTCTGAGTGAGAGGTAGGGAAGAGAGATAGAGTTAATACAGGGTAACCTACCAATTATTAATATTTTCTTTTTTTAATTAAAACATTTTCTGAAAAAAATATAATAATACCAAATCTTTTTTATGGTCACTATTATACAAAGTAAATAATACAAGCAATCATTCAATACATACTCTGGAATTTTGGGCTGGTAATTAGGGTCATAAAATGTACCTTTTTAGTATATATCATATTTGTGTATGAATAAAATAAAAATATATAAAAAATATATATAAATCTTTTGAACCTTTAAGTTTACCGCTGGACCATTGTAATAAAAGATGGAAATTTTTGCAAAGGATAATTTAAATAGAATTAAAGTTTTGGAAATTCCAAATGATTTGTCTAAATATTTTACTATTCATATCCGTGAACTAATAAAGAATTATTTACCTGATTTAATTATTTTTTCTTCGTATGGAGTATGCTCAGTATAGTGTCATGGGAATTTGATGAATTAAGTTAAATTTTACATAAAGTGGGAATTTGAGTTCTTCGAGTTAGCCTACTTTGAATTGAAAAAGTGAAAAGTACTATTTGTAGTAGTGGAAATTATTTTTCGCATAATTTGTTTTTCAAAAAAAATAAAAGTAGTGAATTTAATAATGGAGAAGACATCGCAAGCAGTCTTGGATAAGTTCAGATTATTATTATTATTGTTATTATTATCATTATTGTTATTATTATTATTATTATTATTATTATTACTATGTTTTTTGGTGTATCTCTCCATACTGTAAAAGATATTATTTAAACAATAAATATTTTATAAAACTATTTCTAAATTGATTGAATAAATTATTGGGCAATAATCGGTAGGCAACCTGTATTGAAACATCGTTCCGTCTTGCTTCAAAACATACCTTCTTTACTTACTCTCACCCAGCTTATGGAGAGCTCGTAAGGCTCAGACGAGCTGTCTGTGCCCACCTCTGGTTTAAATACAATTGTACTCTAAATTATATTGTACATGAAACTTATTTACGAGTATATATGTAAACTGTAAAGTGTTTTTATAAATTAAAAAATTAACGAACTGTAAATTTGTTTCAAGGATATTGACTAAAATTTTGACATTTATGAAACTTTTTTTTGGTGCGTTATTAGATCCCGATCATAGTGTATTTTCAGAATGTAACGAATCGCTGATATAACACTCGACTTACGTAACACAGTCTTCTATCCTGCTCTATTTCACAGTGTTTGGGAGACATTCTATACTGGGTTTTTTACAATAAAAAAAATTATTATTATTACTCACGAAAAAATGTGTCATAAAGTATATAGACAAAATTTATATATACATATATAATATGCTTAAGCGAAACAGACAATAGCCTGCCTGTCACATAAGCAGTGTGACTATATTATGTATTTTTTGGATATAGAGCAGAGGTGGGCACAGACAGCTCGTCTGAGCCTTACGAGCTCTCCATAAGCTGGGTGAGAGTAAGTAAAGAAGGTATGTTTTGAAGCAAGACGGAACGATGTCTCAATACAGGTTGTCCTACCGATTATTGCCCAATAATTTATTCAATCAATTTAGAAATAGTTTTATAAAATAATAATTGTTTAAATAATATCTTTTACAGTATGGAGAGATACACCAAAAAACATAATAATAATAATAATAACAATAATGATAATAATAACAATAATAATAATAATCTGAACTTATCCAAGACTGCTTGCGATGTCTTCTCCATTATTAAATTCACTACTTTTATTTTTTTTGAAAAACAAATTATGCGAAAAATAATTTCCACTACTACAAGTAGTACTTTTCACTTTTTCAATTCAAAGTAGACTAACTCGAAGAACTCAAATTCCCACTTTATGTAAAATTTAACTTAATTCATCAAATTCCCATGACACTATACTGAGCATACTCCATACGAAGAAAAAATAATTAAATCAGGTAAATAATTCTTTATTAGTTCTCGGATATGAATAGTAAAATATTTAGACAAATCATTTGGAATTTCCAAAACTTTAATTCTATTTAAATTATCCTTTGCAAAAATTTCCCTCTTTTATTACAATGGTCCAGCGGTAAACTTAAAGGTTCAAAAGATTTATATATATTTTTTATATATTTTTATTTTATTCATACACAAATATGATATATACTAAAAAGGTACATTTAATGACCCTAATTACCAGCCCAAAATTCCAGAGTATGTATTGAATGATTGCTTGTATTATTTACTTTGTATAATAGTGACCATAAAAAAGATTTGGTATTATTATATTTTTTTCAGAAAATGTTTTAATTAAAAAAAGAAAATATTAATAATTGGTAGGTACCCTGTATTAACTCTATCTCTCTTCCCTACCTCTCACTCAGAGCTTGGCCGAGTCATCTCCTGCCCACCTCTGATATAGAGAGACAAGACAAGGTTATACATTATAGAAAAATCGATGATCGTTTATTTTTAAAAATAGCTACACAACCAGCTCTTAAATTAGATAATTTCAATTTGACTACACAGTTGAAATTAGGTACAAGAATGTCTTCATTATTTTGAATCCATTTTTCTGATAAAAGAGAATATTAGAAATCCGAGTCACATTATCAATGATATCATTTTTTCGTAAACTTTGTATATTAAATGTATAGATTTATGATAAACCTGGCCTGGTTTTGATGAATTTTACTAACTCTGATTCTAATGTAAATCATTTGGATTTAATGCCAGTTTTTCGAAGTCTAATTTTAACGGGAGAAGTGACGCTGGTTCTGTTCTACCTTTATAAAATGTAGAATCATTGATTGTTTTTAGACATAATATATAATTTTTCTATTGTAATTTTTCATTACTACATCAGTTCATTAAACTTTTGTGTCTTGATAGTGGCCAGTGTAGGGGGCTGCTCTTTCAACTAGTGTAACATTCACTGATTTATGGTAATTCGCTGACAAACGTAATAGATAGGCAGAGGACAGTTATTGAGGTATTCTTTTTTGTTTGTTTATTAATTTAATTTTGAATATGTATCCGATCAAAAACATAAATGTAAAAAAGGGCTGAGTTTTTGGGCAGATACTTCATATAATAAATAGTTGCTCCTTAAAAAGTGATGATATCCCATTAAAGAGCCGAGCTATTTACAAAATAAATAGCTCGGTAAACTATTTACCAAGAAACTTAATGAGGGGTGAATTGATTAAATGTAAGAAAAAATTTGGTTGAAATTTATTTCGTAAGTTTTCCCTTAGTATGTTTTTAAAATTTTATAACTTGGCAAGTTATTCTTTCTTTGGTTTCAAATATTTTAAAACTTGCCGCGTTATAAAATTTTTAAAAAAATTCTAAGGGAAAGTGTGGTTTAAATTTAAACACTTAAATTTAATTTTTGGTTTTTCCCATTTTTTGGTATGTTCCGTTGGGAAAATTAAATTTTCCCGTAGTTTTTTTTATTTTAGGTTTCAGAAATTCCGCGTCGAATGTAAAAAACTGCATCCTTCTAGCATTTCTGGAAGTGGGTTAAATTTAAACACTTAACTTATAATAATTATATATAGAAATAAGGACCAGTCATAGAGCAGCAAAGTTTTCAAAAATCGTGGTCAACTCTCAACAGTGATGTGTTGCTAAATATTAAGTATACATATAGAAATATGGACCAATCATAGAGCAGTAATATCTCTTATGCATTTATTATGTTAATTTTATCAAAACAAAAATTGCAAAAATTTTCAATTTCTCGATAGAAATAACGTGGTTTCATAATTTTCCTTTTAGTTTGAGCACTATATCTAACTGTATGCCAAATATCAACTTTTAAGGACTTATGGTCTAGGTCATGAAATTATTATCATGTTTCTCCATGAATTAGGAATGTGTCCATTTTTTTGGGTTTTTGAACCGAAATAACTTTTTAACTGTTTTTTCCTAAACGGTGATTGAAAAAACAGTCTTTTATTCAGATTCAGATCGATTCTGATTTTTCGATAAGTAATAGTACTGTAAGCGCGGCAAAAAAACCCTTAAACTGGGTCTGTCGCACTTCCGTGCTCTAGATACAGGGCCAAAAAATTGCGCTGTTTTTTCAAAATTTTATAGCTGTTTTCACGACATTAGTCTCCACGTAAAATTTTTAGCGATACACGGATAGATGGTGACTTTTAACAGTTTCATTAGAATACCAAAGAGATACTATATGCAAAAAGCTTTCCCCTGTTTTTACCAAAGTTTGCCCATTATTATGTTTATTTTTACTGGACTATTAACAGTGGTGTATTGGTAAAATAAGAAGAAACGGAACGCATGGTGAGAGCAAAAAAATAGTCCGCCACTGTCCACAAGCAGCTTCCTGAAAGTTTTTCGGAGATCATCTTATTTTAAGCAAACTATTGTTTTCCTTGTAGGTTTTTATTTTTTTAATTCTTACTATACAAAATATTAACAAACACAAAAATAAGAAATTCGAAAAAAGATAAAAATAAGAATCTTAAAGATATTATCATTTTTATGTAGTACACTTATAGAAGAACACACACAATTTCATCATTTGCCCCTGCTCTTCTAGTTTGCTGGTCAGTAGCGGATCGATGAGAACGCAACCAGGTTTTTACGTATAAAATTGGATTCTAAAATTCCAAGGGTGGTCCATGAAGTTTTATAAACAATAAATTTGCAACATGAACAATTAAAATGTGTGATCTTCTTTCCGTTACAATTAAATTCATGCTGCTGAAACCACGCTCGCATTCTGAAGAACTGCAAGCTATAATTTTAGAATATTTGTTTAACGTTTCCAAATCGTCTGAAATGTTACGACCACCACAAGTCAAGTAATCTCTAAAGGCATTTAAAATTTTCCCCAAAGGTAAATTAAAGCGTTTGCAGAGAGATTCTACTTCTTTTTCTCCAAATTCCATATTAATTTCAGATGGCCATTCGGTTGGTGCAAGAATTCGCAATTCTTTAACAATGTCGGAAGTCAAAATTCCGTCTGAACCTGAACAATTTGCAGATGTAATGTTTAGCCTATTCCTCATACTATTAATAATACTAATTAAGAATTGATAAAAAGCAAGATAAATTCTCTATTAATTAACATATTTTTTGAAATGTTTTTGAAAGTTCGCCAATTTAAAATATAATTTTCATTTGAAATTAAAAAATCGCTACTAAAAAAAGTACCGGAACGCGTTCCGTTTCTGAAAAAAGGTGCCGGAATGTCGTTCCGCCACGTACCTCCCCCCAATACACCACTGACTATTAATAAGATTTTTGAAGAATATATCAGCAATACGGTCAATCGTATATTGGTAATTGAGCGTATGTGTGATCTGTGGGGCCAATCGCGGTTGGTTCTGAAATTTACATCTTATTATTAGGTATTCTTAAAATGTTAAAGATGCTTTGTTATTAACATTTTTTCGCAGAGCACATAGAACGCTGTACAAAAATATTTTGGACGGTAGAGTAATCGTGAATTACAATATTCGTTTACCTTGATCTAAAAACAAATAATGTGTAATAAACGAAAGTGCGTTGTGAATCCCCAATGGCGACTTTTATATAAATTATTATAAATAATAAATAAAATATTTACATAAATTTGGTAATAGGTAATTATTAATTATTTTGAAATCGAGTAAGTTTGACTATTGATTCTGTAATATTACCTATGTGTTGAAGCGTATTGGGCTAAACTATTTTGATTTAGGAATTGGTTAATCTGGAATAACTAATTAATGTAACTAATTAAAATTCCTTTATTTAGAAAATTAAATTAAAAATTAAATTTTTTTGATCGAATTTGAAGAGATATTCGTAATCAAAGTTGAAATTTTCACACGCACGGTATACGTAATGTTCGCACAATTCCTAATTTTTTTTAAACAGGAAAACTTTTATTTCGTTCAAATACAAACATCTTATAAAGTTGAACTTAACAAATTAATTTAAATATATATATATATATATATATATATATATATATATATATATATATATATATATATATATATATATATTACAGATGGTGATTTTCGACATCTAGTAGGTAGGATCGATGGATATTCGATGAAATTTTTGCAAAATTTTGACTTCGGTACGGGGCCAATAACTCTATTTCCTTTCAGGAAATTCGCTAAAACAACATATACTGCTTTTTTTTTAAACAAGATATGATTTAAAACTGATAATTTGCATCCACGATACCAAAAATAATGAATAATCAATATCCACACAAGTCTTGCATAGTACTATTAGCTACAAAAGTAGCGCACATTTTTTAAAATTTTATGATTGATTCGTACCTTATTTATTCAGACTCCGAAAAAATGCTTTGTATAAGAGATGTTCATTATAAATATATTCACAACTTTTATTCGAAATCATTTCACAAGAAGCGATGAAGAAGGAACAAATCAATGTATATATATATATATATATATATCTATATGTATATATATATATATATATACATATAGATATATATATATATATATATACATATATATATATATATATATATATATATATATATATATATATATATATATATATATATATATATAATTATATATATATATATATATATATATAATTTAGCGATAGTGATTTTTAACATCTAATAGGTAGGATCGATGGACATTTGAAGAAATTTTTACGAAATTCCAACATTGGTGCAAAAACAATAGCTGTATTTCCTTTGGAGGAAATTCGCTAAAAATGCCACTCTTTATAGGTGCTGCTGCTGCATACTCAAAACCAACTAGTAGAAACACTAATCATTCTATAAAGATATTATATATTTAATTTTAGTTTCCTGACAAGCCTATAAAATTTTTTGACAAAATTTAAAAAGAAAGACGCATTATTGAATTATTAGATTTTTAAATGGTCGATACCTATATTACAAAATAAATAAAAATTTACTATTTTGTTGATAAACTATTACTTAATAAACTTCTTTTAAATAACAAATAAATTTTATTCAACAAACAAGTTTTTGTTAATTTGTATTATTATATTATTTTTACTATATAGGAAATTGAAAATTTCTCCGACTTAATTGTTTTATTGTAACTTACGTCGTAAATATTTACGATATAATATTACACTGAAGACCGGTTTATAGCGATATCGCATTTTAGGATTTGGTACCTACTACAATAAAACCTATTTTGACAAAATGGAAATCCGACCTAAGCAAAAAATTTTAAATATATACGTACAATTATTGTTATTTTTGGAGTCAGTGTCAGCATAGAGAAATTCACATAAAATTTGGACACCGTTTCCAAAAATAACAATAATTGTACATATATATTTAAAAATTTTTGCTTAGGTGAACTAAAATTGGCACAAGAATATGCAATTATTTTTTTACTTTTTAGTGCATCTTTTGTTATAAAATATTTGATTTTAGAAGTCGGGTTTCCATTTTGTCAAAATAGGTTTTATTTATCGCTTTTTAGTGACTTTCTAGTTCTATAACTGATTTTATTTGTCTAAATATGGGTAACTAATTTTTAGTGCATTTTTTTATAACACATTTTTTTTTATCCGTTTTTATTTTTTTAATTTTTAATGCATTTTTTCATAACAGATTTTCAATTTTACAAGCATTTTGTTTTTTTTTTTGTAAAAATTTTTTTTTTGGGGTTGGTTTTTTTTGTAAAAAATTTTTTTGAATTCCGTTGTTAAAAAAATTTTCTTATTTTCCCATTTTGAATGAGTATATCCTTTCAAAAAAAAAAATTTCGCAGAAATCGGTTATCACATATAATATGAGGGTTTTCCTCGATTTCCAAGGGATCCCTTCATCAGAATGCGATTTGGTGACAATGGGACCAATCGGAAATCAAACTCTTTAAAACAAAAAAAAAAATTCAAAATCGGTTAATAAATGACAGAGTTCTGTAACAAACATTAAAAAAAAACAAAATACAGACGAATTGAGAACCATCCTCCTTTTTGAAGTCGGGTTAAAAAGTAAATATTAGTCTAAGAACTGTATGGCCTTAATAAATATAATCAATAACTGTACTTTAATTATTTCGAAAAAAGTGGACGAAACTTTTAAATTACAAAGAGATTTATTTCCTTAAAAAATACTAACAAATTTAATTCGTAAATATAATTCCGTATTCCTCAAACGATAAGATATAGTTTTTATATATTAGAAAAATTTCGAATAAAATGTAGCTATTGAGGTTGTAACAATGAACAAATTTCGGAAAAATTTCTTAAAATGTCCATCGATCTTACCTAGTTGATGTCGATAATGACCATCTTTTGATAATTCATTTTTGATTTAATTATCAATTTTTGGAAAATGTATTGCTTAAATTTTTCAAATTATTAATTCCTTGAAAAGTGCATTAATTAAATTTTGTTATTTTTTGAAAAATGTAATAAATAAATTGTTTTAATAATAAATTTTTTTTTAAAATGCGCAAATTAAATTCGTTAAATTATAAAAAAATAAAAAATATTAAATTAAATAAAAAAAATATTAATATTATTATTTATTATTCTAATTTTATTATTATTATTATTATTGTTAAATTATATATATATATATATAAAATATTAATATTATTATTTATTATTTTAATTTTATTATTATTATTATTATTGTTAAATTATTATATATATATAATAATTTAACAATAATAATAATAATAATAAAATTAAAATAATAAATAATAATATTAATATTTTATATATATATATATATACATATATATATATATATATACATATATATATATATATATATATATATATATATATATATATATATATATATATATATATGTATATATATATATATATATATATATATATAAAATATTAATATTATTATTTATTATTTTAATTTTATTATTATTATTATTGTTAAATTATTATATATATATGTAATAATTTAACAATAATAATAATAATAATAAAATTAAAATAATAAATAATAATATTAATATTTTATATATATATATATATATATATACATATATATATATATACATATATATATATATATATATATATATATATATATATATATATATATATATATGTATATATATATATATATATATATATATAAAATATTAATATTATTATTTATTATTTTATATATATATATATACATATATATATATATATATATATATATATATATATATATTCAAAATGTCTCATTGATGCATTACTGATAAACACGAGGTTACTGCCGAAACGCATTTGATTAGAAGTGTTGTTGCATTTTTGTCTATTGATATTTCTGCTTATATGTTTGTTGGATATTTCAAATTAAGGTTGTTATGAAACTGGAAGGGATAAGTTAGGGTGGGGAGGTTATCCTATGCTAAATGCATTGATATCTCGTCCATTGCCAACTCTAAATAAGTAAAAATTTTGCAATTAAATCGTTTCAAATAATTTAATTTTTGTAAAAAAAAGTATATTGGTTAAAAATTAAATCCTAAATTTCATTTTTTCGAAGAGATTTAATAATTAAAAATATGTTTTTATGTACTTAAAAAAAGTTGCATTGTGACGTATAAAGTACGGCAACGTTATAAATAAAATAAAACTAGATAAAATTAAATAAAACTAGATTTAGAACATGTTTCGATCTACAAATTTAATTATCTCAGAAACCAAAAACAGGATTAATTTGAAATTTGGCCCAGGTATTTATAAGACTTTGATAATTTTTTTGACAGTTTTTCTGACAGTTTTACTTTAACTGACATTTCTGGTTGTCGAGATATAGATTTCTATATCACTGTGATTACCACCAAGTCCACTTATCGCTTCAATTCAAATTCAAACTTTGACTGGATATTCTTTTTATTATTGAAATAATAAGCTGTCAAATTATGAAAAACCTGTCATTAAATTGAATTTTCATCATAGCAACCTTAATTCAATAATTATTACAATAATGACTATTCATAACTGGGCTATATTAGGAACCAGGCCTCGTTCGGCGACAGTACCTTATATTAATAAAATAAAAAATTAATAATTTATACTAATAATATCTATGTTATTATTATTCTTTGGTAATGGTATCTATAAATAAATATATACGGATGCTTTCACAAGAGTTCGTTCGCATGATTTTTACACATCACCAAAAAAACATTAGTTAAATGTTTTAAGTAGGCAATGGAAACTTTTAAAATAATTATTACGTATATACACTAAAAATATAAATAATATTTCATAAATTTATTGTTTGCGAGTTTGAAACAATTTCTTATTTTTTTACCGACTTCAAAACACGATGGAGATAATTTACAATTTACATTACGCATTTTATTTAAATTAAAAGAATAAATATAATATAATTTAAAAATACAATAATTAATAAAAACACGGTTTCTCAGTTACACGGTGTATATACATTGGATATTAAAATTGTCGTTTCGATTGATAATTCTACCTCTTGGCGGTTATCGAAGTTATCATTGCTTGGGGTTTTGCAATGGGAAAATTAAAGTTTTCCAATTTTTTCCGTAAGTTTGAAGTTATTTCGCGTCGAATGCAATAAACCGCATCCTTCTAGCATTTCTAGATGTTGGTTAGATTTTGTATAGATCAATGAGTGAGTGAGTCAGTTACACAAATGGTTATATTATATATTATAGGATAATATTGTATTTAAACTTTACATAAAACGTAGTAATGATTATTAAGATAATCAAAAAGAACTCTAGGTTTTTTGAAATTATATTTCAATTTTTTGCCCCAATTCCTAAAACATTTATTTGTATTTTATAAATACGTATTTCGATACAATGTAGTCATCATCAGTATGAATTAGATAATCGTAACTATCTCTGGGATATGGATTCAGAGATATGTTGCTTGTTGCTAATTTGGTGCGTGTCTCACTAAAAGTAGTGTTTCGTGAATTACTGAAGATAAAATATGAATTTTTTACGCAGAAAATTTGTTTGTTTGTTTACAAATATTGATAATTTAGTGTTAAATAATGCGGTTCTTTATAAAGAAACTTTTTTACCGTCTTGACCGTCCGTACCATATTTATTTACCATATTTATCATTTGAATATCATTTATTAAACCAAATCTATTTTTTACAAAAGTAAATGTACTCACTGACAAATTGATTGTGGCCCAGTAAATGTGTAGTAATTTATTGGCCCAGTATTTTTCCAAATTAAAATATTTTATTCATGTAATTTAGAAAGTAAAAATAAATTAATACGCACAAATAAATTTTTAAATATTTTATAAAAAAATTATAGTGATTAGAGTTCAAGATTATCCTATTACGTATATTATTAAATAATACCTTGAAACCTTACGAATTATGCAGGATGTTTTGAAACTGGTTCAGATATACTGAAATTCATATATTACCGAGTTATTGAAACTGACGATAATGGAATTGTACGGCACCAATTATATTCCTTTATCTTTAACATTTAATATCTCGGTAATAAATTAATTTGAGATGTATGCTTGTATGAATTGTTTGTTTATTTTACGTTTTATGTTTACTTTTGATTTAGAGCTGAATTTTTTTTTTGAGTTTATAGTTAGATAGCTAAGTGTTTAAGCTTTCGATTAAGCGTTATAAAACTTAAAAATATTAATTTGTTTATAAGTTAATTAGCAAAAGGTAAAACATATGATAACACTCTTAAAAGTTAACGTATGGGGATATTTTTGACTTCAAAAAGGAGGATGGTTCTCAATTAGTCTGTATTTTATTTTTAATTAAAGATTCATAAAAAATCTATAAGTTAAAAGAAAATAAAGTTTATTTAAATAATTTCTTAACTGTTTTTTTTAAATTTGTTTATAACTTTATAGCGCGCGTATAAACAAATTGAAAAATAATGGTTAAAAATACAGTTAAATAAATAATGTTTTTTTTTTCATTTTAGGTATAGATATTTTTAAGGCCTTTCATTTAAAAAAAGATTTATTCGTCTATCATAATTTGCACCTTTTTTATTTATAAAAATAGGTGACATGGTATTTAATTAATTGTCGAGGACCTAATTTTTTTTAAGGGCTAAAATTTGGCACATTATTTTTTAACATATAAAAGGCACACTTTGCCATTGTTTAAAAAAAAATGAAGTAATTTTTAGATTTTTTATTTTAATTTAAAATTTTTGCTGTTTTCAAAATTTGGGAATTTTTTTCTCGAATTCTAATAAACCGATTTTAATGTTCATGGGCTCAGTTGTTTTCGTTTTTTTTTATATAGAATTGAATAATATTTTATGTTATTTAAAAAATTTTTAGTTTACAAAAGATATTAAGAAAAAACGCTTTTTTGTTATAAACAAATTCAATTTTGACCCTGTTCCGGAACGTAAAAACTTAAGATCATATTCAGAACGTCAAAATGAATCGATGTAAAATAAAAATTGCGGTTTCGAGCAACCTTTGTTTTTCTTAATAAACAATTTGACAAACTGCCGGTGTCGGGATTCGAACCCATAACCTCCCAGTTTCCAGTTATGCATACTGCGCAGACATAACGCCTTAGACCGTTCGGCTACTTGAACTGGTAAAAATTTATCCTTGTAAATATTTTATATAAACCGGGTATACAAATTCGTATACAAATGAACAACGAATTGAATTACAAATAAAAACTAGTTTTAAGTAAATGTGTACTATGCGCCACAATAGTCATGTCCTGTTTTCAAAATTTTATAGTAGTTTTGTGCTTTATTCATTCTGTTATTGGTAAAATGATTCGAATAAAAGTTGTTCATTATAAATATACTAACAACTTTTATTAGAAAAATTTTTCCAAAAACCGAATGAATAAGGCAAAAAATTACTCTATCAATTTTGAAAAAAGGAAATGACATTTGTGGCCCTTAGTACAAAGAAAGTCTTTCATTATCATGATTTGTGAAGACACCACGCAGTATAGTACAGTCATAAATTCAAACAAACAAATATGCCCACTACTGCAGATCAGTGAACTATAACCAAACTGGAATAGATTTAAATTTACAATGTTACAATGGAAATTTCCATACTTTAATTATTAAACTTATGCAGGGTGTTCAAAAAATTTGGACACGGCATAATAAATCGTTTAAGGTGGCTCTAACTAAAAATTTTCAAATGGTAACCCCTAGTAATTTTTTCTGAGGAATCGATTGCGCTAATCAGATTTCGGGTCCAGTTGATCCACAAGGGCGAAACAGGGTCAAACTTTGAAATTTTAAATAGAAACTCATATTTTTTATTGCATATTCGTATTCTACGGAAAAAAGTTCGTATCTTTTGTAGGAAAACTTATTCTTAAAAGTGTTTTGTTCTCTTGCTAGAGGGCGTATATACAATAAAAAATGTGGGTTTTCATTTAAAATTTCAAAATTAGACCCTGCTTCGCCCTTATGGGTCCATCGGACACAAAATCTGATTAGCGCATTCGATTCTTCGGGAAAAATTTTTAGTTAGAGCCACGTTAAACGATTTATTATGCTGTGTCCAAACTTTTTGGACACCCGATATATTTTTATATGGTCAGAAATTTACTCATAATCAGATTTCACCATTGATTTAAAAAACAAAAATATTATAATGAATTAAAAATAAGTTTTCCATACGTATGTAGATATTTTTGTTGGTACAACGATTAGATTATTTTTAATAAGAATGGTAACTTTCTAATATATTATTTGGGATGACCATCGCATAAATTGATGCGTATACATGGTATTTAATAATTTTTGATTTATTACAACATTTTTGTTTGGTTAGTTTTTAAGCTACTGTTGTGTAACCTAAAGACCCACTTTTTGTAAAATGATTAGAAAAAAATGCAAAATTACGTAATAATCAGAAACAAATAACAGCTTAGTAAATATTATTGATTTTTGCATCCGATATTTGAAAAAAAACTTTTTAACAAAAAATAGAACCGACGAAAGAAGAAAGTAACTGAAAAGTAAAAAAAAAAAACTTTTATACAAAAAATTAAATCTTCGAAGAAAAGAACTGAATAGCAAAAAAAACTAAGTCAATGTAAATACCTAAATAATTTTGAGTCGGCGCCAAACAAACAATATATGTAATATTTTGTAATATTTACTTTTAACCGAAAATCACCCTTCGCCCATTTCGATGGAGATTTTTTGGCGCCGACTCAAAATTATTTAGGTATTTACACTAAACAATTATTAAAATAAACATTTTCTTATTTAATATTCAACATTTCGTTCAATATTTCAGCCAAAAATAAGTTTTGAACTGAGAACTGAAAACTGCAATTAAACAAAAAATTATAATTATATTTTAAAATAGCTTCATTTCTTTGTTACTCGAGTCTTAAAAAAAAATCTCTAACTTTGATAACAGAAGGAACTTAATTGGCTAAATGAACTAGGAAACTGTTTTTTTTTTTTGCATGGAATACAGAAAATTTATTTTAATAAATAAATTGCAATAAATTAAACCCAGATATTCTTAGGATATCTCCAAGTGGGCCTTATTATGGGCAGTAACTCGCGATAGCAAAAATATTGTTAAAAAACTAATTAAGAAAGAAATTACTAAAACTTGTCTTGCTTCCAAATGATGAAAAGCTTTGATATTAAGATTCAATAGTAAAAATAAATCAGTAATAATAAACAGAGTGTATCATTGAGACACATCACTGATGAACACGGTTTGTTGTCCAAACGACAACGCATTTGCCAAGAAGTATTGATGCATTTTTGTCTATTGATCTCTCTTTCTTATATGTTTTGTCTATTGATCTCTATTTCATAATTCCTGAATTATTGTAATCTTTAAAAAA
Organism: Nineta flava; assembly: GCA_963920215.1. NCBI lineage: Eukaryota > Metazoa > Arthropoda > Insecta > Neuroptera > Chrysopidae > Nineta > Nineta flava. The sequence goes on from OY986041.1 coordinate 46,466,097, forward strand.
ATCATCCAACTGAAATTCTGCAAATGCCTTGTATATCAAGAGCCCATAACCGCTTGTCGAGGGCAATCGATCACACTAAGTCAACCCTGTTCAAATGACTTCAATTAAGCTAATTACAGTCGAAAAACTGGAACTAAACTCCCTCATAATGCATACAAATGATTTAACATGGCATGATAGGCAAATATGTGTAATTTCATGATATATTGGTCGCCCTTACCCTAACCTGTGCAAACTACCTCGGCGACCGGTTTGAAAGAGTGGTTAATCGAGATCTTATCTCCCTCACCGAACGTCCTTTTTTTAAATGAACGATTTCATATAAACGATTTTAAATATAACGATGATCGGATTGAATTACTGGTTAATCGGAAAAATACATTGAAAAAATCGTACTGGATTATAACATCAAATTATTTTGATGTTAATTGTGCAATATTTTTGTACAATTGAAAACTTGTTTTAAAAAAAATATGTAATATTTTTGCGTGTGTATAAATAAAAAAAATTATAATCTTAATAATAAAATCATCAAATTAAAAAAAAAAACTATAATATGCAGGTATTTAAACAAACTTTAATTATATATACATACTATTAACATTTTTTTTAACGCATATTTTTTTAATAAACTAATTTATATTAATATACAGGATGCCAAATCAAAAACAATACACATTATTTTATACTAGCACAATTAGTGAAAAAATAGATATAAACAAATTTATTTCTATAAAATTTCAAATTCGCCCCCTTTACCTAGATCAGTTTTTTGTATTATAAATACGTATTTCGACTACAATGTAGTCATCATCAGTATAAATTAGCTAGTCGTACTTTACTCTTTTGATACTCTTTTGAGCGAATTTGAAATTTTAAAACTATTTCTATTGAAATAGGCAAACCTTATTGTGAAATAGGCAATCCGCATTATATTAATGTTGTTTTATACGATTTTAGAACTATAAATGTAGGTTTATTTGTTTGTTTGAGCATCACGCAAAAATTACTGGACTAATTTCGCTGAAATTATATTTGTTTAAAAACTTACGATTAGACTTAAAAACTAGAATAAATTTTATCTCGCTACGAGAGATAAAATTCGAAAATATTCGCTGAAATAGAAATATGGTGTAAGTGTCGATAAATATTTGAAGTAGTGGAAGCGGTGGGAAATTACATTGAGGTTTTTAGTTTTAAAAAGATAGGATCTAGATATATATATATATAACTGTAAAAGATAACTTAACTATTCTAAAAGCAACTAAATTGATTAATAATAATTGAATGCGCTACAATGACCTTTTCCAGATTTGTCTGAATAATCCTCTTGGTTATATACGAGTGAGAGCAACTATTTTAAACCGTTTTTCCCAAAAAATATTTGAAAAAGGCATAAATAAAATACATAATATACATAGCTAAATTCGTAGTTGAATCAATAAGCTATCATTTGACACTATTTCCTTGATAAATGTTTTTTTTATTTCCCATTACAACCCCTAAAACTAATTGATTGCGCAAAAATTTTTGTAATCTGATACGGAGGGTACAGGTATGTTTTCAGAATTTTCTGTACGATTCTCTTGTGCATATTGCCCCCTTTTATGCCCAAGAGAATCGTTCAGAAAAATCTGAAAACATACCTGTACCATCCCCTCCACCGGCAGCAATTTTTAACAATTTTTAACGAAATGATCAAACATCGTATGAAAACTAAGGAAACATCGTACTTTTAAAACTATTCACTCTGTATATTTCTTAAGGTAAATTCATACTGGACACTTATGTCATAAATTTTTATGAGTTGTTTTTTTGAATGTATTTAAATTTATTTATATGCTGTAAAACGGAATATAATGTTGTTAGATTTTTAACTTTTTATATTTACCGTATACAATTAATTATATAGTTATGTAAAAATTTTATGTAAATATTATTATTTTATAAATACACTTTTATTAGGTTGACTCAAATCTATGATATCGATTTTCAACTACTTTTAAAGATCGTATCGATTTGAATCTTTGAAAATGTATAAAATAGTGATACAATGTAACGGATGCATGGTAAACACCGTATAATCACTGGGAAAATATACCGCAGCAAAAACTCGGAAAAATACTGTTTTGGAATGCATCCAATAGGCTATGCCTCGATGTACTCAATCTGAACAGGATACAACTTCAAAAGGTCACCGGATTCATCACCTGCGAAAGCATCTGCACACAATAGGACTCCATAACGGACCCATTTTTCTAGACTGTGCGTTGTGGAGGAGAAAACATCCATCCACATAATCTTTTACTGCGAATCTCTCCGTTACAGTACATACAAGAGATAGGGTGCATCTCATCTCTGGTATATGAACTTTCAGGAAAACCTGATAAGCAAACTCCTAGCTATGGCCAAAATATGGGGGAAGCAAATCTCGTCAGATTGAAATAGAAGATCTTCTAATTAACTGCCTTGTCGGAGTTTAGAGATTTAATTGGGTGAAATATACATATATTACATGAGCGTATGTTCGATTAACCTATTATATATTCGAACTAAAGAATATCGAACGAAAGAATATCGTCTTCAAATGATTCGGAAATTTAAAAAAAAATTATAAATAATTTTATTTAAGAGTTGAGCCTCAATAAAACTTTTAAAGAGATGCTATATACATATATATATATATATATATATATATATATATATATATATATATGTATATATAAAATGGATTTTTATCTTCAGTTTGTGTTAGTGATCGAATAACCTTCTTATGATTTATGAAAGGAAGTGTATAATTATTAAATAAAAAGTTGTGATTGTGCATAAAATTGCGTGTTGAATTGTAATAATTAATTAAAAAAACTTACGCAATTAGTATGAATAATCCAATCCGACAAAAAACAAGAAGGTTCACCTTCAAAAGTAGTGAAATCTATGTAAGGACCAATCCAAAATGGGTGATTTTGGATTGCAGGAATTTATTTTTGAAAATAAACGGAAAGTGTATATTAGACGGCCAGAAATATGTTCCGAAAATTGTCACTTCGATAATTTGCCACTGGCGTCGTCATAAAATATTGATGTCGATATACACAGTGATTTGGACTGATTTGTGTGATTTTGGAAGTACACCCTAGAATATTGATTATGAGTGAGAGAGTCAATCAATCCCCAAAATATAATGATTATTAAAATAATCAAAGAGAACTCTAGGTTTTTGAATCGGGCATATATGGTGTCAGTTGTCAAAACTGTTCGAAAATTTATGTTGGTCAAAGTCGTCACCAAATCGGAACTAGAATCAAAGAACATCTGGTTCATGTAAAATTTGGAAGAACCGAAAAATCGTGTATAGCTGCGCACGTTATTGAGAACAACTACAAAATTGACAAATCGAATTTAAAACTACTGAAATCGGTACAAAACCCCACGAAAGTATCTAACAACAGATAATGAATTTAGACAATGACCCAATTCCAAATTTTGATTTAAGGACGTTCAGTTGCTAAGTTGAAGTCAAATGAGTACTATGTTTAATAAAATTTATTTAGGATTTAAAAAAAGTTGTAAAGTATGTCAATAATCTTACAACGATTTATATCCTTTTTTTATTTGTCCTAAATATTTTAAAAGTATTTATTGGAAAATACCAGGAAATTGTGAATTAGAAATTAATTTGACTTAATGTGACAGATATGACAGTAAACTATGTTTTATATTTGTGTGTATGTGTATATTATTTTAGTGTGTGTGGTCGCCAGTTCTCAAAATATGGTGGCAAAAACAAACCTAACAAAAAAGTTTTAATTTTATTAAATAATTAATTCAAATGTTCGTCAACACCATTTTTTTAATGCAATTATATAAGCTGCATATATCAAAGAATATTTATAAACATTATTCAGTATGGTGTCTACTTTAATAATATAGTTATTCTAATTTTAAGTACAAAAAAAATTATGTTCTCCATAAGACAAAGTTCAAAGTTTGATTTTTAATCGATAATTACTCTTTGAAATGATCGTCAACAGGTTTTTAATTTTTGAGGGAGGATAACTACTGAATTAAGCTACTCAATTCACTATGAAATAAATTGGTATCTACTATCAAGCTTCATGGATGAACGTCCTTAATAAAATTAAACCATATTCAAAATTTAATACCTGTAATATCAAGGTTAGCTTCGATCAACAGACTTATTGACAAAAACAACACCGCATGGTCAGAAAAGGATACCGCCAATAAATGGGTTGAGTTCTTCACACACTTAATCCCTTAATTGGTCAGTCAACCCATAATATCGATTTTTGGGGTAAAATAACTTGGAAACTATTAAAGCTGTAATGTTGAAACTTAGTAGGTATCGTTAGATGGTGACTATCACGCTATATTTTAAATTTGAACATCATAGTTTTTTCGGTTATTGAGATATAGAGGCCTAAAATCCGTCTCTAATTCTTCCTGTCAAAAGAGTATGGTATGCTTAAACTTGGTCTGACGTATTATCGTGCTTGGTGATTCTTATACACTATGTTTAATTTACATCGTATCATAGATCCCACGAGTATGAGAGAGTACATATGTACATATACATTAAGCAATGTGTATGAGAAGGAGGTCTTATATGTTTGATGAACAAGCATATTTTTCATAACTGTTCATGGTCACCAACCACTCAAACCTATAAGACCTCCTTCTCATACGCATTGCTAAATGTATACATATGTACTCTCTCATACTCGTTATGAATATTATTCACTATTTTGAAAAATATTCTTGTTTATCAAACCTATAAGACATCCTTCTCATACACATTGCTTAATATATATGTACATATGCACTCTCTCCTACTCGTGGGATATATGATACGAAGATGTAAACTAAACAGACGGTATAGTAAAATTTATAGACTTATGGTTGATCGGACAAATGTATAGGTAAATTCGGCAATGTATAGATACAATTCTGAATTTTTGATATGTTATTAATTGCTATCTCATACGTATAAAGCATTTTTTTGAAAAGAATCTGACAAAGGGTTTTCATGTAATTAATTAATCATTAAAAATTGGAATTTTAACATGTTATGAATAGCAAATGTTGAATGAATGCATACATTTTCGAAAATGTTGCTCCACCTTCTACAGATTAAAAAGTAAAAAACTTCTAGTTTTATAAATTAAATCTCGTACATTACGATAAAATTAAAAAAAAAAAGTCTGACGAAGAGTTTTGAAAATATCTTAATTAAAAAGATAAAAAATTCACGATAATTTTCGTCGAATCGTCAAAATAATTACCAAAATCCGATTATTTATCATTTTTAGTAATTATATAATTACATAAATCCGATTACTAGTGATGTTAGATGGTATTTAAATTTAAATAATTAATTTACAGATTAAAATGTTTAATTTCCGTTAAAAAGAGTGTACTATCCGGTCAACCTTAATTACTAATAACTATTAATAACGATTCAAGATAAATATTGAGCCATATATCGTGATTGATTATTCGTCACCGCCAGTCAATGTCAATAAATTTCGAATATATATATATATATATATTATAATTATATATATATTATATATATTATATGTATATATATATATATATATATATATATATATATATATATTATATATATATACATATATATATATATATATATATATATATATATATATATATATATATATATATATATATATATATATATATGCATTATTACAACATTAAAACTTTAAATATTTTTATTGAGCTTGATCGGACAGTAAAGTACATTTCATAATAAACAGAAACATCCTTTTTAACAGAAATTAAAAATTTTAATCTGAAAATTAATTATTTAAATTTAGATAGCATCTAAACATCTATTTAATTACTAAAAATAATAAATAATCATCTTTTGACGATTATTTTGACGATTTGATGTAAATTTTCGTGAATTTTTTATCTTTTTAATTAAGATATTTACAAAACTTTTCGTCAGACTATTTTTTTTTCAATTTTAACGTAATGTACGAGATTTAATTTATACAACTAGAAGTGTTTTACTTTTTAAACTATAGAAGGTGGAGCAACATTATCGAAAATGCATGCGGTCATTCAACATTTGCTATTCACAACATGTTAAAATTCAAATTTTTAATGATTAATGATTAAATATGAGTTATCAATTAATAACATATCAAAATTTCTGATTTTTATCTATACATTGCTGATTTTACCTGTACATTTGTCCGATCAACCTTAATAAAGATTGTAGTCGATTGAGATCCATGGTAATGGTAAAGTGTATTTGCAAACTTGAAAATTTATTCCGGAAAAACTATGGGTTTTACGAAAAAATCCTTTTTTGTTTGTTTAGATGAGTCCAAAAGTACCAAAAAAAAAAAGAAGTTTTTATGCCAAAAATATGTCATTTTATTATTTGTATATAAAAGTTGTCTATACCAATTTATCGTACCATTTTATAGCCAAGCATCTTCAAAAATCGTGTTCAGTAGATCAAAATACATAGAAATTAACTTTGATGCAGCTTTGGACCTCAATCGGAAATTGCCCGGGCGGAAAATACTAGCCTTTTAATTATAATAAATATACAGTAAAAGCTGTTTAAAACGAACACGGCATAGAAGCGAACAAAGAGCCAATATAATCCGGTTATTGTTCCCTTTGTTGCCGTGTTCGTTTTAAACAGCTTTTACTGTATATTTATAATAATTAAAAAGCTACCATTTTCCGCATACTAGATATTATGTGAAAATTTTTTAAAATACTTACAACAATCTCAAACGCAATTTCCATGATAAAGGGTACGTATTTAATACATAAAAAATGTACTTACCGGTAATTTAAGAATATTTCTTAAACGATCTTGTGGTTGAACACCACGTTTTTCTCGAATAATAACATATATCTTTTCAATTGGTAAGACACGTATTGCTTTTTCTAATAGGATTTTCCCCATAAATCCAGTACCACCTGTAATCAATAAACTCCGACCACGGTACCATTCTGTTATTGATATGTCGCTCTGTATTTTTGCCATTTTGATTGGACCTTTAAATATCTCAATTTCTTGTCAATCTGTAACAATTTAAAAAAATTGTCATTAATAAAAATTATTAACATATTGCAATATACTTAGTTATTCAAATAATAAAATTTATACCACAATACCCGAATCAAAACGCAGGAGCTGCGTAAACTAAGCGAATTTCCTCAGAAATTGGGAATAAAAATATCGTTTAATAAATAATATCATTAATATTGTATTCTCCGAACAAAAAATTCTGTGGGAAATATCTATTTATTTTATTTGTTAATAATTTTTAGATACATGCAATTTTGATACAGTATTTTAAAACTGATTTACGTCATTCTTTCCAGAAAATTCATTTAAATAAATGAGAAAAAAATTAAATCTTATTCGCGGACGACATTATAATTGCAATCTAATGAAAAAGTACAATCTCGGAGCTTATGCAAAATGCTCTAAGATTCACACAGTAATGGTGTATCAACGAGGCATCAAAAATAAACCCTGGTTAAACCACATAAAACCACAATAATAGTGGCATAAAACCACCCATCTTCTTCGGTGAAAGACTTCAGATCGCAAGAGAAACCAAATTCTTAGAGGTGATGTTTGACTATAAACTAACATGGGACCCTCATCTGGAATACATAACAAATAAGAGCAAATCTTTTCTCATGCTTTGGAAAGCTTTGAAATGCTTTGGAGCTTGTGGAAAACTATGGGGTCTAAAACCCAAAATGATCCACTGGCTGTACACAACAGTAGTTATGCCCATTATAACCGATGCTGCTCTAGTGTGGTGGCCAAAGGTTAATCAAATAACAGCATGCATAAAGCTGTCCAGGACCCAAAGACTGGCCTGTTTGTGCATTACTGGATCCATGAGCAATACACCCGCAGCTACCATGGAAGTCATACTAGAGCTGGCTCTGCAAAACATTGTAATAATAGTTAAAGCGAGATCCAGCACCTATTGACTATCTTGCAGTAATAACTGGATTACAAAAAATCAGGTTGGACATGCAAGAATCGTAGGAACATCAATCATCTCAGACCCCGTGATATACTCGTTTTCAAAACTGTATACTCTTTCACTGTAGTCTGTGGACGGAAGGAGAACCACCCTATCTCAAGAATGGTATCGTTTGGTATACAGGCTCCAAAACTGAGGAAGGGGCCGGGGCGGGAATTTACGACGAAAGACCCAAGGCAAACATACGCCTCAACTTGGGGAAATATGCCACAGTCTTTCAGGCGTAAGTCTACGCCATACTGGCTTGCGTCCGTGAGAACCTACGTAGAGATTACGTAAACAAGAACGTATAGGGAGTCCGAATACGCTTCATAGGCCCAGAGCCTATTTTAGGAATTCCAAAGACTGCATGTAAACAGGTGATCAACGAGAGGATGAATGCTAAACACCGTGATCACTGGGAAAATATACCGCAGCAAAAGCTCGGAAATATATTGCTTCGGATTGCATCCAAGAGCCTGTCCCATGATGCACTGAAACTGAACAGCTGCGGTTACCGGATGAAAGTTATCCGATTCATCACCGGGCATTGTCCCTTGCGGAAGTATCTGTACACAATGGGCTACAAGGACAAAGTAAAATTCATTTATATACCCAAGATATATCTATCTATCTATCTATCTACCTATCTATCTATATATCTATAGATACAGGGTGAGTCAAAAGTCATGGATTTTTTTAAAAGGGTGGGTAAAGGATGAAATTCTAAAATGAAAAGTCCTTGGACATTTTTGCACCTGACCCACCGTTAATTAGATATGAATTAAATAAAGTAACTAACGGAATTAACGGCGTTAACGGAATAAGAAATGGCGGGGAATGAACGCAGTGCCAGCAGGGATACGTGAAGGGAGCGAGCTCTCCCCACCACTACCGTAGAGCAAGTTAATCTTATGCGTTTCAAATCTGGTACAATTTTAGTTATAGTAGAGTTTTGAAAAGTTTTGGGAAAAAAATTTACCATTTTTTATTCCGAAAAATCTGATTAACTGAATTATTCAGTTTTTATTTTTAAAATTTGAAAATAATAATTATTTTAACTCCAATAATAGGGAATATGCATGAAAATTTTTTTTCACTTGAATTGAAGCATGTTTACTTGACAAATATCAAGGTAAAATTACTTTTTAAATAACTTTAAAAATAAGCGAGATATGAATGATTGAAATTCCCGATTAGACAAAGAGGGTGATAGCCCTCTTGATATGTTATGTGACGTCATATTACACTTTCACCATTTAAAATACACGTAAAACTCCGTTTTTAGTATTTTTGCAAGAAAGAGACAGATAATAATTTTTAAAAGCTTATAGCTTCCTTGATATTTGTCGGATTTTAATTTCGTTTTTAAATATTATTACATTATTAACAGTATTTTCATATTCTGAAAATAAATGTGAAAAAAAATTTTCATGCATATTCGGTATTGTCAAGGTGCTAGGGACCCATTTGCGGTAACCCTCTTATTATTATTTTTAACTCCAATAATTATTGAAAACAATTTTTCAGTATAAACAACTCAATAAAAATTAAATAATTTGAGTGAAATTTCTGTGTAAACCATAAGTCGATAAACATTTATTTAATGAAATTTCATCGTAAGAAATCCAATAAAAATTGTTAATTCAGTTAATTAGATTTTTCGGAAAAGTTTTCAAAACTCTACTATAAAAACTGTTTTTAAGACGATTGAAAACTTTTATGTGTAAAGAGGGAAAAAATATTAATTGTTTTTAGATCGGGAGATGGAGACAGTTGACGTTCTCCCATTTTATACCGCATGCCTTTTTAAGGCTTGATAATTAACCCTAAAATATGAAAGATAGACGGGTTCTTGGCTTCCGCACGCTTGCACGTCATAAGGAAAAGCGCTTTTCTTTTTGTTGAGAATTTTTGTGTTTTTCCATGATATTATACTGCACGCCTTTTTAACATAAGGTAGTACAAACAAATTGAAGCTTTAATAATTCATGGCATGCAATCCGCAACGGCAGAAAGGGCTCGAAAGGGTTACGAGAAAATGAAAAAAATAAAAGGGAAATTCCGTGTTTTCAAATTGCATGCCGATGTAAAGAATTAAAGTTTTAATCACAAAAACACTCTGGGAGAATTGGCATGCACCCCTCGAATGACCAACGGTGAAAAATCTCGGGAAAATTTTGTAAACTTTTAGTACAGATTTTCCGTGATTCCAAACTGCATGGCATTAAAAGAATACTTAATTTGTATAATTTATTAATAGCAGGAAATTTGGCAGGCACACCAGGATGTTCCAAAATAGAGGCATGCATGACGAAACTTGCACAAAACACTGTGCTAATTTCCGTGTTTTTGATTTGCATGCCATTTTGTATTTCATTAAAAAATATTATTTCAAATTAGTGACGAAAATGGCAGCACTGTACAACATAAAAAAATTGTGAAAAAATTGAATAAACATAAATTTTTCAATTCTTACTTAGACTTATTCTTGCATGCCGTTTTGTACTGTGTTAGTAAATATTATTTTAATATTATTAATAAATAATATTAAATGCGCTATTATAGAGTATAATAAATTGCACTTGAGAAGCATTATTATAATCTGGTTTGCCTTGAATAATTGCATATTATAATGTCTCTTTTCATGATATATATATTTGGCACATAACGGTTAAGTTTTTGTAATAAAGTTGTGTTTACACCATGCCATTAATTTGTTAGAGTTAGGCTCGAGTATTTACGATCCACAATGAATACAAATCAAATCCACTGTCCTCGAACAGATATTTTAAAAAATTTAAGAAAACATAAACTTAGAATACTATATACATACAAAAGTTTCTTTTTAAAACAAGATTTTATTGAATGAATTTAAAAGTAAAAAATACAATTTTTTCCTGCAGGCATCAATGTGTGATTATAAATAGAAGCTTGAAGCACTCGGGATTAAAAATTCACCCCAAGCTTTTATATATAGTCATATATTGGTGTCGGGGAAAAATTTAATTTTCTTGTAGTTGCTTTAGTTAAAGCAATGACACGTACTAGATGGATCGGAGAACAGCGAGTGGTAATCTGGGTCTTGAAGTGAAACTGAAGCCCCCCCCCCCCCCGTACCGTCCGGATGGACCCCAAATGGACGGGGGCGGAGATAGGGAGGGTGGACAAAACGTCACATTTTTTGACGAGGCAACCGGGTGAAAGTGCGGTTCCTTTGAAGTTATATATATGTTCCTTTGAAGGATATCCTATTTATTTAATAAAAATTTTTTGCCATCCGAAACACGCGGGCCGTTTTCGCAACCGCGAATTTAGAAAACAACAAAAAAAAAGTTATGAGGCAACCGCTCCAAAATTGGTGAGCTTATTAATTGGTACCTCTATATGTTGTACAAAAAATACCATCTGATCCTGATGGGCAGTTTCTGAGAAACAACCTTTCAAAGTCACCAAAAACCCTTTTTTCGAATTATTTTAAACAAAAATCGAAAAAAATAGTTAAAATTAAAGTGTAAGGAATTATGGGTATCAATGCCATCCGATTTTGATAATATATCCAAACAAAAATCTTATAAATTTATGGATATGCGAGCACTGGAGCTTCAAAAAGATTAAGGCTTGATTTTTTTTACATATAGTTGAAGTCCATATAAATCAATTATAAAAGTTTCAGAGGGGGTTACGAGGGTCTTGAATTAATTATTTAATGTTAAAGTTCGAGTTTTAATGCATTGCTCTTATGGAGAAACCAGTAAGCGTTTACATATTTTGATAACTTTCAAATAAGACAATAATAAAAAAAACTACGCAATATCAATGTTCAGACATACTACTTAAATATCAAAGTAAGTAAACGCTAGTCGCTTCCGTTAGTATAATATAACCGAAAGGCAACCATACTAATAATGGAAATAAATAGACGCTAGTTTCCAAAAAATTTAGAGAATAGAAATATTAATAAAGAGATTGATCCAATAAATTTCCAGTAGGATAGGCCTAAAAAAACAGATATTTAAGAAAAAAACTGAGATCTCTCTCTAAATATTTTTTTTTAGGCCGGAATTTAATAAATAATGAGATAATGAATTTTAATTTAAACTTACGACAAAAAATAATAAACTTCATTGTGGACTTTTATGAATGTACTATTGAATTTTAGAATTTTATAAATGGACTATATCTAGTGCTCGTACATCTTTAAATTATATTTATATTAGCGACGTAGCATCTTAGCGACAAAACGGATAAGTCAGTCAGTCAGTCAGTCAGTACATACTATATTTATGATTATGCTAATACAAGCTATACAGTAATTCTTAAATTAAATTAAAAACAGTGTGGAATCACTTTTTGCGGAATTGGGTATATATATACATAATTATATATAATTTAATTCCGCCGGCCAAAGCGCAAAATTGCGGTTTTTTGAAATTGATTTTTTCTGTACTTGTACTCGTTCAAAAGAAACGTTATTAAGGTCAGTTGTAGAGTAACTCTTGAAGAAGAAAATGCTTTTTGTAAAATTATCCTACGTGTGCAACTTTTGTATGGCCGTTTTTCGGGCAGGCCTTTTTTTTTGTTTTTTAACTCTTCTCAAAAAATTTAGAACTGACCCTCTTTCCAATTTGGTGCGTATATTGGGGGCTATAAAACCTACATAATGGCCAAATTTGAGGTCTTAATATTAAATACAACGCGGTTTATTAATTTTCGAAACAATGGCCACAAATGAATGTTTTTTACAATTTACTCATAAACTACTGGACCGATCGGGACTAATAAAAACTTATTTGATTCGTCTTTTTATTGCCCATTTTTCATACCAGGGTATCTTTTTTTTGTTAGATGCATAGTTTTTTTGTAAAACGCAAAAAACCATTTTTGACAGCTTTTGACCATTTTTTGACAGGTTTCCTGACAACGTAACCGCGTCCAGGGTATGTTATTTCTCACGTTATCACCTAACAAATAAAAAAAATCGAGTTTACAATTTCACTGATTTAAACCTGCCTTTGAGCTAATTGTATCCCACTACATCTGTATACAGAGAACTCCAGGGGTGTTTGAAATAGTTGTTGCAAACTTTGAAATTTTCATAAAAATCATTATTTAATTAAAGTAAGTAAAACCCAATTTTAAAAAAAAGGCAAATTATAGTTGCTGGGCTCGTTATATTTTTGAGATTTAAATTCTTCGATTTGAATAGAAAAGAACAAATCTTTTAAATTACCTTTTAATCTAACATTCAATTTTGTTTTACAAAAAGTAAAAGTTACAAAGCGCGCTCCAATAATTGCACTAATTATTTGTAGATGCACTTGAAAAAAACTATACCATTTAAATACCAAGTAATTCATTAATAATTTATGAAGTGTGCTTTTATATAATAAATTGATTGGTTTAGTCCTGACTTTAGTGAGGTGTACTTCATTGTTGAATGAATTAATATTTCAGTATTTTATAATATATAGTAAATAACTTTTTTGTACTAAGATTTTTTTTTATTATTTAAATAATTTGGCAATAATTTATTGCTAATATTCTTTTGATATTTTCAAAAAGTATTATTAAATTGTTGTTTTTGTGAGTTCAAGTACAAATATAATTTCTAATTATAAGTTTATAATATAAATTTAATTACATACTTTACCTTGTAAAATTTGTTAATCTTTTGTTTTTAATTGAAAGTATAAGGTACTAGATTGCCATGGACCAAAATACAGATTTTTTGTTCCAAATACTTCGAAAAAAAAGCAGGTTTATTGTAAACATTATTATTGACACAACAAAAATAAAGAATATGAAACTTTACATAAAAATGGTTTGTTATATTTTTTATTGATGACAATGGTTGTAAATATCTTTCTTTTGAATCCAATCAATCTCAAAGGAATGGAGATATTGGATTCAAAATGTCTAAGTGTATTGTTGAGCTAAAATGTAAATATAGATTGGATCTTTGTGACCAAAATATCTTATTTAGTGGGACGCTAAATAACCTAATTAAATTTTTCGAAATTTAAAAAGCAAAGTAGTCAAATACCATATTTTAAAATTAGGGTAGTTTATCTGTCATCACTCACTCATTTTACCACTACTGGAAAATAGTATTTTTTATATTTATTCTAAAACAAGTTGAAGAAACATACAGACGTTTGTAAAAATTTTGGCAATCGGTTCATAAATAAAGAAATTACAGTTTTTCGAAGTTTATTCTCCATTTTTTTCTTCAAAATATAATTAAACAGGGACTTAACTCAGTACCCGAGAGGTCAACTATCGTAATTCCAATTTATGTCAATATTTAGTTAATATCGCCTTTCAAATACATTCTTTTGTAATCTAGAATCTAGAAATGTAATAGATAGATAGATAGATAGATAGATTATAGAAGCTGTCCTGGATGGGACACACTTCGACCATAAGGTCCATTGTGATGCCTAAGGATGTGAAGATGTGAGTGGAGTGGAAGGGATTTGTGAGTAGACTAGGAACTGGCAGGATGTGCGGCAGTAGCCGATTCTGATAGGAACTATGTCGATATTCATCTGGAGTTCAAGAGGGAAACTGCAGAAAACCTTCACAAGCATAGCCGGTTACTTCGCTCTTGTCCATACGCCGACAGTTTAGTCAATTAACCGCCCTTTTTTTTAATAATTGATAATTTTAATAATTTTTTTAATAATTGCCGATGTCGGGATTCGAACCCATAACCTCCCAGTTCCAAGTACACACAACGCCTTTACAAGCGTGGCTACTTGGCTGGTAATGTAATCTAAACTACCGTTTAATTACAATGACATCACTATAGGGACGTCATTGTAACTATGCACTTTCTATATTTCTAACTGTATACTTTAAAGCTTCATATTTACGTTAATTTCATAGATATTTAACAAAATTTTTAGCCAACGAATTTTAATGTTATCAAATTTTGAAATTTGAAAGTACAAAATTAATCAACTACCCCAATAGATTAAATTGAAAAAAATAACGAATATAAACCGTTACAGCGTTTTCGGCACGGGTTAATATTAATCATTCGAGCTGAAATTTTCAGAGAATCATTTTTTCATCATAGAGAACCATTTTAGAAGGTAGCAACTCCAAAAATTTGAAGAAAAAAATTGGCTTATACAAATAAGGGCCAGTCTAATATATATAATTTAATTCCACCGGCCAAAGCGCAAAATTGCGGTTTTTTGAAATTGATTTTTTTCTGTACTTGCACTCATTCAAATGAAACGTCATTAAGGTAAGTTGTAGAGTAACTCTTGAAGAAGAAAAAGCTTTTTGTAAAATTATCTTAGAATTTAATATTTTAGTCAAAGATTTCGTGTGGTTTTTTATATAATGTTCATCGCAATTTCGCCAAATAATTTTATCTAAAGTGATTAAAGCAGGGGCGTAGCTACCGCCGTATCTACCGTATCAATTATACGGGACGACGTGCGTAAGCAAAAATTAATAAAAACTTCCCAAATTTTTTTTTATTTCAGAAATGACAAAAGTCAAAAAAAGCAATTTCTTTTTATCCCGCGTAAAGCGTGCGTTCAAAAGTTGGCAACATCCTACATCAGTTTGCCGAAAAAAAGGCAACGAGAGTGTATATTTAATTATATATTGAACTGTTTGTAAAAATTTTGGAAAAAGTGACA
Source organism: Nineta flava (assembly GCA_963920215.1). NCBI lineage: Eukaryota > Metazoa > Arthropoda > Insecta > Neuroptera > Chrysopidae > Nineta > Nineta flava. Next base: position 46,481,818 of record OY986041.1, read on the forward strand.
GATAATTATGATGAATAAATATTTCCTTTAATTTTATGCAAACATTTTTTTTTCTTTTGTGAGAAATCGTTACCCTTCATAAGGGCCCCCAAACAAATTTTTATACGGGGCCCCGCCAAGGCACGCTACGCCACTGGATTAAAGTAATTTTATCTTTAAGTAATTTTATCATAAATTATAGAGATATCTTCTATAAATATGTGAAAAAACAGCGAGTTATCTGGAAGAAAAAAAAAACAATTTTTTTCTAACCCAAACACCGATGTTTGGGTTAGAAATCTAAGGGTGAGTTACAGTACTATTAATATTTAAGAAAAAGTGTAGGTATATTCATAAAATAATTAATTTAACACTTGCCTCAAGACACATGAATTATTTGATTCTATTTTTATGGGGTCAAAATTTCTTAACACAAGCTTTCCCTTAAATTGTTTCTACAGAAACAAATGAACAAATTTTTGAAACAATAAATATTCTCATCAAAATAACTTAAGCTACTTATGAAAACAAAATTAATAAATACCAAGGAATATAAAATTTGATGTCCAATATGTGTTTCCAACAAAAACTTGTCACAAAAATCCACGCACAATGCACAAAAAATTGATTTTTTTATTAAAAAATTCACACGGATTATTATTAAATTTAAACGTAGAACTACTTCCAAAATTTATATGTGTCAATTATAAATATGAAAATTTAATTTGATTACTACACTTGAAAAGAATTTAATTAATTAAAATTAGTAAATTAATTAACTTAATAATAGATTGTTTGCATTGATAATTCTATTAACTACAATATTTGGTTTACTTTTTGTTTGTTTTTGAACTAAACAAGCGTAGTCAAACATATAATAAACAATTTACTATATTCTGTTTTTATATACTTAAGATACCACGTGCAATGGAAATTACCAAATGATGGTCTCCCCACTCGTTGTTTTGCTTCAATAATGTGTAATAATAAGAGGTATCCTCATCAAACGCACAACGTGTGGTAATTTTTATAATAAACCGTATGTTTGTGTTGTATAACACGATCACAACACAAAATTTCATCGAATTCGGTTACAATTTGATTATAGCTATGGTAGATCAAGGACCGTTTTTGTAGATTTTGATGACGTAAATAATGCACATCGATTAACGGATATTCTATAATGTGCTCTTAGGGCAGTGCCGGATTAGCTACGTAGCAAGAGTAGCAAATGCTACGGGCCCCGCGCACCCACGCCTACCTGAGCGTAATAAAAATTATTTAAGGAAATTACAAGTCACTGATGTTATATTTTTTTTGAGTCATTATTGATAACGTACTGTCTGCTTTAGATAAACGTATGAAAGCATACCATAAAATAACTAGTATTTTTGGAGTATTTCATCAGTTAAAATCTGTTTACAAAGAGGAGATTTTGAAAAAATCTTCAATTATCGTCTGTGCTTACGCACATGATTTGGAGGACTGTCTAGGTGACGAATTAGTGCAGTTCGCTGAGCTGCTCAAAACAGATGTGGCTACTGCTATTGACCGGAAGAAGAACGAGGCTCAGGAACTGGACTTTAGAATCGTGTTTCCCAAATATAGAAATTGCCTAGCGCATTTACTTCTATCTCATGATCACCAACTGCAGTGGCGAACGTTCTTTTTCAACCTTAAAGCGTATAAAAAATGAGTAATACGATGGGCCAAAAACGTCTAAATCACCTCAGCTGAATATAGAAACTGATTTACTCAGAGAAAACGATATCAAAAGTTTAATCTCTAAATTTGTCCACATTAAATCCAGAAAAGTTCATTTGTAACATTTTCCTTTATTAATCATCCTAAATTTAAAACCTAAGGTAAAGCAAGGGCCCCTTAATGGAATTTGCTACGGGCCCCGCGCTGCCTTAATCCGGCACTGTCTTAGGGTATGCATAGCTGCAAAAGTAGCGCATATTTTTCAAAAGTTTATAATTGCTTTGCGCCTTATTTATTTGCTTTTCGAAAAATGCTTCGGATAAAAGATTTTCATTATAAATATACTAACAACTTTTATTCGAAACATTTTCACACAAACCGAACAAACCTGGGCTACTTTCGTAGCTCAGAGAACAAAACGATTGGGGACGCATAACCTATGTGATTTTTTCGAGACTGGTTTACTTAGTTTACTAAGATCTTAGTTGTTCTGAACACGGCCATTGTTATAGATTATAGTGCCTTTACAAATGGATATTGGAAGAAGATGGAACTTTTTTTACCACTTTAGATCTTCATTATTTGTGTGAAACTGTCACCAAGAACGAGTAACATATCCTGAGACAATATAAGAGTAATTTTAATAAGAGTGAGGTTAACAGGAATAAATGTGAATTAAAGACATTTTAATAAGAGTAATTTCAATAAAATTTATTATATTTTAAAATTTAAAACTTATTATATTTTTATTTTTATTTATTTTAGTTAATTTTCTATTTATTTTTATTTTTGTCTATTGATGTCGACTTTCTATCTATTTCTAATTGTCAAAGAGTAAATTACGACTAGCTAATTTATACTGATGATGACTACTTTGTAGTCGAAATACGTATTTATAATACAAAAAAACTGATCTAGGTAAAGGAGGAATTTTAAATTTTATTTCAAAAACGTAGAGTTCTCATTAATTATCATTTGATAATATAATATTTTTCCGAATCTATTTAATTTTCAAAAGTTGTTCCAAACATTTTTTCGAAAACAGATTGGGCTCGGCACAAATCAAATGCAAAATTTAAAAAAAAAACCATTTTAAAACATTTTTAAATATTTCAAAATTATATGATTTTCCTGGCTTACATGCAATGACAGGATGCGACCTTTCTTCAAAAATGGGGGAAAAAACCGTACCGGTTTATTGAAAAACCGTACCGTTTATGTTCAGTAAATATTTGATTATGCAATAAGCATCGTCAGGCAGTAATTAGTGTGTGGTTACATCGCCTGCCAGGCATTTCTTTGTGTGTCAAATGATCACAATATCTTTAGTGTGACAGATGACGGCTTTTCCACCCATTAACGGGTAGCTGACGGTTGGTTTTGTAATTATAATATAAAATACTATGATATATTAAAATATGAGCCCCCCCTCACATGATTTAATTTTATTTGTTTATTAACCATATTTACATAATCAGCTGACGCAATAGGGAATATGCATGAAAATTTTTTATCACTTGAATTGAAGCATGTTTACTTGACAAATATCAAAAGGTAAAATTACTTTTTAAATAACTTTAAAAATAAGCGAGATATGAATGATTGAAATTCCCGATTAGACAAAGAGGGTGATAGCCCTCTTGATATGTTATGTGACGTCATATTACACTTTCACCATTTAAAATACACGTAAAACTCCGTTTTTAGTATTTTTGCAAGAAAGAGACAGATAATAATCTTTAAAAGCTTATAGCTTCCTTGATATTTGTCGGATTTTAATTTCGTTTTTAAATATTATTACAGTATTAACAGTATTTTCATATTCTGAAAATAAATGTGAAAAAAATTTTCATGAATATTCCCTATTGCCGCACAGAAGTAACGGGCGGTAATCGTTGATGTTTATGTACTGTAAACTGTAAGTATGACAAATTATGGCTGGCCTCAAAATAATTTTTTTTCAGTTTAATTTTAACCGGTTCATAAACATTTCCATAATTACCATCACTCGAACCAGAAAAGCTGAAACCGAGGGTTCTCCTTTCAAGGCTCTTCTACCGAATACGACATAGCCCAAATACTCTCAGATCATTGACCTTTTTGGCCATGCCCTCCCAGGCAATTATGAAACTAATAGTACCTATATATAACACTGACCTCCTTCATATATGTACTGACAATATAATAAATAGTCGCGTAAGAATTAAACATAAAAAACCTTAATTTTCAATGTGTTTTTTATACTATTTATAATAATTTTCCATAAAGGACGTTTCACTCCTCCTGGGCATGGTATCTCGTTGACGTCTATAAAGTTAGCACAGCCAAATGAGCACAATCGATTTTAATTAACACAACGATTTAGTGCTCTTTTTGTGCTAATTAATTGCGCAATTTTTAATTTTTGTGCTCTTACCATTTCGCTGAAATCGATGGCTGTGCCAGCTTCAAAAAAAACTAGCACAGCCATATATGAAAAAATTTTTTATTAAATTTTCACTGGCACAGCTATTTAGTGCTAATTATGTGCTTTCAGAATATATCATTGGAAAAAATTTCGGATCACTATTTGCCAAAAAAGCACCCCCACACTGAGTTGCAAGAGTAAAATACTCAAAATTATCAGCACAATCGAATTTGAATAGTCGATTTCGAATGCATTAATAATGGTCATTAAAATTACTTAAGTGGCGCTTTTATTGCTCAACCCTTCATGTCAAAAAACCACCCACAGCTTGATGACGTGCAAGAGCAAAGTGCTCGAAACTATCAGCACAATCGAACTAAAATAAGCGATTTCAAACGCATTAATATAGTGTTACAAAATTATTTATGTGGCATTTTTATTGCTCAACCCGTCTTATTAAAAAACAACCCCTAGCATAATGAGATGCTAGAGTAAAGTGCTCGAAATTATCAGCACAATCGATTTTGAATAGACAATTTCTAACTCATTATTAATAAGCTTTAAAATTATTAAGGTGGTGTTTTTAGTGCTCAACCCTTTATGTCAAAAAACCACCCCAACTCGACAACGAGCAAAAGTAAAGTACTCGAAATTATCAGCACAATCAAATTTTAATAATCGATTTCGAACGCATTAATTATGTGCTTCAAAATTATTTATGTGTCGTTTTTATTGCTCAACCCTTTATGTAAAGAAACGACCCCTAGGTTAATGACGTGCAAGAGTAAAATGCTCGAAATTAACAGCACAATCGATTTTGAATAGACAATTTCTAATGAATTATTAATAAGCTTTGAAATTATTAAGGTGGTGTTTTTAGTGCTCAACCTTTTATGTCAAAAAACCACCCCAACTCGACAACGAGCAAAAGTAAAGTACTCGAAATTATCAGCACAATCAAATTTTAATAATCGATTTCGAACGCATTAATTATGTGCTTCAAAATTATTTATGTGTCGTTTTTATTGCTCAACCCTTTATGTAAAGAAACGACCCCTAGGTTAATGACGTGCAAGAGTAAAATGCTCGAAATTAACAGCACAATCGATTTTGAATAGACAATTTCTAATGAATTATTAATAAGCTTTGAAATTATTAAGGTGGTGTTTTTAGTGCTCAACCTTTTATGTCAAAAAACCACCCCAACTCGACAACGAGCAAGAGTAAAGTACTTAAAATGATCAGCACAATCAAACTATAATAGTCGATTTCAAATGCATTAATTATGTGCTTCAAAGTTATTTATGTGTCGTTTTAATTGCTCAACCCTTTATGTTAAGAAACGACCCCTAGGTTGATGACGTGCAAGAGTAAAGTGCTCGAAATTAACAGCACAATCGATTTTGAATAGACAATTTCTAATGTATTATTAATAAGCTTTGAAATTATTAAGGTGGTGTTTTTAGTGCTCAACCCTTTATGTCAAAAAACCACCCCAACTCGACAACGAGCAAGAGTAAAGTACTTAAAATGATCAGCACAATCAAACTATAATAGTCGATTTCAAATGCATTAATTATGTGCTTCAAAGTTATTTATGTGTCCTTTTTATTGCTCAACCCTTTATGTTAAGAAACGACCCCTAGGTTGATGACGTGCAAGAGGAAACTGCTCGAAATTAACAGCACAATCGATTTTGAATCGACAATTTCTAACGCATTATTAATAAGCTTTAAAATTATTAAGGTGGTGTTTTTAGTGCTCAACCCTTTATGTCAAAAAACCACCCCAACTCGACAACGAGCAAGAGTAAAGTACTTGAAATTATCAGCACACTCAAACTTTATTAGTCGATTTCGAACGCAATGTTTATGTGCTTCAAAATTATTTATAAGTCGTTTTTATTGCTCAACCCTTTATTTAAAGAAACGACCCCTAGGTTGATGACGTGCAAGAGTAAAGTGCTCGAAATTATCAGCACAATCGATTTTGAATAGACAATTTCTAACGCATTATTAATAAGCTTTAAAATTATTAAGGTGGTGTTTTTAAAGCTCAACCCTTTATATCAAAAGTACCCCAACTCGACAACGAGCAAGAGTAAAGTACTCGAAATTATCAGCACAATCAAACTTTAATAGTCGATTTCGAACGCAATAATTATGTGCTTCAAAATTATTTATGTGTCGTTTTTATTGCTCAACCCTTTATGTAAAAAAACGACCCCTAGGTTGATGACGTGCAAGAGTAAAGTGCTCGAAATTATCAGCACAATCGATTTTGAATAGACAATTTCTAACGCATTATTAATAAGCTTTAAAATTATTAAGGTGGTGTTTTTAGTGCTCAACCCTTTATGTCAAAAAACCACCCCAACTCGACAACGAGCAAGAGTGAAGTACTTGAAATTATCAGCACAATCAAACTTTAATAGTCGATTTCAAATGCATTAATTATGTGCTTCAAAGTTATTTATGTGTCGTTTTTATTGCTCGTTGTCGAGCTGGGGTGGTTTTTTGACATAAAGGGTTGAGCACTAAAAACACCACCTATATAATTTTAAAGCTTATTAATAATGCGTTAGAAATTGTCTATTCAAAATCGATTGTGCTGATAATTTCGAGCACTTTACTCTTGCACGTCAACAACCTAGGGGTCGTTTCTTTACATAAAGGGTTGAGCAATAAAAACGACACATAAATAACTTTGAAGCACATAATTAATGCGTTCGAAATCGTCTATTAAAGTTTGAGTGTGCTGATAATTTCAAGTATTTTACTCTTGCTCGTTGTCGAGTTGGGGTGGTTTTTTGACATAAAGGGTTGAGCACTAAAAACACCACCTTAATAATTTTAAAGCTTATTAATAATGCGTTAGAAATTGTCGATTCAAAATCGATTGTGCTGTTAATTTCGAGCAGTTTACTCTTGCACGTCATCAACCTAGGGGTCGTTTCTTAACATAAAGGGTTGAGCAATAAAAAGGACACATAAATAACTTTGAAGCACATAATTAATGCATTTGAAATCGACTATTATAGTTTGATTGTGCTGATCATTTTAAGTACTTTACTCTTGCTCGTTGTCGAGTTGGGGTGGTTTTTTGACATAAAAGGTTGAGCACTAAAAACACCACCTTAATAATTTCAAAGCTTATTAATAATTCATTAGAAATTGTCTATTCAAAATCGATTGTGCTGTTAATTTCGAGCACTTTACTCTTGCACGTCATCAACCTAGGGGTCGTTTCTTAACATAAAGGGTTGAGCAATTAAAACGACACATAAATAACTTTGAAGCACATAATTAATGCGTTCGAAATCGACTATTTAAGTTTGATTGTGCTGATAATTTCGAGTACTTTACTCTTGCTCGTTGTCGAGTTGGGGTGGTTTTTTGACATAAAGGGTTGAGCACTAAAAACACCACCTTAATAATTTTAAAGCTTATTAATAATGCGTTAGAAATTGTCGATTCAAAATCGATTGTGCTGTTAATTTCGAGCACTTTACTCTTGCACGTCATCAACCTAGGGGTCGTTTCTTAACATAAAGGGTTGAGCAATAAAAAGGACACATAAATAACTTTGAAGCACATAATTAATGCATTTCAAATCGACTATTATAGTTTGATTGTGCTGATCATTTTAAGTACTTTACTCTTGCTCGTTGTCGAGTTGGGGTGGTTTTTTGACATAAAGGGTTGAGCACTAAAAACACCACCTTAATAATTTCAAAGCTTATTAATAATACATTAGAAATTGTCTATTCAAAATCGATTGTGCTGTTAATTTCGAGCACTTTACTCTTGCACGTCATCAACCTAGGGGTCGTTTCTTAACATAAAGGGTTGAGCAATTAAAACGACACATAAATAACTTTGAAGCACATAATTCATGCGTTCGAAATCGACTATTTAAGTTTGATTGTGCTGATAATTTCGAGTACTTTACTTTTGCTCGTTGTCGAGTTGGGGTGGTTTTTTGACATAAAGGGTTGAGCACTAAAAACACCACCTTAATAGTTTTAAAGCTTATTGATAATGCGTTAGAAATTGTCTATTCAAAATCGATTGTGCTGTTAATTTCGAGCATTTTACTCTTGCACGTCATTAACCTACGGGTCGTTTCTTTACATAAAGGGTTGAGCAATAAAAACGACACATAAATAATTTTGAAGCACATAATTAATGCGTTCGAAATCGATTATTAAAATTTGATTGTGCTGATAATTTCGAGTACTTTACTTTTGCTCGTTGTCGAGTTGGGGTGGTTTTTTGACATAAAGGGTTGAGCACTAAAAACACCACCTTAATAATTTTAAAGCTTATTAATAATGAGTTAGAAATTGTCTATTCAAAATCGATTGTGCTGATAATTTCGAGCACTTTACTCTAGCATCTCATTATGCTAGGGGTTGTTTTTTAATAAGACGGGTTGAGCAATAAAAATGCCACATAAATAATTTTGTAACACTATATTAATGCGTTTGAAATCGCTTATTTTAGTTCGATTGTGCTGATAGTTTCGAGCACTTTGCTCTTGCACGTCATCAAGCTGTGGGTGGTTTTTTGACATGAAGGGTTGAGCAATAAAAGCGCCACTTAAGTAATTTTAATGACCATTATTAATGCATTCGAAATCGACTATTCAAATTCGATTGTGCTGATAATTTTGAGTATTTTACTCTTGCAACTCGTCAGTGTGGGGGTGCTTTTTTGGCAAATAGTGATCCGAAATTTTTTCCAATGATATATTCTGAAAGCACATAATTAGCACTAAATAGCTGTGCCAGTGAAAATTTAATAAAAAATTTTTTCATATATGGCTGTGCTAGCTTTTTTTGAAGCTGGCACAGCCATCGATTTCAGCGAAATGGTAATAGCACAAAAATTAAAAATTGCGCAATTAATTAGCACAAAAAGAGCACTAAATCGTTGTGCTAATTAAAATCGATTGTGCTCATTTGGCTGTGCTAACTTTATAGACGTATCTCGTTGCCGCGGTGGAGTAGCTTGCATGTGTCAATGAAGTTGGTTTTGTATTATTATAATGTAAAATACTATTATATATTCAAACTAGCTGACCCGGCGAACTTCGTACCGCCTTATTTAATAAATGTTGTGTTTAGTTATTAGCCGAGTTATATTCACTTTTTTGTTACATTAAAGTTAAAAAAAAAAAAAAACAACACAACAATAATGAGAGACAAATGCCCGGAATAGCAGCTTCACATTAAATACGATATTTTAAATTTAACATTTTCATTTTTTTAATCTTGCGATTCCATAATTACTTCTAACGAAACTACGGTTGAGTCATCATTTTTTGATAACTCACTGTTTACTATTGTCTCTATGGTATCACCTTGCCGCGGTGGAGGAGCTTGCGTGTGTCAATGAAGTTTTGTGGTATGCCGACGGTATCTATGATGCTGGCAGGTATAACCATTTCGGACAGGACAAATCTGAGACACCAGACTAAGAAACCATGCAAAAAAACCCAAGCCAAGGTGTGAGGCATTGTGCTGAAGGCTGAATGGCAGCGGGGTACGCTGTTTCAAACAATCCCCTTGGAGCACCTGGCGAACTCTGTATAAATGCCCTCTCCATCAAGTGGCCGATGGGGTAGTACACGGCCCGATTTACTCGTGGGACCAAAAATGGTTAAACAATGTATAAAAGACAATAACTCTGGGGCTCAAATCCCCTCAAAACGTGAATCAACCGAGGCTGCACAAGCTCACCTCGCCGAGACACAAAACTGCAGGTACATCCAGCACAGCAGGAAATCTGGACGATAAACCCCAGAATCCTTTCCTGAAGGTGCAAAGGAAAAATCTTTCGGGTGTAGCCCGGAGAAAAGAAGCAGAAGAAAAAGCTAGGACCGAAGAGAAACAGATTCCCTTGATAAAGAGGAAAATCCGGACAAAAAATCCTACAGCCCTGTTTTTCTCAGAAACAGTCATACCTGTGGGGCCCGATTCAGGGAATCAACCCTTGGAAAACCCATACGATAAGAGGACAAGATCTGAAGATGGGACTCCAAGCCCGAAACGGATCTCGAAAGAACGTAGAAAGGGGGAACAGGCAACTGCTATAAAGACCTTTGCTGAAATCGCCTTAACAACAAAGATGTGCAATGTATTGCGGGGGTATCCAGAGGTCAAAATGACTCAGGAATAATCCGAAAGGCATAATCCGAAAGGAGGCCCACAGTATCGGGGTTGGCACCTGGGCAGGGTGGCCTTCGTTGCGCAGTGCATAGGCACAACAGCCATAAACTGGCTCATGGAGAACGTCCCGAATATCAGGACATGGGAGGGAGCGGAACTTATCGTCGGGGATGCAAGAACCCTGATGAACACATCAAAAAATATGCTGTATACTCCTCAGATCTATAACTCCGTTGAAATGGGGAAAATAATCAAAACTCTAGGAGCGCAGAATGCAAACCTGCACACTGAGGAGTGGCGAATTATCAACAACACGAGAGCCGATGCGGGACACACCATCGTGCTGGAAGTGAGTACAGCGGATCTGGGGTTGATTCAGGACCGAGGGTTAAAATTATACCTCAGGTTTGGTCAAGTCAACCTCAGACCACTGATCAGAGGGAAAAAAGAATGGCAGATCTTCGGATGCTTCAGATAAACCTCCAGCATAGTAAGGCGGCCTCCGCTGTCACAGGAACCTTGGGCTGTGAACCATAAGATTCTTGCACTAGGAGATACTAGTCCAAGAATATTTTACGATAAAACCTGGGAGAGACCCGAACTTGCATTTATGCAAGAAAGGATATTAATGTCTTACCGCTGTTAGAGTTTTGTCAGAGAGATCTTACAGCGAAAGATCTTACAGTATGGGATACAATATGGGAAACGAAACTGGAGTAGTAATCATCGCTTCGGTCTTCATACCCTATGATGCATCTACTCCACCACCATCAACAGAGTTAGACGACCTGATCTGGTATTGTGAGGCAAAACACAATACCAGATCACCAACTGATAATGATCAAACATAAATACAAGAGGTGAGTACCTCTTTGATTAAATCATAGCTAACAACTTAGATACAGTTAATCAAGGCAACAAGCCGACTTTTATTAACAAAGTTCGGAAAGAGGTCATTGATGTAACACTGAGCACTTATGAAATCAATGGACCACAGACAAATCTATTACAATGTGGATGTGAAATCGAACCAATGTAATATACACTATCGGGATCCGAGGAGAACAAATTGGGACGAATATAATTTGACACTTAAGTTCTGGACATTGAGCTTACTGCAACTGAGCTTCAGCATGCAATAATTAACTCAGCAAGTCAACTTGTTGGTGGAATGAGGGCCTAAGGTATCATAGGCGAAAGATTTGCCAACTATTTAACAGAGGAAGGAGGATAGGGAACTGGGATAACTACCATGAAGCCCTTACCGAATACAAAAGGTCTCTGAAGAAAGCCAAAATGGAGTCATGGAGGAAGCTCTGTCAAGATGTTGAAAACACATCTGAGGGAGCAAGACTCCATCGTATCCTAGTTAAGAAACCTGCTGACACCATCGGGTCACTTCGTAAACCCGATGGTGAGTATACTAGCTCCGCGAAGGATTCATTTTCCGGATTCGGTGGCAGTGGACGGTGGAAAACCTTCTCAATAGCAGTTTAACCAGGGTCTCCCACCGACAGGTGAGGACTGGAGAAGAGCGGCGATTGCCATTAACCGCTCAAAGAACGAATAGGCAATAAACTCATCCGACCCCTACAAAGCACTGGGACCAGAAGGGATGTACCAAATCTGCTTGGTCATGTATTCAGGGTAAGCCTGGCTACGGGTTATATCGCAACAGTATGGAAGCCAGTAAAAGTGGCCTTCTTACCAAAACCGGGGATGCTTATACTACTCCATGGGAAAGGATTTAGACCAATTAGTCTATCATCGTTTCTACTGAAAACGATGAAACGACTAATAGAATTTCATTTGGCTCAGGGGGCATTGTCAAGAAATCCGCTTCATGCCAACCAACACGCGTATCAGGTGGGAAAATCCTGTGAATCAGCCCTCCACAACCTGATATACAGGATTGAGGAGGGATTCGCAAGGAAACAAACCACCTTGTGCGTTTTTCTTGACATAGAGGGGGCATTTGACAATACCTCTTACAATTCCATGGTTCATTCTGCAAGTCGGCACGGAGTGGAAGACATCTTTTGCAGGTGGAACTCTATGCTGATAGGAAGAATACAAACTTCCCTTCTTGGAGAGTCTGTCACTATGAGAGCCACAAAGGAATGTCCACAGGGTGGTGTCTTATCCCCACTTCTATGGAGCCTGACAGTGACCAGCTGACTGGCGGACCTCAATCAAAAAGGATAGTATACACAGGGATACGCGGACGACATTGTAATCGCAATCCAGGGACCTTGTGGAGGCACAATCTCGGAGCTTATGCAAAACGCTCTAAGAATTTCACAGGAATGGTGTATCAACCAGGGATTGAAAATAAACCCTGATAAGCCGCACTAATTCCATTCACACGGAAAAGGAAGGTGGATAACATAAAACCACCCATCCTCTTCGGTGAAAGACTACATATCACAATGAAAGCCAAGTTCTTAGGAGTAATATTGGACTCTAAACTAACATGGAACCCTCATCTGGAATACATATCAAATAAGAGGAAATCTTCTCCCATGCTTTGCAAGAGAGCATGTGGAAAATCTGGGGTCTAAAACTCAAAATTATCCACTGGCTTTACACAACAATAGTTAGGCCCATTATACCTATGCTGCTCTAGTGTGGGGGGCCCCTAAGTCGACCAGATTACAGCATACAAAAAGCTATCCAGGATCCAAAGACTGGCCTGTTTGCGCATCACTGGATCCATGAGCAATACACGTACAACTGCCATTGAAGTCAAACTGGGGCTGCTTCCGCTAAGCATTGTAATAATAGCTAAAGCGAGATCCAACGCATATAGACTGTCTTGCAATCATAACTGGATTAATAAAAATCAGGTTGGACATGCAAGGATCGTGGGAACATAAATTACCCCGTCTTTGAAATGAGCACAGATATACTTCCCAAGAGATACTCCTTCTCAAAACCTTTCACTGTAGTATGTGATAGATCCATGTGGTCGGAAGGAGAACCACCCTACCTCAAGAAAGGAAATAACTCAACTTGAGGAAATATACCACGGTCTTCCAAGCAGAAGTCTACGCTATACTGGCTTGGGTACGTGAGAACCTACGTAGAGGCTACATAAACCAGAACGTATGTATTATTTCGGACAGTCAAGCTGCTTTAAAAGCGTTGTCTGGAACTGAGGTCACCTGAAGGAACTTCTGAAACGGGCAAAACGGAACAATGTTAAATTGATCTGGGTGCCGGGTCACAAAAAAAATTTTACAAAAAAAAACCAAATTCCTTGTAAAAAAAACTGAAAATCTGTTATAAAAAAATGCACTAAAAATTATAAAAAAAAAAAAAAAACGGAAAAAAAAAATTCACTAAAAATTAGTTGGTCGTTTAGTAGGTCTACCCATATTTAGACAAATAAAATCACTTATAGAACTTCAAAGTCACTAAAAAGCGAGAAAATTTTTTAAAACCGACTTCAAAAAAAATTTTTCCAAAAAAAAAAACCGACCTCAAAAAAAAAATTTAACAAAAAAAAACCAAATTCCTTGTAAAAAAAACTGAAAATCTGTTATAAAAAAATTCACTAAAAATTAGTTGGTCGTTTAGTAGGTCTACCCATATTTAGACAAATAAAATCAGTTATAGAACTTCAAAGTCACTAAAAAGCCAGAAATAAAACCTATTTTGACAAAATGGAAACCCGACTTCTAAAATCAAATATTCTATAACAAAGATGCACTAAAAAGTAAAAAAATAATTGCATATTCTTGTGCCAACTTTAGTTCACCAAAACAAAATATATATGTTTTTAAATATATATGTACAATTATTGTTATTTTTGGAGGCGGTGTCCAAAAGTTATGTGAATTTCTCTATGGTGACACCGCCTCCAAAAATAACAATAATTGTACATATATATTTAAAATTTTTTTTCTTTGGTGGACTATTTTTTTACTTTTTAGTGCATCTTTTGTTATAGAATATTTGATTTTAGAAGTCGGGTTTCCATTTTGTCAAAATAGGTTTTATACATATTAACAAAAAAAAAAATATATATATATATATATATATATATATATATATATATATATATATATATATATATTCGTAGATGTGAAGCCTGCCAACGAAACTGTTTCCATGCCATTCGATTTATAAAACCTGAAACTAAAGTTTCATTCATCCATTTAAATTAGAAATGCTAGGACGTGCACACTGCGTTTCACGAAACTGTGGTTAAAAGATGAAAAAATTCATAGTAAATTTGAGGATACAGGGGTAAAAAATAATGTTTCTATATATTTTTATAGCAATTTACATGGCTAATTTCTCTTAGAGGAAGTGAAATTTTAAATGCAATTTATAATATATATAATATATTTATATATGATTACCAAATATGTATTGCACTTGTATGATCAGTTAAGCGGTAATAATTACATCCCAGTTCCATTAAAAAATTAGTAAATATTGTAATCGTTTCAAATTTGTTTTGCATGTTTGCTGTTTATTAACCCGACTTCTAAAAAGGAGAAGGTTATCAATTCGTGTGATTTTTTTTTTTTTTAAATGTTTGTTACCGTTATTTATCAACCGATTTGGTATATTGTACCATTAAGTATATTGTTTTTATCCCGACTTCAAAAAGGAGGATGGTTCTCAATTCGTCTGTATTTTTTTTTATATCACCTGTGTTATAACACCACCAGCAACTAAAGCTACGTTTACATCTGTATATTATCATTGAGGTAATGGTCGAAAAAAATTTATTACTATATATACATAGAGCTTAATCAGAGCTGGATTACACATTTTTAGGCCTAAAGCTGATTTACTAGGACTAAATTTAGTAGAATAATATAAAAAAATGTTGATATTTATTTTACAAGTTTTAAACTTTTTTATTAGAATCGAGATATTGATGAAATTTATTTGTCATCATTGAGGGACGAAATTTTGAGGGCCAAGGTTAAAATATTTGTAGTCTTATGGTTAATCCGGCCCTGTGCTACATATAGAATTGGGTGATTTCATTAATTTTTGCTCCTGAAATATTTTGTCGAGGCTTGCTTTGTCGTAAAGATGTGCACTTTGTGAATATTTTCATTTTTAACCCGACTTCAAAAAAGGAGAAGGTTATCAATTCGTGTGAATTTGTTTTTTTTTAATGTTTGTTACCTCAGAACTCCGTCATTTATCAACCGATTGGGAAATTTTCTTGTTTGTTTTAAAGGGTATACTTACAGATTGGTCCCATTGTCCTGGGGACCCCATGGAAATCGAGGAAAATCCTCATTTTGTATGCATGATCACCGATTTCTCCGTCAATTGTTGATCGATTTTGAAAATTCTTTTTTTGTTTGAGGGTATATTAATTCATAATGGAAAAATATGATTCTTTTTTTAAAAACCGACTTCAAATAAAAAAATTTTTACAAAAAAAAACCGACTCCAAAAAAAATCGCATCTAAAAAATCTGCTATGAAAAAATGCACTAAAAAGTAAAAAATAAAAATTTTTTACAAAAAAACAAACCCGACTACAAAAAAGAAAAATGGATCTAAAAAAATCTGCTATGCAAAAATGCACTAAAAAGTAAAAAATAATTGCGTTATTTCTTTACTTCAAGTTACTTATAAATATAATTTCACTTTGACTTCAAAGCATTTCATAATCGACAACAAGACAGCAGATGCGGCTGGCACCAACTCAAAAAATTATAATATTTGAGTTGAAAAAAATGGATATTTATAAGTAAAATGAAGTAAATAATTAACGCAATTATTTTTTACTTTTTAGTGCATTTTTATACAACGTAGTGAAAATATCATGGAAAACTAAAACTGAAATATAGAGGTTATGCGTTCGATGTTCAAAGCCGATTTTAAGTAAAACCCAGCGAACATATTTAAAATGGAAACGGTTAAACGCTCTTTAAAATACATTGAAAATACAAATCAAATAAATGGTATAAATGGTTAAATACAGATGGTTTACAAAATGAAAAATGGTTTTCTAGAAATTTGTATATTCAGAGACCAAATTATGACGTTAAAACGTCTATTCACTCGTTACACTTGTGGTAATCATGATCGAACATTCGCGTGTGGCGAAATACTGAAAGATTTCAATAACTTCAAGGCTATAAATTATGCGTTTACAATGGTTCAGCCAACAAACTGATAGATCATGCCTTTGCTTTTCTGTTGCGATGTATTTATTTTGCCTGTGACGTCATCGTACCAATGTAAGCGCGTGAATGGTTACGAATTAGCTTTGTGTAAAGTTATAAATGGATGTAGCGTGGAAACGCGTTCAGTTAGGACATTGATTCTAGTCTTATTAAGAAGAGCTTGCAGAGAGATACTAGAAAGTAAAGTAAGACATTAAAAATATTCGCCGGAATATAAGTGAATGTTGGTAAAAATTGAAAATTACAAACAAATTGAAGATTTCGTCTTATATGACTCGTAAATATGCTAGGAATTAATGATAGCACATATCAGGGGAGAGCTCGCATCAAAAGGAATCCAACGAGCCTAAAAAGTCTGCAATTTTGAAATTACAGCTATACACTATTTGAACAAACAATTTTAAAATATTTCAAGGTGATACTTTTCGGCTTTCTAAAATTTGCAAGAAAACGAATACGAACATTTAAACAAAATTTAGCTCATTGATTTTATTTTTTTTTTGAGATTTACACATATATTCATATTAACTTTTTTTTTTCTGAGATAGGGGATGAAAATTCGAAAAAACTTAAAAGATCTTCCAGTTTGACCATTTCGACGAAAAAATCAAAATAGTAATAAAATTTTAATATCCATGATAACTCAAAAATATCCACGAATTGTGCCTTACAGTTTTTCACGCACATTTAGAAACATCCTATATAATTAATATTACGTATTTATTTTTTAATATTATTTAATATAAGTTTTGTGGTTTCCGTTAATTGAATCCTACTTTGAACATATAATTTTCATTTCATTAAAAAAAGCTTTGGTTTTATACTATTCTAAAACACTTTCAATTTTAATGTGAAATTTAATAATCTCTTACAATATCAATTATAATTAACCCGACTTCAAAAAGGAGGATGGTTCTCAATTCGTCTGTATTTTTTTTTTAATGTGTGTCCCCTCAGAACTCCGTCATTTATGAACCGATTTTGAATTTTGGTTTAAAGGGTTTGATTTCCCATTGGTCCCATTGTCATCAAATCGCATTCTGATGAGGGAATCCCCGGGAAATCGAGGAAAATCCTCATTTTATATGTGGTAACCGATTTCTGCGAAATTTTTTTTTTTTTGAAAGGGTATACTCATTCATAATGGGAAAATAAGAAAATTTTTTTTTAAATCGACTTCAAAAAAATTTTTTACAAAAAAAAAAATTTTTACAAAATAAAAACAAAATGCTTGTAAAAAAACTGAAAATCTGTTATAAAAAAATGCACTAAAAATTAAAAAAAAAACAGATAAAAAAAAAAGTGATATGGAAAAATTCACTAAAAATTAGTTGGTCGTTTAGTAGGTCTACCCATATTTAGACAAATAAAATCAGTTATAGAACTTCAAAGCCACTAAAAAGCGAGAAATAAAACCTATTTTGACAAAATGGAAACCCGACTTCTAAAATCAAATATTCTATAACAAAAGATGCACTAAAAAGTAAAAAAATAATTGCATATTCTTGTGCCAATTTTAGTTCACCTAAGCAAAAATTTTTAAATATATATTTACAATTATTGTTATTTTTGGAGGCGGTGTCCAAAAGTTATGTTAAAAATTTTTAAATATATATTTACAATTATTGTTATTTTTGGAGGCGGTGTCCAAAAGTTATGTAATTTCTCTATGCTGACACCGCCTCCAAAAATAACAATAATTGTACATATATATTTAAAAATGTTTGCTTTGGTGAACTAAAATTGGCACAAGAATATGCAATTATTTTTTTACTTTTTAGTGCATCTTTTGTTATAGAATATTTGATTTTAGAAGTCGGGTTTCCATTTTGCCAAAATAGGTTTTATTTGTTATTATCTAACGTAAGATAATAACCTGTTAAAAAATTAACGGAACAAATCTATTCAAAGGGTTCTATTAAAAGTGGTAAAAAACAATAGTTGCATTTTCTTTGGAGGAAATTCGGTAAAAAAGAATTCTTATTATACGACTATGTCCGCCGCCTGTCACATTTGCGTATTTCAGAAACTACTACCTTTATCGACACGAAATTTGGGACAGTTGTATAACTGGCTAGCCCGCATCTATTTAAGGTAAAACAAGTGAAAATAACAATTAACTCAGTTAATTGCTTAAATACTCGCTATATACTGAATTTATGAAAAAAAGTTTCCGGCAAAAATTGTTTGTTTTTAAAAAAGAAAAATTTTTGTCTTTAAATTTTTGTCCTATCTCTTATACGGTTTTAAAGATAAACAGTTTTTTCCCATTTTGCCCAAACATGCTCCGATTTTGCCCATTCACGTACTGGATCATTCTTTTTAGTTCTAGAATACAAAACAAAATTTCAACTCGTTATCTCTTTTCGTTTTTGAGTTATCGTGTTTACAGACGGACAGCCGTTACAAAGTCGGAACTAAACTTAATATACCCTATATATATATATATATATATATATATATATATATATATATATATATGTATATATATATATATATATGTATATATATATATATATAATAATAATAATAATAAATACTTTATTTAGAATATTACAATTCTTTATAAAGGAGATTCAAGTTTTAGAAAGAAAAATTGATAAACAAACTCAGTGATTAAAAAGAAGGAGAAAAAAAAACAAAACAAAACAAAATACAAAGCAAAAAATCAAACAAAAATTACTTATTTAATTATTTAATTTCTACAGGCTAAAGGGAACCATGATCAGCCCGAGAGGTATCAATGAAAACGCTATTGATCCAGTAGGAAGTAACGTATCAACAATATTGTTCTAACAAGCCAGAAAACTCTTTTTATGTGTCCGATGCTCATGTACTGTAGCATCTGTTTAAGATCAAAATGGTTGCAGCTAGCTTTTTGGAAAAAGACGAAACGCTCATAGTTATAAACCGGGCAGATACAAAGCAAATGTGCAAGATTCTCTTTTTCGTTTAAGCTGCAGAGAGAGCAGTTAGTTTCTTGATCAACAGTGTAACTTATGTTGTTAATAACGATTCTTAAAATTTTATGGTTTGTCGTACGTAACTGTGCAAATAATCGTATAAATTGTATCGGACAAGTAAATGATAGATATGCTTGCGATCCTTCCCAACAGGTCAAGTGCTTATATGGGCTATGGTCAGATGATGTAATTCTTGCCATATCCCTTTGTCTGAAGTAATAAGAGAATCTTTCAATAATACTATTAACATCGGCTATAGTTATTCTATTGGTGGTTAAAAGGCTACCGGAGTCCACTAAATCAAGAAGAGCTTTTAACTGTGAGACCCAATTATATTTTGAATTGATGTTTTCTTCGGTATTTGTCAAGTGTAGGAATCTGTTAAAACACAATCTCGGGTACCGTTTTTCATCCATAAATAGGATATTTCGTAGCCATGACAGAGTTGATTTAATTGCGTTTAGAGAGAGGGGCAAAGAACCAGTTTCCAAACGCACAATATAGTTTGGAGTATTTCTTGGTAGTTTTGGTAACTGCTTATAAAAACCCATCTGAATACGTTCTATTTCATTTAGATAACGCATGCACCAGGATAACGCATGTGCATAACGCAGGAGCGCAATATATAAATATAAATATATATAGATATATATATATATATATATATATATATATATATATACCAGGTATAAAAAATATGAAAATAAATTTATAGTTATTAGAAATGGGTCTAAATTGCGGGGAGGGGGGGTCCAAATTTAAAAGTGGGATTTCTACGACAAGTAGGGTGTCATATAATTTTATGTTTTTTTTTTTTTAATTTTATGCGACATATCTATGTATAATCGTATCTACCCTACCGTTTCTTAGAGGTTGTCACGAACTTCTTAAAAGAATGAATCTGATAGTTCGGAAAATTTTAAATGATTTTCTAATAGATAATCAACGTTATTGTCATATTCGTGATGATAATAATTAACTGAAAAACAGCTTATATATATTGTTCGCTTATGAAATTTTCATAGATATCTTAACAAATTATGTTAAAAAATGAAGTAATGAAGTAATGAATCAGACTATCTAATCTATATATAATCAGTCAGTAAGTATTACATACTTGTATTCTACAGGACTCAATTATTATACCATTGTTTGTTCGTGTATGTAGTCATAAATAATTAAGTTGCAATTAAATAAATAATTAATTATACTTACAGCCAGTTGCACGAACATGCGATGGTTAACAAAGATAAGTAAAATTAGTTAACTCTCAGTTAAATACTAACCAGTAGTTAAGTTCCAATTCGTTGCTCCCACTGTATATACAAAAATTGACTTGGAATCATGCTTGATTAGTTAAAATCATTAATATGAAGAATACTTCATACTAGTGTTGGTAGCTTAAATCACTAATATGAAGAATAAATACTTCATACTAGTTTTGGTAGCTTGTTAAAGTGATAAAAACAATAACGGGTAATTTCACCGAAGTAGAGAAAGAAATTCTAAAAACAAAAGGAAGCAAAAAAAAAATTCGTTACTCAGAAGCTGCTTCAACTTAGCGAATTTCTTTAGAATATATAAATTACTCTCTAGCGGTCACAATTTTAGTTTGATCAAAATGAAATATTGAATCTGATATGATTTTAGTATTTGCAAGGCTAATTTTATTACTAAATGGTATAAGTCAAGGGGAAAGAGGGGTACAGAGAAAGAAGAAAATATAAAATATCTCTTTTAATATTAGAACAGTCGAAAAACGTATTAGGAGTGAAGTTGTAGAAAATCAAATTTGCTACAATTCATTACTTTATCATTTTTCCAAACTCTAATGTGTACAGAGATATTTAGAATTTTAAATACTAAATTTCATTCCAATCGGAATAAAATTGTGACCGCTAGAGAGTCCACAGGCACATAAACGTATATATATATATATATATATATATATATATATATATATATATATATATATATATATATACATATGTATATACAAATTTTAGCGATAGTGATTTTACATCTAGTAGGTAGGATTGATGGACATTTGATGAAATTTTTACGAAATTCCAACATTGGTACAAAAACAATAGCGTTTCCTATGGAGCAAATTCGCTAAAAAAGTAATGACTTTAATATAAAATCCAAAATCATTGTTGGGATAGAATAACACTTAAATTCAATTCAACTACATCCACATTTAGGAGCTGTTTACAAAAAGCAGCACCTAAACATTTAGGGCATTTTTTTAATTTCCTTTAATATTTTTCCTTTATTATTCCTAAAATACTTAATATTTATTATCCCTTTCCTTTTTTTATTCCTAAAATACTCAATAAACTGTCTAGTAAAACAATAAATATAATCTGGTATCAATATTGAATATTTATCTTCTTGCGATTTACCTCGTATGGTATTTAACTAAAAATAACATTTTAATCCACCTTCCAAGCAAGTTTAATTAACCACATTTAAATAACAGTTATTATCCACCACTGGTTAGTTTAATAGATAACGATAACTAGGTTCCATGCAACTGGCTGTTAGTCAAATCGAATATTTATTTAAATATCCGTTTTACTTAATTTTTATTTATATATTTATATTCACCAAACATATATTACAAAAAAAATATATATTAAAAAAAAAATGTAATAACAACTCATTGTCAAATTTCAAAATTTGGTTCAACTCCTAGATCAATATTCGTATTTTATAAATATGTTTTACGACTACAAAGTAGTCATCATCATTGCTGATGTTCTAGTAAAGGAATGGATATGTGGATTCGGAGTACCTATGGAGCTCCATTCAGATCAAGGCAGGAACCTTGAGTCGGAATTATTCCAGAACGTTTGTACGACCTTAAATATCCACAAGACAAGAACAACAGCTTTGCGTCCTCAATCGGATGGAATGGTGAAACGAATGAACTGAACCATCAACCGGTATTTAGCCAAAGTGGTTTCAGATCATCAACGAGACTGGGATACGTTTTTACACCTGTTCCTGTTGGCTTATCGCTCGTCGGTTCATGAAAGTACTGGTCAAACACCAGCTAGTATCATCATGGGAAGAGAACTTCGTTTACCTTGTGATCTAATGTTTGGTCGTCCACCAGGAGACAATGAAGTCGGAGAAGACTATGTCAGCGCCCTTCGCAATCGTATGAGTGATGTCCACGAACGGGTACGCCACAACATCCAATAGTCTAGCGATCGAATGAAGGAGTACTCGACGATCTAAAGTCTGAGAAAGGTGGTTATCAACCTGGAGATTTGGTATGGCTCTACAACCCACAACAGCGACGAGGAGTCTCATGCAAGCTACAGAACAAATGGGGAGGACCATATGAGATTAAGAAACGAATCAATGATGTCATTTTTCGTTTGAAGAAGGGTCAAGGAAAACCATGTATAGTTCATTTCGAAGAAAATAAAGAAACCTTCCGAGTCGAAAGGTCTTTAAGAAGGAGGCAGTGTTACGAATATTAACCTGGCAGCTGGACCAAATATTAGCCTAGCAACTGGCACCGATTTTGTAACGAAACTAAGTTACCTGTGGTTTTTACAAAGTAGTTGAATTGAACAAAATTATGTCTTGTTTCTAAGACAACGGAATATTGATATTGCTATTATTATCACAGCAGATCGAAAAATGTATGAGTGTGAAAGACAGTCAACCATTCAACATCTCAAAATAACACTCTTGAAATTGTAACTCTTGTAAATTGTGTACATAATATTTGGAATCGTAAATAAATAAATTGTTAAAGTTGAAAAGAATTTAATTCATTGAATTAACGAACCCGGGCAAACCGCTACAATATATATATATGTATATGTAAATCATTCATTATGCATACACACATGCAATTTGTCCACAAAATCAACGTGCATAGGAAATCCAACCGAATACACGGCTAGACAATTATGAAATTTGAATTTTTTATGGATTTACAATGGATTACATCTATATTATTTAATCAGTTTCCCGTAAGTAATATAAATGCTTAATTAATACTTAATACTGCGTAAAATATGTTAATGATACCTAATACTTAGCAATATTATCATCTAATTAGATCTTTAGTACCATTTTCTAATTATATTATTATTGTAATTTTCTATATAGGTAATTAATATTAAACCGTTTCACAATTACTATGTCAAAAGTGGAAATACTGCCTGTACCTAATTAATTTGTAAACGGATTCACGGTTAAAATTTAAATTGTTTTCACTTTTTGTTTATTAAAATTATTTCTTAATTGATTAGACGACATTTTTAATTTTCTTTATTTATAATCATTTGCTACATATTAGTGATGCCGCGAAAGCGGAGTAACATGTCTCTTTTAATGTATTGACCTGCAAAAGTTTTCTTATAAAAATATATCATTAAAAAATACCTTTTTTTATACTTAAGGATGTTCCAGCATGAAACCACTTTTCGACATATTTTGCTCATTCTTTTTCACAGGCTAAAAATTACGTTTTCTAAAAAATCTCAAAGTTTCAGAATTTTTGACCGTTTAGATCGCGAGATAATTAATAGCAAAGTAATCAATCTCTCTCAATCTCTCTCATTAGAAACATGTAAAACTTTATGCCCGCCCAACTATTATCTGTTGTATTAAAAAAAAAATACTCGACAGAATTAAAAAAAAAAAAAAAAACTAGGAGAGTAAAGTTAAATATTTATTAATTAAATTTAAAAAATAATAATCGCGTTTTACCGTTTTGTTTTCGAAATAAAAAAATTTAAAATTATTTAATTACATTTATTTGTATATATGAATAGTGAATATATCCATGGGTTGTGTGTGTGTATACATGTATTTGTTCTATAATAAAAGTAAACCGATTTTTTGTCCTTTTTATGTAAGGCAGTGCTGAAAGCTCCTTAATGTAGTATGTCCGCGACAGTCCAGTGTAAAAAACATTCTCATATATACGTATAAGTATAAGATATGTAGAACGACACTAGTGATGTGTTGGTCCTTAAGCTTTCGATACGGTTTGGCACGATGGACTTATCCACAAACTATCCAAACTCGATATACCAACCTACATCCTGAAATTCCTAATTTCATATTTATCAAACCGATAATCACAAATTCATATCCAACAAAGTAAATCGCATCAATACCGTATCAAAGCTAGTGTATCTTGCTTGTACCTTGCTTGGACCCCGCCTCTTTTTATACTATATAAACGATGTCCCGAAGGATCGAGCTACTGAAACGGCCATCTACGCCGACGATACGGCAATCTATTGCTCTTCTTGGCAACCGAAAGCTGTTTCGAGTTGTCTCCAATCACGACTATCCAGGCTTGAAAACTATTTCAAGTTATGGAAAATCAAGATCAATGCCATGAAGACTCAGTCCGTCTTGTTTACTAGGAGGAATAAATTTTCCTCCTGCCCACTTGAATTGAAGATGTTTAACACTGTAAGAGGAAAAATGTTCCTTTTTAATACTTTTGTTTGAAACTTTTTTTCATAAATTCAGTATATACCGAGTATTTAAACAATTAACTCACTCAGATGTTATTTTTACTTGTTGATATTGAATTTTTGATGTTCCTTACAATAGAAATATTCGGGAGTATGAGTTTATCTTTATAATGTTGAATCTGAAAACCCTTCGTTTTAAAAACACACTTTGGTGGATGTTTAATGGGTAGAAAACGGTCAAATTTGTGATTTTTATACACTTAAAAACTTATACATTCCAAAATATCTATTTTATTTTAAAAAGTCACAAAATCTTTTGTTTAGACAGTATTACCTCTGTTGAAGTTATTTATTTATTTAATATTTGTTTATTTGTGTATACTTTCGCGTCAACATAACGATGTTTGTCCAAATTCCTTTCGGTTACGTATGACAAACTGTAGAAGACTTTAGCCTATACTCCGACAAATTTCATTGTCATTGAATTGTTCATTGTCATTGTCTTTGGTGTAGCGGAAGCATACTGGACTAGATATCCAGAGGCCCGAGGTTCGATTCCTGGTTGACGAGTTAATTTTTTCATATCAGTATTTGATTTAATTAAAAATTCAATGACAATGAAATTTGTCGGAGTATACGCTAAAGTCTCTACAGTTTGTCATACGTAACCGAAAGGAATTTGGACAAACAACGTTATGTTGACGCGAAAGTATACACAAACAATGTATATATAGCCAAACAATATGAAAAAAGTCCGTTCGAAAACAATAATGTTTTCAAATTATTTAAAAAAAATTTCTTTAAAAAATTGGGACCAAAATTCTGCTTGACAAAATGCATATCTACAATCAGTGCAGCATGTGGAAAGGATTGATAAAATTTTAGCGGAAGTTTTAAAGATTGGAAAAAGTCTTATAGATTTTGAGGTGTTCTTTCTGAATATTCACTTTGCCATATTATACGGGTGAGAAAAAAGTTCTTATTTAAAGACTTCCTGTTTTTCAAAAGTAACTCCTTACCGGTTGGTTTTTCCTGTTGAATGATCTATATATAAGTCATGGATTGTGGTGATAAGTATATAAGTTACGAGGTACGGAAGTTGTTATTAGATAAAATAATGAACTTAGGGTTTCTGCTCATATCCAGTGCAGTAATGGCGGGAAAGGGAGTTGTTGCAAATTACATCTAGGTAAGGATGAAAAGGTTGAGCTTACTTAACTTTATGAGTTTATTGAGAATTGCAAACCTTAAAATCTTTAATGGGAAATTTTTTATTGCAGATTCAAATTCCAATTTTTATGGAATAATTTTTTGCGAATTTCCTGAAAGGAAATAGAGCTATTGGTCTCGTACCAAAGTCAAAATTTCGCAAAAATTTCTTCAAATGTCCATCGATCCTACCTAGTAGATGTCGAAAATCCTTTAAAATTTATATATATATATATATATATATATATATATATATATATATATGTATATATATTATATTATATATTATTAATATATATATATATATATATATATATATTTATATATATATATATTTATATATATATATATATTTATATATATATATATATATTTATATATATATATATATTTATATATATATATATATATATAATATGTATATATTAATAAATGGCATACTTCAAGGGGAAAGGGGGCATAAAGAAAAAAGAAAACACAAAATATGACATTTTGCGACTTTACCAACATTAAGACAGATATACCAAATTTTGTGTTTTCCCCTCCCTCTAAACCCCCGTATCCCTTGTCCGATTTTTCCCATTAACGAACTCGACCTTTGTTAAGTGGTATCAAGTGGTGGTGTTACTAATCAAAGTGAAACCAATAAAATAATTATTGACTACGAAGTAATTTAATCTGAAATAACTACAGTGCTTGTTGCTGGTGAATATAGTGTTATTAATGTTAACCCGACTTCTAAAAGGAGAATGGTTCTCAATTCCTCTGTATTTTTTTATTTTTTTATTCACATATTTCTTTATATGTATGCATATTTTTATCCTCAGTCTTAGACTTGTAGAGTCTAAGACTGAGAAATACTTCAGTTTATTATTATTACTATTATTACCGTGTTATTATTGTTATTATTATTACTATTGTAATTTTTTTTCTCTTTTCTATTTTGTGTACCAACCACCTGTAATAACCTATGGTTTAAATACAGTACTATTATTATTATTTATTATTATTTATTATTAGTGTTATCTTAAAAAATATTGTGACTAAGTGCAAACAGCTTTAAATCCAATTTTAATAGAACTTAAAGAGGTTAACGATCAATATAAAAAAAAAAAGACAAATGCATGTAATTGCAAGCAAACAATTACAATTGACGCGGCCAATTATAAAATCACTAGACAAAAAGTGTAGGAAGCCGCTCTTGGGTTCAGCAAAACAAAGCTCCTAAAAAAAATTTTACACACGGTTTTAATTGCGGAATACTCAACAACAGCGAAGAAAGCAGAAGTTGGAATTTTAAAATAGAAGGCCCAGAAGAATTGAAGGATCCGCTTTATGATGCCAGCCGAACTTTATGATGCCAACTTACCGAAAAATGTTATTGTCATACGATTTCTTTTTCGTCGCCAAGTCACCATGTTCAACAAATTTAATCTAAAAAAACAAACATGGTACATAAGCAAGTTGGAACATTTTACCATATTACTAGAAGAAACACTAGTCGATGAATATCAGAGCACTGGCTCAAAAATGGTGAGCATATGATTTTAAAACTTGACGAATACAATGTTGGCGATGCTTATTTTAGAACAAATTTTATCGGCGGGGGGGGGGGGGTATATATTATATAAAAATAATTACAAATGTGAAAAGCTTGCAAAATTACAAAATATTAGTGAAGAAAAAATATTTGAGTGCTGTGAACATGATCATCTGGACACAATCATATTTTTATAAAGATTATTAAGATAATCATAGAGAAGAGGTTTTTTTGAAATTAAATTTCAAATTTTGTCCCAATTCCTAGAACAATTATTTGTATTTTATAATAAATTAGAATTCGATATCTACAGAAAACCTACACACACTGGTCGATACATTACAGCCGATTCAAACAGCTCACCTTAACACAAAATGGCTGATTTCAATTTTTTGGTAAACAGGTTACGTAATGTCCCACTGTCTAAGAAAAATTATTTTAAAGAAATTAATTTTAATAATTAATATTATTGTGAGACACGCACCAAATTAGCAACGAACAATATATCTCTAACTCCATTTCCCAGAGGTATAGTTACGGTTAACTAGTTCATACTGATGATGACTTCTTTGTAGTCGAAATACGTATTCATAAAATACAAATAATTGTTCTGACAAACCTATTTTGACAAAATGGAAACCCGACTTCAAAAATCAAATATTCTATAACAAAAAATGCACTAAAAAGTAAAAAAATAATTGCATATTCTTGTGCCAATTTTAGTTCACCTAAGCAAAAATTAAATATATATGTACAATTATTGTTATTTTTAGAGGCGGTGTCCAAAAGTTATGTGAATTTCTATGCTGACACCGACTCCAAAAATAACAATAATTGTACATATATATTTAAAAATTTTTGCTTATGTGACCTAAAATTGGCACAATATGCAATTAATTTTTTTACTTTTTAGTGCATTTTTTGTTATAGAATATTTGCTTTTTGAAGTCGGGTTTCCATTTTGTCAAAATAGGTTTTATTAATAGATACCGGACTCATGTACTTACTGTAAAATCAAACTATATATATTATCGGCTGTACATATGACCATAGTTAAATTATGACCATAAGTACAGCCGTTAAACTACAATAATTAAAAAAAAAAAAAAAATTAACTTAACTTTCATCCTGTATACGAATATTATATTTATTTTAATTATTGGCACTTTCCGTGTGGATTTTTTCTTTAGCTTGACAACTTTATAAGGAAGTGAATAATATAACCTTCATATATATAATGATTAGTATTTTACAAACTTATTTTAGTTCTCCTATTATGATCTTGAACTGACGTTGATGATATTTACATGGATAAAAAACTTAATATTTTTTATATTTGAAATAACAAATAAATGCAATTTTTTTTCTGATTGAACTATTTATTTTTATTAATATTTTTTTTATTTACAAAAGTATAAATTATTAAAGAGGTAGGTCTTCATTATGATTAACATCCAATGTATCATCTGATGCATCCAGTCTTGTTTCATTTGAACCTTCAACAGATACTTCTTCTAAAAACATATTGGGAAAATTTGCATTTAAATCAATACCCAATATATCTTCTAATAATACTTTAAATGTAATTTTCTCGGGTACAAAATCAAAATTTTCAATATCTTCGATATCTGATAGTCCTTGGAGATTTTCCACTTCATGATAATGCAATAAAATTGATAAAAAAGTTTTTACCGCTGACATTGGAAGACATTCGCCTATGTAAAAGAAAAATATAAAACATACATTTTTGTTTTGAACTACAAACAAATGTTCTAGGAATAGGGGCAAAATTTGTAATGTAATTTTATGAAGGGATGTTTATAATTACTTACGGATAATTGTACCCTTCACCCAATATATTATATCTATCTATCTATCTAATAGGGACTACAGACGTGCTACCTATGCAGGAACATTTTAAGGACAAATAAATGTTCGGTAGTAGGTTGCTAGTCTGTATAGCTGTTGCAAAACAAAATTACAAGTCCTTGATCTGGTTGCTGTAAAAATCAAAATTATTTGATATTTTGTGGGAGGAGTTTAATATTGCTGTACAAATTGCTCGTGTGTAGAGATATTTGAGACATATTATCTTAAATTTTATGTTTTCCTAATATTTTTTAATGTTTTATCACATAGATTTTCAAAAAATGTGTAACAAAAAATGTCACGCAACAAACTTGAAAAAACTGTAGAGACACATCAAATAAACTAGTAGATACATAAACTACAAATAAAATGAGATAGATAGAGACAAGATGACAAGTGATTGAATTTTTAAGATAGAGTAATAAAGTAATAAAGTAATAAAGTAATGTTCCCTATTTTGATTGCACGCCTGTAGGCCAAAAATTGTGTAGGCGAAGTTCAATGTTGCTGCATAATGTTCCGCATTTGTAGCCTACTTAAGTGTTGACATATTTGAATAATTAGTATTTAATTACCTAATTTATTTAAAATCTCAACAAAATCTGGACGTTGAATAATATATCGTACTCTTGGGTTAATTTTTGCACATTCAAAAAATGCTTCCTGTAACTCTTGTATGCTTATATTGAATGATGGCTTATGATTGATGTATAGTTTAACAAAATCAACAAAATCAATTTCGTCATTTTCACATTTATTAATATGGTAATCTTTATATTTAGCTTCCACCATCATATTTTCAATCTGCGATTAAGTTTTATTACAATTTAGGATTTTTTCATTGGTTTAAATATGATACGTTTGAAAACGAAATTGTAAAGAATTTAATATAATGGAGTTAGGTAGCTGAAAAAAGTTTCAGATCTGGCAACCAATGGGCCCTTTTGGATTCAGATAGTACATGGGTAGACGAGTCTAAAAAGACCGGGACACAAATTTCTCTGACCATCTAGTGGCGTTGATATTGAATGTTATCAATATTCAGACATATTACTTAAATGTCAAAGTAAACGCTAGTCACTTCCGTTGGTATAATATAACCATAAGGCAACCATACTAACAATAGATATAAAAATAGACGCTAGTTTACAAAAACAATTTTCAAGATATGTAAAGTTAAATTAAATATATATTATGTTACATTCAAACATTTGTTCACGTCGCATTACCTCAAATTCTGTAGGGTAAAATCCACATGCTCGCATTAAATCTGGCAATTGGGATATTTTAATTTTATTTGATACCACACGGCTATGTACCGTATCCTCGCCTTGAGCTAATATTTGCATATAGTAAAAAAGGTCTTCCATTTCATGAAACAACCAACCGTTGCGTCCACCCTCAATTAATGAATAAAATGGATCCAATCCTGAACCACCAATTCTTTCCATAACATCACACGCTCTAAATAAAAACTGAATTAGTTGTGCTCCTTTCTACTGAAGATGTTGACGACTTCTCCTAGTTCTATTACTGACATGGCCAACTCCATGACACACGTACACGATATCTTTAACAATTTTTCATACATAAATATAAATTTTTTATAATCCTCTCACAACTTTGTAAGAATTATCAGATTTGGTTTAAAAAATCACACTATCGATGGATATTACATATCAAGAAACAATTATCCGTTGGTACAAGAATAACTATACACAAAAATGGCAAACTTTACAGAAAATGAAACTCAAAATCATTAAAAAATAATTGAACCACAATTAAGTGTATCAGGAAATATCATGTTTTAAATATATCGACGAAGACTAGATATAAGGAGAACGAAGGAGAAAAAAGCGTACAGATTATAGTTTAATAATGTCCAATAGGCGGCAGTTGTGTGGCGGAGATCCCCTTTTGCTCCTTACTGCGTATGACAATTTCAAATCCTTATAAATAAATATTAATTATGGAGGTTATAATCTAGAGCACGGTAGTGCGATAGGCCGAGTTTTAGAGGTTTTTTTAACCCCTTAAACTCGTCCTGTCGCAATACCGTGCTCTAGATAAGTAATATCTATTAATCGAAATATTAGAGGGTTTTTGACCTCGATATAACTTTTGAACGAAAAGATAAAATTATAATAAAAAATTTATATTAATTTTTAATTTATAATTAAATTTATAATATTTTTAATAAAACACATTTTTAAACAATATTAAGTGGTTTATGAATTCGTACTAAGTTATTTAACAAAATAAATGGTGAAATGTTGTGCAATTATAGGTTGTAAGAGTGGTAGAAAATCAGAATGAAAAAAGTTAATAATTATGTATAATAAATTAAATAAAGATCCATTGTTATGTGATGTATGTTTACAATTATAAAATATCTACTTTTATGTTTTATTTACATTTTTGAATTCGTGGGGACCTCCGCGACAATGACGCCGTCTACAGTCCGTATCCAGTTTTCATGCCACGAGTTTAACATTACGATCGTTCTCCTGATATCTAGTCTTCGTGATATATCATTCATTTCTTCTTAGATTTTACAATTCTTTGATATCATTGGCAGTGTTGTAATAGTAGACAGCAGTGATTCTCAACAGTGATTCCTTTTTTTATCGCGGCACACTTTTAACAATTTCAAAACACAAAGAAAAAGATAAGTTTAAAAGTTGTTTACTTACCGATAATACACTGTGTAAAATAGTTTATGATAATAATTTTGAATGTAAAATAAAAGAATATGTACTACAAAAACAACAGTACGTTTATTAAGGGATTAATTACAAGTTAATAATAAGCATACTTTTAATGAGAAATTTGAGCTTGATGTTTTTTGATAATTTCATTTATATTTGGTCGTAAAAAAAAATTATCAAAATCGGACTACTCTGTAAAAAGTTATACGGGATCATACATTAAAAAAAATATACAGGTTGAATTGAGTACCTCCTTCTTTCGTTGGTAAAAAATGACAATGCTACTCTCTTTTTAACCCGACTTCAAAAAAGGAGGATGGTTCTCAATTCGTCTGTATTTTTTTTTTTTTTTTTTTTTTTTTTATGTTTGTTACCTCAGAACTCCGTCATTTATGAACCGATTTTGAATTTTTTTGTTTGTTTTAAAGGGTTTGATTCCCGATTGGTCCCATTGTCACCAAATCGCATTCTGATGAAGGGATCTCCGGGAAATTGAGGAAAATCCTCATTTTATATGTGATAACCGATTTCTGCGAAATTTTTTTTTTTTTGAAAGGGTATACTCATTCATAATGGGAAAATAAAAAAATTTTTTTAAAAACCGACTTCAAAAAAATTTTTTACAAAAAAAAAAAAAACGACCCCAAAAAAAAAAATTTTTACAAAAAAAAAACAAAATGCTTGTAAAAAAAACTGAAAATCTGTTATAAAAAAATGCACTAAAAATTACAAAAAAAAAAAAAAACGGGTAAAAAAAAATGTGTTATAAAAAAATTCACTAAAAATTAGTTGGTCGTTTAGTAGGTCTACCCATATTTAGACAAATAAAATCAGTTATAGAACTTCAAAGTCACTAAAAAGCGAGAAATAAAACTTATTTTGACAAAATGGAAACCCGACTTAACAAAAGATGCACTAAAAAGTAAAAAACTAATTGCATATTCTTGTGCCAATTTTAGTTCACCAAAGCAAAAATTTTTAAATATATATGTACAATTATTGTTATTTTTGGAGGCGGTGTCCAAAAGTTATGTGAATTTCTCTATGTTGACACCGCCTCCAAAAATAACAATAATTGTACATATATATTTAAAAATTTTTGCTTTGGTGAACTAAAATTGGCACAAGAATATGCAATTATTTTTTTACTTTTTAGTGCATCTTTTGTTAAGTCGGGTTTCCATTTTGTCAAAATAAGTTTTATTTCGTTTTTATGTTGGTTAATACTTTACTATATACATTTCTAAAATTTGGCGGTACACAAAACTTTGACGGCCGCGGCACATTGGTTGAGAATCACTGAGGTACAGGTACAGAGGGAAAAAGTTACCTAACTACAGGTATAGGTACTTATTATTGATTATACCTAGGTAAAGTTGCAGGTACAGTATAAAAGTACCTAAAAAATAGGTACAAGATAATTATCTCTTGAAATTTACATTTTACATTTTCAAACTCAATTTATTTGCTATTGATAAGTAATATAGCAAAATTGATTATTGATATTTGAGAAAATAAGTAATAAACAGTATTCGAACCATTCGTGAACTCTGTTTATTAGAACCATACATTTGGAGGGATAGATATATTCAATTTTTTTTAAATGGAAAAAGCGGCAAATTAAAATGAATACCTGCGTATCTTTAAGTACTTAGGTATACTCAAAACAGGGAATTAGGTACTGGTAAGGGTATATTCATTGGAAAGTATCTAGGTCCTACATCTAGGTTGTTTTAGTGTATCTAGGTTCAATACCTAGGTACTATGGATCACAAAAGTTGATTATTTATTCGGATTTCGGATAAAAGTTTCGAATAAAAGTTGTAAGTATAGTTATAATGAACAACTTTTATCCGAAATATTTTTTCGACAATCGAATCAATAAGGCACAAATTAAATATAAAATATATTACAATACATTACATAGTTCATTACAATACTGATTATGGGACCTGGGCCATCGGACGTTCGACGAAATTATGTATATATATATATATATATATATATATATATATATATATATATATATAAATACGTAGGATTTAATTACCTAGGATTTAGAGCCCATTGGAACACAAATGTACTATCTTCACTAAGTGTTATCAGAAATTTTCCATCCGCACTTAAGCACATATCAATTAGCTTAAATTGAAAATTAAAACTTTATTAATAACATTTTGCTCTGCCATACCGACTGTCGAATCGGCCACCAACTGTTTCAAAACATACTCTTTTGTTTAATCGAAGTACCAGAACAAATATTACAAATTTATTTTACACAAACAAAGCAAGTAAAAGCAACAACTCTTGAGAAAATATTCCGACATTGTAGTATTTTCGTTGGGGAAAAAAAAACAAAGGAAAAATCAACTGTGCTTGCGGTAACAACAAACGATGATGTCAACTCAATTTATAAACAGCCATGCGGTGGTAGCAGCAGGGGCGTAACTAGGGTGGGATAGGCAGGGTACGTGCCCTGGGCGCCACCAGGGGGCGCAAAAAACTAAATTTACTAACTACCTATTTTTTTTAAAATACAATCCAAATCCGCAAACATGGCTAATTCTAGCTCACTTCGAACAGTAGAAAAAAGTACCTCCTAGTCGGCGATTGATTCGACAGAAACGCTTTGTGTGTCGGTATTTTAATAAAAATGTTGAACACAGTATAAATTAATTAGAAAATATTTGTATTTACCTCAACAGGGTGTCCTATCATTCCTGTATAACGATATGGGTTTCCTCCAGGTGGTAAAATTTGGATGCCAATATGACATTTATTAGAAAATGCTAAATACTTATTTTCGGTTTTAGTTTTTAAAAATGATGATTGTGGAATTACCTAAATAAAATACATAAAAAGTAAAAGAATTATTGAAATATACACAAAATTAGAGGGAAAAAGATATTAGAATTGAAAATTAAGCATTAAACTAAACGATGGGATAACTTAGAATCGAACTGTTATTGTTTTTAAGATAATTATTAAAAGAAATTTACCTCCATACGTTGTATTGGTGTATTACCAAATACAGGCGCTCTGATTGTTCCGTGTATCATTGCTTCCGATGTATCGTAATATTTAAATTTGTACTTGAAAAAAAATTGATAAAAAAATAATTCATCTATATACAGACTACAATGTAATATGTTCACTCTGTATATTTTAATGTGTACAATATATAGAGGTCATGTTGAAATTAAATTAATGTTGAGTATAGACCTTTTCATCAGATTTTTTTTAATGCGCCTGCGGTATTTTCAGTTATTGTTTCGACTATATTTTGTAAACAAACGTTTTAAAATACCCGAAAACAAATTACAAAAATTCGTTACGCAGGAGCTGCTTCAACTTAGCGAATTTCCTTAGTATATATAAATCACTCTCTAGCGGTCACAATTTTAGTCTGATCAAAATAAAATGTCGTTTATGATTTTAGTATTTGCAAGACCAATTTTATTAATAAATGACATACGTCGAGAGGAATGGGGAGGGGAATGTATGAAAAAAGAAGAAAACACAAAATGTAAAATATCTCTCTTAATATTAGAACAATCGAAAAATGTCTAAGGAATAAAGTTGTAGAAAATCAAATTTGCTGCAATTCATCACCTTATCATTTTTGTTCAAACTCTAATGTATACAGAGATATTAAGGAATTTAATTTTCAATCTTAAACCGTCAATATTTCTGTAAAGATTAGGGTAATAGAAAAAATGATAAGAAACAAAATTACAGTAAAACTTAGTACCTACAACTTTACTTCTTATAAATTTTTCGATTTTTCGAATATTAAGGGAGATATGTCAAATTTTGTGTTTCCTCCTCCCTTTAAACCCCCCTTTCCCCTTGTCCGATTTTACCCATTAACGAACTTGAATACCAAAAGCGCCTCAAATACCAAACTTCATTTCTATAAAATGAAAACTGTGACCGCTAGAATGATTACAGACACATATATATGTATATATATATGTCCATAGATATATATATATATATAAATTTACAGGTGGTGATTTTTGACATCTACTAGGTAGGATCGATGGACATTTGAAGCAATTTTTGCGAAATTTTGACTTTGGTACGGGACCAATAGCTCTATTTCCTTTCAGGAAATTCGCTAAAAATTAATAAATAAAAAATTTATATTTATTATAAAATTAATAAATATCAAAGTATTTTATTTTAAAAAAAGTGAGGATTATTCAAATAATAAGAGTCCTTAATAATTTTTTAAGCGATTATTATTATGGCACTTGTACGAAAAAGCACAACAAAACGGTGTTGTTATGGAGTATGCAATGTAAGTGATACGCGATATAATAAAGCCTTTAAAACAATAATTTCTATTTTATAATGATTTTTTTTTTATTTTGCAAAATCACGAATCATAATTTAAAAAGAAAAGGTTCTCATTTATTTCCTTTTTGCGATCGGCCATGGCACTATAGCCACTTTTTTAACTGTTCACAATTGTGATTTTCGACTGCGCAAGTAATGCATCATCAATAATTTGTTCTAATAAACTATTTTTTTGCGGAAATAATAGTACTTTTTCAGCCATTAACAAAAACCGTACGATACTTTCGGGTATTCGAAAGTTTCGTACTTGTCATGTCTTATTTAACATGAAGGTTGCGCTTCCGCTTATCAGGCCGTGAAAAAGGATCTATTCACCAGATCCTTTCATTTTGGGGTTCCCTGATGCCAAAAACATAAGACTAGGGTTTGCAAATATATATATTTTGAGCAAAGTTATTATTGCAAGACAGTCTATAGGCGCTGAATCTCGCTTTAGCTATTATTACAATGCTTAGCGGAATCAGCCCTAGTATGATTTTTATGGCAGCTGAGGGTGTACTGCTCATGGATCCAGTAATTTACATGTTAGTTTAGAATGCAACATTACTCCTAAGAACTTGGCTTCCCTTGTGATCTGTAGTCTTTCACCGAAGAGGATAGGTAGTTTAATGTTATCCACCTTCCTTTTCCATGTGAATGGAATTAGTGCGGTCTTACCGGTCTTGCGGGTTTGTTTCAAATTCCTGGTTGATGCACCATTCCTGTGTGAATCTTAGAGCGTTTTGCATAAGCTCCGAGATTGTGCTTTCATAGGGTCCTTGGATTGCAATTACAATGTCGTCCGCATATCTCTGCGTGTAGTATCCTTTTTGTTTGAGGTTCGTCAGTAAGCTATTCACTGTCAGGCTCCACAGGAGTGGGGATAAGACACCACGCTGCGAACATCCCTTTGAGACTCTTCAAGAAGGGAAATTTGTATTCTTCTACCTATCAGCATAGAGTTTATCCACCTGCTAAAGGTGTCTTCTACTCCGTGCCGACTTGCAGAATCAGCCATG
Organism: Nineta flava; assembly: GCA_963920215.1. Taxonomy (NCBI): domain Eukaryota; kingdom Metazoa; phylum Arthropoda; class Insecta; order Neuroptera; family Chrysopidae; genus Nineta; species Nineta flava. The sequence continues at coordinate 46,519,354 of OY986041.1, forward strand.
GAATTGTTTCCCGATACAAAATCTACTAATAAAACAATCACTATTTTGTACCTTTTTACACGTAAAAGTTTTAAAACGTCTTAAAAACAATCGATATACCAAAAATTGCATAGCTGTTCACACGATGACATTCATTCTTCTTGTTTCTTTGTCAAACACGTCAGTCAAATGGTCAAAGTATACCAATCACAAGAAAGGAGGTACCACTCTTACGCAGTTTATGTAAAATTGCATCAAGATAGAAACGTACGTTTTTTGTTAAACTCAAATATTGCGACGATAAGGAATCTGATTTATAACCGTTATACTGACGCACTCCGTTAATGGATAATTTATCTCTATCGTGAGAACGCATTACTATTATGTTTTTCCAGCACCTGAGTCACGGTAAAAATCCGTCTATAAAATCGGTTTGCACTCATTAAATTGTATTAACACAAAGTGAAAATAACAATTGAATTAATTGCTTAAATACCCGATATATCCTGAATTTATGTAAAAAACTTAAAACAAAAGTTGTTTATTTTTAAATAAAGATACATTTTTTGCCTTTAAATTTTTATTCTATCTCTTCCGGTTTCAACAATGGGCAGTTTTGCCCATTTTGCCCAAATATTGTCCAATTTTGCATTCCAGACGAACGGACGAACGAACGTGTGGATATGCGGAAATCACCGAACTAGGCCATTGTATGAACACCTATGCCAAACATTTATATCTGCGATCAATATTTTCAAGTGTTACGACTAAGTCGCGACTTAATATACCTTCTATATTTACATATACCAGGAAAGTATAAAAATAGGTTTACAATAAAATATGTACATACCGTATCGTCAGCAGCTAAAAGTAATCTTTCATTAAAATATTTTCGTACAGGACACCAAACTGCACATAATGGTACAGCAGTTTGTTCAATCCTTTCGGCACTTTTGATAATTAAATTCCCAATTTGCAAACTATAAATATTTTCCAATCGCATTAAAAACAATTGATGAACCAAAAATTACATAGCTATTTACACGAGGAACTTCACATGAAAGTTATCAACTGTATGTTTTTTAACTAACTATATTTCCCTTCTTGTTTAATATTTCGTTCTTTGTCAGCCGCATCAGTCACATGGTCAAAGTTTACCAACCACAAGAATGCGAGACATCTTACATACGTAAACAGTGCACTAAGTTACATATGTTAAATTGCATCAAAATAGAAACTGTTTTTATTTTGATATAACTAACATTTAAAACATTTTTTCGAAAGCGAAATGTATTCGGCACAAATTTGAAAAAGGAATGCTAATTCTGAAGTCGATAGTATCTTGGTGATACTTAAGTTAGAAGTAATTATAGAAATTCTATAATATATACAGCGCTTTGTGTATGTCATTCACTGACTCACTCACTTAAACAAATGCTAACCCACTTCTAGGCATGCTAGAAAGATGCGGCATTTTTGCTTTCGACGCGGAATTACTTCAAACTTATGGGAAAATCAGAAAACTTTAATTTTCCCAACGCAACCCCCCTCGAAAATGGGAAAAACGCCCCAGATATACCTTTATTACTTCTACACATGCTAGAAGGCTGTGGTTTTTTGCATTATGTCCAGGCCAAAGATCGCCCCGGGTGTCATGGGGGTGGAGGCCGCTTGCAAGCTGTGCGAGTTAATATTATGCAATGTGTTGTACTGCCCAAAGAATTAACTTAAATTGTTTAACGTATGGGTTTGACTGAAGAACCACCAACCTCAATACCCAGCAGTGTCTCTACTCTCAGGGTCTCTATTGTGCGTTTTACTGAAGAGTCCTTTGGAGAAATGTTATAAAGTTGATTCATATACAGTTTGTGATCCCTGATTAATCGATTTCATCTTAGGGGCCACATGTTCATAAAAACACAAGAAACGACAACTTGCAACTTCTTGAAATTGTGACTAAACTGTAATTGTGTGGCAGATTCGGGCAAGTTATGTCCGTCACGCTTATGTGTCCGTTTATATCATAGGTGGGCAAACTTTGACTGTACTCAGCTCTGAGTGAGAGGTAGGAAGAGGATAGAGTAAATACAGGGTATCCTACCAATTATTATTATTTTCTTTCTTTAATTAAAACATTTTCTGAAAAAAATATAATAACTCTTTTTTATGGTCACTATTATACAAAGTATACAATACATACAATACATTGAATACATACTCTAGAATTTTGGGCTGGTAATTTGGGGCATAAAATGTACCTTTTTAATATATTTGAGTATGAATAAAATATAAATGTTATATAAATTATAAAAGATTAATCTTTTAATCTTTTACATTTACCGCTTGACAATTGTAAACCGCTTGTAAATTTTTGGTGATTTAGCTTTAGTTAAGATTTTAGAATTAGATTTTTGGAAATTCCGAACAATTTGCCTAAACTATTCATATTGGAGAACTAATAAACAATTATTTACTTGATTTAATTATTTTTTCTTAGTAGGGGGTATATTGTCATGGGAATTTGATGAAACTGGATACAATGCAGATGCCAATGATAAAGCTGGGTGGGGGGGGGGGGGTTAATCTGTTACTAATTTCAAAATGGTTAAATTTTACATAAAGTGGGAATACATATAGTTGTTGTTGTTGTTGTAATTATTGTTATTGCTATCATCATTATTGTTGTTATTATTATTATTATTATTATTGTTATTATTATTATTATGTTTTTTGGTGTCATGGTAAATATTTTATAAAACTATTTCTAAATTGATTAAATAAATTATTGGGCAATAATCGGTAATACAACCTGATTGAAACATCGTTCCGTCTTACTTCAAAACATACCTTTTTTACTTACTCTCACACAGCTTATGGAGAGCCTTTCGGCTCAGGAGAGCCGTCTGTGCCCACCTCATTCGGTTTATATCATTTTTAAATACAACATTTAGAACAATTTATTAATTACAATCCCTAATAATACTAACATCTTAATTTCCACATTTGATATAAAATAAAAAATGGTTTACCTATTTTCAAGATCATATTTAATCAAATAACGATCGTAACCAATTGAAAATAAATTTGGTAATTGAGTTTTTTCGTCATTTTCAACGCTAAAAATTAAATCTGTAATTTTTTTATAATGTGGACGAATTTTACCAATGTATTTCCATTGCATTCTTGATTTTTCAAAGAAATGTAAACACACCTTGTTTGTTGTATCCTAAAAAAAGCCATGGGCTAATTATTTAAAAAGAAATGTACAGTCGAGCTCATCAAAATGTAAACGTAATTTTTTAACTGATTTCGAACTGAACATCAAACTGATTCATGCTGTTTTTCATATCGTCCATGAGTCAGTTTTTCGTTATCGAGGTGTTTATTAAGAACGACGGATAGCTATTGTAGTTCTCGAAATATTGCCAGACCAATATCTAAATTTTGTTTGTTCACTGTGCGTGAAAGATAAAAATGAACTACGTCCGAAAAAATTACAAATCTAGGGTGCGAACATTTTGTAAATGTCTTGAAACAAGCTTGTACGCCTTTCAAAATAATCCCACATTTTCCGGTTCTATAGTCGTTTGAGGTTGAGCATTATTTTCCGGTTAGGTTGAGCATTTAAAACATGTTTAAGTCGATCTTAAGTTGAAGGGAAAGACCCTTCATCCATTAATCGAAAATGGAGAAAACTTACAAAATATGCCATAAACATGCTATCACTTGAAAAACTAATTTTCACAATAGAAGTTTTACAACAGTAAAATGGTTTATCACTTATACATTCTAAAGTACTGCAATTTAACATCCAAAGACATCCACATTTCAGACCACATGCCAGATGATATCCTGTAATATTTATTAAAAACAACTATTATTAGCCTGTAGAAATTAAATAATTAAATAAGTAATTTTTGTTTGATTTTTTGCTTTGTATTTTGTTTTGTTTTTTTTTTCTCCTTTTTAAACACTGAGTTTGTTTTTCAATTTTTCTTTTTAAAACTTGAATCTCCTTTATAAAGAATTGTAATATTCTAAATAAAGTATTTATTATTATTATTATTATTATTATTATTATTATTATTATTATTATTATTATTATTATTATTATTATTATTATTATTATTATTATTATTATTATTATTATTATTATTATTATTATTATTATTATTATTATTATTATTATTATTATTATTATTATTATTATTATTATTATTATTATTATTATTATTATTATTATTATTATTATTATTATTATTATTATTATTATTATTATTATTATTATTATTATTATTATTATTATTATTATTATTATTATTATTATTATTATTATTATTATTATTATTATTATTATTATTATTATTATTATTATTATTATTATTATTATTATTATTATTATTATTATTATTATTATTATTATTATTATTATTATTATTATTATTATTATTATTATTATTATTATTATTATTATTATTATTATTATTATTATTAAAAACAACAAGTTGAGAATAACATTTCAAATTCAAACATATAGGTAATATTGCTACTTATAAATTAACGTTAGAATACTTTTATATACAGGCTGTATTTTAAAATACACCCAATCTGTAAATAATGCATAGTGAATCAATCGCTGTCTATATGTAGTGTACTATGATATGGTGTCTTTGTAACACTTAAACTGCATTAAAATCAGTGTTGTATAGCATCATCAGTATTTATATACCGTGTGTGTTGGAAAGCTTTTCCAATAGAGAATCAATGTTAAATATAATTTATTACTGGCTGGCCGTGTGGTTACTGTGTAAAGTCAGTCAGTACACATGTAATGAGAGGTTAAATATGTTCATTGAATTCATAACTTTAGTATGAGCATCACAAAATCCCCACTCTTTAATAAAAAACAAACAACCATATGCGTACAGTATACCTATACACTATCCAGATGTTTGTATGTATGTGTATTGTATAGGTGTACTGTATAGTTTTATAGTTAATATTTTATTTATTTATTAAACATTGATTCTCTATTAGAAATGCTTTGAAAACGGTCTGTATAGTTGCATCTTACTCGTGCATGTATACATCGTCGTTATTGTCCGTTGTTCGCCGTGTGCGTGTGTCTACATGTATATGTAACAAAGACACCATATCATAGTCACTGCATATAGACAGCGATAGATACACTATACATTGTTTCGAGATTGGGTGTATTTTAAAATACGGGCTGTATATATACCAACGTTATGCTTACAAAGTTAGTGATATATACTCGTATGTGAAACAACTATAGTTTTACATAACTTTTAAGTTAGAAACGATTTAGTAACCAAACATGGCAAGGAAATTAAAAAAAAAAAGAAATAAGACGGTGTTTAAATTCAGACTTCCATTCCCATTGCACATTGTTGGAGAGTGTGGTGGCTTTATCAATAGGCCGATTAGGTCTTGCCCTAGGATGGCATATTTTAGGACAGTAGCCATAGTCGGCAGATTTTAGAGCACTGGCATAGAGCGGCAGTTTTGAGAAAGAAAAAAAATTCAACCACATCAATTTTCTCATCGAAATATTATCTTTCTATTGAGGCAGCAAAAATTTTACGACCTAGAGCAAATAAATACGTAAATCCGCCACTAGTTACAGGCTAAATTTTAAAAAAACCTTTTCTAGGGGAGTTTTTTTTCTTGAAGAAGTACTAATCATAATTGCATATAATTTTAAGTACGACAAACATTGTAGAAGTATATTAATTTGTAAAGAAGCCTCGAATATCGTCACAGTTTTAGTGGGTCAGTCTATTTTCAAAATGAATGGGAGGAAACATATTTAATACGGCGGTGTCCAAAAGTTATGTGAATTTCTCTATGCTGACACCGCCTCCAAAAATAACAATAATTGTACATATATATTTAAAAATTTTTGCTTAGGTGAACTAAAATTGGCACAAGAATATGCAATTATTTTTTTACTTTATAGTGCATTTCTTGTTATAGAATATTTGATTTTTGAAGTCGGGTTTCCATTTTGTCAAAATATGGTTTATTTAATGATAAGTTCTATATAACGATCAAGAAAATACAAGCTGTGTATATACATGCAGTACCCCTTAGAAAATCTCAACTGGTGTCAATTTGTAGCTATTGGCTATGAGTATACACTATAAATCAATTCATTAATTTTATGAATATTCAAAAATGATTTTTTTTTTAATATTACTTGAATTTCAAATAAAATCAAAATGTTAAAAAAACCAGCGCCGTATCATCTTAGAAAAAATTTTGTTCATTCTGTATAACGATAACGACGAATTTTAAACGTTATGTCTATTGGGTTTTGTTCTATTAGGACTATGACATCTGGTGGCAAAAATTTGAAACATAGTAGTAAGGCTCATCTCTGTTAGTTATATATGCGTTAATGGGGTTATGTTATTAAAATAAATAAAAAGTTATTATTTTGTAAATGAAACTCTTTTTTTAAATTATATTTACATTTCTTAAAAGAGCTTGAATTTGTATTTATAGTATTATTGGGAACTCTAGCACGTAGGTATGCTGTCTGATAGGTAAACCAGATAGCATACCCAACCAACCTCCGTGACATAACCTTTCTTACAAGTTTTGTGATCGCACTCTGGTGAACAATATGGTAACTTCTACTAGTAGGTTGAAATATTAAGCTCCGCCCCCTGCCAGAGATCTCAATAGGTAAAACTAATTGTTGAAATGCAGCCTGACTAAAGCCACCATCTTGGAATATGACGTCATGAGTTACAAATAGTTTTTCATAAAATCAGTCAGGAACATGGTCAAAGTAGCGTGTGTATAAAAATTAACATATATATTTTTTAAATATACCTTCAGGAGAGTATTTTAAAGCTGTAATATAGATTGCATCATTAATATCATTCAAATGTTCATGTTCTTCATCATCTGTTATAACTGATACATTATTTTCACCAATTACAAAGTGTGAGTTCATATCATATAAAACTAATTCACCACGGTTGTTACCCGTTAACATAATATTTCTGTATGTATTCAAAGTTAAATTAATTATAAATGGAAAAAATTCGTTACGCAGAAGCTGCGTCAACTAAGCGAATTTCCTTAGAATACATAAATCACTCTCTAGTCACAATTTAAGTCTGATCAAAATGAAATGGTCGTATCTGATATCATTTTAGTATTTTCAAGGCCAACTTTATTAATAAATGGCATACGTCAAGGGGAAAGGGGGGCATAAAGATAGAAGAAAACAAAAAATATCTCTCTTAATATTGGAACAATCGAAAAATATATAACGAGTAAAGTTGTAGAAAATCAACTTTGCTATAATTCATTATCTTATAATTTTTTCCAAACTCTAATGTGTACAGAGATATTTAGAATTTTAACTTTCACTCTTTAATTGTAAATATTTCTGTAAATATTAGTGTAACTGAAAAATGATAAGAAACAAAATTACAGTAAAACTAAATACTTACAACTTAACTCCTGAAAAATTTTTCGATTTTTCAAATATTAAGGGAGATTTTCCAAATATTGTGTTTCCCCCTAGCTCTAAACCCCCTTTCCCATTGTCCGATTTTACCCATTAACCTTTAAAATACCAAAAGCGCCTCAAATACCAAATTTCATTCCAATCGGAATAACACTGTGGCCGCTAGAGAGTCCACAGACACATAAAAGTACATATATATATATAAATATATATATATATATATATATATATATATAACAATTTTAGCGATAGACACATAAAATTACATATATATATATATATATATATATATATATATATATATATATAAATTTTAGTGATTTTTAACATCTAATGGGTAGGATCGATGGACATTTGAAGAAATTTTTACGAAATCCCAACATTGGTGCAAAAACAACAGCTGCATTTCCTTTGGAGAAAATTCGCTAAATATATATATATATATATAAATTTTTACGATAGTAATTTTTACATCTGGTATGTAGGATCGATAGTCATTTGAAGAAATTTTTACGAAATTCCAACATTGGTACAAAAACAATAGCTGATTTCCTTTGGAGGAAATTCACTAAAAAAATTACCACAATTAAACAAAACTTTACCCTAACCCGGACATTTAAAAAAACATGCTAAAAAACTTGATTTTTCAAAAGATTTAAATTATTTTTTCTTGAATAACACTAGAACTATGAGATTAGAATTAAATATATAATTAAATATCAATTACCTAGTAGTATGCGTCGTAATTGCCGTTATTGTCCCTCGTGCACTAGGTATTAAATGTTCAAGGGTACCTTTAGTAAAATGTACCAAATCCATTGAACCACTTGACGTTACTTTTAAAAAGAATAAATGATAAATGATTAAAACTTTCAGCTGATTTTGCAGCTAAGCTAAGCTATATATATTTATTTAGAGGAAAATTATTTAATTTATATTTTTAAGCGATTTCAAAAAATCACTGTGTGAACCTGTCACACAACCTTTATATATACGCTACAGTGGCGGACTTACCGATTAGCGATATTCAATTTTTATGGCTGATTACACCTTATTATTTTCTACATATGTACATTTAAATTAAAAAACAACAAATTCTTAAAATTTAAGGACGTTCATGCGTGAGACTTAAGGTATTAGATAAAACTTTTAACCTTTCATATCTGCCAAGTTTAATACGTTTAAATATATCAATGATTTATAAATCGAATTTTTTATATTTAAACTTGTAACAACTTAATAAATTTTTATAAATTAGTCACTGCGATATGTTGTTTTAAAATATTTTTTAATTATACAAATTTGATTGAAATAAAAAATATTGTTATCGAACGCTAGAATTAATTATTAATTATTTTAATCAGCATAATTGAAACTATATTTTAGTACATTTTAAAAACAACAAAACAGCGCGTTATAAACACACACAGTTATACAAATATACTAAAACAAGCATGTATTAAAATACTGAATTTTATTTCGAATTTACGCCAAAAAATAATAAATTGAATAGGGAATATGCATGAAAAATTTTTTTCACTTGAATTGAAGCATGTTTACTTGACAAATATCAAGGTAAAATTACTTTTTAAATAACTTTAAAAATAAGCGAGATATGAATGATTGAAATTCCCGGTTAGACAAAGAAGGAACACTTTCACCATTTAAAATACACGTAAAACTCCGTTTTTAGTAGTTTTGCAAGAAAGAGACAGATAATAATCTTTAAAAGCTTATAGCTTCCTTGATATTTGTCGGATTTTAATTTCGTTTTTAAATATTATTACAGTATTAACAGTATTTTCATATTCTGAAAATAAATGTGAAAAAAAATTTTCATGCATATTCCCTAATGTGGATATTGTAAAATTTTATGAATATTCTATAGATATTTTGCACAGATTGTTATCTATGATAATTAAATATTTAGAATTCGAGATCAAATATCTCAAAAGCGGAAAGGACTGTGAGCTTAAGAGCTGGTGACACATTTGGGGTATGTATTTTAGGCACTTTGAAGTCTTTTAAAAAATACAATTTGAATGTTAGGAATCTAAAATGGGATGTCTGGGGGGGGGCTTTTTCGGTTATTTCGTTTGGAATCGATGCAATTTTTATTTCAGCATTTATAGAATCTAGAAATAACAAACCCAGAACGGTTTTGAAGTATGACCCGACTGCCACGAAATTGTTTTAGAAATATACGAAAATAATATGCTTTAGGCAATCCAAAATTTGTACAGCATATTCATCAATTAATATTAAAAACATGTGCAAAAAGCCAGGCGAACGAGACCACGAGACCAATTGGCGAAAGACCACTTGACACGAGCTACGTGCGGCCCGGGATATTTAAAGAGCATTGAATGAAAAGATTGACGTTTATTGATAATCCAAGCGAACAAGTATACGTCTAAAAAGTATAATATACAATCTCCGTCTATTCAAATAATTGATGTTATAAGCTGAAACTTTTTTACATGATTGACAACATACCTTTAATCTTTAATTATTTAAATGCATATTTTTTAGCGAATTTCCTAAAAGGAAATAGAGCTTTTTTGCAAATGTACATCGATCCTACCTAGTAGATGTCGAAAATCACAATCTGTAAAATTTATATATATATATCTATGGACATATATATATATATATATATATATATATATATATATATATATATACACAGACATATATATATATGTCTGTAATCACTCAGTGGTCATAATTCTGATCTGATTGGAATGAAATTTGGTATTTGAGGCGCTTTTGGTATTCAAAACTTCGTTAATGGGTAACATCGAACAAGGGGAAAGGGGGGTTTAGAGGGAAGGAAAAACACAAAATTTGACATATCTCCCTTAATATTCGAAAAATCGAAAAATTTATAAGAAGTAAAGTTGTAGGTACTAAGTTTAACTGTAATTTTGTTTCTTATCATTTTTCTGTTACACTAATATTTACAGAAATATTTACAATTAAAGATTGAAAGTTAAAATTCTAAATATCTCTGTTCACATTAGAGTTTGAGAAAAATTATTAAGTAATGAATTGTAGCAAACTTAATTTTCTACAACTTTACTCCTTATACATTTTTCGATTATTCTAATGTTAAGAGAGATATTTAATATTTTGTGTTTGTTTGACACGGATACATAAAATATATTTTATTGTAAAAAATTTTGATTGTCGTTTCCATAGTAATTATAAACTATAATCGTTATACCGTTTTTTTTTTTTTGGCTATTAATAAATATAGTTTTTACAAATACTAAAGTCATATCAGATATTATATTTCATTATTAGTATAGTATTCTAAGGAAATTCGCTAAGTTGACGCAGCTCCTGCGTAACGAATTTGTTTTTTAATATCAGATCACCTCTGATTTTTTGATAAGTAATAGACCTGTAAGTGAGAAGGCCAAATGCCCCTTAAACTCGACCTTGCGCACTTCCGTGCTCTAGATTAATATGCAATGCAAATTTCAGATTGCCTAAAGCATATTTTTTCGTTTATTAAAAAATTCGGGGCAGTCGGGTAATACTTCAAAACCGTCTAAAAGGTCTGGAATTGTTATTTCTAGATTCTATAACTGCTAAAATAAAAAATTCTATCGATTTCAAAGTGCCTAAAGAATAGTTTTTGGGATTAATATTTTGAAAAGGTTCATGTTAGTTTAGAGTCCAGCATAACTCCTAAGAAATTGGCTTCCCTTGTGATCTGTAGTTTTTCACCGAAGAGGATAGATGATTTTATGTTATTCACCTTCCTTATTTTCAATCCCTGATTAATACACCATTCTTGTGCGAATCTTAGAGCATTTTGCATAAGCTCCGAGATTGTGCCTTCACAGGATCCTTAGATTGCAATTACAATGTCGTCCGCATATCCCTGCGTGTTGTATCCTTTTTGGTTGTGGTTCGTCAGTAAGCTGTTCACTGTCAGGCTCCACAGGAGTGGGGATAAGACACTACCCTGCGAACATCCCTTTGTGGCTCTTACAGTGACAGACTCTCCAAGAAGGGAAGTTTGTATTCGTCTACCTATCAGCATAGAGTTTATCCACCTGCAAAAGGTGTCTTCTACTCCGTGTTGGCTTGCAGAATCAACCAGGGAATTGTAAGAGGCATTGTCAATTTGTTTCCTTGCGAATCCCTCCTTAATTCTGTATATTAGGTTGTGGAGGGCTGATTCAAAGAATTTTCCCAACTGATACGCGTGCTGGTTGGCATGAAGCGGATTTCTCGACAATGCCCACTGAGCCAAATGAAATCCTATTAGTCTTTCTATTGTTTTTAGTAGAAACGAAGACAGACTAATTGGTCTAAAATCCTTTTCCGTGGATTGGTTGAGCCTCCTTGGTTTTGGCAAAAAGGTCACTCTTATTGGCTTCCATACTGTTGGGATATAACCCATAGCTAGGCTTGTCCTGAATATATGACCAAACAGAGTTTAAAGATGCTCTACTCCTTTTTGTAAAAGCACTGGGTATATCCCATCTGATCCCCTTGCTTTATAGGGGTCGAATGAGTTTATTGCCCATTCGATCTTTGAGCTGTTAATGGTAATCGCCGCTCTTCTCCAATAATCACTTGGTGAGGATCTAACCAAGAACTTCGTAATTTGTTAAGAGCGGTGGAAGAAATAAATATAAAAAGTCAAAAATCAAAACCTCTTGATAACATTTTGGAGACGGTGTCTTGTGAGACATAAGTTTGCTGTTTAAATATACGATTTAGCGTACCGATTTCAACAGATAAGTGTTGAGAAAAAATTATTTATAGGACTGTTTCTTACTACTTTTTAATATTTTTTATTTTTCTTGAAAGTTTTTATATTGTTCTATCACTGATTTTAAATAAAATGTTATAAAGATGACAGACTGCAGGATAATTTTGCGAATTGCCGAATTGAATATTTAATTGTCGAATAAGCAAATATAAATAGACAAAGAGAAATTTATTCATTATTAGACCGTGAAAATAAATGTTTAGGATTTATTATAAATATTATACTTACACACTAAAAAATCTTGAACAATAAAAGGTTTCCGACCCAATGAAAAATCTGATAATACTCTAGATTTGTTGACAATTTCAGTTTTTATTTCAGGTTTATTACATGGGGCATCAACAAGTGATGGAACATATTGTTCAAAATGATTATCTATAAAAGAGTTTATAAATTGTTGTAGGTGGATTTTACAAAAGTTAAAAATTTACCACCATATAAAAAAAATTTTGACAAAATGGAAACCCGACTTCAAAAATCAAATATTCTAATACCAAAAATGCACTAAAAAGTAAAAAAATAATTGCATATTCTTGTGTCAAATTTAGTTCACCTAAGCAAAAATTTTTAAATATGTATGTACAATTATTGTTATTTTTGGAGTCGGTGTCACCATAAAGAAATTGAAAAAATATTGTCACATAAAAATGTTTCACATAAAATTTATCCTTCAGATAAAATTTGGACACCGCCTCCAAAAATAACAATAATTGTACATATATATTTAAAAATTTTTGCTTAGGTGAACTAAAATTGACACAAGAATATGCATTATTTTTTACTGCATTTTTTGTTTTAGAATATTTGATTTTTGAAGTCGGGTTTCCAATTTGTCAAAATTTTTTTATTTCTCGCCTTTTAGTGACTTTGAAGTTCTATAACTTATTTTATTTGTCTGAATATGGGTTGACCTACTAAACGACCTACTAATTTTAGTGCATTTTTTTATGACACATCTTTTTTATCCTTTTTTTTTTTTAATTTTTAGTGCATTTTTTCATAACAGATTTTCAGTTTTTTTTTACATGCATTTTGTTTTTTTTTTTGGGGTCGGTTTTTTTTTGTAAAAAATTTTTTTATTTGAAGTCGGTTTTTAAAAAAAGTTTCTTATTTTTCAATTATGAATGAGTATACCCTTTCAAACAAAATAAAAATTTTCGCAAAAATCGGTGATGACATATAAAATGAGGATTTTCCTCAATTTCCAGGGGATCCCCTCATCAAAATGCGATTTGGTAACAATGGGACCAATGGGAAATCAAACCCTTTAAAACAAAAAAATATTCAAAATCGGTTCGTAAATGACGGAGTTCTGAAGTGACACACATTTAAAAAAATACAGACTAATTGAGAACCATCCTCCTTTTTGAAGTCGGGTTAAAAACTATTAAATACCTTTCCCTTTAATTACAAAACATGGCATTTCCCCATGAAAACTGATTCCAATTATTGAATCAAATTTGAATTTATCATACAAAAGTATAAGTTCCAATCCTTTATCATAAAATTGAAGTTTTCCATTCGCATCACCCGTTACTAAATATCTAAACATATAAAAAATAAGAATATGTTATGACATTTTCTGGTGTATTTTGAGGTAAAATTAAGTATCCTCATTTTAAAAAGCAAATTCAGTGCATGGGAAGCAACTTATATATAATCGAAATTCGGATCGTTCTCTAACTGAGAAACAATCCACTTCATTAATGGAACCCTGTGTGGGAGACTTTTTTTCTAAATTGAATTTCATAATAAACATTGATTGATCTTTCTTTGACGTCAAATGCATGATATGAAAAATCAGACACATCTTTGATGGGAATCGAACTCACGACCTCTGGTATTCTAGACCAGTACTCCACATCTAGGCCATCAGATTCTATACTGGTGGAATGTGTATAGAGTATCTGATGGCTAAGATGCAGAGCATTGGTCTACAATCCCAGAAGTCGTGGGTTCGATTCTCATCCTAGATGTGTATCATTTTTCATATCAAGCATTTGATATCAAAGGATGTTGCCAATGCTCGGGCATATTACTTAAATGTCAAAGTAAGTAAACGCTAGTCAGCTCCGTAAGTATAATATAATCGAAAGGGAACCACACTAACAATGGGTGGATATAGACGCAAGTTCACAAAAAACAATGAAATATGTAAGTATAGTCAAAAAAATAAGTAATTAAACATCGACATAAAGATAGTGAAAAATTAAACGCAAACATGGTCCGATTTTGCCCATTCACGAACTTGACCTTACTTTTTAGCTCTAGAGCACACACAAAATTTGAGCTCATTATCTCTTTTCGTTTTTGAGTAATCGTTTCCACAGAAATGACAAGCGGAAATGGCGGAATTAACACATTTTATGAACACCTATTCAAAACATTTATTCCTGCGATCAATATTCTCAGGCGTTACAAAGTCGGGACTAAACTTAATATACCTTTGTATATTTACATATACCGGGTATAAAAACATAAATATATAAAACGTGCATGTTCTTTTAGCTAATAACTATAATTGTATAATAACCTTTGTTGAATTGGTTTGTTAGATTAACATTATATAATGTATATTTTGAATAGACAAAATCGGACATTTTTGGGCAAAACTGCCCATCTTTGAAACCGTGAGAGATAGAACAGAAATGTCCAGACAAAAGATGTCTCTTTTTTAAAAATAAACAACTTTTGTTATATACATTTTTTACATAAATTCGGGTATTTAAGCAACTAACTCAGTTAGTTGTTATTTTCTCTTGTTTGAAGGTATGGTCGATTTGAAAACCGATGGGATACAAAAAACAAGATTAGATGTTCAATCAGGTGAAAACTAGTTACAAACGATTAGCATAAGTTTTGTACTCAAAATTCAAACGTGGGGTGCGACCCTCTAATTTAAAATAGCGTTGATTTGAAAACCGCTGAAGTACAAACGACTAGTAAAAATGTAAAATCAGGTACAAACGAGGTACTAACGATTGATATCGGTTACAACCGGAAATTTGAAGGTGGGAATTCTGGTAAAATCTACCTCGCCTCTTAGGATTATTCAATTAAACGTTTTATTCTTACCCATTTACTTGGCAAATTGTATTAATAGCACATTCACTAACTTTGATTGCTTTAATAAATTGCTTATTATTATCATTTCGTGATAGTGGTTCATAATCGAGGTTAAAAATTTTATTACTCCATATGACGACAAAGCCATTTACAGTACTTGAACATACTTTGTATGATTCTAACAGATATGTTGATTGAGTTAGAAAACCATTTTTTTGTTTTTTGTATATAGGTTCGTGAATTTTAAGTGTGTTTATATCCTATAAAATAAATTACACTTTTATTCACGGAAGTGTATAAAGGTACATAGCTCGATAGCTCTCATAGCTCGACTTTTGACGCCATTTGTGTTGGTGAACATGACTATCCACGAATCTGTTAATCCATGTGGATCACATAGCACGGTAGTGCGTCAGACCAAGTTTAAGCACTAAATATGTTTAAAGGAAGGATTAGAGACGATTTTCATATCTGTGTATCTCGGAAACCGGCAGTTATGAAGCTCAAATTTAAAACTTAGATTGAGACCCACCATCTGACGATACGTACACCAAGTTTCAGGCTCCAGGATGCTAGCATGGATTTTCGAAAAACCAATTATACCATCTAATTGGTCACTAATTGGTCATAAATGGTCAGGTAGTCCCATTAATTGGTCAGCGATAGAAAACTTTTTATCAATGTTTAAAATTTTTTTCAAGGTTGTGAAATAGATTTAGGCGGTCTCCCAGGAAATCGATTTTTCCTAGGAAATAGGTCTAACCAATTATTTATTTTAACTGACCAATTATCAGTGGATTATTCTCAATCAATTAGTGCCTTTATTTTTCTCTGTATGGAATAAGGAATATGGGGTGCTAAAATTTTTTTCATGTCCTTGACAAAATTTAAAAGATTGAGAAAAAGTTTTCTATCGCTGACCAAATAATGGGGCTATCTGACCATTTATGACCAATTAGTGACCAATTATATGGTATAATTGGTTTTTCGAAATTCCATGGATGGGGTGCTAAAAGTTTTCTATGACCTTGAAAAAACTAAAAGATCAATAAAAAATTGTCTATCGCTGACCAATTAATGGGACTATCTGACCATTTATGACCAATTAGATGGTATAATTGGTTTTTCAAAATTCCATGGATGGGATGCTAAAAGTTTTCTATGACCTTGAAAAAACTAAAAGATCAATAAAAAATTTTCTATCGCTAACCAATTAATGGGACTACCTGACCATTTATGACCAATTACATGGTATAATTGATTTTTCAAAATACCATGGATGGGGTGCTAGCATCCTGGAGCCAAGTTTCAACATTACAGCTTTAATAATTTCCAAGATATTTAACCCTAAAGCTAAAAATCAACATTTTAGGGACTGACTGACTGCAGACTCACTCACTCACTATTCATCAATATTCTAGGGTCATTCTAGCTTTCAGTTGTTCTAGAAGTTCTAGAAGATATTTGGTAAGCAGATAGGTCTTAAGCTGAAACCACCCAGAAAAATCTAAAAGCCGAATATTTTCCTACTATTAAAAATAAACTATTAAAAGGCAGCAATTAAGTATTAACTATTATAACACTGAGAAAAATATAACCCTTCTTCTCAGCCGGGTAAAAAAAAGTATTTTCGGAATCCTCAAGTCGAACCCAACTAATACCCATATATTGTTTTGGTTTAACAAAATTTTGTTTTCTTATTCTATCACAACTAGACTGGCACAATGAATTCAACGAAAATATAACCCTTCTTTGCAGTTGGGGAAAATAACCTACCCAAGTTCCAAAAATAACTTTATTTTCAAATGTAATTGCAAAATGTTCTCCATAATTTGGATTCCATACACAACTTTTTACAGCACCAACATTAGATTGACATTTATATTCAGCTGTAAACAGAAGTGAACAGAATTTAATACTGCTGCAGGCACTTAAACGAAAAAGAAAGTGTTTTTACCATCAGGTTTACGTCTTCCATATGTCCATAGCCAAAATTTTATAATTGGATGTTTTTCATTGCTAATTGTAAGTAGATATTTACCATTTTTACTAATACCAACTACTTTTGGAGCATGTGTTTCGTGAACATTAAATAAGGTATTGATTGCTGTTCTAAAAAGTTTTTTAGGGGGTGTTGTAATAATATTCTAGATTTATTGGCCAGGCTAATCAAAATTTACCCAGTTGTAGTATCCCAAACGATAACAACATTATCTTCACCACTGTCAGCAGTTACAATCCAACGACCACTATCATCAACAGAAATACTGGTTATCTCATTTTGCTAAAGTACAAAATCTATTTCAATTACTAGGGCAATAGGGCATATGCATGAAAATTTTTTTTCACATTTATTTTCAAAATATGAAAATACTGTTAATACTGTAAAAATATTTAAAAACGAAATTAAAATCTGACAAATATCGAGGAAGCTATAAGCTTTTAAAGATTATTATCTGTCTCTTTCTTGCAAAAATGCTAAAAACGAAGTTTTACATGTATTTTAAATGGTGAAAGTGTAATATGACGTCACATAACATATCAAGAGGGCTATCACCCTCTTTGTCTAACCGGTAATTTCAATCATTCATATCTCGCTTATTTTTAAAGTTATTTAAAAAGTAATTTTACCTTGATATTTGCCAAATAAACATGCTTCAATTCAAGTGAAAAAAAATTTTCATGCATATTCCCTATTATTCACTGTCGAGAAAAATTTTGGTTATATTTAATTGTTAGAGAAACGAAAGTCACGTTAGAGAATCTTTTAAATTACTTCTCCTAAATTTACAAAGGAAGCTTCTCTTTTGCGGATACAATTTTATTCTTGATGATCCAATAAGCGCGGAATGATTAAAACAAGATAAATTAAAGAACATTTTTTTTAAACAAGCTTTTATTTAAACTTAATTATGAAGCAATCCCGGCGGAGAAGTTGTGGGCCTTCTGTGTGGCGTCTGGCCTCGACAGAATCCTATAGCTTCATCTGCTTAAAATAGCACCTATTACTCGGAGACGTCACGCCTTCGGGTGACAGGTTGTTCTCAAGGAGGGCACAGAGGACCCCTTGGTCTAGGTGCTAGGGACCCGATTGTGGTACCCCTTTTTCTAATTATTATTATTAAACTTAATTATAGTAAAACTAATTTTCTACAACTTTACTTCTTATGTATTTTTCGATTTTTTCAATATTAAGAGAGATATACCAAATTTTGTGTTTCCTCCTCCCTCTATACCTGGCCCCTTTCCGATTCCGGTCATGCTTACCATAAAAATGCATTGTCATCGGAACTGAACCAACATGTAAAAAATTCAACTCCGTAGGATAAGAGGAAGTGTGTCAAATTTAACTTGCAAGATTCCATTACAGACAACGGGACAGGTGAACCTAAATAAAAGCTTGTAAAATACAATTTCAAGAAGGTATTTACTTCGGAGAGAAATGTACTCTTCCAAAAAGCATACAATAAAGTGGTATACAGATATGGATTAAAGACATTTGCGAAGGTATTAGGATAAGAGTTTTTATAAAATCAGAACATAACGGTCGTCACAAATAAGCCGAGTAGTCAATTAAACGCTGAGTTAGCTCGAAAATGGTCTAGAAATGCCTAGGGAAAACTAAAAATCTAGAAACTAGAAAGAGGGATATGAAAAGGGGGCGTTCACTGCCTTCGCACGTCTAGAGACTTTATTCAATTTAGTTTCGGAAAAAATGTTCCCTATGTCATGTTCATACGTTAAAATCCATCAAGCCATTTAGGCTACAAAGCGTGTCAAAGAAATATACATACACTCCCGTTCAAAAAAATGAACAGACCTGAAAAGTTAATTTGCTTATATTTCATCAACTCCTCACTTTTGCAACTCTCTGTATATTATTTATTTATAAACAAAGATAAGTAGTATATTTTTTAAATGTGAAAAAAGAAATGGAAGTTTTATATTTTTTATTTATGTAAACAATTTATGTAAACAAATCATTTAATACAAGAATAATCAAAATTGTGAGAGACTGATTCAGTTCTGATCTGTTCAATTTTATTGATCGGGAGTGTACGTACACACTCGAAAAATATTACCCTCCTTCTGAGTCTGTCGGGTAAACAGGAACTTTGTTTTATTTAAACATCTATCTATCATGCGATTTTAAACTACACAGATAAATTTCCCCTCTAGCGGGGGAGTAATAATTTCACCCATTCACGAACTTCAGGTCACTTTTTAGTTCGAGAACACTCATAAAATTTCAGCTTGCCCACAAAATTACCCACATAACACAGAAAGTCTTATTAGAAAAAACCATTAGGTCTGATTTTAGAGACTATTGAAGTCACTTAAGGATGGTCCAGCATGAAACGACTTTTTTACAGATTTTGCTCATTTTTTTTTCACAGACTAAAAATAACGGTTTCTAATAAATCCCGAAGTTTCAGAATTTTTGACCGTTTAGAACGCGAGATAATTAATTGCAAAGTAATCATTCTCTCTCTCTCATTAAAAGCATGTAAAACTTCATACCCGCCCAACTATTATCTGTTGTATAAAAAAAAATACTCGATAGAATTTTAAAAAAAAACTAGGATAGTAAAGATAAATATTTATTAAATAAATTTTTTTTAATCGCGTTTTACGGTCTTGTTTTCGAAATATAAAAGTTTAAAATTATCTTTTATTTCATAATTACATTAATTTGTATACACTATGTATTTTAAAATAGACCCAATCTAGAAACAATGTATAGTGCATCTATCACTGTCTATGCACAGTATACCATAATATAATGTACTTTGTTACATCCAAACTGCACTCTACAGGCAGACGTTCTCAACAAAGGCTGATCTAATGACAAATGTCTGTGGTGAGAACGTTGATTGGGTTTCCATATTGATTGGGTCTATTTTGAAATACAAGCTGTCTATGAATAGTGAATATATCTATGTGTTGTGTATGTGTGTATATGTATTTGTTCTATAATAAAAGTAAACCGGTTTTTGTCCTGATTATATAAGACAGTGCTGGACCTACTTTAAACAAACATTATATTGCTTGAAAAACAGCTAAACTGTTTTCATCCGCCATATTGAATGTTGATGCCTACTGACGCTTACACGTACTTATAATGCCTGAAACGTACTTAAATGCAATTTCAAGAGTAACGTAGGCATTCATAGGCCAATACGAACGCAAATAAATTGTGCTTTTAAGCGTAATAAACGAATACAACCTAAGTAAAGCTTTATACGAATATCCATACCCATTATATACCCTTTTTTTCTACAATTTATATTTCTAACCATTACAAAGTTGTATTTTTTAATTTTTTTTTTTTTTTGTAGTGAGTGATCATATGCATTCCACTACCATAATATCTCACCAGCCAAGTAGCCGAGCGGCTAAAGGCGTCATGTCTGCGCAGTATGCAGTCCTAGGAAACTGGGAGGTTATGGGTTCGAGTTGATTGACTAAACTGTCGGCGTATGGACAAAAACGATTAAGTAACCGGCTATGCTTGAGAAGGTTTTCTGCAGTTTCCTTCACGAACTACAAATGAATATCGGCATAGTTCCTATCATAGTCGGCTGCAGCCGCATATCCTACCAATTCCTAGTCTACTCGCAAATTCCTTCCACTCCACTCACATTCTAAGGCATCACAATGGACCTTATGGTCAAAGTGTAGCCCGTCCAGGGCAGCCTTTACAATCTACTTCTACCTCTACCATAATATCTCAAATAGCTCAGAGGAAGAACGTTGGTCCAGCATGCCAGAGCTCGTGGGTTCGATTCCCATCCTAGATGTGTATGATTCTGCATATCAAGCATCTGATGTCAAAAGAATGTTTCAAAGTTGGGTGATTATTTTTATTATTATGTATTATTATTATTATATGCATATGTATGTAATAAGCAAAGTATACAAATTTAAAAATTCTTACATGGCCCTGCAACATACGCATATCATTGTGACCATAATCATAAACAATAGCTACATGAGCGCATGCATAAAATATTAATTTCTTAGTTGATGTACTTAAATTAATAGCCGGAACATTTGGATTGACACCATAAGACCATCGCATAAACTAAATAAGAATTCATTCAACAACAATGATTAGCTCTTTATTTACTTAATTGTAAATTAAATGAACATCATACATATGGAGTCACTTTTGATTCAGTTCCCTTTGGATAATGAAATTTATATGAGTTTATTGTTTCTTTACTAGATGTTTTCAAAATTGATTTTATTGACTTTGGATTGCTGCTATCTGTGTCACTCACATTATCTTCTTGGCCACTGCTCGACATTATTGTATTATGGATGTATATATTGTGCTTTTAAAAAAAAAAAAAACACTAGTAAATGTATCCACAAAAAAAATATGGCAATAAATAACAAATTATTTCTATGGAAAACTTCGATTGCATTCATAATTGAAAGAAATCATTTTTTAATGTAGTTCGGTCACGCAAGCAAAATGTTAAGAAAATTACCAAACTTAAAATATAAGTCATTTTAAATGCATGATGCACACGCTCGTGGAGACTATATGTTTAGTGTCTATGCACACGCTGTTGAAATTTGAAGACAATTGACCTCTTCTAACCTGAGATAATTGCAATTATAAATGACATTTTTTGTACACGTAGCATGGGAGAAGCGTAGATTTTTTAATTTTTGTTTGACGAAAAACTAGTATATTGAAGAATAATATAATCTGAACAATTACAAAAAAAAATTATTCACCTCTTAGTTTTAATAAAAAATTAAAATAAATAACATATTTAGTTTTAATGGAGGTGGTATACAGCATAGGTGGGCAAACATTGACTGCACTCAGCTCTGAGTGAGAGGTAGGAAGAGAGATAGAGTAAATACAGGGTACCTACCAAATATTATTATTTTCTTTTTTTAATTAAAACATTTTCTGAAAAAATAATAATAATAGCAACTCTTTTTTAAGGTCACTATTATTCAAAGTGTACAATACATACAATACATTGAATACATACTCTGGTAATTTGGGGTATAAAATGTACCTTTTTAATATATTTTGGTATGAATAAAATATAAATGTTATATAAAATTATAAATTATAAAATATAAATCTTTTGATCTTTTTAGCTTTAGCTTTAGTTTAGATTTTAGAATTAGATTATTGGAAATTCCGAATAATTTTCCTAAACAATTCATATCGGATAACTAATAAACAATTATTTACTTGATTTAATTATTTTTTCTTAGTAGGGGGTATAGTGTCATGGGAATTTGATGACACTGGATACAATAAAGATGCCAATGATAAAGCTGGGTGGGGGGGGGGGGGGTGTTAATTTGTTACTAATTTCTAAATGGTTAAATTTTACATAAAGTGGGAATACGTATAGTCCGTCCGTCAGTAAACACGATAACTCTATAACGAAAAGAGTTCTAAGCTAAAAAGTAAGGCAAAGTTCGTGAATGGGCAAAATCGGACTATGCATGGGTAAAACTATTTATCGTTGAAATCGTATAAGTTAGGACAGAAATTTAAAGACAAAAGATGTTCTTTTTTTTAAATAAACAACTGTTATTTGAAATTTTTTTCATTAATTCTGTATATTCTGGGTATTTAAGCAATTTACTCAGTTAGTTGTTATTTTCACTTGTTAAATATAATTTTGCAACATTCTGCATATGTAAAAGTATATGGTAACACTTTAAGAAAACACTGAGCGACACCTTTGTTGTGAATTCAAATATTATAGCTTTATAGATTTATAACCAACGCTACCGCCACCCATTTTGTACGTGAACGCTTAAAACTAATTATAAGATTATTGCTCGGTTGGTATTAAACGCCGGTAAAAACGTCAAAACTTGTTTATATTATCCATAATATTTAAGGTTTGTTCATAAAGTTCAAGTATTAATACTAAAATTATTATAAGATCACTTAAGTTTTTGTTTATAAATTTATAAAAATAGTTATAAGAATGAACTTTAGTCATTTTTGAATCTCATTTTTTATTTAAATACATAAAAACACTAGAAAAGTGATCAATTTATGTTGTGTTTTGATTTTTCAGTGGAACGTACCCAAATTTGCATCAAATAATACACTTTGTTTGCTAATATTCACGAATATTAACTACGTTCAAGTCATGTTGTATTTTCTTAAGCAGGATAATGGTAAATATTTATTAAATGTTAGTTAATTATTGTAAACTAATCAAACAAATTATTTGTAGGGAGTATACCTAGTAATATATTCTATATTACTGTGAACGGTGAACATGCTATTGGAAGAGGCGATTGCCACCTAACATTGCCTAGTGATCAATCAGTAAGCCGAAGACATGCATCAATATGGATAGAGGTAAGTTGAAATGTATTCAATGAAATAGTTTTAATGTATTCATGCAAAAAATATGTTGGTTTACAGAATGGAATAGTTAAGGTTAAAGATCTTGGATCTCGTTATGGGACATTCATTAATGATGGAATTGAAGCAAATCGAATTATTAACAATACTGGTGAAGTATATTCTTTACAAGTTGGTGATAAAATTCGTTTTGGAATGCAATGGAACATTTGGCAGTAAGTTACTTTTTTTGTTGTTGTTAATTTTTACCTTGCCTCTATTGGGATAAAGGGGTGGTGCAAATAGGTTCATTAACCAATTTAAATCTACATTTTAGGCTAACAATATGTCCAAAAACTTTAAGCTCAATATATTAATTAAGTTAAAAATAAAATAGTTTAAAATTTGGGTAATTTTAGTCTCTTCATATCTCCTCAACCAGTAGCTTTAGTTAACAAATGTAAAAGACTATGTATATTCAAAATTTAATTTACTTTAAGCTAATGGGGCTTTCCAATAAAGATAAAATCGTTTAAACTTATTTTAATAGAATCTTGATGGGAAAAAATTACTATAAAAATATTTTTACATTTTACAAATTCATTTTGACTTATACCACATTCAAAATGCTTCTAAAAAAGGCGCCATTTGGAGTGACGTCACTAGTCCAGTTGACGTTTCATATTATTTATGAATGTGCGTCTATAGTTATCGAAGAAACGGTGGACAAAAACTTAACGTAAACTATTGTTTTGTACCTGAGTGCTCAAATTCATCCAAAATGACTCATAGGAAAGTATTTGCTAACCTTTCCAAAAGGAGAAATAAGAAAAAAGAGCGCGATCGGAATAAATACTAGTTAATCGATTCTTATATTGGACGGGTTTATAAGACCGGTTAGAGAATTTTCTTTTACAGAACCACATCTTCTGAATTTTTTTGAAAATTATCGATGAAGTCGTGATGTATGTGTGTGTTCTGAATAAAATTACAATAAATTTTCTAAACTTATGTTTTGTTGGCTGTGACTGTTTATTAACTTCTTCATACGAGTTAAGAGATGGATAATTTTGTAAACATAATAAATAAAAGTAATTACTGTGATCATATTGTCTTAAAATTATTTGTTCATAATTAATGAATATAGAGTATTCATCAATTATGATCAAACCAAAGTGAAACATTCATTGTTGGCATAAAACGTATCACCATTAGGCACATCGACATTGCAAGGTTATCAGATTGAGTAGAACAAAACAATTTCATTTTTGACAGAACAAACTCAAACACTATTTGAGTGAAATCATAAACACTGTTTTGGGTACGCGAGGCTCTAGGCCAGACTACTCAAGTTAATTTTTGAAACTTTTATTAATTCATTTTTTTTTAAATGAGCAATACATAATAGATTTTCTCAACTAATATCTTCATTTAATTTATAGGTTTTAATAAATTTTTTTAAGAAAAACAAGCTTATTTATTTTTCATTGTTTATTCCTTGGAAAGACTACAAAAACTTTCAATAACAACTTAATCACTGAATATTGAATAATTCAATACATCAACTCAGTCATATTGAGTTGATATGATTTTATCAACTTAATATGACTAAATATTATAAATCCCTCTTAGACTTAGGGTCTAAAAAAATTCTCAAGTGATGTATATTTCTCACACGATTTTTAAATTCAATATTTTCTGAAAACTTTGAAACCTCTTTTAAAGTTTTTAAAAAGGTAAAATGTTTCATCCAATGAAATGAACTGAAAATTTATAACTTGAGGGGTATCTTGATAGATAGAAATTTTGAACAGTATATAGAGGTTATATGAGTGTTTCAAGACATATTTTTATTACAGATTATCCGGTTTTCCAATTCGCACAGTGGCATCAAATATGTTAACCGAACAAAAAGAAATTGTCGCCAGCTATTTAGCTGTATTAAATGGTCAATTCGTTATGGACTTTGATGATGCTTGTACTCACGTTACAGTCGATACAATCTACTTAACAGTAAAATTATTATGTGGTCTGGTAAAAGGTATTCCAATAGTGACACCTCAATATTGGAAAGATTGTGTTGAATGTGTACGAAATAATCGTTTATTGCCTGACACTAAAAATTATTTACCACCATTAGCGGAGGATTTAATAAATAAAGAAAACATCAATTTAGCAGCAGGTGCTCGAAGAGAATTATTTGTCGGAAAATATTTCTTATTTTCGAATGAACGCAGTCGCAATAAATTACGAAAGATGGTGGAATTGGCTGGTGGACAAACAGGTATTTGGTCATCATTTGATCGTAGTGTTTTATTACAGAATTATGTAATTGTGTTACGACCGAATACGATTACTGATTCGGATTCAACACAAGAATATGCTGGATATGAAGAAATCAATACATTATTAGAAGCACACGGAAAACGTATGATACCAGAACATGAAATCGCGTTGGCTTTATGGCATTGTGATTGTTCCACAAATTGTAATCCAAATTTCAAAGTGACTTCACGTGTATTTGGTCAAATGAATTTTGCTATTCGAAATGATGAAATTATTGTTACTGAAACAGCATCAATGTCACAATATCCAAATTATACGCAACCAGCTGGATCACAAATTATAATTCCACCGACACAACAAACTCTTGGGATAACACAACAAATTGGCCAAAATGTTTTAAATATTCCAACAAATATTGGTGGAATGATACCAACAACATCTGACGTGATAACGGATCCAAATTTACTACGAAAACGGTTAGCTGAGGATAATGGAAATGTTTTGGATACGCCTGCTGATAAACGAATCCGGTTAGATGGAGATCCAACAAATATGCAAAATCATTTAGCGACTACGGGTGTCATGAATGGAAACACTAGTGTTTATGGTAATCAGAACGCCGGTGTAATGCAACATCAATCACAAACAGTCGATGGAAATGTAAGTTTGAAAATTTATTTTAGAAGTTATCCAGAATGCAAAAGGGTCACACAAGTTTAGGTTCCGGGACACTGGATTGTATAAATATCAGTAAAACACCCAACGGACGCATTCATCAAAAAGTTGACAATTAGCCGTTTCAGAGATAAAAGTCATGTCTCGTAATAACTAAGAGATCCATCTTTTATTTAAGTTCGATGAATACAATACGCAATCCAAACTCATGATAATCTTGTCAACGTCGAAACGGCAATCGGGCTCATTTCAATGCAAGTTCAGGAGACATCTATATTTCTCATTGAAATATGGAATAGTTCGACTTGTCCGAACTGATAAGGATGGGAGGAGGGTGTACGTCTTACCACTTGATAGGGCAATGTTCAGATAACATGGAAAGGAGGTTCATCGCCTTAACTTTGACAAATAAATCGTGGATTACTCTGCCGTTCATTAATATAACAGGTATATTTCCTAATAATTACGGGATGGGGGACAAAAATGAATAGAAGTTAAATGAAGAATAAGAAATTTCAGACATTGGCAAACAAACCTAGATATTCCCACAGCTTTTCCACTGCTACTACTAAGTTGGAAAGTTCTTATTTTTTCAATAAATGTTCATTTATTTATTTTAGCAAATAATACCTGATTTTCAAACTCGTAAACGTAAAGCAAACGATGAAGATGTCAATGGAACATCAAAACGTTTTATGGTTGAAAATAATAATACAAGCAATGACGTAAAAAATTTCCCT
Source organism: Nineta flava (assembly GCA_963920215.1). Taxonomy (NCBI): domain Eukaryota; kingdom Metazoa; phylum Arthropoda; class Insecta; order Neuroptera; family Chrysopidae; genus Nineta; species Nineta flava. The sequence goes on from OY986041.1 coordinate 46,546,746, forward strand.
GTTGTGGATCCAACAATATTGGAAAATATCTACTCATCATCCGGATGGTTATCAAAAACATTCTTAAAAATGGAAATAAAAACTGAAGGTATAGATGATGGTGGCGGTCTTGATGGTCTCATACCAGATGAAGAACAACCAGATATAAAACCACCAGTGTTGAATTCCGACGATGAAATAAAAATTAAAGTTATAACGGTGCCATCACTTATTGTAAAAAAATCCCTTTATGACACAATCAAAGAAGAAGGTAATGAAGTTTCAGCAAAAAGTGTTAATTTCAAGAAATTTAAAAAGGTATGTTAAATGTTTTCTAACAACTGAGTAAAATATAGAGACAAGATAAGCAAATCTTCATATTTATAGCAATCTTAGTACTTTTTAAAATATTCAACTGAAACTCTTAGCTTGCAATTTAACATAGTAATTTCTAATCAGGGTATCGAACATAACTTTCGATCAATTTTCATCGATTTCGATTTCCCATGAAAATTTTCCCACTTTATTGGGAAAGAATGGTAATTTTTCACGACAAAAAGTGAAGAAAATTAGGAAAAATGCATCTTATATATTTGAGAAACAGAAATTATTATTTATATAGAAACACAATTCAAAGTAAAGTTTAGAAATATCAGTTGTTACCACTGACCTCCATCCATATATGGACTAACTATCCTACAGTATTAAAATGGTTCAATATTTTTAACTAGCTTCAAAATATTGAAGTTTTTGTAATTCAATTAATTAAATTCAAAATTTTCAATAATCACTCACATGTGACATGCTGCCGTATAATACTATATATACTTGAATAGACAATATTATTTAAAAATATATGTCAAAAAAAAAAAAAAAAAAACTTAGATAAAAATAATGACCTATTGGTATTCTCATTTCAGGTTCAACCGAAAAAATCAAATTACATAATCAGCTCGTTTAGCAGACGAGTATGTGATGGAAAATTAACGAATTCACTGGATAATGGAAAACCATTGGACAATGGTACTGAAAATAATATTGATTCGTTGCAACATAATTTAATTGAAGCATCATAAATTTTTTCAACAAAATGTCTATTTGCACGCTACCGAACAAATACTTCAAAAATTATTTACGTATTAAAATTTTTGTTTGCATATATTCATCTCCATTACAATATACAAACAATTATTTTTATAAAATATGTAAATAGTTCTAGAAATTATTTGGACGTTGACAAATAGACATGGCGTGTTTTTTTTTAAAGTGATATCATCATTATTATTAAAGTCCATGTTGTGTATTTAGTGTTTATTTTACGTAAAAGAATATTTTAGGATAGATTATTATTTTCATCGTAAAATTCACACTATTTAGGAATTTCGATCATGTCTATCCTAATATAGATATTTTAAATATTACAAGATCCAACGGTCACATGGGTTGAAAACAGTTAAAAATATATGAATTTGAAAGTATACCCTAATAAACGAAGCTAAATACTATTAGATTATTTTTAAAATTGGACACAAATATCATATGTTTAGTGTTTCATTGCATCGATATACATTGGACGAGTGTACTAAGTACTGATGTTATTTTTTTTTTTGAATTTTATCGTTGATTTGTGCCTTATTCATTCGGTGTTCAAAAAAAAAATTTTCTAATAAAAGTTGTTACTATATAATGAACAACGTTTGTTCGAAGCATTTTTTCGAAAACCGAATCAATAAGCCACAAATCAATTATAAACTTTAAAAAAATAACATCAACTTTTGAAGCCAATTGTGCATGACGATTGCTAACACTGGTAATGCGCGTGGCGCCCACGCTTACATTTCTTTTTGCTTCGTTTATTAGAGTTACATTATAGTTTTAACTATTGGTTGTTGTTTTTTTTGAACGAATAAACGTATATTATATCCTGATGGACAACTGTCGTTACCACAAGGGCCAAATTTTGTTGTTCAAATAATAGTAACAGGAAGCTAATTAATCTACTTATACTGAAGCGATTACATTTTACATCATTTAATTGTTTTCAATCTTTGTGACACTAGTGTAAGAAATTTTTTGAAAATACATATAATACTTATATGACGTGAAAAACGTCCCCCTTTCTTCATGGTCCTCTTCCTATATTAGTATTATCAGTATCATATTTTTTTAAATCATTCCACCATTGGTTGAATATATAATTAACAGCTTCTTAAAATAGGAACCGATTCATTAATGATAAACATTCGTTTATCTAATTTTTTTTAATTTGAAGTCTTTTTTTATTTTTAAATAAGACGGAGAATACACATGCTAAAGAAAAAGCATGCTTTGTTGTCAGTGTACTTATTTACAGCTTACTCTCTCGTGCTCTACAAACACAACTTCACGCCAGCCTGTTATGAACTTAAGGGGCTATAACAAAAAAAAAATTATAGATTTAATTTTAACAGTGTCCTATGTATTTGCGGGGTAACGGAAACCGCTGGTCGATATATAGATTGTTAGGTTGTCAAATCTAAAATGCGTAATGGCGTTCAGACTACTTATAAGCATGCTTTTTTCCACTCTGCCATACTCAGATTGATTGCTAGCAAAGAATTACACGTCGTTCATTTAGTAGCGTGCTTTATAACCAGTATGCTCTTTTCGTATGTATTTAGTGAGTTTGCAATTAGTACGTGCACTTTGTTGCAACAAAGTGAGAAGTGTATTCTCCGCCCAAACTAAATAAAAGAGGGGTTTAAAACAGAATTATTTCAATATTAATAAAATTGAATTTATTACTATGTAAATTCGCCTCTGAGAGTTTTTGAAAAGTCATGCGATTTACTGATTAAATGCAAGGAGCGAACCAACAAAAAAAGTATGGCACGAATTTAGTTTAAATCATAAACCACAGTATATCGAAGTATTCAATATTATATTGCATATAATTATAAAATGAACCGATTGTAACGTTCCAGCGGAAAAATATATAATATCCTTCTGTTAATAGTGACTGAGCATTTTATGTAATTTACTTAATCGGTTCCCTCGCTAAGGTTTATATTGTTAGTATTAAAGTTAACAATGTAAAGTAAGCCAGTAAATCGACTTTTCAAGAACATTCAGATCAAGAAAATCAACAAAGAAAAAAAATAATCTAAATTAATAAAATATTTTATAGGATAACAATACAAATGTTTTAATAATTTGTTTTTCTTTTGTTTTCGAATTAAATAAAATAAAGGAAAGAAACATTTTTATTCAAATTTGTGTCTTATATTATTTATTCACTACGATAACCATTTGTCGATGAAAATTTTATCCAATTCGTATTAATCAATTTATGTTGTAAATCATTTATTTTACAATAATTTCGCCCATTTGCTAATGTTGACTGTGCTGTTTGTTGGTTATGTGTATCACCACTTGTCTTTGTAAGCAGTTCTCCTCCACCACTACATTTTGTTGTTATAACGCTTCTACGTGATATTCCTGAATCAGATTTACTATCTGTGATAGTTGACCTTTTATAATTATTATTTGTTAATTTTGTTATGTTTGATGACAATAATAATCGTGAATCATTGTTATCGAGAAAATCGTCTGCGATGGTAATAGCAGTAGTAGGTCGTTTTGATTGATTAGTTTTTTGTTCGTAGATTCTATCCAAACAATTCTCTAATAATGACATTATACATGTTAAATCATTTTCAATATCTTTGACGCATGCACATTGTATCTTACCCGCTTGAAAACCAGGTGCACCTAAGGAAACAACTAGCTAATTCAAAGATTTAAAAATTAAGTATGATTATACTTGTCTCAGCTATTAGTGTTTTTGGTTTTATACCTGTGCTCTAGAAAAATTTATGACAGTTTACTTACCTATGAATATTCTCATAAAGCCCCCTGCACACGGGAACAGGAGTGGCCGTTATTAATTATCCCTCTACTGGCAGCCACCAAACTCAAGCAGATTTGAGTTTATTAAATGCCAGAAGGCCAGTAACAGGGTTACTTGACCTAGTGGCAGCATAGCGCTAGACTCCCTCCCTCGTACTCTTCGAAGACAGCGCTGTAATACTATAGTAATACTGAACTGAGAACTAAATTAAACGAAACATGACATGGGCACGCAAGCGCTGTGGAGCGACATTTTAGTTCCTCCTTCAGTATAGAGTGGCGATGTGTATGCTCAAAAAGGTGCTAATGGTGGACTATAGTATCAACTATCCATATGTAGAGGTCAGTGCCTCTTCCACACAAAACTGGCTGCCAAGTCATGGAGACTACACAAGGAGACCGAACTCCATGTATACAAATAATTGACAAAAATAAGATGTCAGCATATGTGTAATACTACTATATTGCTAGTTGGCATAGGAAGAGAGACTTAAACACTACGGTGCAGACATATATGCTTCTGCTTCACTTAATACCCGCTGAGACTAATACAAATATTTGATTATATATAATATATACACTCCCGTTCAATAAAATTGAACCGATCTGGATTGAAAATTTATCCCATAATCGTGTTGAGGACAGTAGTAAATCTTTAACACAAATATTACCTATTTGTTAATTTTTTTTATATATGAGATAGGCAGAATACTTACTTTACATGTATTTTGTATCTCAAAAAACTAAAATAGAATTTAAAGATTCATATTTATTCTTAAAAATCTTGACCATTTTTGAATAATCAAAATTCATCGAAATATATGATGCAATAGTAGAATGAAGGATGTTCAGATTCTAGATTATATAATTGTAATGATATCCATAATCACTAATGAGAAAATTTTTTGTTAATACCCATTTTAAAATGTAAAATAACCAAATATTGACTTGTCAAATAATTTAAAAATGGTTATTAACATTAAAAATATTCGTGACTATGGGTTGATCTATATAATATAGAATCTGAAATCCCTTCGTTTCAGTATCGAATTTTGATAAATTTTGGACAAATTTGGGATGTTTTAAACCAAAAAATTTATATCAATTTTATTTTAAAAATTCACAATATTTTTTAAATTTGAATGTAGCCAAACAACATGAAAAGAGTTTATTCCGTTCTAAAACAACAATGTTTTAGAATTATTTAAACAATTTCGCTATAAAAAATTGAGATCAAATTTGCACAATCATGTGCCAATTATTTCTCGACTACCTAGACGTCCTAGACTACACACATTTTTTTCAAAAATAAAACTTGAAATAGGATACATATATATTATTTCAAAGTAATAAACATTGTACACTCGCCAAAACAATTGTAGACTTTTACAAAATGTAACCAAATTATAAATTCAGATCGGTTCAATTTTATTGAACGAGAGATTCTACATACTTATACACTTGCACACAACGGTTAAAACACAAAGAAAGAGGTAGAAATAGACATTTGCTGGCTCACTTCATCGGCCACACTTATTACATATGGGATTCCAATCCACATGATTAGCAAAATCCAAATGTTGATAATAATAATGGTATACAGGAAATTAATTCTACGATATAAAAATATACAGAGGGTTATGGTTTGCAGAGCAAATATTTAGTAGGTAATTTGAAACTTTTATGGAATAATCGTTAAAATGCCCTGAGTACTGACATAGCTAAGGCTTTTAAAAAAAAGGTAGGCTTTTAAAAAGTATTGTTAAATTATTTGACTTGTTATCTTTTAAACCACTTTTTAATATTAAATTCATTTCTTCTCAACGTTCATCAACTTATTCTCTTCCAATTTTGACTTATATATCACTTAAGGCCTATGCACACTTCGACCGGATCTGTCACGGCAAGCAGTGATTGGTCGATCGGCAACATGGCTACCAAGGGGGGGGGGCAGGTAGGGGCAGTTGCCCCCACCTAAAGATTCAAACACAATGACTCATTGTTTTTGAATGAGATATGAGCTGAATTCATTTGTATTGAACTTGCGCGTAAGGAGAACTTATTTAAAAGTAGAAGGGCAACTTATTTAAACCTATTTTAATAATGACCATTTCTTCGAGGGGAAGTATTATAGAAATTTCATCTCATAATTTTTATAAGCTAAAAAAGAATGTAAAATATTTACCCCGTTTTATGATTTACCTAACATAAAAAATGAAATCGAACTGTGGCAGCGATTGTGGTATGATAAACCCAACCCAACAAATCTGACCGTTGTTGATGTCCTAAAAGAGGCAAAAACCTTCTTTCCCGAAACGGGAAAAGCATTGAAAATTTTGATCACTCTACCGTGCACAACCTGTATGATAGAGCGATTGTTTAGCAGCCTCAGGAGACTAAAAACCTGGTTAAAAAGCACTATAGGGGAAAATCGCCACAATGGTCTGGCCATGATGAGTGTGCACCGAAAAATTATTAATGAAAACTTACAAGATTTTCATAATAAAGTGGTCGAGAAGTTTACAAAAAACCCCCCGAAGATTGCGTTTCAATTAACTTAATAAAAAAAAAGAATCTCGCTCGACTATTTTATTATTAAAATCTTGTAATTGTCAATGTCCTATATTTTGCCCCATATCCTTTTTATTCTATTATTATTCTAATAAATATAATAACTAACTATAATAAATATAATATGTGCTAACATGTGCTTTTGACTGTATTTTAAATTCATACTTTTCCCATCTTCCATATATCAACTTGCTGCCCCCCCCCCCCCACCTGGGTCATCGGCTGGCGACGCCCTTGATGGCCACATAACATAGAATATTTTTATGTGAGCGATCCAGCCTTTCTTTCAGTTTATTCTCTAATTGTTATTACAGATTTGGATTGTTGCGGCCATAAAAAATAAATCCCTACAATGTATAATACAACTTTATTCCTTTTACATCTCAGCCTGAGACAAATCACTCCCACTCTACCCCGACTTTTAGAGATCGTCTATATCGTGTTTCTTTTTAACCCTCCTCTTCACATGCAACAAACATATAATTATCAGATAAATTAGAGACTTTGATCATTTCGAAGTCATTTCACATTGACCGATAGATGGTAGTAATTGTTATTTAAATTTATATGTTATTAATTTGTTTTTAAATTTTATTAACATTTTTTATTTTATGTATATTTGTGAATCGACTACTTATCCGAGTTTAAGGGGGTGTGGCCTTGCATACTGAGAGTGACTATATATACTACACGAAATATTAGATATTAATTATTTATCAAATTATATATCACTTGCCATTTACCGGTCAATGTATTGAAATACAATCTAAAAACTTTCTTAAGGTTATATGAAGAGACTTCAACGGCTGTGTGGGACTACTTTTTTTAAATGTACGATGGTAACATGAAGAATAGATATGTAATAATATATCAATAAGATATATATCTATTCTTCATGAATGGTAATATCATTAAGTCTTTAGTTAGTTAAATATGAATAATATGGTATTTTAAAGCTAGATCTATTGACTTAAAAGCCTCAGCAGAATCAACTATTTGATATTATAACAAAATATTTTAATCATTCGGCTATACTTAAAGCAAGCCAATTGATTATTGATAAAAATATCATAGTTATGTAACCATAATAATTAACCTGGTTTCCCTTATAACCAACCAGTGGCGTATTGTAAGATTTGGTACCATATGCCTATAAGGTTTTCCGCCCCTTAAATTAACGAAATATAAGCAAAAAATACCATTGAAAAGAATAAACACCATTTACTAAATATTCACTTTTTTTTGCGATGCTCAAATTGTTTGGCAAATTCGTCAATGACACTGTAATTATAATTAACGAATTTTGTTAAGTCAGCTTCTTTATTAATTATAAATGCAGTTTCTATATTAAGGATGGCTAAACCATTCAAACGTTCTTCACTTATACGATAACGTAGATAATTTTTTATTTTTTTGAGTACAAAAAACGTTACGCACTGCAATTGGCCACTGCAGTGCACAGGAACATGAGGATCATGCAGGAACGTCAAGAATTGTTTTAAAAGTACACATTCTTCTTTTAAATCATCCGCAAGATCAATCAGTTATAACTTTTTGAGTTTTATGGACACGCCGGTTAGCAACACCATCACCCCGCGTCTTGTGTTATCAACCAAACAATGAATTTTAGTTTTTGTTATTAATTAGGTAGGCTTTTTAACTTTCCTCAGACAAATCAAGTCAAAAAGTAATACAATAAAATATAGGTAACGATAAAAGGCGATAGTTAAGATAGTTGTAGTTGTTTATGGATGATCCGTTAGGACTACCAAGAAATCAGTGATACATAATATATATTTATAATTAGCCCATTATATATATATATCCCTTTAAAAGTCACATGTTTAATGAACGAGATAATAAGCCCATATTTGAGATGAAATGTTAAATAAATATAATAAATTATAAACCTTTTAAAATCAATTCTTCAGACAAAATTGGGATATACGCTTATCAATAATTATAATAGTACACTCGGCTACAAAAGTTGTTGTAATTTTTTATAATTTTATAGTTTATTTGTGCCTTATTCATTCGCTTTCGAATAATAGTTGTTACTATATTTATAATGAACAACTGTTGTTCGAAGCATTTTTTCGAAAACCGAATCAATAAGGCACAAATCAATTATAAAATTTAAAAAAATGACATCAATTTGTGTGGCCCATAGTACCTTGTGTATCTTGAAGGTGTTCCCAAGCTTCTAATGCATCACGTAAACTACTATACAACTGATTTTGTTTCTCCTGCAAAACCGCTTGCATAATTTCATCAATATTCCTACGGTCAGATAATTCTAAATAACTCCAACGTATAAATAATCTTCGAAGTCTTGGTGCTATGTATAACAAAATAACTTGAATATGATTTATATCTTTATTTGAACTTAACATGAAAATACCTTCATGAATGTAATAAAAAATAATCTCGTTAATTTTCTTCAAAACAATCGGTTCCATAGGCAAATTTTATTGACAATAAAATATTGTATTCAGTGTGAGTGATACTTAAATGGTAGTGTATTTTCAGTTTCCATGAATACATAAGCCACCTTGATTATATTTATTTTGAGCACAATGTTGAACACAGCTGTGACAAGTTATTAAGATTATCAATTTAGTCAATTCTTTTATTCATAAATGGATTCGCGTCAAGCTCTTGCTTTTATTGTTGCGTACAAAATTGTGAAAAAAGGGAGTGTTGGGTAAGGAAATAAGTGAATAGACGAAATGAATAAGGAGCTTGTTCCACACTCGTAAATGAGTTGAGGCTAGAAGATACGCAACAGTTTAAAAATTTTATTCGAATTTTTGCGAATTCGTCAAACATACTCATTTTTTTTATCGCGATTCCTATACAATGTATGTTTAACATTCCACAAAAACTCGAGTTCTTCATAGAGATGAATTAACTCCATAATTTCATTGCCAGTTCACTCTCTTTTCTCAGGCACCTTCTTATCACTCATTTTGAACTATGAAAATTATAAAATTATGAAACACAACATTCAAGTCTCCGATAGCTCGGAAACTCTTCCAACACGGACGGAAGACTGGAGACTGAGTCTCGAGAGCAGGTATATACACATCTACTTGTGATCGGTGCTCTCTCGGAGACCTGTCCGGACTTGTCTCCAATACTGCTCTCAGCCCCCTATCCAATTTGTGAGTCGAGTCTCGTGACTACTCTCGAGACTGTTTTCTCTCAGGTGGACACTTACCTTACTTCAGTATTATAAAGCTCTCTTATGAAAATGAGTCTAATGATTTTGGAACGATATCTACTTGTCAATTCGCAGCCAACGGTATTAACAAAAGTATATGGCATTTTAATCCGACCAAAAACATAAATATAAAAAAGGGCAAATTTATCGTTTACTTTAAACCATTCACCAAAAAAAAAATTTAGATTGATACGAATGATAAGTTATTGCAAGTTTTTCCTTAGTAAATATTTAATATTTGACTTTTCGAAAGTTTCCAAATAGAATATTAAATAAAATCAAAGAAAAATTTAAAATAACTTGGTCGTCATAAATATCTGAATTATTTTTCATCGAAGCGATTTAAAAACCATAACTTTTTGCTAAGCTATTTAGATGTAGATAAGGGAGTGTGGCTGGGTATCAAAATCTGGATTTTCATATTTTCCTCTTTATTTGCGTTTTAAAAATGAGTATCAAGTTTCTAGACCAATCGATTGCGAAGCTATTTGATTATACTTTAATAACAGAACTAAGTACTTTCTCGAGCTCCAATTTTAGACAGGAAAAGCCGAATTGTCAGATATTTTCTTTGAGTTCTTAAATCTCATTTACCAAATTTAAAAAGTAAGAATCCTCCCATCTTTTCCTGTATTTTTGTGTGTGTTCATTCGATTCTATTGATATATTATTTATTTTGTATAATAGACTATAGTTGGGCGGAGCGCGAATTTTGCTTGCTTTAATTGGGAGGGGAACTTGAAAATTGCTAATTTTTTTATTAATTATCTCGTATTCGAAACCATAATAAAAAATTCGAAAACTTAATTATTAAACGTTATTCTTAGCATATATATATATATATATACATATATATATATATATATATATATATATATATCATTTGAAAAATTTCCACATAAATAATTTTTAAAATATGTATTTTAGAATAAAATGTTTCAAGCAAAATTTGCTTAATTTAAAGGGGGAATCATAATTCAATAATTATAGTGTTTTTCATGCATAAAAATTGTTTTTTTTTTTATAAGATCAATATTTTATAAGATCTCATATAAACGAACAACTTTTGTTTGAAACTTCTTTTCATTCAATCCAATTTTTCTGGCGTAATTACAAAATTTACACCAAAACTATGGGATGTATGAAAAAAGCTTGAATTAGATGTTGTTTGATTTTATGAGATAAACAATTTTTTGCATTTAAAGATGTATTCCTATCTTGCTCCGTTTAAAAGATAAGGTATGCGCGTGATATGCATGGAACAAAAATATAATTATTGCTTTATGTTACACTCTTTAAACTAAGCAACTATTGTTTTAAAAATTTTCTTCTAAAATGCATATTTAAAAAAATATTTAGGTGGAGACTTTTCAAATGAGCTAACTGTATTTGCATGTGTAAAAAATAAAGCAAGTATACTCTGCCACGTAGGAATTACCTTAAGGATAACGGTAAGTTGAAAAGTAAAAATTAAATGATTGATTTAAATATATTGAATATAGTGTTCAATGATATTTTTATTAATGTGTTATACAAATTTTTAAATTGATTTGTTGATTTTTATTATTATTATTTAATCATCATTATTATCACAAAGGCAACATAAATTACAGAGCTATGTGAAATAGTAAATAATTAATATGAAAATAATGATTTTGAATTAATTAAAAAATGACAAAAAAAATTATTACATTTATTAATAATATATATACCGACTGTACAAATTACAATTTTTTTTTATTTAATTTTTTTAATATTTAATTATTTTTATTTAATTATTATGATAAAATTTATTGAGTAGTAAAATTCATTTTTAATTGATTCAGTTTTTCTTTTTAAATATTTGAATTCTACTTTCTGAGATCTCTGGAAGTTTGGAAAAACACATATACAAAATATTTGTTTGTTTAGTAGTTTAAAACACACGTTTTTTTTTACTCAAAATATTTTGTTTTGAGATTTTTCAATGACTATAAAGAATATGGAAATTTGTTGTTCATGTTTTTATATTAAATAATTAGGTAATTTTTAACCCCACAGTTATGAAATACTTACATATTTCTCATTCAATTTAATTTATTTTCAGTGTATTGAGTAAAAAATTTGTTTGCAATTTGTAATTAACATTTTCAGTCAATTTAAATTTGTACTTTATATTAATAGGTCATTCTAGTGACCAAGATATAGGATAATTCATTTAAATAAATAGGACAAAATCACTTAAAAAACACATAAATGTGTATCTAGCACTGTCAGTTGGTAAATCATTATCAGAGAAAGAAATTTTAAGATTTATAAGACGACCTTATATAAACAATTATATTTATTTCTTATTTTCTAATTCGGCGATTATCTTCAAAAATTCGTAACTAAAATATTTCAACGCCTAACATATCTAAACTCTTGAAGTTATGTTTCCGATCAGTTTAGAAAATATAGTTTTGAAAAAAGTCGATTAATGCCGCTCTTAATAGTGCCTAAAATGTCTCTCTAAGATATAATTTAAAAAATAAATTGACTTATATGAGATAGTAGAATTATCCCTTAAATGGTTACTGAAAGTAATTTTATCCAAATAAATAAATTTCACATCTAGATGAGGGTTAAAAATTTCCTGCACTTATTTATAGCTAAAAACAAGAGTGTGGATAATAATTTCAAAACTCATGTCTATAAATACAATTATTAACATATAGTTTTAAAATTGCTTTAAATAAAACAAAAAACCAAAAGCAGACTGATCAATCAATATGTGTATACAAGAAATACGTTTTTCGCATATATAATTATTTTTATAAAAATTATTTCAAATATTTACATCGCTTAAAGTAAATCGTAAAAAAACATAAAGAAGTATTGTTGGATAAGTGTCACGCTAAAACGTAAATACATTTTTTATATTTTTCATACAAATAAAATGTAGGAAGTTACCCCTTATAAGCGTTTTTTGTAATTCAACAATAGGGAGAGCTATTGTTCTCTTTCAGTTTTTATTTATTATATCAATGGCCATTTATATTCATTTTAAGATTTGAAAGTTAATATTGTGTAAGCGATATTAAATAAGAATGTCAGGTTAATTTTTTAAACATATAATTATTATTTCTAAGATCCTTCGTCCATGGATGAAAATACTCGACGGCTTATGCATTTTAGCGACTACGACTGTGGGTATAAAGATTCGAACACATCAATTGCCGTAATGTTAACACCTTCAGTCTCATACGACCTACTCTACAAAATCGTTGCTACTCTAGACGTGGCAATATCAAATAACGCGTAATACGAATAACTAGTTTGAATGAAGAGATTGAATGAACTATAGACACCTGATAATTTTAACACTGAATCGTGTTGGTGCATATTTCGTGATTTTAGTTCCTACGTGTACGAAGAAATTGTTCTAAATTGATGGCGAATAGAGTATTCAAGATTTGAGTCATTGATTATCGAATATTTGAGTATCTCCATGTACGAAATTTTTTAACTATTTTAGAATACAGAAACTAAACAAACTTAGTTTCATTGATCGTCAAATACTCGAAAAGGGCTAAGATGTGGAAAAATCAAGTGAGATTTGGCAGGTTTTGCCAACAAAAAGAAGAAACCACGACTCATTTATAGAGGGAATGAGTCGATGTTTATGCCTGTGCTACCTAGGATGGGCTATATTAAATTTTGAGAAAGTTTCAAGAATTTCTCCCAAGAAAGATACTTATATTCATCAAAGTGATAGATAGGATATTTGAACTACTACTTCTTTTACGTGACATTTTTGAAAAAAGCCACTAATATAATAATTATTTTTAAATATTTTTAATAAACCTGCAAAAAAATACTCGTAGTTTATAGTCTATTTTACTCCTTATCATATATATCATATTCCATAGATTATACAAAAAATGGATATATATATATATATATATATAGAAAACGAAAAAATAATAACTAAATACTTTTTTTTACATAAATATTGGAAATTTAAAAAAAAAATGAGTAAAATTAAGGGAAAAAAATTATATCTAGTCTATAAATATTTACAAGTTGGTATCCATTATTATTAGGAAAAAAATTGTAAAGAAAAAATGGTAACTTAAAAATAAAAGTATTTCAATCATTTTTTTACATCATAATCAGAGCGCAATCACAACAATCATTATTTCCAGTCTGCTTTGGTATTATTCAAGTAATTATTTTATTAGTAATTTTTTTTTAGATCATAAAGAAAGCCATCATTTCTATGTTTTTTATGTTTATGTACAAAAAAAATGAATTTGGTATGATATACAAAATATTAATATTGAGCTTTTATCCGGGCAGAACTTTTCTAACAATATGGACTTTGTGATTATATTTCACAGTGACCATAAAAATAGTGCTACATGCGAAATCACATAAGCAATAATCCTCTGATAGCCAAACGATTGAAGCGTACTTAATGGTAATTGGTTTCTTTTCTATTAAAAATTTGATGTACTTCTAAAGTAATAAAATGATTTCTAGTAAATTTTATAATTTAATAATTAGATGATAGTCAAATTAAAAATAAAACACAAAAGTATTAAATAATGTGTATCCTATGGGTTGTCGACTTAATTAACAAGTCATAATCGAAGCAATTATTTTTCAATACTTATATTTAAATTAATTTCTCCGATGATGACTTGTTAATTAATTCGAAAGTGCTTAATTTTCACACATTCAATACTTTTTTTGTTATTTCGGTTTTAACATGTCGATCTTTTTCTAAAAAACTCATATTATCCTTTTTTAAATTTAAAGCGTGAATCAAGTAAAAACAATTATTTAATCGATGAAATTAATGTAAAATGTAGATTTATACACAGATGATAAATTTAAGTAATCACTGATCTAAGTGTTTCTGAAGATGATATCAATATTCATAATGTGTATATCATACCAGCAAATGAAATTAATTATAAACATTCTGGACTCCGTATTATAACATAAGTTTCTATTTACAATAAAATTCTTAAATTTGTTTGAAATTTTTGTTTGTTTCTGATTCTAAAAAAATTGGCACTGTATTTTAAGAATAGCGAATTGTTGCTGGTGATGCGACAGAACGCACAATATGTATATATTTACCGCCCTCCCATTAATATCATCATTCAAGGAGACTGAATATATAGTAGCAGATTGGCAGTTTTGTAACAAATTGAAAGGGAAAAAGAAAGGAGGATCGGTTTGATTGTATGAGGGTAAAACAAATTGGTGATCATTTTTGTTTGGGATCAACTCTCACCCCTCTGCTGTGTGTTGAATTAAATTTATCATTAAACTAATTTAAAAAAATAAAAAGTAAAATTTTTTTTATTTGTCTTTTTTTATATCTTCCATTGCACACAAAAAAATGTTCCAGCAGCACTATGTGAAATATTTGAGTTGTGAGCCTCTTCAAGGAGGTCATTTTATTTAATTTGCACTTAAAAATTCATTCTTCTTTCGTTGATAGATAGATTATCATCAGTCTTCTATTCAAACATCAGTCAAACATGGTAGAAGTTATTAAGTTTTTATATCAATTAATTAATTAAGTCCCAATTGTCTTTTTTGATTAACTTAAATAATAATATATCACTTTTCACTATGTTTTTGTTTTTTGTTAGTTTTGTTAATTTTTTTTTAAATTAAAGGCAGTGGTATTACCTACAATTCACTAAATTTTTTTAAATCACACACTTAAATTACGTGAATTTTTATTAAAATTAAACCTTATATTACAAATATATTGTTTAAAAATATTCTTCGAGTCTTATATTTTAAGCAAATTTAAAATCATAAATTAATTCATTAGGAATTTTACTACTGTTTTATATCATAGGTGAAGCAATCTTTCTGATACTGAAGAGGAATTACATTTTTAAATGATTAAAAGCTTTGAATATTTGAAGCTGAATTAATATTAATATTAACGTTATTCGATTAGTACACAAAAATCCAAATTGTTCAAATCCTTACACAAAATAATCATTAGTATTGATTTATCATCTATTTTCGAAAAAAATTGTATCAGACACACAATTTCTTAGAGAAATTTGTTGCTAAAACTATACGAAAACAGTATTAAGACAAAAGTTATTTATTCTTGTTCAAGTAACAATCTTGTATTATGAATTTTGTTAAAATTTATAGTGGGGTAAGAAGTACTACCCCAGAACTAGTATAGTGGTGTTGATAGTTCTTATTATTTAAAATCGATTTTTCAATCAATTTTCAAAATGAAATAAAGCTCTATAAGGAAACCTTGAATTTGACCCCCTTGTTCTTTTTAAGAATAAAAGCGATCGAAATGATACCAATGGTGTAAAATTTATTTTCGCAAAAAATACTCGAGCGAATAATTATTAATATGATAATAATCAACTGATAATTTTTTTGTATACTTCTAGTCTATTTCCTAAAATCCAGAAAAACAAATATTTTCTGTTCATGGCATTTTGTGCTCTTCATAAGGTAATTCTTTAGACAATCCGTTCTAGCTGCCCCTGTAATTTTACTTAATGCATTCATGATTGAATACTTTAAATCGTTATAAAATTTCAAGGCTTAATCAATAAAAATTTGTTGTGTGTAATCATGATAAAAAATGATCATTCCTTGGCATAATCAAATTTTAATTTGTTTAAAATATAAGACGTAAAACATTTTTGTAAATTTGCATTGCATAGCTATAAGAAGTTTTTACAAATATGACAAAGAAATTATCCCTGAATTAAGATACATATTTGGTGTGTGGTTTCACAAAAAAATGGCGTTTTTTTTCATATAATTACATATACATATTCTAATAGTTTCAAAAATTTGTTTGTTTCAAACGTAAAATACCATTTTATTGTTTAGTTTTTGTTCTGACTACATTCGGTGGTATTTAAGCGTCTCTTATTTTAATATTTTTACAAAGTAATTAATAATTTTAAATTTTTTTTTTGTTTTTAATATTTACAAACATATCAATTATGAGTTTATTTTAATTTTTTCATGCTACGATTTTAACTGTTTTCAACTTTTAATTTTTTTAATTTTTCAAAATTCTAGAATTTAGCTTATATTATATATAATTTTTTGTTTGTTTATAATTAAGTTGCTTTAAGTAATTTTTTATTAAAATTCGTTTCTCGTTAATTAATCGCAATTTTCGAAGCGCTATATTGTGTTTGGGGGTGTATGTAATATATCCATGTAGTTCTTATGTATACATTCTTAAGTATACACGAAGAATTTATAGCCTAATAGATGGTGGTAATTCCTCAATGCTATAATCCATAAAATGGTCAGTGATTCTTCTTATTTAGTATTTTAAATCTTATTAAAATTCATGAACTGCTCAATGGAATTATCATTTTGACTAAAAAAAGTACTTTTTTTTGAAGAATAAGAAACATGGATATATTTAATGATAATTTATTCAGAGTGCATTCTTTGATATAACAAAGGCACTAAACATTAAATACACAACCTCTATAAGTGTCATGGAAATTTAATTTGACATAAAACATAACATGAAATAAATTATTATTACGGTAAATGTTAAATTCAAAGAGACCTCTAAATTCGTCAGATAAATCAAATAATATTACAAGTTTTTAAATATTAAACGGTTTTGTAATTGATTTTCATAACCGTTTTATTAATTTTATGATTTTACCTATCATGTTTTTAACGGTAACATTTAATAAAGAATAAATTACAGAAAATGTCTAAAATATATTTTACCTCTTTCATTCTAAGAAATCTTTCTCTTATAAATTCCGAGTTTTTAACATTATATTTGGTTTTATAAAAAATTTTCCTCTCTACTGATACAAAGAAAGGAATATGTATACGTGAGGTATCTTTGAATTAGGCATTTACTCTTGACTTAAAACTTACTTTTCAAATCACAAATTGAAAAATAAAAAGTACCGAAATTCGATACTTTATTCTGTTTGTTTGGGACAATCTCCGATTTTCCATGCAATTATTAATTTAAAAATATCCGAGAAACATTCGTACATATTCAAATACGTATTAATAAAAATTAATTTTACATAAATTACATTTAATTAAAAAATTCAAAATTTTCATTGTCAAAAAAAACCTCATTGAAAAATTAATTGTCATTCGTCGGATTTGCTTTTATTTATACACAATTTTCAAGAGCAACCAGTAAAAAAAAAGTTAACTAAGTTCACTAAAGGTTTATTAATAATTATTATAGATTTAATATATATAGAGAGAGAGATTTCTTATATCAGGAAAAAATTATTGTTATCAGGAAGATATTGTGTTATCTAAGCGGATGCCGTCGTCATTCCCAATTATGTGGGGATGGTGGTAATTCGCTGGGATGTGCTACTGTTGAGCTGAAATAAATAAATAATTCAATAATGATAATTTTATATTATAAATAATGATCTAATTTTCTTTAAATTACAAAAAAAAAAAAAAATTACATGCTGTTATTTTCAGAAAAGATACATAAAAACATTTTCTTTTTTAATTAGAAACAATCAATTTTCAAATAGTATTTGTATTTAGAGAGAAAAATATCATATAATATTTCGATTAAATATGAAGAAAATTATTTGTATATGCAAAAATTTGGATGATTTTGTTAAACAACTGTTGTTTGACCTAACCTAAATAAACTTATTAAAATCATAAAATTTAAAATGTATGTTGAAAGGGAATACAGACCTGCAGCTGTAACATGTAAGTTATAGAAATATTCTTCTATTCTATGCGAATAATTAGAAGATGTATTATAGGTAAAGCGTAGGCATGGTATACTATATATTATAAATGACATTGTATTTATTATATATGTAAAATTGAGTATTATAAAAATAATTTTGAAGAAGATAAATTGTCTATTTACATTCTATAAATTTCGGCTACATATACAGACTGCTCGAAAATCACTATGTAATTTAAAACGGTAACAACTTATAATATAGTAATTTTTTTTCTTATTTCAAATTTATAAAGAAAGCAAATAGTCGTTGTGTAGCTCATAACTGAAAGGTTTTGAACTTAAACCATTATAAACTTAAGGAATTAATTGGCTTAAGCACTTCCTTTGAGATAGCCACATACCAAAAGTCTGAGGTTATAAATTCAGGCTAATGTGGTGGATATAATAGCTCCAGATTTTTCCAGTGGAGTAGGGAGTTTTCACCAAAATTCCCTATTTCGTTTCTTTTTGTTCAACGGTAAAATCCCTCCTAATTTATAAATTTGAAACAAAAATGTTATATCTAAAATTATTGATTTTTTAAATTACCTAGAACTTTTAGAGCCCAGTATAAATTCGCGTCTAGTTTGATGTATGCAGAAAAAGCAAAATAAGTCACATATTGCTTACATTTTTCTTTTATTGCTGAAATAGGTTATTCTCTTCTCATACTTATTATATGTTCTATGATTTAAATATGTTTCCTAAGATATCTTCAATTCCCAGTCCAAGTGGCCGAGCGGTCTAAGGCGTTATGTCTGCGCAGTATGCCTACTTGGAAACTGGGAGGTTATGGGTTCGAATCCCGACATCGGCAGTTTGTCAATTATTAGGAAAAAAAGAGGGGGCGGTTAATTGACTAAACTGTCGGTGCATGGACAAGCCGGTTTCAAGAACGAAACCGGCTATGCTTGTCAAGGTTTTCTGCAGTTTCCTTCACAAACCTCCAGATGAGTATCGGCATAGTTCCTATCATAGTCGGCTGCAGCCACATATCCTACCAATTCCTAGTCTATACACAAAAATTCCTTCCACTCCACTCACATCGTCACATGCTTAGGCATCACAATGGACCTTATGGTCAAAGTGTAGCCCGTCCAGGGCAGCCTCTACAATCTATCTATCTAAGGTATCTTCAAAATATCCTCTTTTTCGAAAGCTATATAATAATTTTACAGACAACAGACATTAAATCCTCTCTTTTTCGGACGAATTTTACACATAATCCATGTGATTGGAACAAATGTTTGTAATAAAACAATCAACCCTCAATAAAAAAATAAGATAATAATAATAAATAAAGAAAATAATGATCAATGAAAATTCCTCTTCGTCAATTTAATGTCAATCACTATGATTAGAATAATGAGATTTCCTAGTAGTAAATAATGATGTTAGTTTAAAATGGTTGACATAGTTTATAATAGTTTGAAATGTTAAATAGCTTGAAATGAATTTAATAAAATATCCCGCTTATAGTTAATAGGCAGAAATATTCAAATTTGAACCGAATTTAGAGATCATGTTTGACTTGTTACAAAAATATTTTTGTTGAAGAATATATTTCTATACCATATACTAGACAATGAAAAATATCTGAGATACTATATCGCACAGGATTTTTTGTTTCGTCCGTCGGATTTAAATGGAGATTAAAAAAATGCCATAATTTTTTTGAATTATCGAAAAAGTGATATATTTAAGTAAGTAGTAAAACGAAAAAGTCCCATTTCGTTGACATTTTTTAATATAAAAATGTAATATAGTAATGTTATCGGGAACTTTTTTTTAAATTAAATATAAAGCTATCTGCACATATTTAAATTTATTTATATCTTTACAAAAAACGGAATTTCAGTTACTTTCAAAAGTGTGACGATAGAGATTAATGATGTATATTATTTAGTGTTTGCATCTACACAGTTTAAAAAGGGTATTTTTACCTTCCATTTAATAGCGGATCAAACCGGAAATCATAAATGGCACATATACAATTTCGGTATATATGTGTTAGTTATTTAACGGTATACGTATAAACAATTTTATAATTGAATAAAGCTAAACATAATCTCTGTATAAAATGTTGAAATATTCTTGGGAAACATGCCATCAAACCAAATGATTAACAGAAAAAAGTAAAAAAGAAAACAAAAAAAATTAAATTAAAACAAAACTAACCTATTGAGAAACTATATTCGTGAACGAAATTTTGAATCGATGTGTGGTCTTGTATGGTGAAGAGAAGTAGAAATGAAATGTCGTGTGTCACGCGGCATATAAAAAGATGACGGGTGACATGAGGATTTTAATTGTCGTCTTGAAAGGGGAGCAATTTTTCCCTTTTCTGATTTGACAATCGTATCAAAAAAACAAAAACAAAAAACATATTTTTAAAATCAATTTGTATATTCCCTGATAATTTGATTAAATAATATAAAAATAGTTAAAATAGAATTTGAAAAAAGGGTTGATTGTTTAAAGAGATGAGATAATAATACTCATTGCTATTAGTTAATAAATTTTTCTTAATTAACAGAATATTAAATAAAAAATAAAAGTTGTTAATAAAACCAAATTATCAAAATCTAAATATCTAATTTAAAAGCCTTTGTCATCAAAATTATAATGAAAACTTTTGTATTAAAGATTTATGTAAGGTTATAGTTATACTGTTAGAGAACACGCATTTTAGAATATTTAAAAAAAATACAAATATATTTTGTTTTCGAGATATAATCCTGAAGAGGAATGTCATAGCTAAATCATAATATAATGATGACTTGCCTATCTCAAGTCATTATGGGTAATGTTTTTAATGACACCATTTTGAAAAGTATGCGTTTAAAGTTTCAAGTAAATTGACTTATACGTTCCATTGTCGTTCATGCGAATGTATGGCATTTGTTAATACTTAATAAACAAATTGATTTAATGACAAAAGCTTTTAAAAAAGAGAATCTGAAATAATTTTTTACTGATTTCCATGCATTTGTAAAAAATCACAACACCATCAAAATCTGTTTTTTAACAAAATGTCTACAGTAAAAACAAAATAAAATCAATCAAAAACAAAAATACTGTATGAGACGGAACACGATTAAAAAAACACAAAGTAGGAATTATTGATTACAAAAAAAAAAAAACATTAGGAAATAAAAATAGGTACAAAAATTTGGAAAAGAGAAATAAAAAACTAACTACAATTTTTCTAACTACAAAAATTTGATAAAACCTAAATTTCATAAAAATTAGTTTTGAAAAATAATTTTTATAAAATTAATTTTATCATATTTTTTTTGCTATTTACTATCGGCCAGTAGGATCTAAATGGAGTAGAGGAGGTCATGTTGGTCAATGAGGTAAATGGAGGTGCCAGGTTCAGAAATAAATATGAGTTATTTTATTTTTTATTAAATATATGCATGGTATTTTTGATGGATTTTTGGTGTGGACAATGTTAACATCATAAAATTGGACTATAAGCTCTAAATAATACAAACAGTTATTTTGGAATAGACAAGGCAAAATGGTAAAACGTGCAAGTAATTTCCAGTTTATATAGCATCAAAAAAATGAGTTATAAAATTTAGGTTACTTTAAAAAAATTTTTGCATTATATTAATAACTTAGCTAGATTTAATTCTGAACGTAATTAAGATTGATTAAAGGCGTCTAATTTAACAGTTCTTTTAGATTTTGAAAAATATAAATGATGGAAATTTAAAAAAATAAACTTAGCAATTTTAACTTCGACTTAAATGATAATTAGGCGGAGAAGTACAAAATTATCCTTTCAAATGATTGTTATAGCGATAAAAACTTGAGAAAATTCAAATTAAGTGAGAACAAAATAATTAAGATGACATATAGCAAATGTCTTCAAACTCACGTTTACAGTTTATTTTTGAGTATTTTAAGATATGAAAATAAAAAACACTCACAGCACGACATATAAATACAGAATTTTTGTGTGCCATCATTCTTGTGGTAAGTATTGAGATCACTGGCAGGGGATGGTGCTTAGTATTTAAACCTACTGGCAGTAGTTATTATGTTGTTCACCAGAACGCGAAACTCGTAAGCCGACTCGTAACCTACCAGCTCTAGTTTATAATTTACCCACCAGAGAGCATGTCTAAGTGCTAGAGTACCCAATATATAATTTTCACAACAGATGGTGGTGTTTAAGTTTTTCAGATGTTTAAGTTTTTCAGAGAGAGATAGCTTATCTTGTTTATATAAAGCAGAGAAAGAGAATATTCATCAGAACCGATAATACCAACATAGAGAAATTGTATTACAGCGATGTCAAACTTTCTATCATCAAAATGAATGAATGATAAAAAGTAGTATAATCTAAATTAAATATATCTAACTCAAACATTATTATTATTTAAAATATTGAATGCATTTGCTTTTTATAAGCAAAAAAATGTCTAATTTTTTTCTCTTAATTATATAACGCTTTTGTCACATTCGTAATAATAAGGTCTATGAGCTTAGAATTGAAGGAAGAATTCCTTTGTTGCACCGCTCCACAAGGAGTTGCCACCAGTCCCTTAAAAATGATAAAATCTAGTACCGTACACAAATCACTCTTTTTTTAAACCTACAATACACAAATACTATTTACACTAGAAAACATAAATATATGTTATGATGTCCATTGACCACAACAAAAAACATTCACAAAATACTGCATATATTTACAAAAAAAATTGAAACACAAATTAAAATTCATATTTAAAACATTTTAACACAAATCAATCGCAATAGTGTTTTTATTTTAAAAAGAGAGCGCGTTAGCATGGAAATCACTTGAAAATATAATAATTTTATATATTCAAAAAATTAATATTTTGATATCAAAAGAAAAAAGAAAAAAATATTTTTTAATATCTTAAAAAAAAAACTTTTAATATAAATATTTTTCAACACATTATCTTGAATTACTGACCAAATGTACATTACGTTACGTTATTTTCTAAAAAATAACGTCTAAAAATGTTTAAAAAACAAAAACGTAGCACTAATAATTATATGGCTATGACGTATGTATAAACAATAGTTCGCGGGAAATTCAAAAACAAATAGTAAAGTACAAAATGTTCAGTAAATTCAATTTGATGGTCACCTATGCAATGGAGAATGTTGGCGCCGCGCGATAATGGTGATTTTATATTTTGATTTGGTGGAGATGGTATTTTGGGTGATATTATTTTTATAATTATTGGTGGTGTTTTTTTGTGGTGGTGGTGGTGGGTACGGCCGTTCGTTACACTTGAATGTTGATGACCCGCCCGTGCGCGCGCCTCTTACCTGGCGAAGCTCTTGAAAGCTGCACTTTGCGGATTTATACATAATGGTACACGTGATGTATTTAATTGTTCCGCTATAAACTTGTGCATTTCCTCTGTAAAAAGAAACAAATTACAAATTAACCATCAAAGGTGTAAAATTTCTTTTTACCATATTTATAAGTTTAATCGATTGTTCATCTATAATTACATATTTTTTTATTGTCTATAATCTACATTGACAAATGATCAAAGATGTTAAAAATAATTATGCCTTTTTCTATCATTTGCTAATGTACGCCAGGTTTGTATTTAAACGATATCAAAGCGCGAATATTTTACTACGCAAAAATTCCACCCGTACAAGCCGAGCAAGATAATTAAAAAATAAATAATTTGCGTATGTGAGAGTGGGTCAGTCAGTTACACAAAGTGCTGTATATATTATATTATTTTAAGGCAACTTAATTAAACTTGTCTACCGAGAATATTTATTGTAAATTAAATAATTGAATTTTAATTGAATACTTATGCCAATTGCCTACGCACCTAGTATTCACAATGCTTTCGTTTTTCGCAAACTAGAACGTCATAGACTCTAGGGTCAAGTATTAGAAAAAGATGTATTTAAAAAAATTTAAACTACAAATAAAATTTATTTTTATTATGTTCTCTTTTTTATTAGAAGTTATGTTAATTGTCAAAATAAATCAAAGCGATAAAACACATTATCGATGTTGTTATCATGAATGCCAGAAATAAACAACGTACAATTAAATTGATTTTAATTATTTAATTGTATTTGAAAATAATGAGAAACAATTAAAACTTGCCCCAATTAATATAAAAAACTCATCACAATACCTTTAACTTGTTGAACAGATGTAAGTTTTCGCTCCCACAAATCATCAAAAGGTTGTTGTGCAATAGTTTCAAAATCAGCTGTATATTGTCGCATTCCACCAGTTGTCGTATAACAACATTTACACATACATGAATGGTATCGTAAACGTCCTTCGTCAAGATACGGATGTGCTAAAGCGTTTACAACTGTTATACGTCGATCCTGTAAAAAAATTAGACAAAATTATTCCACTATGTTCTTATAAGATTACAGGTTGATCCCATCAACTCGATTGGCTAGCTCTTGAAACCTGTCTTTAAAAACCGAATAAATTGACCACAAAACCATACTTATAAATATAATTACATTTTTTGATTTGTACAGTAATACCTTTTTAATTTGAAATTTTGCTCTACTTCTGACTGTTTTCGAAATAAAATTTAGAGGCGGAAGATAAGTTAGCGGAATTACTTTAAAACTTTTTACTGACAAGTCTGCTGTGTCAGACTGGTCATAAAATCAGGGTGGCGTTTGCAACTCAGGCCCTAGCCTGCGTGGCCCTCAGACTTAATACCTACTCGCCAAATAGTTCATACACAAAAAAGGGAGAAAGATCTGCGAAGATATTTTACATGAAGAATAGATAAATAGGAGATTGAACGACATAGGCAATTCGTCTGTTTTTTTGTCCTCAAAAACGTGTAGAGATCATAGTTATTATTTTCGCCACTAGCGGCAGTGCGAATCTACCCGTACGGAATTATTATTACATACTAAAATCAACTGTTATCACATCTTACAAATAAAAATTGTAAGTATAAAAATTGTTTAATTTTATAAATGTGAAAAAATGGGACGATGTTGTACAGGGAAAGCATAGATATACTATTATATATCTATGAGTGAAAGGTTGTTTAAGGTTAGGAATACGTGTCTGCATTTACGAAAGGAATATGGTCTGTAATTACTGGTTTTGTCATCTTCTTTCTTTATCTAATATATGTCAGTTATTGTAAACATATATTGTGTATTATTATTATTAATTGCAAAATTATCACTATGATTCTTCATCTTTTTATTTATTGCCGATTATTTAGAATTCTTTATTATTAATATTTATTTAATTATTACTTGATAATCGAAAACAGTTTTTTATTATACATAAAACTATGATTTCTTATAAACTGAATGTGAAAGTGATTTCTTGGCGCCTACATTTAAATTCCGTACGGCATTGACACCAGTGACCCCTACTGATAAAAGATAGTTACACCAATTCTTGACCGTTTTTTTAACATTACGTTCGCTCTCCTAATATATCTATTCTTCATGATATTTTAAAAGAAACAGCAAAGAATGCTATTTGTTTGTCTCGAAGAGATTCGGATGCCTGCCGAAGTTGCATAAAGTGTGTATGTAAACGTTTATCCCAGTATAACATGCACGTTAATACGTACTCAAACTTAGATGTTACTTCCAGTGTAATCCTCACAATCTCGTTTAGTTAAGTAACTTGCGAAAGGCGATTTTTCACGCTGAAGTGCATTCAGGAAAGGCTTTGTTCTCTACTGGGGCAAAGACTGCTGGGCCCGTTGATTATCGTACACACAGAATCGGATCTTATCAAGAGTAACGAGGATAGATTGACAATCTAGCTGCAATTTCTCCTCTTTAAAAAAAATGTTGATTGGCTAGCGTTTTATTTGAAAATAAAAACTTCACTCTTGCCTATTTGATTATTGTTATCATTTTGTTTGTCGGGCGGTGAGCCCTCAATGTTATAATACCACCCGGGCCTCATAGGCTTAGCCCGACGCTGTAAGTTAGTAACTATTGAATTAAGCAAAAACCCCATAACTTTTGAGATATTTGGAAAAACTATATTTTATTAAATTTCTTCATGTACCCTTTGGTAGAGAATCTTATGTATGCACGACTGTACACACGTCTCTTTGAATATCCCATATAATTACCAATTTTCTAGATTACCGTAAGCGTAATTTCATTAGGTCATGCATTGATATGAATTCGTATTTCCATAATATATATTGCATAAAATTAGGATGTGTACGACCCGGAGCTACGTAAGTCACTAGACACTCTTAGATTACTTCTACACTTACCGGATCAAATACAAGCATTTGGCATAACAAATGTACAGCTTCATGTGTTGCTTGACCGGATAATGAATATAATGCGGATAATTTAGATGGTTTAGGCGCTTTACGTAACATATGTGTACGTGCACCTTCACATGCATAACGCATATCATCCGGTGATGGTGTACCCAATAACTCAGTGATTAATTCCAGTTGTTGTACAGGACTTTGTGCTTGAAATAATATTCTACGGCCTAATAATTCACCAAATATACAACCAACACTCCATACATCAACGGCAGCTGAATAATGTCGTGCACCCATTAATATTTCGGGTGCACGATAATACTGTGTTACCACCTCTTGTGTCATATGTTTACTTTGATCGGGTTCTTCTACACGTGCTAAGCCAAAATCACAGATCTACAACAACAATACGTGAATAAGGTTTTTTTTGATCGAATAGTGTTGGGTTAATTATACGGCAAACTTACCTTTAATACACAATTACTGTTCACAAGTAAATTTCCTGGTTTAATATCCCTATGTAAAATTCTAGCTGAGTGTAAATATTTCAGTCCTGAAATGTCAATAACATTCAATTAAATAAAGTTGAAAGTATATTCTTTAAAAAAATATTTATGGCTAATCGTCTATAAAATAAACATTCGTTGTTTCAAAATGTATATCTGTTTGATCAAAGGATTTGAAGGTAATATGTATTCAGATGAGCAGCGTCCACATATTATGTCACATTTGGGAGAGCATGGCTGTGAGAGAAAATATGATAAATTGTGACATGGGCTAGGGGTTTCTCTAATTGTGACTTTACAATTCAATTTGTTTTTTTTAATTAATTAATATAAATATTATTTATGAAAGTAATTCTGTGACCGAGAGGTAAATAATCGTATGTCTGTATGTCTATAAAAGTAAATTCTCAATAATGAGTAAAACTGCCTAAAATATTGAAAACTAAGAATACGTGACTTACGATTTCTTAACACAATAACAAACAAAGAGTGTAGTTTCAAGGTTAATTTTAACTCAATATTAGTAAAAATTAGAGTTACGACTGTTTACTTTCCGGTTTCAGAAATTACATTACTTTAATATAATAAATAAAAATACAATTTTAGAGGTAATTTTTTATCTATTACAATATAAACCAGAGAAATAATTTCTAACAGTGGAGGCGAGTAGTCCTTCATTGTGACATAATATTTGTATGGGGGTTTGTACATAAATGACTAAGTGTGACAAGTTGAAGGGAGTCAAATATTGTCATAAAACGTGCGACGTAATATTAGGACAACCCCTGAGTGTGTTAATATAATAAATATGTTAAGATGTTAATTTACACACCTAACAGATAATGTAGTTGTCCAGTTAGCAAGAGTTCCGTAATTCGAATCCCGATAAACATGTATTTATAACTAATAGGGAATATGCATGAAAATTTTTTTTCATATTTATTTTCAGAATATGAAAATACTGTTAATACTGTAATAATATTTAAAAACGAAATTAAAATCCGACAAATATCAAGGAAGCTATAAGCTTTTAAAGATTATTATCTGTCTCTTTCTTGCAAAAATACTAAAAACGGAGTTTTACGTGTATTTTAAATGGTGAAAGTGTAATAGGACGTCACATAACATATCAAGAGGGCTATCACCCTCTTTGTCTAATCGCGAATTTCAATCATTCATATCTCGCTTATTTTTAACCCGACTTCAAATAAACCATATTTTGACAAAATGGAAACCCGACTTCAAAAATAAAATATTCTATAACAAAAAATGCACTAAAAAGTAAAAAAATAATTGCATATTCTTGTGCCAATTTTAGTTCACCTAAGCAAAAATTTTTAAATATATATGTACAATTATTGTTATTTTTGGAGGCGGTGTCAGCATAGAGAAATTCACATAATTTTTGGACACCGCCTCCAAAAATAACAATCATTGTACATATATATTTAAAAATTTTTGCTTAGGTGAACTAAAATTGGCACAAGAATATGCAATTATTTTTTTACTTTTTAGTGTATTTTTTGTTATAGAATATTTTATTTTTGAAGTCGGGTTTCCATTTTGTAAAAATATGGTTTATTAAAGTTATTTAAAAAGTAATTTTACCTTGATATTTGTCAAGTAAACATGCTTCAATTCAAGGGAAAAAAAATGTTCATACATATTCCCTATTGTCTATATAGATAGTAAACGTTATCAGTTGTTTCAAAATTTAAATCTTATATATTAATAATTACCTCTAAGTATTTGGTACAGGAACACTTTGATATGATCCGATGAAAGATGTTGTGGTGATACAATAATTTTATGTAAATCACTTTGTAGTAATTCTGTTATAACGTATCTGTAAAAAATGCTAGTTAAGGAAAAAAATACATGTAAAATTTTGTATATTACTAGTTTATTATTTATTTAACATAATTCATACCGGAAAATTAACTTAAACGAGTATTTTGTCGATTTTCAAAATAATGAGATAAAAAATGTGGAACGCTTCACGATTTTGCGTGTCATCCTTGCGCAGGGGCCATGCTAATCTTCTCTGTATCGTTCCAATTTTAGTATATGTACTGCCGAAGCAAGTACATTTTGTATAGCATTAGTTTCGGTATATATAGTTAGCGAACGTTCTACATGTCACTAGTGAGAGGATGTTATATTAATCTCAAAGTTATAGACAAGAATAGAAGTATAGACCTTCTTTTATTATTTATAGACCTTCTCACTCTATAAACTTTTACCATTTGTAATTCCTCGAAACTTGTTTATCTTTTATGCTTTTCTCGGGAGAGTTTACAACTTTACTAAAATAACTTCGACAGAATAATACAAATATTTATAAAAAAAGAAGTTATTCCTTATTAATTAATTTTCGAATCATGTCTGTTATCCTGAGAAGAAATAAGAATTTAAAATAAAATGAACAATGTCCACTCGAATGCAATATATTTCAAACAATAAGTGACATTTTAAGTGTGCGTATTATTGTATGTGATATTACATATTCAGTTGGAAGATTTCAACTTGTTCCAATTTTTTGCTTTTGGCCACAAAGTAGTACACTTGGCCACAAAAGTAGCGCTCATTTATCAAAATTTTATAATTTATTTGTGACTTATTCATTCGCTTTTCGAAAAAATGCTTCGGATAAAAGTTATAAATTATTATAACTTTATAAAAGTACTAACAACTTCTATTCGAATAATTTTCCCAAAGACTGAATTAATTTAATTAGGTACAAATCAAATAAAAAAATTTGTGTTTATGTATAAGTACAGAATGTGACCGAAATTAGCTTAATATCATTCGAGTTTTAGGCGCAAAATTGATTATATTGTTTAAAACACACGAAATAGTTTTTTTTAAAGATAGAATAACAGCAATTCTATATTTGTATTAATAATTGGTTCACTTTTTCTGACCCTAAGATTTCCTTGCTCCTATACTCTCTATATACATGTAGGCATTTTTATTTGAATGCACTAATAGCGGACCATCAATTTGCATCCAGCAGCTGATTGTTTCATCTTAAACTCTAAGCTTTCCTAACAGCAGCCACCTATTGACTAATTGCTAAAAGAGCATATAATAATCATGATTACTCCTATTCTATTAATTTTCGTGATATAAATGACAGTTTCTTATTCTATATTTTTAATAAAATAATTAATTTTAATTAAAGGAATAACTAGTTAAATACCTAATTGTAAAAACTCAATATACAATTTATTAAAGGAATAACTATTAAAATAGAATGGACGATATAAATTTCGAACAAATATATCATTACTTAAAACAAATTACTTAACATAAATCATTAAAAAAGTTTCCCACACGAATGAGATTGTACCCATAAAGAAAGGATCACAAAGAGTCGAGCTAGTTATTTAACAAACAAACGAAGCAACAATCTATATTAGAGTGGTATCGGGGAGAGAATGTATATTACAGTGAATAGAAACGAAAAACAAGCGTAACGTGTATCCAGTAATGTGATGGTAGGTACATCCCTGTTGTATATGATTGGATGTTACTATAGTAACCAAACATTTGTGTTGACGATCTGCTGCTGTGTTCAAGTTAAAACTCTATAATATAATAATATTGGTTTGGTTCTTCGTCCTTTAAAACATTTTCATTCATTCACCCTTTGTGACAGGAATAATACATAATGTACGTACCGTAAATGTTAAGTTAGTCAGTCCTGCCTGTTTCATTAAATGAGAAAGTATCAAATGTACAGTATGTTTAAGAAAATCAATTTTGTACCGTATACATGCTGTATACAATGTGTCAATGTTTTTTACATGTTGTATGGTAGCAGAGCGTGGTTTCAGATTTTTTAAATAACAAAAAATAATTTTTTGTTTGTATTAAACAGTAAAACTACTTTCTTTTACACAAAGTATTGAAAAATTTTTTTTTCTTGGGATTCTAAATATTTTTATCTGTTATTTGGCTTGAAATTCTTTATTTTTAGATATTGATTTGAGTTGAAAGTAATAGTACTTTCGACAACCTGGATTTTTCCAGCTTTCACTTCGTGTGCTTTCGATTTCCATAGTTTGACCAAAGCCGTTTAAAACGACTCAGTGTTTCTCAACTTTTAATTTAATTTTTACCCAGCTGCAACGGAGGGGGTACAATTAGCCATTATAATGGGTTTGCTATTATGATATTGGACAATTCCAGGCAATATAATTGAGATGATTTTTTATTTAGTATTTTCCAGTATTGATTTTGCAGTTGTAATAGTATTTTGACTATTAATGGCAGCCAAAAATCAAACTGCTTTTATTCCTAGGATTTTATGGTATAGCTAATCTCTCAGTTAATAATTATCGCCTTACAAAATTATAAAATATAGTATTAGTGAAGTTTAAATATTTACTTAAAAAATACTTTAGTTGAAAGAGATGAATAAATTAGTATTAATTATGTAAATCAAAAGAGATATTGAATATTTTAAGTTAGTTTCACTTTTCCAAAATTTAGTATCAAGTGTTTATTGTTTTTATGGTAGATTTTTCATTGTAATACAATGATTAGATTCAGAGACCTTTGAAATCCATCTGCGAGGTATCTGATTCACATATAAAGGAGCTGCTGTAGTCCTAAAACCATTGGCAACAATCGTTTATGCATTGAGGGATAGGTATCGAATCCTATGCATTTGAAAAGTCTGTTGGCCGAGAAAGGTTGCCCGTCTTATGCAATATCCTTAGTTTGCACTGCAGAATAAATTAATTTAGTCCAAAGAAAATGTTCAATTTCGTTAAAAGACGTAGCTTTCGTTTGGGGCTATTCAAGTCGAGATCATAATAGATCTCTCAGATGCAGTGTATGGGTGAGACGTTATATGTTTATCGGTCATGAGGTTTTGTAAAGATTTTTCAATGAATTTAATAGTTTTTGTTCAGAAATCCCTGACTGTACATTTAACGATGATATCCAATATTCAATGTTTTATATTAATATATCCACTCTAAAAATATAAAACAATCCCCCTAAACATTTTCCTATCACATTTTTATGATAAAAACGATGTCAGATAAAGTAGCAGGGCAACATGAAGTAAGCAAGCTATAACCAAACCAAGCATATGCAATACACACACACACATCTAAGATTGATTGTATAAAATTACGATTATGAGAGAGTTAACAAACAGCAAATAAAGCTGTAGTAATAAAGGGCGGACCTGGTGGAGTGGTGTACTGTGTACTATAACCGACTGCAAAAGTACCGTTCTTTTTATTCAAAGTTCTACTGTAGATTTATACCGAATCCATTCGATTTTTGAAAAAAAATGTTTGGAATATAAGTAGTAACGAACAACTTTTATTCGAAACATTTTTTTCGAAAATCAAATGTATTTGGTAGCAATCGACAGTACTTACTATACTTACCATGCAGTATAGAGCAGAGCAATCTATAAATCTCTCTTTCGAAAAGTTTATGTATGTATATTGTAATCATAAGATTTTCAACCCCGTCCTTGACCTTCTGCCCGATAACAATATCTCGTAAACTATACAACGTAAATAATTAATATTTTACATGTAGGTAAATATTATCTCATACGAGATTACAGGACAAGAAGAGCAATTTCTTATTAAATTCAGGAAAATGTACATCTTTAGGGAGGTTAATAATTGTAAGAGAAAAAATTTTATAAGATGTGAAAATATTTTCACATCATCTTATTCGAATCGTTCGTCTATGAGTCATAAGTTTATAATTCTGTTATAATTCAATAGTGTGTATCTGGTATAGTTTAGACTCTCCACAGGTGTCGAAGTAACAACAAAATTATAGAACACGATGTGAAGGATAATTTATTTCATGAAATTTCCCTCATATTTTAAGCGTTATACTGATGTATTACGTAACATAAAACAAGTAAAAATAACAACTAATTGAGTAAATTGCTTAAATACCCGGTATATACTGAATTTATTTCAAAAATACATTTTTTGTTCTTAAATTTTTTTTTATATCTCTTACAATTTCAAAGATAGGTAGTTTTGTCCATCTTCCCCAAACATGGTCCGACTTTGCTCATTCACGAACTTGATTTTACTTTTTAGCTCTAGAACAAACATACGACATTTCAGCTCGCTGTCGCCTTTCGTTTTTGAGTTATCGTGTTTACGGACGGACGGAAAACTTGGCGGAAATGGGCTAATTAGGTCATTTAATGAAAACCTAAACTAAAAATTTTTTTATGCGATAAATATTTTTAACCGTGACAAAATCGGAACTACACTTAATATACCCTCACCAGTCCAAGTGACCGAGCGGTCTAAGGCGTTATGTCTGCGCAGTATGCCTACCTGGAAACTGGGAGGTTGCGGGTTCGAATTGTGACATCGGCAGTTTGCCAATTATTTAAAAAAAAAGAAAAAAAAGGGGCGGTTAATTGACTAAACTGTCGGCGTATGGACAAGAACGAAGTAACCCATATCACATCCTTAGGCATCACAATGGACCTTACGGTCGAAGTGTAGCCCGTCCAGGACAGCCGCTACAATCAATCTAATCTATCTACATCTGAACACTATATTTTCCAAAATAAATCCCAGAGATTTTAGTTATCTACATGTAATCATTTTAATTTTTAGCAAAACAAATGATCTGATGGAACGAACTATTGGGTGTTCCAAAAGGGACGTTCTATTTACAGAATTTTAAAGTTTATTTGTGCCAAAACCATTCAGTTTACGAAAAAATTTTAGAACAAAAATTGTTAATATCATTATAAGGCACAATTTTTATTAGAAATATTTTTAAGAAAACCAAGTGGATTCGACACAAATTGTATAATTTGAAAAGAAACGCCACTTTAGTAGTGAATAGATCCAAAAAGGAACCATTTTTATATTCACTATTTTTAAAAGAATTCAACAAGAACAACCAGTGTCGAACCAGTACCTATACATAATTCTTTTCTGATTACATTTCTATTATAATGAGCAAAATTCAATTTATTAACAAATTTCAGCTAATATTGTAATATATAGTTGTAGTGAAATGTATTATAATAATGACGAGTAATGCTTTATCATAGTCAATGGGCAATCGTCATCGTATAGACATAATTTTAATAAATATAATTATTTGAATTGAATTGAATTGATATTATTATCTATTTATTTTACAGGAAATATGTTTATATGAATATTACATGTTAATATTAATTTAATATATATTAAAGAGGGTTCGAAAAATACTGAAAGTGGAATCCATGGAATTATCTTTAAAATAGAAGACAGACGCATTCGTTTATACTATTGTGAGGGAGGAATGAAGTGGGGATTCCCCCTCTTGAGCCGGTTCATAGACCTTTCCATTTGAAATTACGATTCGTTTTAGTTTCGAATTGAATATAAAAAACTTAATGCGTAGAAATGATAAAATGATGAAGCTATATGTAGTTTACTCATTTCTTCACATTAAGCTTTTGACATTCAGTGCGAAAAAAAAATCGAATCACAATTTAAAATAAAAAGTCTATTGAGAAGTGATAAAATCAAACTTATTTCTAGCATTGTCTAGAATCTTTAGAATAAGTTTTCATTGTTCTAGAATTTTTTTTACCTTTTTATAAATTAAAAACATAAAATAAAAAAAATAACACTTCGATTAATTTACAGGTCCGTATGTTGCTACCGCGGGCCCTGACTTTCTCTCTAAGGCATTGACAATTGGAGTAAGAAACGTAAGTAATTAAAATTTTTCAGATTCGAAGTTTTAATAAGAACCCTTCTATTTCATTAACAGAAATATTTTATACAGAACAGGTAGGTATATTTTTTAGCTTGCCAAATTTCAAAAAGTTTTGTAAATTTTTACAATCCTCTCACAAGTACTATGTTTATATTTTTCTATGTAATATATTATATACTATTTTCACCAATATCACTGAGAATACATTTGCTAAAATTTAAATACAAAATAATATACCCAGCATACAAAACGAAATGTGTTAAAAGTCTGTGTCTATGTATGTATTTAAGAATTGTTTTATATTTGTGAGTTTTTTACGTTCTATAGTTTCTTTTGAATTACATTATTTGGGAGGCCACAGAGGAAAGTAGATAGTCCAAAATTTACGATGTAAAGAACACACATTGTGTTGTTCTAAGCCATATTTAATTTCCATAGCCATATTTTAAGTTCTTTAACTTTATCGCACACATTTCAAGTTTTGACATAAAATTTCTAGCATTTTATTTAATAATTTTTTTCTTATGAATGATAAATTACGTCATTAATTTTTTTTTTCATTTAAATTTAAAAAAATGTTTTTCCACGTGAGAATTACGTAAAATTTATTTAAAAAAGGATACATTTCTTGGAAGAAGTCTAAATGTGGTGGTTGAAGAATATCCAAAGCAGAAAGTACCTGAAATAAAAGAAAATTTCATTAAAATTTAACATTACAAAGTTTCTCTACAATTATTCTCAACCACTGATTACAAATCGTTTTAGCCAAGACAAAATTTTTTAAATTCATGTACATAGATAAACTCATATTTTACTAATTTTCCCAAATAAACAACAGTACAATAAAAATCAATAAAAATGAGCCGATCTAAATAAAAAATACATATTCCTTGATATTTGATGGTAATGGCTAAACATAAATTTTTTGTTATCTTCTGATCATAAATCATTTAAATGGATTCAATTTTATTTAAATTCGAGGCTTTTTTTATTACACTATTACTATCGATTTACTTGGTTGAACATAATGCTGGTACGCACACATTTATCAAGTCCATTCAAATCGTTATCACCATCAAGTGGTTCATACAATAGAATTTGAAGAGCAGCGTACAAAAAAAACTATTACATTTAAATAGTTTTTATGAAAATTTTTGTATGTATCTAATTTTTACCTCTATATATGAAGTATAAAATATAGTGTTTATAGATTTTTATTTGGATCCTAACCTTTTAGATCCATAAGGATCAATGATAAAAAAATCTTTGGTCATTGGTCGTACTAGGTTCTTTTAATTTAACCGACAAGTAACAATTTTAACAATTACAATTTAGTGGATTGTAACAATCATCGCTCTGAATCGTTTGCTATATTTTTCGTATCACATGTAGAATTCAACTTGTTCTCATTTAGACGTCCGATTCTATTATATACCTAATAAATCTTCTATTCTCGAATGCATCAAATGTACACCGGAATAATCTATAAAAACCAGTGGCGGGCTTCTCGTATTCTTATAATTTCCCCTGATCGAGACAAATATTATTATGTGCATTATTGAAGAGTTATTTTTAATTACCGGTGTTATTAAAATTTATAAAGTAAAAAATCTGGTATAACCAACGAGCATATATCAGATAAAGAAGGGACACTTCTTGACGGTAGTTTGATCTTTTTGAAGTCGCTCACATATCCTTGAAAAAATGTCGATTGTGTTTCAATACATTGGCCGATAGATGACAGGAATTGATATTCAAATATAGATATTCAAATTGATATTCAAGGCTGCCCTGGACGGGCTACACTTCGACCATAAGGTCCATTGTGATGCCTTAGGATGTAAGGATGTGAGTGAAGTGGAAGGAATTTGTGAGTAGACTAGGAATTGGTAGGATATGCGGCTGCAGCCGACTATGATAGGAACTATGCCGATATTCATCTGGAGTTCGGAAGTAAACTGCAGAAAACCTTCTCAAGCATAGCCGGTTACTTCGTTCTTGTCCATACGCCGACAGTTTAGTCAATTAACCGCCCTTTTTTTTATAATTGACAACCTGCCGATGTCGGGATTCGAACCAATAACCTCCCAGTTTCCAAGTACTGCATACTGCACAGACATAACGCCTTAGACCGCTCGGCTACTTGGACTGGTCAATTTTTACAATGTATTTGTATTTAAATAATTTTATACAATTTTGATATTGTTTTATTTATTTGTTTGTCAAATTTCATTAACATTTATTTTATGTATACTACCGATCATAAAAATTGAACCAGTTGAAACATTCTAAGTGTTATTCTACGTAATAACATATATTTTGTAATATATATGCTTAGAATGTGACTTACTGATGATTCAATTTTTATGAACGGGAGTATATATTTGTGAATCGACTACTTATATTAATTATTTATCAAATAAAATATCGCCAGCGATCTATCGATCATGTATTGAAACACAATCTTACACTATTTCAAAGTTATGTGAAATGCATCCACGCATCCGTAACCCGATTCTATTATTTTAAACGGTTTCCAGGATAAAAATTATTTGAACCAGCCCACACACTATCATTTGTGTATAGAGGTTGTGTGGCTGTTTCATACGAGTTTTTTTTTTCAATATTCAACGACTTACTTTTTGTTTCTTTGTAAACAAATAACCCACATCATGAATGCATCATGCCCTAGTTACGTATTATAATCAATTTATAATAGTTTTATAAATTATAAAATGAAAAAAATTGAATATTATAACAAAAGATGTAATTAATTGTGATAATTGATTTCTTTTATACACACACACTTGTGAATAGAATATTATAAAAACAACTCAACAGAAGACATTTTATTTATTATTTAAAAAAAAAATATGTATTGTGTTTTAATTAATAAGAATTATATTATATATATATATATATATATATATATATATATATATATATATATATATATATATATATATATATATATATATATATATATATATATATATATCCCGAGTTGTCTTTATCCCGAGTTGTTATTTATATAGGCAATTGTTTCTACTCATTGAATATGCTGAATCAAAGGATGCACAGACCGATTTTATCCATTCACGAACTTGAGTTCACTTTTTAGCTCTAAAACAGAACACATACACAAATTTCAGCTCATTATTTCTTTTCGATTTTGAGTTTTCGTGTCTAAGGACACGGAGGTGGCCGGCCATGCGAGGCTAAATATATGAAAAACAAAAAAAACAGACGAATTGAGAACCATCCTCCTTTTTGAAGTCGGGTTAAAAAGGTAAAATTTGTTTGTTTGTTTGTTAGTATGTAGGGGGGTAATCTCTGAAACTACTAAACTGATTCTAAAAATTCTTTCACTGATAGAAAGCTACAATATTCCCGAGTAATATAGACTATAAAGTTTGCATTTCACGCATCCGTGTACGCGTGACACGCTTAAAACCTAACTTTTAAACGGTGCGAGATAGATAATAATAATTAGAAAGAGGGATACCGCAAACGTGTCCCTAGCACCTAGACCAAGGGGTCCTCAGTGCCCTCCTTGAGAACAACCTGTCAACCGAAGGCTCCGAAGCCTCCGGGTAAGAGTTGCTATTTTAAGCAGATGAAGCTATAGGATTCTGTCGAGGCCAGACGCCTCACAGAAGGCCTACAACTTCTCCGCCGGTATTGCTCCCAGGATTGATGGATCCAAAGTTTCGAACCCAAACATTCTATATCTGACACTCTGCAGGCTTTTGCAGGTGCATATAACATGTATGGAGGTTTCATCGTCCTCCATACAGGCCCTACAAGTGGGATCATCAGAGATCCCCAAGTTATGAAGGTGGTAGTTCAATCGACAGTGTCCTGTCAAGAGCCCAACCACCCTTCTCAACTGCATTCTATTGAGCCTCAACCGAGCACAGTCGGATGGTCTAGCTGTGCTTATGCACAACTTGGTCTGTCGCATGGCCTACGCAAAGTCCCAGTAGTGCGACATAGATAAAATCTTTAAATATAAAAAATGTTTATATAATAAAAACAAACAACTTATGCAACATTTTTTCATTTAAACACAATTTCTGTGCGTAGCTTGTGCGGGTCAGTTATAACAAATAATGAAATACACGTTTCAGCGTTTTTCGAAAATCAATCCTCAAGGGAATAAAATCGAGAGTGAGTCAGAATATCGGTTTTTTGGAAAATGGACCCTCAAGAGTCCATTTATAACTGTAAAAAAGTGTTAAAAATAAAGAAGATAAATATAAATTTTGTGTTTACTTACATTTTCGTGTTTGAAAAAACATAACATTTTTAATTCACGAAATACTCGTTTCGATGAGACAAGTGATTGAAATACATTTGGTAATTTTTTTAATGCAACCCGTCGCCCATCACGTGGATCGGTTACCGCCCTGAAAATATCAAAACAAAAGAAAATATTAATATTTTTTGAATTATGTAATAATTTATTGTTGAATAAAAAAAGGAAATTCATAACAATTTGTGTGTTTACAAAACTAACAACTTGAGTTTTTGATTTTTAAACAATTTTATATTAAAAAAAACTTTTACTTGTTCAGTTTCTACGATGTAAAACTTTGTAATATATATTTTATAAAAATCAAATATATCAAGTCAAAAAGTCATTCTGTATTGCGGAGGGTTCAATCGTCTGTCAATAATGGATACGATACGATGGTCCACAGTACGACCACAAAAGTAGCGATCATTTTTCAAAAAATTTTAGTTGATTTGTACCTTGTTCATTTGATTTTTGAGAAAATGTTTCGAATAAAAGTTGTCAGTATATTTATAATAAACAACTTTTATCCGAAGCATTTTTGAGAAAACCGAAAAATTACGGCACAAATCAATTATAAAATTGTGTTTAATGAGTGCTACTTTTGTGTGTACAAGCAACGTAACAACTTACTGCGTTAATTGTTTAAATATCATCTATAAACTGGGTCTTTTATTAACGCACTTCTCTACACGCACAGGTGCATAAAAATATGACTTGTGATGTGATATGGGCTACTAAAGTAGCGTTCTTTTAACAAAATTTTATACTTGATTGGTACCAGAGAATTTTTTCCGTAAACCGAATGAATAAGGCATAAATTAATTATAAAATTTTGAAAAAATAACGCTACTTTTATGGCCATGTGTGCACGTTAATAAACGCCCGTTAATATAACTTAAACCAGTAAGTCACATTCTAAGCGCATATATTACTTAAATTATGTATATAATATTATACAAACAATAACACTTAGAATGTTTCAGTTTTTATGAACGGGAGTGTCATTCGTTACACTACACTTGTCCGCATTGCCTTAAATAACAGAAGTTATTTTAAAAAAAAATTAGATTCAGTATCACATACTGCATGTAAATGAACAAAATCCTTATAAATTTCGACCCCAGAAGTGCGGCCATTTTGAGAAAAACTGTATCGGCCTATATCTCCATTACCGTGCACTTGAGGCCCAAAATGGTAATAACATTTCTTGTAGATAATTGAACTTTTTGTGTGTCACTTACCGTTTACGGCTTATACGACTATTACTATTACTCTTTTTCATCATTATACTATGCATACTTAGTTTTTATTAACCTTGCCCCCGGAAGTGCAACATTAAATGCGTTATAACTTTAAAAATATTAATTTTAGACAAAAAAGTTTTTAATAAAAGTTGTAGGTAATTTGTATATTTAAAAGTTAAGTTATTAGCATTTTATTGTTTAAACAATTATTAGAAGAGATATCGGTCAAAAAGTCAATAAATAAATGCATAGTATAATGATAAGTAATAGTAATAGTCGTATAATTCGTAAACGGTAAGTGATACAAAAATAGTTAATAAACAAAAAAAATAGGAAATCCAATTATCTACAAGAAAGGCTATTACTATTTTGGGCCAAAAGTCCACGGTAATGGAGATATTGGCCTACATCAACAGTTTTATACAGTTTTTCTCAAAATGGCGACACTTCCGGGGTCGAAATTTGTAAGGATTTTGTTCATTTACAGTACGTGATACTGAACCTAATTTTAAAAAAAAAAATAACTTCTGTAATTTAATGCAGCGCAATATTCTATTTTGATTGTACTATGTTCAGTTTATGAAAAAAAAGTTTCAAATTAAATTCGTTGTTTATTAATAAAAATATTATTGCATTTAAACTTTTCTTCTAGCTCTTACGGTTTCAAAGAGAGATATTTGCTCGTACATTCCCCTCCATTAGGAGGAGGGATATACAGGGATTGCAGGTAAAGGGATTTACTGGGATTCAAGTATTTGAAAGTCTCACTAAAGTTATCCACAAATTTTCATTCGGTTTTCAAAAAGTTCACAAAATTAGAAGATAAACATTTTTTTCTCTAAACTAGATTAGGAAGATTTATTATCTATTATTGTACAATTGTAAATATCAAAAACTACTAGATGGGTGGGCAGACCTTGACTGCACTGAGATCTGAGTGAGAGGTAGGAAGAGAGATAGTGTAAATACAGGGTACCTACTAATTATTATTATTTTCTTTTTTTAATTAAAACATTTTCTGAAAAAAATATAATAATACCAACTATTTTTTATGGTCACTATTATTCAAAGTATACAATACATACAATACATTGAATACATACTCTGGAATTTTGGACTGGCTATTTGGGGCATAAAATGTACCTTTTTAATATATTTGGGTATGAATAAAATATAAATGATATATAAATTATAAAATATAAATCTTCTGATCTTTTACATTTACCGCTTGTAAATTTTTTGATGATTTAGCTTTAATTTAGATTTTTGAATTAGATTTTAGGAAATTCCGAATAATTTGCCTAAACTATTCATATCGGAGAACTAATAAACAATTATTTACTTGATTTAATTATTTTTTCTTAGTAGGGGGTATAGTGTCATGGGACTTTGATGACACTGGATACAAAAAAGATGCCAATGATAAAGCTGGGGGGGGAGGGTTGGTAATTGGTTACGAATTTTTAAATGGTTAAATTTTACATAAAGTGGGAATACATATAGTTGTTGTTGTTGTTGTAATTATTGTTATTGCTATCATCATTATTGTTATTATTATTATGTTTTTTGGTGTATCTCTCCATATTGTAAAAGATATTTTTTAAACAATAAATATTTTATAAAACTAATTCTAAATTGATTGAATAAATTATTGGGCAATAATCGGTAGGCAACCTGTATTGAAACATCGTTCCGTCTTACTTCAAAACATACCTTTATTACTTACTCTCACCCAGCTTATGGAGAGTCCGTTCGACTCCGGCGAGCCGTCTGCGCCCACCTCTGTACTAAACCGATTTGATGAAACTTTTTTTGTTTAAAAGATTCTGATTAGACTTAAAAACTGGTGTGTATTTTATCTCGATGACGGGAACCAGAGATTATAACAATAAAACGCGGCGAAGCCGCGGGTATAATCTAGTTAGAATATACTAATAAAGAATATAATATAAAAAATTACATTTACAATACAATATAAAACCAAATTTCGAAAAAAATTCACGAAGGTGATCTACAAAAATTTGCTTTTTAAGTAAAAATAATATTTGAAATATTTTTGAAAAATATTAACAACGGATACAGGAAAATATAAATTTCTTTTCACAAAACAAGCAAGACAACAGCGAGCGCAACGCACAAATAAATAAGAAATTATTTCAATAGTTGCATTTTCTATAAATAGTATGGATGGAAAATGTTGTGATTATACTTAATATTATTGTTGTTGTCTTTGTCTATTGTATCATTTAAAGTTGTCGACTATTTTTAACCCGACTTCAAAAAGGAGGATGGTTCTCAATTCGTCTGTATTTTTTTATTTATTTTTTGTTTGTTACCTCAGAACTCCGTCATTTATGAACCAATTTTGAATTTTTGTTTGTTTTAAAGGGTTTGATTTCCGATTGGTCCCATTTTCACCAAATCGCATTCTGTTGAAGGGATCACCTGGAAATCGAGGGAAAACCCTCATTTTATATGTGATCACCGATTTCTGCGAAAATTTTTGTTTTTGTTTGAAAGGGTATACTCATTCATAATGGAAAAATAAGAAACTTTTTTAAAAACCTACTTCAAATAAAAAAATTTTTTACAAAAAAAAACCGACCCCAAAAAAAAAATTTTTACAAAAAAAAAAACAAAATGCATGTAAAAAACCTGAAAATCTGTTTTGAAAAAATGCACTAAAAATTTGTAGGTCGTTTAGTAGGTCTACCCATATTCAGACAAATAAAATCAGTTATAGAACTTCAAAGTCACTAAAAAGCGAGAAATATAAAAAAAAAAACCCGAAAAATGAAAACCCGACTTCAAAAATCAAATATTCTATAATAAAAAATGCACTTAAAAGTAAAAAAATAGTTGCATATTCTTGTGTCAATTTTAGTTCACCTAAGCAAAAATTATTTTTGGAGGCGGTGTCCAATTTTATTTGAATTTCTCTATGCTGACACCGACTCCAAAAATAACAATAATTGTACATATATATTTAAAAATTTTTGCTTAGGTGAACTAAAATTGACACAAGAATATGCAATTACTTTTTTTACTTTTTAGTGCATTTTTTGTTTTAGAATATTTGATTTTTGAAGTCGGGTTTTCATTTTGTATAATTTTTTTAAATTTTAGTTACATTTGATGTTGTCTGTTTGTTTCATCAAATATGACGATCGTATATATATATATATATATATATATACATATATACATGCTTGTGAATTTACTAATGTAACGAATACAGCCAAGCCAGCCAGTATTACTGTTTGATGGTATAGTGACATAGTCCAGACGTTATGTTTAGCTTGCATTAGATGAGTACTAAAAAACCGGACTAGTCTCTAGGGCTACCACCTGCATGTTCCGGAAAGACAGATCAACAGATCAAGATCAATCTTCATAACCCTGCAGGTTTTGCAGGTGCAAATGACATGTACGGAGGTTTCATCGTCCTCCATACAGACCCTACAAGTGGGATTCACAGATCCCCAAGTTATGAAGGTGGTAGTTCAATCGACAGTGTGCTGTCCAGAACCCCACCACCCTTATCAACTGTATTCTAGTGAGTATAGATATACGGTTAAATAAACCTCTAACTGGACGACCCAAAAAAAAATGAACTCACCGATTTGTAATTGCTTGGAGTTTAGTCTCTGAGCTCCCAAACATGATTCCTCTTTTGAACAAATGCCCTAGGCCCTAGGTATTCAGTACTACAAATTTATATCATAAATTATAAATTAAGGGTCGATTAATAATTTTTAATTCATTTGTATCAAAAAAGATAACTTAAAAA
The DNA here is from genome assembly GCA_963920215.1 of Nineta flava. NCBI lineage: Eukaryota > Metazoa > Arthropoda > Insecta > Neuroptera > Chrysopidae > Nineta > Nineta flava. The sequence continues at coordinate 46,590,982 of OY986041.1, forward strand.
AAAAAAATTTTGTTTTTGTGCGTGCCATCAAAATTTTCAATTGTGCCACTTGTGGCACGCGTACCATTGGTTCGCCATCCCTGCCCTAGGGTGCCGAGTTTTAAAATCAGTTGTTAATAATAATATTTCGAAATCATAAAAATATGTATAAAAAAATAAATATGTATCTTTGCAACTTGATCACCAAGATTCCTAGACTATTCTTTCGGATATACACATTTATATTTTGTTTTTTTACTATTTCGAAATGTGAATATTCCTTGTCCATCTGTTTAGCTGTCCGTCTATCAATTTGTTTTAGTTAAACGGATGATAGTTATTTTCACCCAAAACGTAATACACGTCGTTCTAGTGCCATTGACTTCTAAAAATCTTATATATATATTTAGTACAAAATTTTATAAACAAAGAACATTGTTTATAAACTGTAGAGTTTTTTTTTCGACTTCAATAACATTACTCAAAATATAAAGTTCTTTGTTTCATCAACATCTTCTTAAACATTGTCGTATTTCATACTTTAATTGGATCGTAAATTTAAATTTAAATTTTTGTGTTGTTTATCATAAAAAAGCAACCATTTTTTTAAAGTGGATTCATAGGTTTTTAAACTAATATTAATTTTTTTCAAGAGTTTTATAAAGATTATTAAAATAATCAAAGAGAACTCTAGATTTCTTGAAATTAAATTTAAAATTTTGCCCCAATTGTCCAATGTTACAATGTAGTCATCATCAGTATGAATTAGCTAATCGTAACTATCTCTGGGATATGGAGTCAGAGATATGTTGTTCGTTGCTAATTTGGTGCGTGTCTCACAATAATATTAAAAATGTTTTGTCTTTTATATGTTCTGACTGAGGTAGTACATGAAGGATTATTTGAATTGACTGACCAATTAAACCCATTAAGACCAACCCATTTGTTGGCGGTACCCTTTTCTGACCATGCGGTGTTGTTATTGTCGATAAGGTGGGGGTGTTGATCAAAACTAACCTTGATATTCAGGTATTAAATTTTGAATATGGTTTAATTTTATTAAATCAGAATTTGGAATTGGGCCATTGTCTAAATTCTGTTATCTGTTTTCTTAATTGGTGTATGTAGATGCTTTCGCATGTATCTAATTCTGTGGGGTTTTGTACCGATTTCAGTAGTTTTAAATTCGATTTGTCAATCTAATGCCCGGTTGTTCTCAATAACGTGAGCAGCTATACACGATTTTATGGTTCTCCCAAATTTCACATGAGCCAGAAGTTCTTTGATTCAAGTCCCAATTTGGCGACGACTTTGACCAACATAAATTTTCAAACAGTTCTGACAACTGACACTGTCTTAATAGTAATATTGACCTTATTAAATATTATTTTAATAAATTATTTAGAAAGAAGTATTACTTCTTACGTGCGTACAAAATTACACACACACATTTTTTTGTATATAAGTACATATTATGTCATGATTGTCAAAATCTACACCCATGACATCGTTTTCGACATTCGTTGACTATATTAATTCGATTGTTATAGTCATGAGCCACTACCGTAAGTTCTTGATAATATACGTCATTTTTACTCCATTGAAATGTTACATTTTGGGTAGAATGCGATTTTTTTTTAAATCTTGAAGGGGCCCAGTATGAATTTAAAATTGAGTTTTCGGGGTCAGGTTCATCCCCATTTGGCCGCCGTCTTTAAAAAGCGGGTGGAAATAGATTTTGCGCAATCGTTTCGTAACGGGACAATTTACAAAAAAATTTGTATAGATGTTTTTTGTCCAAAGTCGAATTCTGCACAAGTTGACTTAAAACACTTTTTGACATAATGTGGATAATTAAAATTATTAGCATTAGATCATGTCAACATGTCAATTTGTCACAAAATTTGTTTTAAGTGTTTGATCAAATTTCCATAAATCACATAAAGATTTTATTAAGGATTAATTTTTGCTTTATATATTTGTTATTTTATTGAATTTTAGGAACTTAAAAGTGTAAGTTCTTAAGTGCCGCATTTTTGAGAGAAATAAGACCCTTAGAAAAAATTTCATCATAATTATAAATTTTTATTTTTCTAGTCAAGGGATAGAAATCAATCGTTTATTAACTCTTTTAGAACGGTAGTATATTTAGAAAACGATATAAAAATTTAATTGGAAAAAAATAAAATGAACCAGTAGAAAAAATCCCTGAACTTATTGATTTTAAAATTAGCGTGCTATAAAAATAACATAGTTAGGGTATTCATCTAGAACAATAATTGCTAATAAGAACGGATAGTCCATGATTTTTCATTTATTCGGAAAGGAAATTAATTATTTATTGAAAATTTTAAAATAATAATTAGAAAAAATTTCTTCATACCTTTAAATAAAACTTAAATTCAATACAATCACCTTACATCTAGGCAATATCATATACACATTCAGAATGTTATTAAACAACCCTTTTTAGAGTAGGGTGGTTATTTGAGAGTGATGATCCTGTGCCTGTTATTGATTGATTTCATGTTCTAGTCGTATTCAACCCTTTTCAGATTTTATAAGAAATATATCCAGTATCCTTACGTTAATCAAGTGAGTCATCAGAATCGATAACTTAGCACCTAATTCATATATTACTGCTTTATAAACGCAACTGTTTACATGAATACGTATTTTCTTTTAGTCAAGATTAAGTCTGGTCATCTACTTAACAGCCTAAACCGGTGGGTCTAGAAGCATGAAATTTTGCACGACAATTTCTTATGTAACGTAGGTGAGTACTTAGAAAGGATTTTTGAAAATTCATTCCCTAAGAAGGTTAAATAGGAGATGAAAGTTTGTATGAGAAATGGATTATTTTTGAAACGTGGAAGTTGATATTTTGGCTTTTTACATTTGAAAAAATTCGGATGGTTCCTGTGCCGACGGAAAATCCATTGGGAAAATCCATTAACAAATTTTAAAATAAAGTATACGATTTCTTTGTCGTAAATTAATCTTCAAATTCATTATTTTAATTAAAAGTTTTATTGAGAAATCGCATTTTATAATCAACAAATAATTTAATAATAAGTGAAAATAACAACTAACTGAGTTAATTACTTTAATACCCTATATATAATAAAAGTTTCTAAACAAAAGTTGTTTATTTTTAAAAAAGGAACATTTTTTGTCTTTAAATTTTTAAGACGGATATTTATCCGCTTGGCAGAGGGGGAGGGGATTTCCGGTTTTCCCCATTCACGAACCTGAGGTTTATTTAGCTCTAAAACCTATTTAGCTTTAAATCACACACAAAATTTCAGGTCGGTATCTCTTTTCGTTTTTGAGTTATCGTACCTCGGATGGACATGCGGAAATAGACTAAAGGTTATTTGATAACACCTATACCAAAGAATAATTATAAACAAACATGAAAACAATGTACGTTGTTATAATAACATAATATAGAAAATAGAAATTCAGCCACAAAATAAAACAATAATATATACGCTAAAGATAGATATACTAGAGACTAAACTACATAACGGACAAAAGTCAGTCTAGGTATGCTTGGGTACACGAAGTCACAAAAGTATCGTTCATTTTTCAAACTTTTATTATTGATTTGTGTTTTATTCATTCATTAAATTATCTTGAAATATGTTTTTTATCATTTAATCTTTGGCAGAGGGTAAAATTGTTTATTTGATAAAGTTTGCGATTTGCATTGAGGTATAAACTTATTTGCTGCATGTAACGAAATTAATTTTTAATATTTTGTTAGAATCGATTCAAATATTAATATTTTTTGTATTAAATAGAATAAGATATCGAAAAATGATACAACGAGCTATGAAATAAAGAAGAACTTCATCGAAATTTTGTTATCCGAAGAACATTTAAAAATGACCTGTTTTTTTAATCGTTACGCCTTCATAACCGAAAAAATCAAACTAATCTGAATTTTTTGGGTTGGGCAGAGCTGAACCAATTTCCATGTTTATACATGTATTTGATTCATTCCTTGTGTTGGAACTATTTGTCGTTTTAAGTTTGCTTATTATAGCTTTATCTTCGTAGCGCGTTATAGCTACCAATGAATGAGATGACTAAAATATTCGACTAACAATAAGAAAAAGGGAATATTAATAACATCAATTCATATACGCAAGCTCTCTTTGTGCGTTACTTACTATAGTAAACTCAAGAGAACAATCCCGTGATCATAGCACATAATGCAATATGATTGGTTCTTTTGATAACTTGGACCTTTAAATCTGAAGTCTCAGTTCATTCGTATGCGAATTGTGATTTACTGTTACCATTTGTGTAATCCATCATTTCAATTCTTTGTTTGATTTTTTTAAAACTAAATATTTATTTTTAGTTTTTATTGTTATATTAGTTCGTGTTATTATTTCTATTATTTCCATTCGTTATATTCATATTTATAACAAAATATATGAATAAAAACGAAATCGATAGAACGAAGTCGGTTTGTTTTGACGTATGTTCACGTGTTCAGTGGCATGCATTTGTTATTGTTGATGGACTGTGAAGCTTGAGTTTAGTGTATAGTGTATATTGCCTAATTTATTCCAGAATTATTATTGTGTGTAATTTTTCAACTAAACAATCATACAAAGTTGGACATGTATCGATGACTAATGTTTTATTTTACCCCTATTTCTTTGTTATTTTACTCGAAAAGAAAGCGTGATCGATTTATTTCATGTCAAACAATGTGAACTCGGACAAGGATTAAAATTCACTGTGATAAATCTGTATAAATATGTTTATTATTTGTATTTGATGTCGCTGTCACTTACACAAAAATATGTGAGTAATATTGTCTTTTGATTGTTTTGTTATATATACAGTAAAACCTCAATAAATTTAGACAATTTATGTATAGTATCAACCTGTTAATGCAATTTTTTTTAAAAATTGATAATCAATACATTAATTTTTTTAACTCTCTCTAACGGTCACAATTTTAGTCCTATCAAAATGAAATTTCGTACCTGATATGCTGTTGATATTGGAAAGGTCAAGTTCGTTAAGAAGTAAAATCGGTTAAGGGTATAGAGAAAGTAGATCTCTCTGAATATTAGAAAAATCGCAAATTTATAAGTAGTAAAGTTTTTTTTCCTTTTTCTTGAAAAGCCTGTATGTCTACTCTTTTTCCATATATTTGAATAAACTTTGTCGTCACTATTTTCCGAGGCTATATATTTTGAAAACAAATTATTTGTGAGCTAAAGTTCATATGCATTTTTTATTTCATTTTAATAAGTTCTATCACCTTTTAAATTGATGATTTCATAATTTTTTAACCTATCGCGCAACAAATGTGTAATATAGTATCAATTAATGATGAACTAATATTCTTTTTCATAATTGAATTAAACGAATATCGAAATTTTTTTATATATTTTGATATGATTTGAAACAAGATAAACGAAAAAAAAAGTTTTTAAAAGCATTTATAAGTTTGCGGCGGCCGCCATATTGGATTTAGAATGACGTCACTTTACTTACTGTGTTTCGCTCATCAAGCCCATTTGATACCCATATCATAGGGGTTAATGTGGAAATTATAAATGGCCATTTTGCGGTACAGAAAAAATGACAAGAGACTTAATTTTAGTAAAACTAATTTTCTACAACTGTACTTCTTATGTGTTTTTCGATTTTTTTCATTATAAAGAGAGATTAACCAAATTTTGTGTTTACCACTCCCTATAAACCTCCCTTTCCTCTGGTCGATTCCAGTCATGCTTACCATAAAAAATGCATTGTCATCGGAACTGAACCAACATGTAAAAATTCAACTCCGTAGGATAAGAGGAAGTGGGTCAAATTTAACTTGCAAGATTTCATTATAGACACCGGTACAGGTGAAACTAAATAAAAGCTTATAATATAATAAAAGCTTAGAAAAATCTTGAATAAAGGCGCATTATTTTTATTGAATTTCACATAATCTATAAAATATTAAAACGGTTTTGAAATAGTTTTGTTGTTTCAATCAAATCACAAAAGGAATGTTTACAAATTAAATGAAATTTAATTGATTTAATTTTAGGTTTGCCATTGTGTATTGAGATCCCCATGTGTATATAATACATAATTCAAATAATTTTGTCTCTCATGTCGGTGATATAAATAGGACACGTACTTAAAACATTTGAAACAATCAATTTATTATACCATTATCCATGGACAACAACCATTTTTTTCTCTATATATAATATACTATGCATAAAATATCGATATTGAGGTTCCGTCGAAAATTTATTTTTTAAGATCTCAAGATACTTCTTAAAATACTATCTTTGAAAACTTGTCAGTGTGGATGAATGCATGTGTAGCGGTATCGCTTCTTCATTAAATTATTATAATTTTGTTCATCATTTTTATTTGTTGCATAACAACTATAACTTCCCTCTATTATCACGGTTGCTTTGAATGTTTACAACCTTGGTAATTTACATATAAACAAAGATAATATTTCATAAATCAAATCAATAATGATCAATTATATCTTTCATTCATATTTATTATTTATTTAAATAATAATTATTTAATATATCAATCATTTTACCTTTACACATGCACTAACATAAAATCAAGAGCAGAAATCGATTGAGTATTGACATTAACTTTACAAATATTCATCTTAAAGTTTTCGAATTAATATTTAGACTTATATCGAAAACAATAGCGATGAATTCTTTAAAATTATCCAGTATACAATTCAACCTGCAGAACTAGCTTAATTTCAAGACGTAAAATGAGAGTTTGAAAATCTGTGATTATATTTGTATATAGATAGATGAGAATCAAGCTGGTACTTTGTAGGTAGCTTCGTTTTGACAAGACGCTTTTTTAATTATAAAATTTTGGAAAACGGTATGGAAATTTTCTGGAAGCCGTTAAACATGTCGGTTTGACCGTTCATCCAAAGTTTACGAGCATCAAGTTACTTTTAAGTTTAATTGTAAGATAATCAAGTGAAGAACGAGGAAAAATTTTCGTCCTACTCCCATCCTCAATGTTCAACGGCTTCCAGAAAATTTCGATACCATTTTCCAAAATTTTATAATTAAAAAAGTTGGGCTTCTTGTCAAAACGAAGCTACTTACATAGAAAAACCCTTTCAGGTCTCCCGGATTAGATGTCATACTTAGTGCTTCACACCATGTTTTATTCAAGTTCGCAGTTATCTCGATTGACTTGTAAAGATCCCTATATTAGAAAGAATTGCTGTAAGGTATCATAAATTCAATATTCTCTTCCGAGATAAATTTATGAAAAACAAAGTTTATACCATGTGTTCATTTGAAAAGATTCCACTTAATATATTTTTTTAAATATGCATTTTAGAAAGAAATATTACAAACAAAATTGACACAGTTTAAAAGGGCAAACATAATGCAATAATTATATTTTATATCAACGTGTATTTTATTTTAAATTTGAACATAGCAGCTTTGTTGGTAGAGGAGAAACAGAGGACTAAAAATGCTTACTAAACTGTTGCACATACAATATTTAAAGAGCTATATAATGAAGATAGTTCTTATAATTAGGATCCAAACAATTCCGTAAGTTGGTTTGATCCTTTTATAGATCCACAAACTTTAAATTTTTCTCGAAAGTCCATTTATCCGCTGTCATTTTGTCTGTCGAAACAAGATAAATACATGAAGCTGCAGAGAATGCACCCGGAGTGTGCCTGAGCGTATGAGCTACTATCATTTCGTTAAAAACGTGCGAGTTAACGTCCGAGTCGCATGCGATTGGCGTGGTGGGGGAAGGCGAGTGGCGAGTAAAAACAAAAAATGTTGTAGTAATGTCGGATGCCCGCTACTAACCAATTCGCACATGATAGTAGCTCGCCTCACCCAGTCACACGATGCAAGTTGCTGCACTGCAGTAACTCGCCTCGTCAGCTCGCACCGTGTAACCAGGCCTTTAGACACATATATAGACAACTCAAACTTGGTCCCACGTGCTAGCGTGCCACTAGATTAGATAGAAACAAGATGACTACCAGCTACTACTACTAACTGACTGGTTGACTGACATTACTACCCACCAATATTATATATTATCAACAATAAATTCATTGACGTCATAAACAATGAATAATTATTTCATCATATCGATATAAATTCAATTTCACTCATTTCACTTATTAAACAAAATATTTATTGTGTGGTTGGTTACTCAATAATCATATTCACATAGCTAGCTAGGTAGCTCTCAATATAAATATCTCAACTAGTCAATCATAACGTACCTTACACATATTACATATCTCATATACATACATTTCTCGCATGACCTAAACCTCATTTTCTTATATAGACACATAATTTAGGTTATGTTATACGAACAAACAATTTATAGCTCCTACATATGGAGGTTAGAGTATAGAAGGAGAGCTAAAGGTAGAGGTAGATTGTAAAGGCTGCCCTGGACGGGCTACACTTCGACCATAAGGTCCATTGTGATGCCAAAGGATGTGAGGATATGAGTGGAGTGGAAGGAATTTGTGAGTAGACTAGGAATTGGTAGGATATACGGCTGCAGCCGATTATGATAGGAACTATGCCGATATTCATCTGGAGTTCGTGAAGGAAACTGCAGAAAACCTTCTCAAGCATAGCCGGTTACTTCGTTCTTGTCCATATGCCTACAGCTTAGTCAATTAACCGCCCTTTTTTTTATTTTAATAATTGAACACCGATGTCGGGATTCGAACCCATAACCTCCCAGTTTCCAAGTACTACATACTGCACAGACATAACGCCTTAGACCGCACGGCTACTTGGACTGGTAAGGAGAGCTATCTCCATGTTATAAAAAGTGGCTCAAAAAAGAAGAAGATTAAAATGGCGCTAGTGTCCTGGAATACCCATATTAAAGAAACTAAAAGTAGATAATAAAAAAAAAAAAACAGACGAATTGAGAACCATCCTCCTTTTTAAAGTCGGGTTAAAAAGTAGACAAGAACATCCGCTTTGTAAAGGGGGAATTTTTAAATTATTGCATAAATCATATGAAATCTCAGATGTTAAAGAATTAGAAATACTATTTATTTAAGAAATTCTATGAATATAATAAACAATGAATTAGTGATCAATTTTCAAGTCACAATCAATTTGAAAAGTTAAAGGTATTTTAATAACAAAATTATAATTAAGAAACTTGAAGTAATATATATTTCAATTAATAAATTTTGTTCAAAAAATAGAATAATCAAGACCCTCTCGTGTGTATCTTCGCATTTGTTCAACGGCGAAAAATTTGATACTGGTTTATAGGTTAGTTTTCATTTGGCGGCCATTTCAGTAAGTGCCATTATTTCGATGGAAATGATGGAAACAGTGCGATATCGTTCAGAGATTCGTTTTTGCACTTTTGTGTATGAAAACTTGCGAGGTGATAAACGCGACGTTGTATGTGGTTTATAGGGACCCTTCATCATCTATGTGAATGCGTTTTTTGAATACAATGGGCGACATACCAATGGATTTCTTGTAAGAAGAAAAAAAGATCACTGAACAGTATAACAGTGAGATATCGAACAAGGAATTTGAAAGAGGCCATTTCTGTGTCGTACAGTTTCACTGCGACAACATTAATCTGGTAAAATCAAAAGCGTACACGTTGTTTTTTTAATTTTATTAATACTACTATTACCACCACCTCCACCATTCTAATATTAAATAGAAATTTTGTAGTAGAAATTAATTCTATTCGACGAATCATTATGAACAAATTTTCAAAATCGGTCAAGAACTGCGAACTATAGCGTGTTCTCATGCATACGTATGTATGTACAGATCGGTGGGCGGAGATGTATGTCATTTTCGAATTCAATCTTTTAGAATACTAATATAATAGCAGATATTAGAGCTGGCAGATTAAGAGGGGCTGGTCATCTGGAGAGAATCATGGAGGAGGGTAGAAAATGCAAGAACGTTTGTAGAGATTGCAGGAAAGCATCGAGACGAATGGCTACCAGGGGTGGTGACGGGGAGCTGGAGGTTCGAGAGGTCTTACAGTAGTGTCACAGTTTCTAATTTGTTACGGCGTCCACAATTACTACTAAGTGTACTAGTAGTGTTGGACAGCTTTTCCTATAGTAAATCAATGTTAAATATTATTTATTAGTAGCTGTCCGTCTGATACTGTATGAAGTCAGTACACATGTGATGAAAGTACACTTTAGTATGTTTATTGTGCATCACAAAATCCCCACTCTTTAATGACAAACAAAGAACCATAATTTACGCATACAGTATAGCAGTGAGATAACTGACTGACTTTATTTATATGTGTACTGACTGACTTCATACAGTACCAGACGGACAGCTAGTAATAAATAATATTTAACATTGACTTACTATAGGAAAAGCTAAACACAGTCTGTATATTATATTTTATATATAAAAATAAAAAACTAAATGTTCAAAAATAATAACAACAATTGCGTAGAGAAAAAATTATTTTCCATTGTTATTATTTAATGATAAATAATTAATTTTAATACCGTTTAAAATAACACTCACAGTATGACTTTTTAGGTTACGAAATATTTAAGCATGAATTAATTTAACTACACTTAATATAGGCCGACAGCTGACAGATAAATTGTTTGTGTATACTTAAATATCACATTACTATACTAATATGAATTTCCATTATGGTTACGAAGACATAAGTATGAGAGAACAAGCGTATACTATATACACTAACATGTCATTGAATTTTAATTAAATATTTTATGAAAAATTTAATTCATCCATCAAGTATCGAGCCCTGGACCTCTGGATTTCACACCCAGTAGTGTGCTATCCGTTACACTACGAATGATATTTGCTAGATGAGTCAATTTTTTCATATCATTGAGAGTATTACTTTGAAGTCAACATTAACTTTGTATTCCCACGTATTATTATTTGTCTAAACGTCACGGTAATGGAGTCATTATGAAGTATACATACGTACACACGAAAATATTTCATTAGGTCCGACAGTCATTTGCATTGTCGACTTTGCACCATTGAGAATAGATAATAAATATTTTCTGTAATACTACTTATTAGTGTTGGAAATGTAAGCTTTTTATTAGCAAAACAACAATATTAATGTAAAAATTTGATGAGTCGAAGGTTTGCAAGCTTGTTCAATTCGTAACCAGAAACAGACATACATGGACTGCGAATGAATAGTATTAAGGTATTTCCAAACTATATCTGCTGATCGGGTACCCGCACGAAAAGAACTATATAAAAATTATACGCGTAAAAAAATATGTTGGTACTCCTGAGCAGCTGTCCGTTGTCGTCAGTGTTCCCATTCGTCACATAACATACCATACATATACTAGTATATAATTTCAAACGACTTTAAACAGCGCGCTGGTACTCATTATGCCATATTATTTTTTATGCCAACCATAAAAAAAAAAACCTTCTGCTGCGGACATGAAAAAAATGAACTTTTTTCGCATATTTTATCGAAAAATTTACCAACCCGATGGTCATTCTCCCAAAGTTTTATGGAAAAATGTTTCTAAGACTATATTGAGAGAATTCGAAGTAAAAACAGTCGGAATCGTGCATTTTATTTTATTTCACCATGTTTATGAAGATGAATATTAAATTTCTCCAACTTACATTAAGGATCTTCTCAAAAATGCCATGGTGATAAATTCTCAAAAAAAAATTCAGCTGATCTCTGAGGATTCATTTTACTAATATTGTGAATTTCGTGAAGTTCTTGACAACCTAATAATAGTTTGGAAATACCTTAAGTTTTATTTTGTGGAATTCGAATTTAAATACGGTTTATTACTTAAAATAAATAATTTGCGACTTTTTACTTGACAAAACTGTTTATTTGTTAAAATATAATTTGCAGATTGGTATGTTGCGATCCTACAACACCTTTTTCATTACTGGAACAGGTCTTGTAAATAATATTTTTACAAATAATAGGTTTATATTTACGAAAATATGACCATTTTTGATGAAAACAAAAAATAGATTTTAGAACCAGAACTAATTTTAAGATAATTTTGAATAAAAAGTACCAAAGTTTTTTTTCGAATGAACTACATTTTTCTATGATTGCTAACACACAAAACATTTATGGAAATCTAAAATTTAAATGGATCTTGCATTAACTTATCAATCTTCGGGGTACAAATTCATTAGTACATACACATAAAATTAACGTTATTTTCTAGGTGTTAGCTCCTGGACTAATACTAATAACAAATTAAAACCGTAAACTAACGTCTTATAAAGTTGCGTTCCTTTTTTATATTTTTGAATTCAATTTGTGTCGAATCTATTTGATTTACGAAAAAATGTTTCGCATAAAAGCTGTCCATTATAAATATACTAACAACATTTATTCGAAACATTTTTGCAAAAATCGAATGAATAAGGTACAAAGCAACTATAAAATTTTTAAAATGAATGCTTCTTTTATGGCTCATAGTACAAGGTGGCGCAAAAGTACCTTCACGATTTTAAATTTAAAAAAAAATATGAGAAGTTAAGAAAATTTATATTTTGTAATTCATAAAAGTGTGTTTCTTGAAGTTTTTTTTCAACTATATACGAAAAATGATGTTAACAAATGGTATCCCCTTTCGCGCTGAAAACTATGAGCTCTGTTCAGTACATCTGACCTTTCGTAAAGTCTCTTGAGATATCCCCAAAATCTTTCGCCTAATATTCTAAGTTGTTCCAAGCATTGTGGCTTGTTTACATAAACCCTTTCTTCCAGATAACCCCAAAGAAAATAATCAGTAATATCGTATGATTAGAAGGAGCATATCTGACATTAAAATATCGTCGATAGTTTCTCTGAGTAGAAATAAAGCTTCTTCCTTTTTCCAAATAAAAAGTTACTATATTTTTCCTTTCTGCAGGCTGGTATCACTCTATATCGAAACTCCTAAGTATTTACTATAATCTAAAAAAAGAGAAACTCAATAAATATGAATTCCAGAAAGAATTATTGAATTTAAAAATCGTGAAGGTGTTATTGCGCCACCCTATACATTGTATACGATATTCTATCTGTCTGGATAATTGACTTGTAAACTTCAATAAAATCAATTGATTGAAATGAATATCGTAATGAGATTGTTTTATTATGTTTATATTTAAAATCATTAGTGAAGCAAAATAAACGCAGATACGCCTTTGGTGATTTAGATAGTGCGATCACGGAACCTGAATAACGGTAATTGGTCGCCACTCCTATTAATAAAATTGTGACAGGCATAGGAGCATTGTGGATCGTTCGGATACGGAACCCTAATAAAACAATGATTAAAAATTGTTTGAATGGAAAAAAGGTTAAACAAATGCACTCATATAAATGATACGATGAATGATTAATTAAAAATACGTAAGTTTTAATTAATTTTAATTAGAAAATAAAGTTAAATAGATGCTATTAGGCACGTTATCATGTGAATTATTATTCATACGAATAAGTTTGGATATTCAAATTGACATGAATGTTGACTTAAGTAGGTAAAATTGAAGATTATAAAAAAACGTATACATCCACTTAAAAATATATCGAATATTACCCTTCCTTTGATGATGCGAAATGATATGATTAGGGAGACTCCCCCAACTATTCGACAGCACTCTATGGAATGGACGAAGCATATTATTTAATTTGACAAATAAAAAATACGTCATTTTATTAACAAAAATCGAAGAAACAATTAAATGGGAATTTGAGCTTGTTTAAAAATGTAAGGGGATTTGTATAGGAATACAATCGTTTTTTCAAATGTCCCGAAAATTATGAGCATACAGCAAAAATTGTTTTTACCAAAATTACAAGAACATTAAATTTTAAATAAAAAATGTTAAACTAAAATATACATTGAAAATGATTGCCAAGGGTATACTATTGCTAAGGGTTGCTACGATAGCAACCTTGTATAATAAAATCAAATGATTGAGCGAATGAAAATTTAGACTTTACAAAAACTAAAAAAAAACATGCTTTTATTACAATATGAACTAAAAAATGCAAACAAATTTAAAATAGAATAGAATACAGAAATTGACAACAAAATAAACTATAATGTAAACCAAAGCATGGGGTGCTCTCTACTTACTCTTGTAAAAGTAGAGCCATTAAGAAGATGTAAGTAGAGAGCACCCCATGCTTTTCTTTACATTAGAGTTTATTAATTTTGTTGTCAATCCATTCTATTTTATATTATTTTACATTTTTTAGTTCATATTGCAATAAAAGCAAGTTTTTTTAGTTTTTTAAACTCTTTAAAGTCTATTTTTTGTTTTTTAGTCTTAAAACAAAATTATTTTTTGTGTTGTAGTTTCCTTCTTCATTATAAACCCGCGAGTGATGGAATGAATCCAATTCTTACCAAAAAACAGTTGGAAATGTAATTTTTTCATTTAAGTTTTGTATACTAGCACAATATAAATCGATATATATATAAGTTAGAGATATGCAAATTTGTATTTTGGCTATTAATAAATGTTGTTATCGGTTCTGAATAAGTAAAATTTCAGATTATTCAGACGTCCAGGAGTGGGTGAAAACTCACTTTAAAAATTCCATTACATTCGTACATACATTGATAGATACATACAAGTCAAACTAATAAAAGCATGTTAAAAAAAAGTTTCTCGATCCTGAAAACTCATTTTGGTTTTTAGTGTTTAGTGGTTAAAGGGTTAAAAGAATGAAATCTGATCACGTACATATGTTCGTTAGTTTTATGAATACGTAATGGAAGAGGACTGACGCCAATTGAAATACAAACTAAAATTAAAAGAAACCTTTTAAGGTGTACAAAATATGAATTTGTGAATGTTTTTATAATTTTTATGTTTTAATAAATACGATTAATTTTAATAATTACTCTTTATTGTTGAAATAACACTAAAGACTTAGAGATGTTCCAGCATACAACCACTTTTCGACAAATTTTGCTCATTTTTTTAATACTTTTTTAATATTATTGAGACACGCACCAAATTAGCAAAGAGCAACATATCTCCGACTCCATATCCCAGAGATAGTTACGATTAGCTAATTCAAACTGATGATGACTACATTGTAGTCGAAATACGTATTTATAAAATACAAACAAATGTTCTAGGAATAGGGGCAAAATTTGAAATGTAATTTCAAAAAAAACCTACAGTTCTCTTTGATTATTTTAATAATCTTTATTGCGTATGTGTGTTTATGTATTTGTTCTATAATAAAATCAAACCCGTTTTTTGTCCTGATTATATACCACAGTGCTGGAAGAAAGGACTCTTGAGTTTTTAAATTAAATTTTCGAAATACGCCCAAATTAGGTACAAATAATATATATTCGATTCCATACCCCGGAGATTAATTACAATTAGATAACTTATACTGATCTAATGTTTGGTGATTAACAGCCAAACCTAGCAACACTGAAATAAATTGGTTCGTTTTATGACTCATTAATACTTTTCAGTGATAATAGATCATTCCATACATGTAATTTACATTCCAATATTTTTTCCTAAGACTTTTATTGTATTTTACTATTATTAAAATTCGTAAATTAACATTGTAATTGCCATTGCTTTTATTTTAGGTCAAAATTAGTGATACCCTCTTGTATTGAATGAATAGACTTGTATAAAAAAAGTTTTCTATTGTTCCGTCTCATTTTCAAAAAAAATCCTTTTGTACTTAAGTAAAAACAAGTGAAAAAAACAACTATCTGAGTTAATTGCTTAAATACCCGGTATATATTGAATTTATGTAAAAAAGTTGTTTATTTTTAAAAAAGTAACATTTTTTTTCTTTACGCATTTCTTCTATCTCTTACGGTTGGGTAGTTTTGCCCAAACATGGACTGATTTTTCCCATTCACTAACTTGATCTCACTTTTAAGTTTACTCCTTAAGAATAGATTTCAATTAAAGCCCCCGGTACGACAATTTCATTGGTAGTAAAATCTTGAGTTAACAAAAAGCGTTATGTTTTTTTTACAAGCTAACACTTTATACGCTATGATATTCAATTGGAATTTATGATGTTTTACAATATCTTTTCAAATTGATTTTACATTAAATTTTCCTTTTCCGTAGGCCATTCATTTATTTTAAGCAACAACAAAAAATATTAAAATAAATTTTTATATAAAAATTTAAATATTTTGAATTGTATATTAAATGTTAGCTTTTAAAAAATAACTATAAAATTATTTATTTTATTATTAATAGATGGCAGCACATGTATTATTCTGTTAGCGCCATCTAAGCAGAATATTTCAAAACTAAATAACTTATAAGAGTAAACTCCAAAGCGCGTTGTAGCTGACACGCACACTTTTTTTAGCTCTAGAACACACACACAAAATTCCAGGTCGTTATCTCTTTTCGTTTTTTAGTTTTTGACACATTTGCGAAAATGGAGTATTTAGTGAACATTTTATGAACACCTATATCAAAATTGGTTTCTGCGATCAAGATTTTCAACCGTTACAAAACGGAACTAAACTTAATATACCCTGGTATATGTTATATACCAGTTATAAAAATCATTAGCACCCAAAATGATTTACTGTTTTGTGATTGGTAAATTTTTACAGTATAAAAATCTGTAAAGATTGAAAGAGAGTACTATTGTTTGTCTCTCGAATATTTATCGAAAATCAGGATTCGTCTCTCGCGGCATAACTATTCAAAAACACCGATTTTACAATCTCATCGTGCAGTGTTCATTAATACATATAGTCCAGGAGCCAGTGACACATTTACATGACCAAGTTCCTCTATTCCATAATTAGTGGAATGCATCAGAGAGTTGTATCATAAAGCTTCGTGAACGTCAGCCACGGTTTCGTGGAGGGGATGAGCGGCGGTAGCCTCCCACGCACGAAGAAAAAAAAATATTTAATCCACCATGTTATAGTCAGCTGATTGTTTTCTTCCTTCGAGATATTGGGTTAGCAACAATTTGACATGTTTTCAAGTAAGAGGGAATGACTGAATTTATTTATTTTTTCTCCGTGCGTGGGAGGCTACCACCGCTCATCCCCTCCACGGAACTGTAGCTGACGTTCACGAAGCTTTATGATACAACTCTCTGATGCATTCGACTAATTATCGCTTGAGAGGAAATAATTGACCAAATTTTTACTTGGCTCCTGGACCAATATTTTGTTTGGCCTGGCTTAGCAGCAATATTAATTGTTATACATATGGTATGCTCTACTCTGATGATGGTACTGCTGTCTGGTGCTATATACCCTTCATACTCTGGTGGTTGAAATAACAATTATTGAATTCATATGATGATATGTCTGTCAGACTGTCCGTATTGACATGTGTAGTGGGGTCCTGTGTTTAATATTATTGACAGCAAGTGTGTCCTTATCCTTCAATAATCAATTAAACACAAAATATTAATTGAGTTGTCCAGTCGCCGACAGTTTCACTCAATCCACAACAAGGTGGATAAATTGTAATTTATTATATTGAAATATTTAGGTAATTTTTTTAATTTCCTACAAATATTGATTGCTATTTGAATATTTATCCAAAGATTTTTATAAATAATAAAATATTTCAAATAAATATTTATAGAAACATTGCAAATTACAATTAAAAAAATCAACAAAAGATCCTGGGAGCGAAAAATTTGACGTCAGATACTAGTTTTCTTAGCCACGAAACTTTATTTATTGCACTTTTCGCCAGAAGGAAGAGTTAAACGTGGGAATAAAAGCCGTAAACTCCAGTCCGGAAAGTTTGTAACAATTTTAACCGTCGTGGGATATCTTATGACGGATTTTACAATTTTCATATAAATCCCGCATATTTGCAGTATTATTTTCAGACGGATTATCTACAATCTCTTCGTTATCCAAACTGTAGTTTTGTTATTTTGAAGGAGAGATTTGATTCAGAGTTACTATCTCTACTAACTCTTCCTGCACAATTTGATGTACTGCTAAGGATCGAATTGTTTTTTGTTGGGAATTGCATTTTCTAAGGAAGTGTTTCGGAATTTCTTCCAACTCTTCACCGAATCTACAACAATATATTTTTTTCCTAGATCATATCGGTTTACAGGGTGGCCACGAAAAAATTTTAAAATTCCCTAATAATTCCCGGTTTTCCAGTAAAGTTCATAAAAGTTCGTAAAAGTCATACTTTTCTCTGATTTAAGAATTTTATTCGTATCATTAAGATATTTTAAGTTTTGATTATATTTTAATTATTCAAGTAAATCCGGTATAAAAATTCATAAAATTTAAAAAATGAAAATGTTATTTGAATAATTTATTATTTATTTCAATCAATTTTAATACATTTCGAAATTACTTGATTTTTCCCGCTTGCATAAAACTCCCTGATAATTTCCGGTTTTTCCAGTTTGTGGCCACTCTGTTTTAATAGATAATATCGCGGTGATATCCACAAATAAGTCAGTTAGAATAAAATTTACCGACTTCTAAAAAAGAGGCTGCATCAGACTGTAATAAATGAACAAATCTGTTGTATTCGTAAATCATTCGTATTGGAATAGAACTTTTACTCTTATTTATTACATGCATGCATCCGGATACACCAAGACGCTAACCACACCTAAATAAATTTAATTAAAATTTCAAGTTATAAAAATCAATATGACAATTTACACGCTAGAGTAAGTAATTGATGGATTCTCTCACGCAAACTAAGCTTGATATACATAAAATAAATATGACAATGAAATTTTGTAAGGCGGAACACTCATGACAGTTAAAGCAAAAAGTATCAAACTTACTAAATACAGTTGAACATGCCTAATATAACATATATAGTGTTTTATCAAATAACAAACAATGTACTGTATGTTTTACATACAAGACATTTGTTGACAGTGATTATTGAATATTTATGGTGTTTCAGTAGCAAATTGCCACCTTTAAATATGAATTATTTAAAGGTGGCGTTTATATCTTATTTAAAAATATACTTACATATACTTTTTTGGCTCGTTGAATTCCTTTTGAAGCGAGAATTCCCTTTTTATGCATTTTCTATAATTCCGAACATATTTACGAATCATATGAGACCAAATCTTTAATATTCTTGTAATTTTTAATTTAAGATTGTTATAAAAGTACCTGAGGCAAATCAACCAAAATTAATGGTAAAGTTCGTGTAACTCAAAATACACGAATTCTACCCACGTTAGAAGATTTTTAAATTAATTATTAAATATTAACAAAATTATTATCAAATAAAATAATAGTATAAAAAAAATTATTTAAAATTTTAAAAACTTATTTTAATAATAATTCTATTTTTTAGTTTTTATTAATAATTATTTATTTAATTTTAATTACACTGACGTTGCCAAACCTACTGTGACAATCTAAAATAAAAGTGGCTTTAGGATCATTTTCCGATCTATAAATTTTATTATCTCAGAAACCAAAAACAGGATTGTTTTGAAATTTAGTCCAGGTATTTATAAAACTTTAACAGTTTTATTTATAATTATTATGACATTTTTTCATAAACCTGACATTTCTGGTGGTAGATATATAGATTTTTGTATTAATGTTTTTACCGCCGAGTCTATTTAAGCTATGTAAAAATCTCTTAAAAATCGTAACTTTAACATTTCTTTACTCAAAAACTAAAAACAGGATCAAGTTCAAACTTTGACAGGATATTCTTTATTGTTGAAATAATAAGCTGTCAAATTTTGAAGAACCTGTCATTAAATTGAATTTTCTTTATAACAATCTTAATACCGATTTTGACATATATTCCGATGGATATTTTTATGGTTTCACTATAGTGAGACCTAGTAGTGTTCCGCAAGCTCTACACAACGACACCAGAATCAATGTCCTAGCTTAACACGTTTTCATGCTACACCAATTTATTACTTTACACAAAGCTAATTAATAACCAATCACGCACATTCGCCTACACTGATATGATGACGTCACATGCAAAACAAATACAGCGTGACAGTTACGTAAAGACATGATCTACCATTCTAACGCTTTAATAGTCTCAAAGTTATTAGCTATTAAAAACTGACAGTATTGACCGACCAGCAGTATAACGAAAGAAAAGACGTTTTCACGTCAATATTATAACGACGCTGGTGTGTGACTCTCTATAGTCTATAAAAATTAACAAAGATTTACTATCCATAGTATATAGTAACCAAGATAAAATAAGAAATACGACACTATTTAGTAATAAAACAAATAAGTTATGGCATAGGTGGGCAGACCTTGACTGAACTCGGCTCTGAGTGAGAGGTAGGAAGAGAGATTGAGTAACTATAGGGTACCTACCAATTATTATTATTTTCTTTTTTTAATTAAAACATTTTCTGAAAAAATATAATAATACCAACTATTTTTTATGGTCACTATTATTCAAAGTATACAATACATTGAATACATACTCTGAAATTTTGGGCTGGTTATTTGGGGCATAAAATGTACCTTTTTAATATATTTGGGTATGAATAAAATATAAATGATATATAAATTATAAAATATAAATCTTTTGATCTTTTACATTTACCGCTTGTAAATTTTTTGATGATTTAGCTTTCGTTTAGATTTTAGAATTAGATTTTAGGAAATTCCGAATAATTTGCCTAAACTATTCATATCGGAGAACTAATAAACAATTATTTACTTGATTTAATTATTTTTTCTTAGTAGGGGGTATAGTGTCATGGGATTTGATGACACTGGATACAAAAAAGATGCCAATGATAAAGCTGGGGGGGGGGTAGGGTTTGGTAATTTGTTACTAATTTCTAAATGGTTAAATTTTACATAAAGTGGGAATACATATAGTTGTTGTTGTTGTAATTATTGTTATTGCTATCATCATTATTGTTGTTATTGTTGTTATTATTATTGTTATTGTTATTGTTATTGTTATTGTTATTGTTATTGTTATTGTTATTGTTATTGTTATTGTTATTGTTATTGTTATTGTTATTGTTATTGTTATTGTTATTGTTATTGTTATTGTTATTGTTATTGTTATTGTTATTGTTATTGTTATTGTTATTGTTATTGTTATTGTTATTGTTATTGTTATTGTTATTGTTATTGTTATTGTTATTGTTATTGTTATTGTTATTGTTATTGTTATTGTTATTGTTATTGTTATTGTTATTGTTATTGTTATTGTTATTGTTATTGTTATTGTTATTGTTATTGTTATTGTTATTGTTATTGTTATTGTTATTGTTATTGTTATTGTTATTGTTATTGTTATTGTTATTGTTATTGTTATTGTTATTGTTATTGTTATTGTTATTGTTATTGTTATTGTTATTGTTATTGTTATTGTTATTGTTATTGTTATTGTTATTGTTATTGTTATTGTTATTGTTATTGTTATTGTTATTGTTATTGTTATTGTTATTGTTATTGTTATTGTTATTGTTATTGTTATTGTTATTGTTATTGTTATTGTTATTGTTATTGTTATTGTTATTGTTATTGTTATTGTTATTGTTATTGTTATTGTTATTGTTATTGTTATTGTTATTGTTATTGTTATTGTTATTGTTATTGTTATTGTTATTGTTATTGTTATTGTTATTGTTATTGTTATTGTTATTGTTATTGTTATTGTTATTGTTATTGTTATTGTTATTGTTATTGTTATTGTTATTGTTATTGTTATTGTTATTGTTATTGTTATTGTTATTGTTATTGTTATTGTTATTGTTATTGTTATTGTTATTGTTATTGTTATTGTTATTGTTATTGTTATTGTTATTGTTATTGTTATTGTTATTGTTATTGTTATTGTTATTGTTATTGTTATTGTTATTGTTATTGTTATTGTTATTGTTATTGTTATTGTTATTGTTATTGTTATTGTTATTGTTATTGTTATTGTTATTGTTATTGTTATTGTTATTGTTATTGTTATTGTTATTGTTATTGTTATTGTTATTGTTATTGTTATTGTTATTGTTATTGTTATTGTTATTGTTATTGTTATTGTTATTGTTATTGTTATTGTTATTGTTATTGTTATTGTTATTGTTATTGTTATTGTTATTGTTATTGTTATTGTTATTGTTATTGTTATTGTTATTGTTATTGTTATTGTTATTGTTATTGTTATTGTTATTGTTATTATTATTATTATATTTTTTGGTGCATCTCTCCATATTGTAAAAGATATTTTTTAAACAATAAATATTTTATAAAACTAATTCTAAATTGATTGAATAAATTATTGGGCAATAATCGGTAGGACAACCTGTATTGAAACATCGTTCCGTCTTACTTCAAAACATACCTTTTTTACTTACTCTCACCCAGCTTATGGAGAGTCCGTTCGACTCCGGCGAGCCGTCTGCGCCCACCTCTGAGTTATGGATCTATACGTTTTTTATTCATTATCCCATGCATTTTATACAATTATTGACCTTCTACGCAATCTTTTGATTAAATATAATAAAATATTCGAGGTTAAAAATAAAAAAAGTATACCCTAACCCCCCACCCCCACCCCAGATATTTTCGAATGCATATCAAAATATACAAAGTGATCCTTCGCTAAAAATGATATCATAATCACCACTTTAAAAAAAAATTATTAACTTTTTTCTATAATTTTTTTTTCTTTTGATAGTACAGTCAATAGAGAATATTGCGCTGCACTAAATTACAGGAGTTATTTTTTTAAATTAGGTTCAGTATCACGTACTGAATGTAAATGAACAAAATCCTTACAAATTTCGACCCCGAAAATAGATTGTAGATATTGGATATCCTATTTTTGTTGTATCACTTACCGTTTATAAGTTATACGACTATTACTATTTATTTATTGACTTTTTGACCGATATCTCTTCTAATAATTGTATAAGGTTGATCGGACACATGTATAGGTAAAATCAGCAATATATATATAGATAAAAATCTGAATTTTTGATATGTTATTAATTGCTAACTGATACGTATAAAATAATTTTTTGTAAAAAATCTGACGAAGGGTTTTGATATATTTAATCATTAAAAATTTGAATTTTAACATGTTGTGAATAGCAAATATTGAATGAAGATAGATTAAACTTCTAGATAGATTAAAAAGTAAAAAACTTCTACTTTTATAAATTAAATCTCGTACATTACATATAAGAGGGATAGCCTCTTGGATGCATTCCAAAACAGTAACATTATTCTAGGACTATTAATCTCTAAAATAATTTTCGACTAAAAATCGGATCGGAATGTTAGTTACACAAATAGAAAGACAAGAAAAATCTGAATCAAATATATAACATTTTTGGTGGGCCACTTTGTATATCACCATTATCATTTTAAAATAAAACTTATTTTGACAAAATGGAAACCCGACTTAACAAAAGAAGCACTAAAAAGTAAAAAAATAATTGCATATTCTTGTGCCAATTTTAGTTCACCAAAGCAAAAATTTTTAAATATATATGTACAATTATTGTTATTTTTGGAGGCGGTGTCAACATAGATAAATTCACATAACTTTTGGACACCGCCTCCAAAAATAACAATAATTGTACATATATATTTAAAAATTTTTGCTTTGGTGAACTAAAATTGGCACAAGAATATGCAATTATTTTTTTACTTTTTAGTGCTTCTTTTGTTAAGTCGGGTTTCCATTTTGTCAAAATAAGTTTTATTTCTCGCTTTTTAGTGACTTTGAAGTTCTATAACTGATTTTATTTGTTTAAATATGGGTAGACCTACTAAACGACCAACTAATTTTTAGTGAATTTTTTTATAACACTTTTTTTTTACCCGTTTTTTTTTTTTTTAAATTTTTAATGCATTTTTTTATAACAGATTTTCAGTTTTCTTTACAAGGAATTTGGTTTTTTTTTGTAAAATTTTTTTTTTTTGGGGTCGGTTTTTTTTTTAAGGAAAAATTTTTTTTGAAGTCGGTTTTAAAAAAAATTTTCTTATTTTCCCATTATGAATGAGTATAGTTTTTCAAAAAAAAAAAAATATTTCGCAGAAATCGGTTATCACATATAAAATGAGGATTTTCCTCGATTTTCCGGAGATCCCCTCATCAGAATGCGATTTGGTGACAATGGGACCAATCGGGAATCAAACCCTTTAAAACAAAAAAAAAAATTCAAAATCGGTTCATAAATGCCGGAGTTCTGAGGTAACAAACATAAAAAAAAAAAAAAAAAAAAAAAAAAATACAGACGAATTGAGAACCATCCTCCTTTTTTGAAGTCGGGTTAAAAAGTGTCGTGATTTAATTTAACAAATATGAACTCTTGACCGTATTGTGTAGTATTAGTTAAGTACAATAAATATTGTATATAGAATGTGCTATATTTATGGGTTATCAAGATTAAATTAAAGGAATAAATTTTCTAAATTATAGCGTGTTAGACGTTATATCTATTTTTTAGACATAAGGATAAAAAAACCTTGAAATACAAAAGTCACAGTTTCAGCTCAAATATGTGTAATTACTGTGGATAACAGAAGCATGAGTATGAATATACGTACATTTATATATCTGTATCTTTGAATAAGCACAACCAGAATTATCAAAATATGCTATTTAAATGGCAAAAAATTAACAATTCAAACTTTCGTTAATGGGTAAAATCGGACGAGGGGAAAGGAGGTTTAGAGGGAGGGGAAAACACAAAATTTGACTATCTCCCTTAATATTTGAAAAATCGAAAAATTTATCAGGAGTTAAGTTGTAGGTACTAAGTTTTACTGTAATTTTGTTTCTTATCATTTTTCTGTTACTCTAATATTTACAGAAATATTTACCATTAAAGATTGAAAGTTAAAATTCTAAATATCTCTGTTCACATTAGAGTTTGAGAAAAATGATCAAGTAATGAATTGTAGCAAACTTGATTTTCTACAACTTTACTCCTTATACATTTTTCGATTTTTCTAATATTAAGAGAGATATTTAATATTTTGTGTTTGATACGAATACATGAAATATATCTTATTGTAAAAAATTTTGATTGTCGTTTCCATAGTAACTATAAACTATAATCGTTATTTTGGCTATTAATAAATCTAATTTTTTGCCAAAACTAAAGTCATATCAGATATTATATTTCATTTTGATCACACTAAAATTATGACCGCTAGAGGGTGATTTATGTATTCTAAGGAAATTCGCTAAGTTGACGCAGCTCCTGCTTAACGATTTTTTTTAAATAATCTTTTTGGCATTTGTTTTTTAATCCATTTGACATCTGTGTATGTGTAGAAGTAAAATAAACAGTTTGGCATTAAAATGAAGGCGCAATTCCGGTCCACACCGTAGATTTTTCGTGAAAACATTTTCTTTTCGACACTGTCGTAGCTTTCGAGCGCTACGGAACTACAAGAACTTCCGGTACTGGGCTTCTTTTAAAGCTTTTTGGATTCCTATTGACGTGAATGTTTGTTACCTCAGAACCCGTCATTTATCAACCGATTTGGAAATTTTTGTTTTTGTTTTAAAGGTTATACTTTCAGATTGGTCCCATTGTCACCAAATCATATTCTGATGAGGGGATTCCATGGAAATCGAGGAAAATCCACATTTTATATGTATGATCACCGATTTCTCCGACAATTGTTGATCGATTTTGAAAATTCTTTTTTTGTTTGAAAGGGTATACTCATTCATAATGGAAAAATAAGAAACTTTTTTTAAACACCAACTTCAAATATAAAAATTTTTTACAAAAAAAAAACAAAAACGCATCTAAAAAAATCTGCTATTAAAGTAAAAGTAAACTTTGCACTAAAAAGTAAATTGAAGTAAATAAATAACTAACGCAATTATTTTTTACTTTTTAGTGTATTTTTCATAGCAGTTTTTTTTAGATCCGTTTTTTTTTTTGGATTCGGATTTTGTTTTTTTGTCAAAAAATTTTTATTACGTTTCTTGTGCTTCTTATATGACTTCATCCATGATACACCCTGTTTTGTCACACACAAGAAACAAACTTAACATGATAAATTACAAATTTTTAACAAGCAATTGAACATTTAGATAAACGACCCATCATATAACAAATCACATGGGTACACATATCAAAGTATCGTTAACAACACTTAATCATTAATCGATCAAAAATACCTATAATAATAAAAATTAGAAAAAGATAGACTTGACTGAATAACAATATATACAGTATGTGTTTTATATCATGAGACATATTTGACTAATCAAGATGACGATCGAAATAATGTTATGGATATCTTCATTTTTATTCCCTGACTACAAGAAAAACTTCATTCAGACCTCAATCATTTTTGAGATCTCGCGTTTATAAAAAAAACAACCAACTAAGTTAAATGCTTAAATGCCCGGTATATACTGACCTTATGAAAAAAAAGTTTTACACAAAAGATTTTTATTTTTCAAAAACAAACATTTTTTGTCCTAAAATTTTTGTTCTATCTCTCACTGTTTCAAAGATAGAAAGTTTTGTCCATTTTGCCCAAACATACAAACAAAATTTCAGCTCGGTATCTCTTTTCGTTTTTGAGATATCATGTTAACGAACAGTCAGGCAGACAGGCGGACATGCGAAAATGGACTAATTAGGTCATTTTATGAACACCTATACCAAAATTTTTTTCTGCTAATTAATATTTTCAACCGTTACAACATCGACTAAATTGAATATACCCTAGTGAGCCCTAGTCTAATATAGCCCTAAGTGAAGATGACTCACTCACTCACCCATATGTACACAAATTCTAAGGCTTTTCTAGACATGCTAGAAAGATGCGGTTTTTTGTATTCGACGCGAAACTGCTTGAAACCGACGGGAAAAATCGGAAAACTTCAAGCCTCATTCATTGCAACCCCCCGGAAAATTGGAAAAACACCCACAAAAACCTTTTTTACAATTCATGAAATGTTATTTTCCGTGACGCGGAGCCAATGCCGAAGGCCGTCTTGGGGTTCAAGCAGAGCGAGTATATATTATATACCGGATATAAAAACTAATCATAATAAAATTCTTAGTAAGAACAATTAATAATTATTTTGAAGAAAAAAGGATTTTCTCTAAAAAGAATCCCGTTTTTCATTGAAACTTGCAAACATCGCATACGATTTACGAGATACCGTCTAGAAGAAATTTGATGATAGAATAAAATGAAATGTAAAATATTCCTTTACAAAATTGATGCAGATGAAATTTTTCACTACTCAATTTTGCATCCTAGTTGAGAAACGTCTAATGACCACTGACACACACAGCACTTTTGAATTGTATTTATTTATATAAATAAAAAAGAATATTAATTATAATTTATATAAAAATGTAAAATATATTTTCTCTACGGTACAAATTTTATTTTGTAATAATAATGAAAGTAACAAAAAATAATTAATATCGTTTAATAATTTATGTGTTCGATGTTTGTTGATCGTATTGATTGAGTGTTGTATTGATGATTGCTGATTCTACACTTTTTAATCAGTATCATAGGTGAATAGATAGATAGTTATACAGGTAATGTGTTGTACTGTGACTGTCTCTACTCTCTGCTACATCACATGTATATGGGTTTATGCATTGTTCTGTAGAGAGTATGTGATTCCATCCCGCTTTAAGGTTTATATGTTTGAAATTTTCTATTCTAGATTAAAAAGTTACAATTTTTTAACCTAACCTTATATTTTGGGTAGGACGCGATTTTTGACGTGAATACGTCTATAAATTTGCTTCCATAGTGGGAAGTAATTCAGAAAACTGTTGATAACAAAATCGGGGGATACAATTTGCTGTTGAAGCTACATATTTGTTATTTACATCCAAAATTTAATTACACCACTCGATAGCTAAAAGATCAAAAAATTCGTTACGTTAAGTGAGGACTGTGACGCATCGCGCGCTGCGTCACATAATTTCCTTTTCGTACAACTTTTAACTCGGAAGAGCTAGGATGCTCGTTTAAGTTTCAATCGTCAGATCTCGTCAAGATCTATCGATTGTGTGTATAAAACATTAGTGTGAAATAGTTATAGTGAATATATATGGTGTTAAAATAAAAAATTAAAATAAATAATACAATGTCGGCTTATACTTGTCGAAAAGCCAAATCTAAATATAGAGATCGTATACGGTTGGAAAGAGCTTTTCAAGAGCAATAAAGTGATACCCCATTACGTACATAGGTGTTTATATAGGGATTCGGTCGGGACCTTGCCATTTAGTCGTAATAACCGACCCCTCGTTGTAAATGATGTCAGTCGGATACGACTATATATATATATATATATATATATATATATATATATCATTCTTTGCGCTCCATATTATTATATACAATTTATCTAAATTATTAAAATCAGTTAATTAAACTATTTTCAATTAACAAAAAGCGTTATATATTTCTCTAACGAGGAGTGGTCCTTCCAGTGTTACTAAGCGCCATTATTTTCAACGGACTAGTGAGTTTATGTCCGGTCCAACCAGTTTCTATTGGAAATTTACGACTTCCATTTCACAAACATCAAGAAATATGTTAATACTGTTTGTAATAAATATCAGAAACTACCTTTATTGAGAAGTAAGGATACAAATACCCCTTCCATCTTCTCTTAAAATCAAGTTAAAATATAAACATAAGTACAGATAGACAAATACATTCAAGAAGTCAAACCATTATTATCTGCATCATATTCAATACAAGTCTGATACACTCTTGCCCATATTTTATTTATAATGTGAAATAATGATTTATGTATATTTTAATTATTATAAATATATGTCTTTCGTACATTTAAATTTTCATATTATGTCATTTTACAATTGTAGATAAATTGATCTAACGAACGGGTATCATCAGATGATACATACACAGTTTACCAAACGATCGATTAACTTCCGAACGTAACAGATCAGATCCCTTCACGGCCCAGCAAACATTGTGTATGTGCTTCTACCAAACAAAATGACATTGAAAACAAGTGAAAATAACCACTTACTGAATTAATTACTTAAACACCCGGTATATATTGAATTTATGGAAAAAATTTTGTTACCAAAGTTGTTTATTATTTTTGTTCTATCTCTTACGGTTTCAAGGATAGGCAGTTTTGCCCAAACATGAACACACATAAAAAATTTCAACTCGCTATCTCTTTTCGTTTTTGAGTTATCGTGTTGACGGGCGAGTGGGCGAACGGACGGACAGACACATTTGCAGAAATGCACTGATTAGGTCATTTTATGAACACCTATACCAAAATTTTAATCGTTACAAAAACGGAACTAAACATAATATACCCTGAGATATATTATATACCGGATATAAAAATGTCATGGTTTATTTTTGAGAAATAGCAGCGGAAAATAGTAACGGAAAAAAATAGAGGATGACCAATTTGTTAGAAAATAATATCACCCGAAAAAGATAATCTCTCTTATTTATCACGATCAAAAGTTAATGATTTTTTCATTACTTACTGTTCGAAGACATTTTTGGTGGCAAAAAACAGCATGTAAACTTACCTGGAATTAAAAAAATAAAACATTATATTTTATGAAAAAAATTTAATTCAACTACAAAAAAAAATTATATGTAAATAAAGAAATGTAATGCACACACTAAAAAAATAGTCATAGCTTTAATGAAAGAACACAGATATTGATTTTTATATTTAAACAAGTTCTCATTTTCAACTTTGAGCACAAATTATGAGAAAATATTG
The DNA here is from genome assembly GCA_963920215.1 of Nineta flava. Classification (NCBI taxonomy): domain Eukaryota; kingdom Metazoa; phylum Arthropoda; class Insecta; order Neuroptera; family Chrysopidae; genus Nineta; species Nineta flava. The sequence goes on from OY986041.1 coordinate 46,620,723, forward strand.
AGTTTATGAAAACAAATTTCAAACAAAAGTTGTTTATTTTAAAAGAGAAGATGTTTTGTCAATAAATTTATAAATTTTCTATTTTTTACGGTTTCACGTTCCGATTTTGCCAATTAACAAACTTGACCCAACTTTTATGCTCTAGAACACACACAAAAATTTTCAGCTCGTTATATCTTTTCGTTTTTGAGTTATCGGCTTCACGGACAGACAAACAGACAGACGGACATGCGAATTGGACTAATTAGGTAATTTTATGAACACCTATAACAAAAATTTTTTTCTGCGATCAATATTTTCAAGCGTTACAAAGTTCGGAACTAAACTTAATATACCTTGTATATTTACAAATATACTGAGTATAAAAATAGAAATATTTGATCAAATGTTTAGAATTTTCAGTCGTTCGAATATCTCGCATAAACTTACACAGGCTTTAAAAGGTTCACAGCAGACGCGATAATTTATATCATTTTTAAAATATTATAGAATTCTGTTGATATGCTGCTTCACAATGAGGTATTTTCAACACAAAAATGTCATAGACCGATAGCTGATACGTGAAAAAATACGTAAATGTTTTGTGTATAATAATGGTGTTTCGATATTTTTTAATTGTCTATTACCAAAAATTAATATGCCCATGCAATGTATAATTGTCATCAGTCATTGCCGCGCAAAACTTTGACACGACGCTTTAATATACTAATGTAATTAAAATTGGTCTAAATTTCATATTTTCTAACATTAATTCTTCTACACAAAACATTTATGAATGCTTATGAGTAGAAATATTGAAATTGCATCGACAATACCTAGAGAGCGCAATACCTTCGTATACATTCACATAATTTTTCTGGACTCAGCTGCCGGTCTATCATGAATGTGATATTATACAGACTGTATTGGAATGCTTTTCCAATACAGAATCAATGTTAAATATTATTTATTACTCGCAGGCCGTCTGGTTACTGTGCGGAGACAGTCAGTACACATGTAATGAGAGTCATCTCATATGCGTATGGTAGTTTGTCATTTAAAAGTGTGTACTGACTCATTTAAGAGTGAGTGTGTACTCATTGCATGTGTACTGACTCCGCACAGTAACCAGACGGCCTTTAACATTGATTCTCTATTGGAAAAGCATTCCAACACAGTCTGTATAGGCTAAAATATACACTCTTGACGTCAACTGAAACTTTTTAAGGTAGTTCCAGCTTAAGGTAGTAGTTCCAGTTTTAGGTAGTCTTATATAATCAGGACAAAAACCTGGTTTGCTTTTATTAGAACAAATATACACACATACACAACACATAGTTATATTCACTATTCATATATACAAATTAATGTAATTTTGAAATAAAAAATAATTTTAAACTTGTATTTTTCGAAAACAAAATGGTAAAACGCGATATGTAAAAAAAAATTTATTTAATAAATATATATCTTTACTCTCCTGATTTTTTTTAAATTCTGTCGAGTATTTTTTCTAATACAACAGATAATAGTTGGGCGGGCATGAAGTTTTACATGCTTCTAATGAGAGACAGTGATAGAGAATGATTACTTTGCTATTAATTATTATTAGAAAACGTTATTTTTAGTCTATGAAAAAAAAATGAACAAAATCTGTCGAAAAGTGGTTGGACATACTTAAAGAAAATTTCCAATCATTTTAATATGTTAATTTCTATGCATTGAGACACGTTAATATTTACATGTTTATCGAGATTTAATTATGTAGTTAATTAGTATTTAATTAATTACTATTAAACAAATTTAACTAAAATATTTAACATAAATTTAAGCAAAATACCGATTAAATATACCGATGTTTAATAGGGAATATGCATGAAAATTTTTTTCACATTTATTTTCAGAATATGAAAATACTGTTAATACTGTAATAATATTTAAAAACGAAATTAAAATCCGACAAATATCAAGGAAGCTATAAGCTTTTAAAGATTATTATCTGTCTCTTTCTTGCAAAAATACTAAAAACGGAGTTTTACGTGTATTTTAAATGGTGAAAGTGTCATTTGACGTCACATAACATATCAAGAGGGCTATCACCCTCTTTGTCTAATCGGAAATTTCAATCATTCATATCTCGCTTATTTTTAAAGTTATTTAAAAAGCAATTTTATCTTGATATTTGTCAAGTAAACATGCTTCAATTCAAGTGAAAAAAAATTTTCATGCATATTCCGTATTCCGGGAATTTCCGGCGTACTAGGATGGAAAAAAATATATATAACGTTCATTGTTCTCAGTTATGACATTGTCTATCGACTGTTTTATTTTTACGGAGCCCGTTGACAATAAATGATTGATTCTAAATTTTATTAAAACACTACTACTTTAATTTTAAAAATAATTGAGTCTTTTAAATTTTAACTTTAATAATTAATAAAAGTTTTGAAAAATTGTCTTATCATTTGAAGGAGGGGGCATAATTTTCTCATTTTTGCTTTTACAGGTTGGTGGGGTTCCAAAATCATAGAAAGTTTGCTTACGTAATACTTGAACGTCAGGGTATTGCATTTTAATTGCAAATATTTCTGTAAATATTAAAGTTACAGAAAATATAGTAAGGGTAATGAAGTGTAGTAAAATTTATTTACTATAACTTTACTTATTATAAATTTTTCCATTTTACTAATATTAAGAAAGAAATTCAAGATTTTAGATATTAAATTTAAATTGAAAATATTTCTGGAAATTAATAGAGTTACAGAAAATATGGTCAGATATTGAATTGTAGTTAAATTGGTTTACTACAAATTTTTCCATCTTCTAGTATTAAGAGACAAATCCAATATATTAATGATGATTTTCAATATCTAGCTACATTTTAACTAAAATACGACTAGACAGACTTATTTTAGTATTTCAAATATTAAACAACAATTCACTTTTCAATGCATAGGTAATAATATAATAAATATTTAAAAAACTACATAATAGCTCAAAGTTCAAAGAAAAAATACTATGTACATTATTTGACAACTGAATAAGATTAATGCAGTGTTTTTTAAGTATTCAAGTATTCAACATTACATATTATAATAAAACTTATACATATCATTATTATATTAACTAACAATTCTATAAACTATTATTACTTGTTTTATTTCTATTTTTTTATATAGAAAGAAAAAAAACCGGTATTTATTTATCTATTATTATGGCAATGCTGAGCAAAAAAAAAAAAAATATATCAAACAGGGGGAAAATAAATAATTTAAGCGGTTTATATAGGCAGAAAACACGAAGTGAATCTGAATAAAATCACCCTTGCTCAATAGGGGTGCTCAAAATAATACCCGACCGATTGATGATTGTATTGCCATAAAATTAAAATTTGGTGACAATATTGACTGAATAAAAATATGTAATAATAATTGGGGTACATTTTTTTTAAATTTTACAATTAAATTCTTTTATGTATTTTATGACGACTTTTTAATGATTAACTTTTTGTTGGGAAATAAAAAAGTAATTTCTTTGTCTTCCCTGCTCTCCAGAAAATCATGGACCTTAATTTACAAAACCGTCAAGACCTGCAGCCTTATATGGAACGGAAACTTGAACGATAACGTTAAATTAAATCAGATATCTTCAAGTATGCGAGCGGAAAATGCTCAAATCGCTCAAATGCAGAACTAGAAAAACTGTTTGAGGGTGTGGCCATTATCATCTCCATTATTATTGGATGATTTTTATATTTATACGAATGAGAATCGAATAAAAATTGGGGGCAGGCGTCGGCGAGATGTCCTAGGTATAGATTGGTGGGCAGTGTTGAGGAAAACGTATTCTCACTCATTCACTCCAAACATGTCCAGATCCGAGCCTCGTGAGAGGTTTGAGAGGAAAGCCTTGTATAGATTGGTGATTGTTTTGCCGAATTTGGTGATGATACAAAAAAAGCAAATATTTACTTAAATAATTAATGGTAAAAGTTAATTAATTTTAAACTACTTTTTAAGCTTATCAGTGCGCCCTACTTAGAAATGCTTCAGTTTTTATACCCAGTATATTGTAAATATACAAGGTATATTAAATTAAGTTTAGTTCCGACTTTGTAACGTTTGAAAATATTGATCACAGAAAAAAATTTTTGTTATAGGTGTTCATAAAATTACCTAATTAGTCCATTTCCGAATGCCCGTATGTGAATACGATAACTCAAGAACGAAAAGAGATAACCAACTGAATTTTTTTCTAGAGCAAAAAAGTAAGGTCAAGTTCGTAAATGGCCAAAATCGGACCATGTTTCGGCAAAATGGGTAAAACTGCCTATCTTTGAAACCGTAAGAGATATAACAAAAATTTAATAACAAAAAAGCTTCTTTTTAAAATAAACAACTTTTGTTTGGAAATTTTTTTCATAAACTCAATAGTTTTCTCATAATTTGTGCTCAAAGTTGAAAATGAGAAATACAATTGATAGGTGAACGAATCCATGCATGCGGATTCATGTACATACATACTATTTTTATACCCAGTATATTTGTAAATATACAAGGTATATTAAGTTTAGTTCCGACTTTGTAACGCTTGAAAATATTGATCGCAGAAAAAAAATTCATATCTTATAAACTTTGAATTTGAAGAATTGTTCAAACATTGAAATACAAACTCAGTATATACTGGGTATTCAAACAACTAACTCAGTTAGTTGTTACATTTACTTGTTAAAATTTTCTAGCATTTTTACCATAAATCTTGAGAACACAATAGTTGAATTCATTTCTTAAATTTATTGATTTTACAAAAGAGTAGTACTTTACTTAGAGTAGTACTGCCCGGTTTTGTAATACGTATATCGGTGTAAGATAATTCGTCTTGACTTCAATCATTCTACAACAACACAAGCATGACGAAGATGAACAAGACGACATCAGTAAACAAGAAATACGATCACAATTTACCAACAAACATGTAGTTATCTGTAATCGAGTAAAATAAAATGTACCTGCTTTTGCTGTATATTAGAATACAAGCAAGCAAGCAGTTAGTTCAACTTTAATTAAACAATTTTTTTTCAAACGTTTCATTTTATATAAAATAAATCAATCAAATTAGATTTGTGAATTATTTATTTGTATAATTATTGAATATTAATATTTTATAATTAGTGTTAAATGTATGGAATGATCTATTATGTTGGATGATTTATGCCACAATATTTGACACAATATTATAATAAATTACATTGATTTTATTAAAAATATAATAAAAAACTTAGGAGTCGCGTATAGGAACATATAATCTAAACGAGTTTTCCCAAATGAATATGGAATGAAGATGCAATGGCGATATTTTTAATATTAATTACCTTTTAAAAAAATTGTTTTCCTTTATGTGTCCATCATTTGTTAAAATGGTTGCATTTCGATTAAGTTATACTAACGGAGGTGACTAGCGTTTACTTCATTTAACATTGAAGTAATATATGTATGAACATTTATAACATGATTTTGACATCAATGTTTTTCATATGAAAAATCTTACACATCTTGGCTGGGAATTGAACCCAACATTTCTGGCATTCTAGAACAGCGTTTTACCAACTGAGCTACCCAGATGTATAAAAAAATGGTTAAGAGAAAAACGATTTTATTTTGTGCTTCATCCAAATCGTCCTTTTTTCACTTGGTCGAATTTCCAAGCTTACATAAAATAACAGTCAAATCAATTAACCGTAGGTCTGGCGAATATCGGTTTTGTCGAGTTCATCATTAACTGTATTGGTTAGTGTTGGGTGCTGAGCAAGAAAAAATGCTAGACCGGACTACGTGTGAAAAGGCTTATTTCAAACCGTTGTCGGTGATGGCTTCGTGTGAAGAAGCGCATTTTCTATACAATTTTTACGAACTTCAGTGGACATTTATTCTTTATCTAATACTCAACTCAGAAAGCCAATAATGCTACGGAATACTAAATTATCGAACTGCTTTTATGAGTACCACACTTTATAAATTTTAACTAGATTAATTGGGTTAAAATTGCGATCATATTCAAACTATGAATCGAATCGTCTAGAAATTTATGTTAAATATTTTGGCAAATAAAATCAACTTCCTGATTATAATACTATTTACCTATTAAATAATTATAAATTATTTCGTTAGTATATAAATCGTTGTATCTATCGATCCCATAAATCACGACTATCTGTTGCTTATACAAAATTTTACTTCAACAAATCCTTCAAACTGAATAAAATATAAATCAGTATTTCTTTTAACCACTTCCTTTTTCAACGGATGTAAGTCTTAAGTATAGTCGAATGCAATTAACATGAATCAATGGATCACAGTCTGAGTGTACATTTAGGTATGCTTGTATATTTATACATAATACTATTTGTCCCACAATTTTTCGTTTTCATATGAGTAGATAGATAGATACATCTTGGGGTCTAAAAAGTATTGCACTTCGACCTTATGGTCCATTGTCCTCCACCTTCTACCTCAGTCCGACGAGATTCGCTTCTCTCATATGTTGACAATGGCCTGGAGCTTGCTTATCAGGTCTTCATGAATGTTCATATATTCGGGGTGAGATGCACCGAATATCCTGTATCTGCTGTAACCTAGAGGTTCGCAGTAAAAGATAACGTGGCTGGATGTTTCTTTCTTCTCGCCACACAATGGACCCATTATGGAGTCCCATTGTGTACAGATGCATCCGCAGAGGATAATGCCCGGTAATTTTCGTTTACTCGATTTCATATGAGTATAAGTTGTCTTGAATGTGCAAATAAAATTATACAAAATATACACCTTATATTGCGTTACACCTTATATACACCTTATATTGCGTTTTTATTTAAATATGAATTTCCACAAAGAAGTGCTCGATCTAGACAATTTGCTATCTGCTATCATTGAACGATACTGAATAGAAAGATTAAAATTTTCGAATCACTGATGATAACACAATTTCTTTTAAACATATCGGAATGAAACAAAGAGTCTAAAACCTTCCTAAAAACTACTACTATAAACTCGATCAGATTGCCAAGGACAAAGGTCTTCTTAATATTTACGTGACTATGGAAAAACATAAAAAAAACTATTTTATTCTCATACATCTTATTTAAATCGGTTCGATGGATTTGAAGATAAAAGGGGGTAAACATAGACCTCCCAACTTACCTTAAAAATTTTATAATATAGATTACATACTTAGACTTTGTTAAATTGGTTCAATTTCTTTGGTTTTAACAGTACGTTAATAATTGTTAGTTGTATTTAATAAAAAAAAATTTAATTTTAAGAAAAAAAACTTTATTTTTATTTAAAAAAATATTCACACCATGAACTAACTTAATATTGAACGAATACAATTATTATAGGCATAGCTATATTCTGATACCACAAATAAATTGTAATTAAGTGGCGAGTTGTGCATACAAATAAATGGTTATGTAATTATTAGTAGTGTTACTCCTATCAAAGAACCTGACTGTACACACAATTTCTGGAATGGCAATTAGAGTTACCAACTCAAAATTTTCGAAAATCCGGAGAAAATCCGGATATATTTACTGACGAACGTAATTACTATACACTATGTTTAATTTACATCTTCGTATCATAGATCCCACGAGTATGAGAGAGTACATATGTACATATACATTAAGCAATGTGTATGAGAAGGAGGTCTTATATGTTTGATGAACAAGCATATTTTTCATAACTGTTCGAGTGGTCACCAACCACTCAAACCTATATGACCTCCTTCTCATACGCATTGCTAAATGTATACATATGTACTCTCTCATACTCGTTATGAATATTATTCACTATTTTGAAAAATATTCTTGTTTATCAAACCTATAAGACATCCTTCTCATACACATTGCTTAATGTATATGTACATATGTACTCTCTCATACTCGTGGAATATATGATACGATGATGTAAATTAAACAGACGGTATAAAAAAACTCATTCGATGAGGATATTTACAAAAATCAGACTAATTAGCTATGCATGTACGCATGCGCAAGCATAAACATTCAAAATAACGCTCAGTAGCTCACTCTGGGTAAAAAGTTAGTTAAGGATTGTGAAATAAAATTGCTTTTTTTTTCGTTTTTCTAATGTTTAAGTTTTTATTTTAAATTAAACAAAAATGACATGTTTCGCGTTATTCACGCATTCTCAAACTGAGTTCAGTTCTTGCTTAACAATGAATTTCTACAAATTGAGACTCGATACGATACATAAAACGTTAGTATTGTAAATATATTATGAGCAACTTTCAATAGTGAGAACATTATAAATAAAAATAAATTTCTCGCGATAATAAATTAAATAATTATTCATAAAGAATTAGTATTTTCTTTTCATAAGAATGAAAAAATCCGGAGATTATTATTTTTTAATCTGGAGTCCGGAGAAAACGTAATTTTCCGGTGCCTCCGCCTTAAAATTGGAGAATTGGTTACTATAACGGCAACAAATATTTTTAGAGTTTTGTTTGGATTAGTTAAGAGGTAAATGTACTAAAGATCGTGGCACCTAGGAAAAGAGTTTCAAAAGGAGAGAACACGCAGAAGAGTTTGGTTGATTGCATGTGTTTCAGCTATAGCGTCAGAGCACTTCTTTTCTACAAGAATGACACGGTTAATTTGTTAGAGCTGAAAGCTCGTAGAAGTTTTCATAGAAGAACCAAGTAGCCGCGCTTGTAAAGGGCTTGTGTGTACTTCGAACTTGGAGGTTATGGGTTCGAATCCCGACACCGGCAGTTTTTTTCATTATTAAGAAAAAAAAAGGGGGCGGTTAATTGACTTAACTATGATTGTGAAGGTTTTCTGCAGTTTCCTTCACGAACTCCAGATGAGTATCGGCATAGTTCCTATCATAGTTCCTGCAGCCGCACATCCTACCAATTCCTAGTCTATACACAAAAAATTCCATGTCCTCCACTCACATCCTAACATACTTAGACATCACAATGGACCTTATGGTCGAAGTGTGTCCCGTCCGGGACAGCCTCTACAATCTATCTATCTATCTTTCATAGAAGAATCAACTGAAAAATAATAATTTGAAAAAATTCATTGAAGATGAATTCATTGATGTTCTGAGATGGAAGTCTTCGAACTCTACCCAAAATTAAACTGTGTGTAATGGTATTTTGTATTATTCTCATCAATAATTTAATTTTACTTTGCGTTAGCAATCGAATAACGTTAGAAGCCATAAAATACGTTCGCAAAAAACGAGGAAGGGGAAAATTTGTTTAGCGTGGTGTCGGTGTGCGACATTCGCTATTCATTAATTTTATTTCAAACTATAGACCAAAAATAATTCTGATATCCGATTTTTCGTCAGACTTCCCTTTAGCTAATTCGCAGACAATTTCACCCTTAGAACCGAGAATCGCTAATGAATGGGTTTCGAGATATTGGAACTTTAAATTTTTTTCTTTTCCTTACCGGCTTGCAGCAGAATACCTTTTGCACTCCGGGCATATATTTGACTTTTCTCTAACAGCTCTAATGAGAAAGCAATTCGTTCTCAATGTGCTGTTTTTAAGCAGTAAACGTTCCCCAGATTACATTCTCCTCCATACCAAATTTCATCAAAATCGGTATAGCGGTTTAGTCGTGAAAGCGAAACAGGCAGACTTTAAAAAGATTGCAGAAATTAAAAATTTTTGCTTAGGTGAACTAAAATTGGCACAAGAATATGCAATTATTTTTTTACTTTTTAGTGCATTTTTTGTTATAGAATATTTGATTTTTGAAGTCGGGTTTCCATTTTATCAAAATAGGGTTTATTCATTAATATTATTAGTATGGATAAGAAGTATACTTGGCGTCAAAACTCGAGTATCCATTTCAAAATTTTATAATTAATTTGTGCATTATTTTTTTGAAAACCGAATAAATAAGGCACACATCAACTATAAATTTTGAAAAAAGAACGCTATATTTGTGATCCATAAACAAAAAATCACAACTACATAATTAATACGGGCCCTAATTTCATTTTAGGGATACGGAGTCCTAATAAGGTTTAAATAATACATTTGTGCATGATGTTTCTTCGATGGTTTTGTCTGTTACATGATGTTTATTGTTAAGAAAAGTAACCTTTAATTTAATTTATTATTACATATAATATTTTTTTTTTACATTTCTTTAAAACTCATGATCGTTGAGAATACGAGAAGAATATACTTGATAGTGTATTAAAAGGAAAGAAACACAGGTGATTTCTTGGAAAATCACTTCTTAAAAAGGTGTTATATTTAAGATGGTTTTTAAACTTTTTAATACAGAATGATTTTTTATTTTTGTTTTATTTACAGAATGTCGCAAAACTATGTTTCATAGTTTTAGATTCTTCATCAAATGAGAGCGTGAATTGAAATTTCATTGGTTTTAAAATGTTTTGTTTTCGAATGATATATGATTTAAAACATTATTAATGTTTAGTATATCATGATTTTAAAACTTTTTGTTTGAAATAGGCAACTAACAATATAATAAACTTTGTGTATAACTGTAAAAAGTAATAAGAAATCAGAACGTAATAAGAAAAAACAACTAAATTGTTTATAACAATTGATCGGGCAAGAATTTTCCAATCCTGATAATTTTGGTTCAAGTTACACATATTTGTCAGGATTTTTTCTTTAGATGATAAGGGTGAGAGGCGGAGAGTTTTTCTTGACCGAAGTGATTCTATAAATACTCCGTTTTGCCAACTTTGGCACGGAAGGCTAAAAATGTGTATATGCACTAAAATTCCACAACGCTTTCTAAGTTTGACCAAAAACTGGTCATTTTGTGGTGCCCCATTCTCTTTATTTTTCGCTATTTCTGACTAAACTATTGACGCTTTGGAAAAGTTGATCAAACAAAAAATGTGAGGATTTTTATTCTAAAACTCTACACTATTATGTTCATTTTTCTTTGTTTTAGAGGATTTTTAAAGTGTGAAGTACTTTATTGAGCCATCCTGTCTATATATAGTATGCTTGTACTATGGATCTCAAAAGTTAATGTCATTTTTTTAAATATTATAATTGATTTGTGCCTTATTGATTCGGTTTGTTTTCGAAAAAATGCTTCAGATAAAAGTTATTCAAAAATATTCAAAAAAATTTTTCGAAAACCGAATAAATAAGGCACAAATCAACTATAAAATTTAAAAAAATGTCATCAACATTTGTGATCAAGTGTACTTAATATTTGTAACAAGTGTTATTTTAAAATAGAATTACCTACCTAACTACTTATTTAAAGGTATTTTAATTTGAACATTTAAAAAACAACTTTTAAAAAACTTGTGAACATTTTAATTCTTTCCTCCACTTAATTAGAAATGGTTGAATTGATTTCGAATATATATTAAAAATGTAAACTGTTTAAAAAAAAAAACGAAAACAATACAGTCATGAAACTTTTTATTATGTTCATAATTTTACATAATTTAACGCCGGCATTACACTCTCGGCGAGAGCTCTCGATGAATGTCAACGCGAGACTAATAAATTTTAAAAAAATCGTGCTTATTTTTTGCTTTATAGTACATGAAAGTTACATTCAAACGAAGCTCTACGCGTTCTTGCGAATGGAACCATATTTTTAACAACTAGCTCAATACGTTCATGAAATAAAATACGATTCGATACTGTTGGTACAATGTTTTACCTATCTGAAGAACAACATAATCGAATACTTTTGTTAGATACCTTTATTCTTTAAAAAAAAAAAAACATCTGTTATTTTTGGCTATCATCCAATTTTTTTACAAAACAAAGTCTAATAACACAGTTTCATGCTTTTGTATTTCTACCTGTATATTTTAATTATGTACATTAACTAATATGCCCCACTAATGATCATTTATACCCATCTCTTACTTCTTTCTATCATCCTTTATTTTGTATCAACAAGTACTCTACTAATATGGGTTACCAACTATGAACAAAAAATATTCGGCACATAATCAGAAAATATCCGACATAAGTAGTCATTAAGAGAAGGACAAAAAATAATTTAAAAATTTATACCAAAAATTCATTATACTATAAATTAAGGATGTACGAGCACTGAAGCTTCAAAAAGATTAAGGATTGATTTTTTTGTTTATATGTAGTTGAAGTGAATATAAATCAATTATAAAGGTTTCAGGGAGGGGGGTACAGGGGCCTTTAATTAATTGTTAAATGTTAAAGTTCGAGTTTTAATGCATTGCTCTTATGGAGAAACCCATATTTTTACACATATTTTGACATATTTTCACTTGGAATAAAATAAAAAAATAAAAAAAACTACGCAATAGAAAATAGAAATATTAATAAAGAGATTGATCCAATAAAATTCCGGTATGACGGGCCAAAAAAAAGATATTTAAGAAAACAACTGAGATTTCGGGTAAATTGTATTTCTGTCGGCGGTAGCCTAATTACCCGAAATCTTAGGTTTTTTTCTTAAATAGCTATTTGTCAGACCCGATATGACGGGCCTAAATTAAATTTTAACTTGCGACAAAAAATAATAAACATTATTGTAGACTTTTATGAATGTACTATATAAGATTTTAAATAATTTTATAAATGGACTATACATCAGCGCTCATACATCCTTAATGTAGTTGAACGTATGCATATCACCTATTTATTATTGTTTCTCTAAAACATTTTCTATAGGGTATCTTCGGTCATAGCATAGACACTAAACAAGGATACCTAACTCCATGTAAACAAATAATTGGCAAAAATAAGATGTCAGTAGTGTTCCTTCGGCACCGGAAACAGAACAGAGAGTATAAGGCGCGAGTTTTAATTGAAAAACATTACGCATTTATAGTATTATAAAAATTATTTCCAGCCAAAGTATTTTTCCAATAAAATATTTTTTTTAAAATAAATGATAAGTAATTTCAATTTTTTAATAAGGAATTAGTTGAAGTTGAAGTGATAGTTAAAATTCGCAAAATAATTACATAAAAGTTAAAAAAAAACATCAAATAATTAAATAGTAACCTGTAATGTTGGAATTGTAAAAATGGAAATAAATTATTGATCAGATATTAAATTAAACTTTTATTTATTCATAATAATGCTGAAAATTAACATTTAATATAATGTCATACAATTTAATTAATTTTGGAATATTTATACTCGCTTTTGGTACTTTAAAAAGTCCTGGTTTTTTAAACCCAATTGATCTCGTTGCTTATTGTCACAAGCACTACCACTTTTACAATTGTCTACTGCACATACTCTTCCCATTTTAAATGTTTTTTAAACAGTTTTTTATTTAATAAATTTTTTGAAACAAATTTCATACTTCAAAATAATCACTTCGAAATAAAACTAGTTACTGGCTACTTCATTTCTATTTGTTATACTATACCGTACATTTAGTTTACATTTTCGCATAGCAGATCTCCCACGAGTATGAGAGAGTACATATGTATAAATTAAGACCTCCTTCTCATACACATTGCTTAATCGAGATCTGCTGTGCGAAAATGTAAACTAAACGTACGGTATTTCACTTCGGTACGGATGAGTTCCTATCAACAGCTAGCGACCCTAGCGGCATAAAAAGTAAATATAACTTCTACCATTTCGTTGCCATATTTTGTCAATTTTCCCGTTTGAGTTAGATCTCCTTTATATAGTCTACATGGATTATAGCTTTGTTTTTAGTTACTGTTAATGTATGTAGTGCCGTAGAGATAGTTACTATTTTAATTTTTTATTCAAAAAGAATAAATAAATAAAAAAGGATCCTTGAATAGAATAGATCAGTGACACAATTAATAAATGGTTCTAAATAATTACCTTATCCGAGTTATCTAACCTATTGTACTTTTATTAGTTTAAAAAACTTTATTTAAATTTTTGCGAAATAAACGAAACAGAGGAATTTTTTCATTATTTATTTATTTTGTAGAGTTTTTATAAATGAGTTTCAAAACAATTTCACGGTTCAAATTTCATCATTATTTTATATTGATGATTAAAACTTTCGATAATTCGATACTACGGAAGTTATTAACAAATGTATTATTCTTCATTTTTCATTTATTTCATCACACTCCGTTATAAAATCTCGTAACCCAGGAAATAATAAATGAACGATATTGTCTTAAACTTATAGACAAAAATCTGCCAAACCTGAATGTACTAATACTGTTTTTTATAGAGGCACCACTACACCTACTAAAATTGTTCATAATTGCCGTTATTCATAATTGTGTTAACTTTTTTCTGGATAGTAACAATTTAAATTAATCCGGATCTGTGTAGAATTTGAACTGTATATTTTCCAGGGCTATTCAAAATAGCTGAATTAACATTAATAAAATAAATTATTATAGACAGTAAAAGTTCATAATATATTTATTAATAAAAATAAATATGTAATTTAACTAACAATATTTAATAGTGTACTCAGCAACCTAAAATCAACGTTTCAAATAAATTGTTTACATTACATTCATAATTTTGATAAATGATAAACATTTATCTTATCATTCACCAGATACCACCACCATACAGTGCATTTACTAAAAATCTAATGCAAACGTGACAAAACCTCTATATAGAGGCTAAAGTTTGTAATTAGACGTTGTAAAACATTGCAAATTTTGTGGCGATACAAGAGATATATGGAAAATCAAAATAATTACCAATAAGCTTTAAGTATTTATATATACACTAGCATATCACAATTAATTCCTTTTTTTTAAATCATTTATATACAGGGATGTTCTGAAATTAATTCAAGAAAACTATACCACGGTGTAGAGCTGGAAAAAACAAACCAAAAATTTTAATAAAGTTTTTCGATTTGACGCTTATTTTTTAAGATATCAGTTAAATACAATCAATTAAACATTGATAAATTCAACCAATCACAGAGCGCATAGTGTAAGGAGGCCTCTTACCGTCTGCCAGCCTTTAAAAGGTAAAGCTTACACTATGCGCTCTGGCTCTGTGCGATTGGTTGAATTTATCAATGTTTAATTGATTGTATTTAATTGATATCTTAAAAAATAATTGTTCGGAAAGGGGTTTGTTATGGTGATCTTGATTTTCGCCCTACGCATGATCTTCATGGCTATTTGAAAATCAACTGGGGTTTTGAAATGGAAACCCATCTTTTGACAAAATCGAATAGCTGAGGAAAAAAGAACTGAGTAATAAAGTCTATTTTGGTTAATAATTAACCATTCTATAAAACATAGAAAAAGACTTTTTATACCCGGTGTATATAATATACCAGTATATATTAAGTTTAGTCCGGAGTTGGTCATGGTTGATAAATTGATCGCAAATTAAAAAAATTTGGTATAGGTGTTCATAAAATGACCTAATTAGTCAATTTCCGCATATTCGGCTTTCCGTCCGTCCATCAACATATTAACTCAAAAACGAGAAGAGATAACGTGTTGAAATTTTGTATGAGTGTTCTAGAGCTGAAAAGTAAGGCCGTGAATGGTAAAAAATCAAACTGAGCTTCCCCCGCCAAGGGGTAAATATCCATCTTTGAAACCGTAAGAGTTAGAACAAAAATTATTTTTGAAAAATAAATATATTTTGTTTGAAAGTTTTTTCATAAACTCCATATATAGCGGGTATTTAAGCAATTAACTCAGTTAGTTATCAGTTTCAATAGTTTTAGCCTTGAATATATCAGGATTTCTTCTCCAACAAACGCATTAGGTGTTCGGAAAAAAGTGGACTGTATATATACCACTTATGATGACAATATATTAAGTACTTACAATAGGCGTATTCACACTGTCCGACATGTGAGTATCGTGTCGTTATGGGTATATTATACGATATTCTGTCAATAATGGTGCTGTGCTGATGTCGTGTCGGTGTCGGTAATTGTGAAAACGCCCAACAAATGCATGAAATAAAGAAAATGTTGTAGAATAATACGTAAACAAATGATAATAATCATAATTATTAATTATAATAAGAGTTAGTGTGTGTAATACCAGAGGTGGGCAGGAGATGACTCGGCCAAGCTCTGAGTGAGAGGTAGGAAAGAGAGATATAGTTAATACAGGGTAACCTACCTACCAATTATTAATATTTTCTTTTTTTAATTAAAACATTTTCTGAAAAAAATATAATAATACCAAATCTTTTTTATGGTCACTATTATACAAAGTAAATAATACAAGCAATCATTCAATACATACTCTGGAATTTTTGGCTGGTAATTAGGGTCATAAAATGTACCTTTTTAGTATATATCATATTTGTGTATGAATAAAATAAATATATATATAAATCTTTTGAACCTTTAAGTTTACCGCTAGACCATTGTAATAAAAGAGGGAAATTTTTGCAAAGGATAATTTAAATAGAATTAAAGTTTTGGAAATTCCAAATAATTTGTCTAAATATTTTACTATTCATATCTTATTTACCTGATTTAATTATTTTTTCTTCGTATGGAGTATGCTCAGTATAAGGTCATGGGAATTTGATGAATTAAGTTAAATTTTACATAAAGTGGGAATTTGAGTTCTTCGAGTTAGTCTACTTTGAATTGAAAAAGTGAAAAGTACTATTTGTAGTAGTGGAAATTATTTTTCGCATAATTTGTTTTTCAAAAAAAATAAAAGTAGTGAATTTAATAATGGAGAAGACATCGCAAGCAGTCTTGGATAAGTTCAGATTATTATTATTATTATTGTTATTGTTATTATTATCATTATTGTTATTATTATTATTATTATGTTTTTTGGTGTATCTCTCCATACTGTAAAAGATATTATTTAAACAATAAATATTTTATAAAACTATTTCTAAATTGATTGAATAAATTATTGGGCAATAATCGGTAAGACAACCTGTATTGAAACATCGTTCCGTCTTGCTTCAAAACATACCTTCTTTACTTACTCTCACCCAGCTTATGGAGAGCTCGTAAGGCTCAGACGAGCTGTCTGTGCCCACCTCTGTGTAATACTGTATACGTTTTATGTCACGGGTGCGTAGACACACCAAACATCATGATCATCATAATACCTACAACTACAACAACAACAACACAGATAGATAGAGTCAAGGAGATGAGTTGTCAGTCCGGTCCGCATTCGACCAGCAGGTTCATGGTCGACAATGTCGTTTTCTACTATCCTCTATAATAAAATATATATTACTATATAAAGTCTTATGTGTGTGACTTTGTTGTATACACTTATTTTATTATCATTATATTTTGTATGCGTTTTATCATAGGAAGCGAGCGCGGTGTCGTGTCCTATTATTGTAGCTTGAATATGTTTTATGAGAGCTCAAAAAAAAAAGAAACGTATCCTCTCGTAATAAATAGTTAAGAAAATTGTTGTGTTGAAAATTATTGAGAATAGTTTTTAGGACCTCAACACATAATTCTAAGTACAGAAATTACGAAAGAAAATATTTAAGCAAAATATTTTTCTCCTTGGAGAAGAGAGTTTTTTTTTAAATTTACAAAAGTATAATTAGAATTGAACAAAAAATAAGATCTGATTTTTATTTTTATTTTTTAATCAAATGAAATATATTTTATTTTATAAAATATTATATGAACGTGTTTGTACAAAGTATAAATTGAATTTTGTAAAACAAATATACAAACAAGCTGAAACAGTAGGCCTACTTAACAAACAACTATTACATTACACTAGCTATCCCCCGCGGTTTCACCGCGTTAAATTTGTATATAGCCTATAACCTTCATCAATATAATGCAAAAAAAAAATTTCAAATCGGATTGGCATTGCATTACCCTGTGCAATGTTATCACTTTTCAAGATAGTTCATTCCTGACAATCAAAGCATAAAATACAGTATAGTAAACTTACTTAAACATATCTAGCATAACATATTACAGTAGAACTACTATTTTCTAGATTGTTTTGTGGAAAACAAAAAGAACGTATTCAAGTAGTTTTTGCATCATCGTGTATTAGTAAATCCTCTTTTTTTGCAAAAACAATCCACAATTTGTCTTTATTTTTCATGGGTATACAAAAGTTAGTTTTTTTAACAATAGAAACATTTTCCATGATTTTTCCAATTATCAGGATCGGGTCCGGTCCCTATTAAACCGGATAATTGAATTTCTACTGTATAAAGTATAAACAATTGTGTCCCGAGAGTGGCCCATGGGTACTTTCTTTATCCATGTAAGCTATATATGGATTTTTGCAAATATATTAACATAAAACTACACACATATGCAACACAAAGCCTTTGACACATCATCTAAATTAAATCCAACATTTATGATACTGTAGCGAAAGGGTGCGTGTCATGACGAAAATACTTGAAATGCATATTTTTGTAAACTTTATTTCACTACTTTTTGGATAACAATTACAACTTTTAGATTATACTTTTGAATTGTATTAACTTTTTGATTTCAACGAATGTTTGTTGTTACTGAACTGGTGAGTTGTTGGCTGCTATATTACTGTTAAATGCACGCGTTCTAAGAAAGTGAGAGAATCGCATCGAATATTCTTTACATACCCGATCATACTTATAAAGTTAATCTGTTTCTATACGTGAGTATATGAAAAAAGACAAAGATATGCACGTATACGTAAATGTATCGTTCGGCCTTGTTGTTTGTTTTTTTCTAGAATTGTACAATGTTAAATACAATGTGAATTGTATCGCAGGTTTAATTGCAATGTTTATATTTATGGGTTAGATATGTGTATCTGCTATATGAGTGTTAATCACTACAATACAATGTATTATACGTTGTACAACGCAATACTTGTGTTGGCAGTGATAATTCATTATTATTCAAATTATCACTTTTAAGATAGTTCACTCGTAAACTCACTTTTCTTAAGATTTTAATGAAACACAAATATAATATTAATCTAAAAGTTTTGCATTTATTAAAAAATAATAATTTTTTTTTACAATTTGTGAAGCGAGATTTTCCAAAAAAATATCTTATACAGTTGAATATCATATATTTTCTGATGAAGAAACTGTGTCTCGAAACTCCAGTCAAAATAAAATTATTCTTACGAAAATCTCAAATATTTGTTTTGTTTAATAATTATACAATGGAACTTAACAAACTAATTTAAAAAAAAAACATATATTACAGATTTTTTTTAAATCTATTGATATTTAATGGTAATAATTTACAACTGCCACCTCAAAAATATTAAACAATCACTGTCAACACTAGTCTTGTATAGTACAACATTTAGTACATTGATCATTTGTTAAAGCACTATGTATGTTAAACTAGATATGTTTAATTGGCATAGCCGTAATCAGTATATTTACCATATTGTGTTTTACATTTTTTACTTAGACTGTCACGAGTGAACTACCTTAAATATGAATATCTTTTTTTTAAAGAAATATATAGAAAAGTGGTTAAATGTATAGAGTATGCGTGAACGGTCCTCTAACGATGAGACACAGATGCACACCAATGGCTAAAAATAGTAATATTAGCATCAGGGGACCCCAAAATGTTGAAATTCGATTTTTGACATCAAATACATAACCTCAATATTATATACTTTGTTGCATTTAGAATTTGTCTGTATTTAGAAAGAAGAATGTCATATTTGGACATGTTGTGAATATTTCACAAAAATCAGGAAAGATTAAAATGATTCGATGATTGTCGTTAAAAATTTTAAACGACACAAATTTGAACCTTGACGTAAATCGGAAATTAACAAAGAGGATAAGAAAAAAAGGGTCATATTTAGTGAAAGTACTCAATAAATAACAATCATTATTTATATCCATCATAGTCTCTAAATTTAAAAGTCTAAACTAAACAGTCTAACTCTAAACAAAGGAAAAGGTGTATGAAAAGTTTTATCTATTCGCATGAAATATTTACTCGAAATATAAAAATAAAACTTAATACGTATAAAATTCGTTTAAATAAACCATTTATTTTCAATTTTATTGGGAACCTAACAACTAAAATATTAATATTTTACAGTTAGGTTATGTGTTGGAAAAAAATATCACAAAAAAATTCTTAGTAGTTGAAACACTCCACATAACTTCCATACAAACTTTTTTTTCTAATTATCATTCTTTCATAATGTCTTAATTTTATTTATAGGGTGCCTAAATTCAAATTGTTTACTCAAAAAATTTGACAAAAAATAAAAATAAAATCTAAATTCCAATTTGATACCCTACATAGTTATTTGACGGTTGCTGTCTACAATATAGGTAGAATTGTTGATAAATACTTGGATATCTGGGTCCTACCAAGATTTAAATTATCAATAAAGGGTAAATTTAGTTTAGTACCGACTTTTTAACGGTTAGAAATATTGTCGCAGAAAAATTTTTTGGTATAGGTGTTCATAAAATGACCTAATTAATCTATTTTCGTATATGCTTTATACTTTTGTTAAAACTTTTTTTCATAAACTGATTAGATTCGCAGCAATTTTGTACAAAAATCTGTAAGAAATCAACTCAGTTGTTAGTTTCATATATATATTATATATATCGTTGGGAAATTTGAATTGAATTTAATCGAATAAGATCTTTACAAACTATAATTTTATGAAGAATCTACACTTTTGAGTTTGAATTTAAATTTGGTAATTTTCAAGCCTAAAATAACCTATACGCTGATTTTCATCGAAATCTATCACAAAATTTTAATTTTAAATAAATTTTAATTAAAACTCGTCCACATAACATGTATATGGAGGTACCGAAAAAATAGTAAATATTAGTTTTCATAAGGGGTGGTTCTTTTGAACGCAGGTATCCAAAATGTAAAAATAAAACGTTTAAGGGCATATAAATTATAAAACCGGGGGTAGTTTATTTTTAGTTACCAAAAACCAGATTTAGCATTTTAACAACAAACTATACGCCCCGCGCCCCGTTTGTTAACATACATAAGTACAGTTCAAACAAAATTTGCAAACAAATTGTCTCTCAATCATTTTTATATATGTTTAAACAAATCTAACAAAATCATTTCTTTAAATATTTTTGTAAATATTAAATTTATTTTTCTCTGCTTCCCGGTTGAACAATTTTAATCGGCATTATAGTTAAATTTAAAATGGTTTTCATCATAACACCTTCTTAGAAGAAATTATTATCTGTGTTTTATCACCGTTTATAGGAGTCCGTAAATAGTTGAAAATTCTAAAGACAAATTAAATTGCAATACAAATCTGTTACTTGTTAATTACTAATAGCTAATTTTTACTGACCAAGGTCACTTCGTAGTCGAAATACGTTTATATAACACAATAATACTTTATTGGAATTCAAGCGAATTAACATTTAAAATAAACTATATTTTGACAAAATGGAAACCCGACTTCAAAAATAAAATATTCTATAACAAAAAATGCACTAAAAAGTAAAAAAATAATTGCATATTCTTGTGCCAATTTTAGTTCACCTAAGCAAAAATTTTTAAATATATATGTACAATTATTGTTATTTTTGGAGGCGGTGTCCAAAAATTATGTGAATTTCTCTATCCTGACACCGCCTCCAAAAATAACAATAATTGTACATATATATTTAAAAATTTTTGCTTAGGTGAACTAAAATTGGCAGAAGAATATGCAATTATTTTTTTACTTTTTAGTGCATTTTTTGTTATAGAATATTTTATTTTTGAAGTCGGGTTTCCATTTTGTCAAAATATAGTTTATTTCTCGCTTTTTAGTGACTCTAAAGTTCTATAACTAGTTTTATTTATCTAAATATGGGTAGACCATACTTAAACGACTAATTTTTAGTGAATTTTTTTATAACACATTTTTTTTTTACCCGGTTTTTTTTTTTTTTTAATTTTAAGAGCATTTTTTTATAACAGATTTTCAATTTTATTTACATGCATTTTGTTTTTTTTTTGTAAAAATTTTTTTTTTGGGGTCGGTTTTTTTTTTGTAAAACATTTTTTTTTTACCCGTTTTTTTTTTTTTTTTAAATTTTAAGAGCATTTTTTTATAACAGATTATCAATTTTATTTACATGTATACAGACGAATTGAGAACCATCCTCCTTTTTTGAAGTCGGGTTAATAAAATCTATTGACCATTGTCAGACGCGTAGTACACAAGATATTTGTTATTGTGCTACACTGATAGAAGAAATTTCTTGAACCAAGTATATACGAGTATATTATTTTGAAGAAAACATATTTACTTGGTTCAAGAAATTCCTTATATCAGTGTATATGAACATAAGATAAAGCAATTTCATTCCAGTCGAAAATCTATTATCGTTAAATCATTTATGGAAAAATGGAAATGATTTCGACATTACATATTGCATGCAAACGTCAAATTAACGTACAATCGGCTGCAAAAATTGTTAGTATATTTATAAAATTACAAATTTACAACTTTTATCCGAAGTTTTTTTTTCGAAAACCGAATAAATAAGGCACAAATTAATTATTATATAAAATTTTGAAAAATTAGCTATACATATGAAGTTAAGTTTACACATTCATATGAGATACTCGGATAAATAACCACAAATGGAAAATTTGATTAACGACAAGTACAGATTAATAAGTAAACTAAGTGACGATTGGTACGAATAGTTGCAAAAGATACCAATAGATTGCATGGCGTCCATATAGTCAATATATATTTTAATGGAAACTCATCAAAAGAAGAATATCTTAGCAGTTTCATGGGAATTGAATTTGGAAAAAGAATCATTCAAATTGTTTAGAAACTGCAAACATTCAACAAGTCATAAAATGTTTTGTTTTATTTAGGACTTAGGCGCATCTCGATAACGAAATACGAACCTTTATAAATTAGTTTATAGCATATACCCTTGAACCCCTTAAACTTTTTTAAACATGGCATCGGTTGCTTTATGTAGAATAATAAAATTATAACCTAAGTGTTACAAACACAATTCTAAGAACTTCAAAACTAGTATTTTTGATTTCTTATTAAATACATCATAATTTCACTAAATATAGGTATGTATTAGTATAAACTATAAAGCCCGCATTACACTATTTTTCTTAATGCATTTTGAAATGCATCTATCATTTTTTTTAAAATATGATGGAATTCTTTAATTAGCATAGCCAGGCGAGGATAAAACTGCAAGGCTTCTAAGTTATCGCCTGGAAGGGTACTAAATGTAATCATCTATGCATAGAATGAATTTTTTGTTAGAAACTTAGACCAGTAGAATCAAAAAAATTATCGACAAAAATTTATTAGATTTTTTGTGGTAAAGCATTAGCTTTCAGGGTGTCTAGTAATATTTTGGCAAAAAATTCCCTGACTTTTCCAGGTTTTCCAGACTTGAATTCGAATTTTTCCAGACCATTTTTTAATATAATATTTTGTTATTGATAGAAAAATTAAGAAAAGTATAAATTTGTTCATTTATATTCATTTTTTATGGATAATGTGATAAAACCTATAAATTCTTTTTCATGAGTAACATACATTTCTTTACACTTTAAATGCGATTATGCGAAATTCCCAGAATTCCATGAAATTCCCTGGAATTTTACGAAATTCCCTGACAATTCCAATGACTTTTCCAATGACTTTTCCAGAAACTCAAAATTCCCTGACATTTCCAGGTTTTCCAGATTACTAGACACTCTGGCTTTACTCAATTATGATTCTTCGCCTACTCCTGAGCAAGCATATTGCTAAAATTCTAAAACAATCTAACGACTATTTTTGAAAAGGTTTAATGTTTAAGATGTGAAATCAGCCGTCCAGGGTGGCGACTGAAAACAAATTTCAAAATTACCTGACTTTTCCATGATTTTTCATGAAAACGTCATTGTTGTATAAATAATATTAAAGAGAACTCTAGGATAAGGAGATGGAACAAGTAACATCTCCTCGGAGAATAATTACAATTAGCTAATTCCTACTGATGATGACTACTTGGTAGTCGGAATACGTATTTATAAAATACAAAAAAAAAATTTTGATCTAAGGAATTGGGGCAAAAAATCGTCATTGTTGTAGTTCGTATTTGATTATCTGGCAGCAGTGTAGCTGGTTCGAATAGCGCGAATATTTGAAATGTTGTCTTGTTTTTTAAATTTAAAATTTTTTAGAATGCTATTGAGATAATAAACAATAAACTACAAATTTCCCTGACTAAGATTAAAATTCTCTGATTATTCCAGAAATTTTAAATTCCCTAACATTTCCAGGTTTTCTAGGTCAATCGCCACCCTGCCGCCCTTTTTATATACATTTTTTATATTTTAAAATTCCTAAAAAAAAACTTTAATAATATTAATCTATAATAAATTTAATAAAATAGTTTAAAAAAAAATCGGATAATGTAAAGTATAACATTAGAGGAGAGTTATTGAGCATGTGCAAAGTACCCGCAAAACTACAAAACATATTTATAAAACCGGTAAAGCACAAAAATACTTAAAATAATATATATTTCAAATGTTAATGTTAAGTTCACTGTCAAGTTTCATTATTATCTACAATGAAAATTACGATAAGGTTGCGTATTAAATTTTAAGTTTTAAAAACATTATTATTTAAATTTTATCTCGGTAAGAAGCCTTTTTTTCCAAATGTTTTAAAATCTAGTATTATTTAATTGTAAATTTATCCTTGATCGGCCTACCTAAGATATATCCTGTGTAAAAAAAAACTCAGTAGCCATAATATTGGCTAATCTAATTGACTATAAAAACTTGCTATAATGGCCATGAAAAGTGTTAAAATTCAAACCTTCTAAATTGATTTTTCAGAAAACATATTACCATAAAATAGTATCATAAAATATCTTTTACTGTTATCATCAAGAAAATGATCAATAAAAATTTTAACAACTTATATGCTAAAAATAATAAAATAAACAAGGGAAAATTTCAAATCAATAAATTACTATGAAATAAAATAGTTAAATATCTATAAAAAAAAAATAGGAAAAAAAATTGAATTACATTTTCCCCTTTTTAAAAAAATATTTCTTCCCTAATTATTGAAGTGACTACTCATAAAAGTTTTTGCTACAAATATAATATATGTGTAATGTGTATGTATTTCTATTCTTTAAAGTAGCCTACAAACGAGGAAAATTGAGCAGCAACATTGAACTCCGCTTACAAAAATATTTTCTGTACAGACGTGCAACCAAAATTATGGAATATAAAATTTAATTTTATTATTTTATGACGCTAGTCATAAAAATTCAATCATTTCTCATCTTGTCTCTATCTCATTTAATTTGTATAGTTTATTTATATGTATGTATCTCTAGTAACTAGTTGTTGGATAATATCTTCTATACTAATAATAAAGTATATAATGTAAATTGTAACCAATCTAGGTAATAAAACATAATAAAATATTAGGAAAGCATAACATTTCAGATAATATGACCAATTTGTTACAGGAACATTTAACTCCTCCTACAAAATATCAAATAATTTTGATTTTTACTGCAACCGTCCAAGGACATGTTTTTTGTTGCTGCAACCACTATACACATTTGCAACCATACTAGGTTGCTGCATAATGTTGTGGCACAATGTTCCGTGTCTGTATGTGCTATAAGACTGTCGCATATATTAATGAAACAGTAACAGTAATCATTTCATATAAAAAACCTCTTTCTCACTAATCTGATTATTCAAATCAGATATGGTAATCGTTAGAAAATTGTTTTTTTATATTATATTAATATTCATCAAATTAATATCAAATATGTTTATTTTTAGTTATCGATGGGGGCTTGCCAATCGTCCCGAAAATGAGATGATTGTATTGCTACCCGCAGAAAGATATTGCGGAACGTTATTTGTTCCAAAAATATAAATGATCTCAATTATTTTGGATTTTTGTATAAAATTAACTAATCCACTATACTATAAAGCTAGAAGCTTCATAAAAATATGTTATTGTAGTTATAAAACAACAAATGATGAAATTTAGTTTGAAACTCACAAACAGATGATAATAGTTTTCAAAATTCCTTTTACACGTAAGCTTGTAGAATTTTTAATTTCAGCTCGATACATTATTTAGAACTATGCACATAAAAACTCATTATTTTTGTTCAAAGTTCAAAGCTCGATTCAAACGTAATACAAATTTTGTTTAGATACTTGTAACATACATTATATACGAGTACAAAATTTGAAATCTTTCCTCGATGAGACCTATCCTGTGTTGATTTATTAACATAATTGGCAGAAATCGTTAAACTAATAGTCATAAAATATATTAGCTATTAAACACGATGTTTTTCACATGCATATTTAGCATGAAGCTTTATGTCCACATGAAGCTTTTTATATATGTACTTGCAACACCAAGATTAACTATTTCTGAAGTTCCGGGAAATTACAGTGAAGTAAGTAAAACATAAACTTTCAACGTATACAAAAAGAATCCTCCCACAAATTCACTATTTCTTCGGCTCAATTGTGACTGAAAACTGTGAATCGGTATACACAGAGTATATATTGTAGTGATCATGCAAATAAAATTTGCATATTTTATTTCTAGTATTGGGCTACGATAAAGTGTAGCTAAAATAAGCACTACATTCTTTCCTATATTACATTTTTAGTGATATTTATTATAATGATTTGATGTTAAGTAAAATCGATGTAAACGAAACCTTTTAATTTTGAAATATCTCTCTATTCTACATTGAAATTATTAAAATTCTCGTTTTTGAAAAAAACAACAAGTTTCCTTGTTCTTTAACAATACGTTTTTCAATAACACAACCAACATATTTTAATACAAAAGGAACAAACCAAACACGTTACAACATTTTAAATTAATATTCTCTATCTGTAATATACTATCTATCCTTGTTTAAAATGTAGTTCATTTATATTAAATAGAACAAGTACAAAATATATATTATAATTATATTACATCGAAGGAAAATATATATTAACAAAGGATAGAATATTATTTTAAACTATATTATCGCTCTCATTTTAATAAGGAATCAACAAGATATGACGCAACAAGAACAACAATAACATTGAAGGCAACAAGCAGAGTAGGCAAGCAAGTCAATGTTAAGGATGTTATTTTATAGCATGAAATAAATGACGAAATGTTTAGTTTTGAAAATCCACTGTTGTGTTAGAAAAAGATATGTATATACTATTTGTGTGCATTTAGACGATATTATCCTAGGGTGAAACACAGATAGATAGTTATGACAGGCAACAGAATTTGCTTCGTTCAATAAAGCTGGATATCTGCTGCTACTCTGCTCTCTCTTTCTCTATATATATATAATTTATTTTATGTTCGTGCAATGTGATATTATTATGGTTGCAGAGTATCGAACCACAGTGGCGTTGTTGTCAGCCGTCAAGTCATACTGATGTGATAACGATATATAGGTGGTCCACTAAAAACGAAACGAATAATAAATCTAAATATTTTTAGGTTGAATCTAAAAATATACTCTCTCCTACGTCTATACCTGCCGTACTACGAAAAATTTCAATTTGAAACAAGTGAAAATAACAACTAACAATATCCGGTAACTTAAATATCCGGTATATACTGAATTTATGAAAAAAGGTTTCAAACAAAATTTTTTTATTCTAAAAAAAGGAACTTTTTTTCTTTAAATTTTTGTTATCGTAAACCGTAAGCGTTTCAAAGATAAAACAGTTTTGCCTATTTGGTCAAAAATGGTCGGACAGTTTTGCCAAACATGGTTAGATTTTGCCCATTCACGAAATTGCCCTTATTTTTTTGCTCAAGAACACGCAAACCAAATTTTCGCTCATTATGTCTTTTTATTTTTGAGTTATCGTATTCACAGAAAGACAGACAGACAGACAGCCGTTACAAAGTCGGAACTAAACTTAATATACCCTGGTATATATACCGGGTATTAAAATGATAAATTAGTTTTATTATGGATAAAATATCATACGGTCACAAATCAGTCACGAAAATAAATGTTTTGCAACTATTCCGTTTTCCTATGTGTCAAATGGCATTATTATAAAATTTGTATATCGTAAAATTATCAACAAATTTGATCTCTTGCACTCTTTCGTACGATCAAGCGATCTCGTGATATAGCACAGGAGTTGGAGTTGCACATACGATATTGAAAATGAAAGTTAATATCTAGAAAATCTAATACCTAATTGAAAGTATTCGTACACTCTGTATTTTTAAGGAGGTTGTGTTTTATTTCCAAAATTTTGTTAATGCAGGTATTTCTATACACACGATGAACTATATTAGAGATCTGGCCCAACTGTAATTTTGCAACGGTTTGAAAATTTCAAATTTTGATAGTTTTTCTGAAAATTTAAGTAGGATCTTCTCTCATAATTATTTCGCTATCTTCTATAGTTTTTTTTCCAAACAATTCTGACAAATGTACACATACCCTTCCCGCTCTCTCAAAGAATAAAAGAATTAAAGAATGGATTAATTAATCATAGAATAGGGTTTTTATGGAAGCATTGTTCGCATAAAAGGGTTTGTGTATCCACGATTGAATAAATATTTAGTATGATGTAAAAAAGCAATAAATAGTACAAAATAAATCAAAAGAATGGCTCAGTAGAAATTGTTAGATTTGTAGAACTTTTTAAAAGCTAATTTCATTCGTCAGGGCATATAAATATATATATATATATATGTATATGTATATATATATATATACATATATAAGTATATATATATATATGTTCTGAAATTCATTCAAGAAAACTATACCACGGTGAAGAGGTACAAAAAACCAACCAAAATAGTTTGATAAAGTTTTTCGATTTGACGCTTGGTTTTTAGATATAAAAATTGATAAATTCAATCAATCACAGAGGGCATAGTGTAAGGAGGCGGGGCCTCTAACCGCCTGTGAGTCTTTAACAGGTAAAGCGCCCCGCTCTAGTACTGAGGTCACGCCTCCTTACACTATGCACTCTGTGTGATTGGTTGAATTTATCAATGTTTAATTGATTATATTTAAAAAATAAGCGTCAAATCGAGACTTTATTGCTTGTTTTTAGCAGCTCTACACCGTGCTATAGTTTTCTTGAATGAATTTCAGAACGTATATATAACTTTAAAACTAATAACTTTTTATTGAATGAAGATATCGTGATAATTTTTTTTTTAGATAAGAACCAAGTATCCTAGGAGTAAAACAAAAATTTGATCAAAATCGATCCAGTAGTTTTTACGTGATGCGCGCACAACGGAAATCTCCATCATTTTATTTATATAGATTTCACCAGCCAAGTAGCCGAGCGGTCTAAGGCGTCATGTCTGCGCAGTATGCAGTACTTGGAAACTGGGAGGTTATGGGTTCGAATCCCGACGTCGGCAGTTTGTCAATTATAAATTTAAAAAAAAAAAAGGGGCGGTTGATTGACTAAACTGTCGGTGTATGGACAAGAACAAAGTAACCGGCTATGCTTGAGAAGGTTTTCTGCAGTTTCCTTCACAAACTCCAGATGAATATCGGCATAGTTCCTATCATAGTCGGCTGCAGTCGCATATCCTACCAATTCCTAGTCTACTCACAAATTCCTTCCACTCCACTCACATCCTAAGGCATCACAATGGACCTTATGGTCGAAGTGTAGCCCGTCCAGGGCAGCCTTTACAATCTACCTCTATATAGATTTATATAGATATAACTGATTATTTATTAAAAAAATATGTTCTGTGTGTGTGTGTATGTTTGTACAAATGGTTTGAAGAAAACTATAGGAAATCGTGAAATAATTATCAGAGAAAACCCGAAGTAAATTTTCCTTATGACTTCACAATATCAAAATTCCAAACCTATACAAAGTTATAGCCGTTTTTTAACTGCCCAAATCTGTAATATAATTTCTATAGAAATACCTGCATTAACAAAATTTTTTGTCAATTTTTAATAAATTATTTGTCAATAAATTTAAAATATAAAAGAATTGACGTTTCAAACTGTCAAAATATAGAAAAAAACCTAATAATTTGTCATATATTTCCTACACACCTTCTATAAGAATTTTATTTTTAAGTCCGGGCAACGCCACGCTGCCTATAATATTAAAAAATTATAGATTTGGAAGAAAAATCGCTACTTGAGTTGAATTATTTTTCAAATTTTATTTCGAAGTTTCGGTATTGTTTTGTTAGCACAAATCTAGGGATCTCAAATGATATGGTATAGTCAAACTACGTTTACTACTGACAATGAATACATAATCATCCATAGACTACTAAAAGTAAAATTAAAAAGTTTTTCTACACGAAAACAAATAAATGCATTTGAGGAAAAAATAATAATATCAATTTTTTTTTCTATAAATGCAAAATAAATTATTTGTAAATAGTCAAATTCGAAAATTGGGTAGATCCCAATTATTTATTATTTGATCGTTTTCAAGAACGTAAATTCAGACTTAGTTGGGTCATTGCGTCAAAAATGATAAAAATTCAATCAACTTGAAAAAAAATCATTTTAAGTTCAAAAGCAGTTGGCTGGGAAATCCATTTGTCTAGGAAAATTTGTCTGGTTGCCGTTGCATACGTGACGAAATGGAGAATATAAAAAAAATATTTATTGATATTTCCTTAAAACATATGATGTCATTCCTGTAAAATTTTTTCAAAATGGATAAGCATAATTGCTAAAATATGCAAACGATTTTCCACATTGAATGGATTCTTTAAAGGAATAAACTTTCGTTAAATGAACGTCATACTTATTCGACGTGATGATTAGATGAAGCATAGTCGCTATATAAAAAAGTAATGGATTTGTTATTTGTTAGTGATAGATTGAATAAGCTATGTTCAATGCAACATTGTCAAATTAACATAATTAAACATCGTCCATACGGATACAGCGTCCTAAAATTAGCATTGTTAATGCATTTTTTTTCTTTTACTTACTGATTTGTAGACAAGTTTTGGCGGAGCAAAAAATCATGTAAACTTACCTAGAAAAAAAAAAGAAAAAAATTTGATTCAAATATTTTAAATAAAGAAATTATTTATTGAATATTTATATTTCGATTTTACACATTTAGGCTTGTGAACCAGAACATTATCAAAAATGTTTGTTTTTCTTAGTTTGAATTTTGAATGTTATTACAGTATCTATTTTGAACTTATTAACTATAATCCAACTATTTATAGAAAGCGGCATCCATATAAAACATTTCAACGATAAAATAACTATTACACAATATCTGCCGTAGTGATTTAAAAATTTTCATCAGCATCTTAGCTACAAAACGGACATAAGTAATATGAAATACACTTAATATACTGATTGTATTTTTTAAAATACACCCAATCTGGAAATAATGTATAGTGTATCTATCGCTGTCTATATGGTGTCTTTGTTACATAAACATGTAGACAGACTCAGACGATGGACGACGGACAATAACGACGATGTATACATGCCCGTGTAAGATGCAACTATATATAAATGATTGTAGTTAGAGACTGATAAGTATATAATAGTTATATGTTATACAATACTGATTTAATACAGTTTAAGTGTGACAAAGTAAACCATATCATAGCACACTAGATATAAACAGCGATAGATATACTATACATTGTTTGCAGATTGGGTGTGTTTTAAAATACGAGCTGTATAGTCATGTATTATAATGTATTAATGAATCGGATTAGCGAGTTTACCCGAATGTGCGTTTCAGTTCCGAACGTGGCGGATTATTTTAAAGATTTTTTCAACTACCAATGACACAGACTGTGCCCTAATAGTTAAGTTAATTTTGAAGACTTGTCAATACATTAAAAGAAATTCCGCTAAACAGATCATGCATAACCAGTTTTTAAACTATATCGTGTTAAACAGATCTTACGAATATTATTTTGTAAAACTAGAATATCTCATGAGGTTAATAATATAGTAGCTAAGATCTAATATCCGCTAGTCACCTCCGTAAGTATAACATAACCGAAAGGAAACCATACTAACAATGGTTATTGAATGGACACAAAGTTTACAAATACAATTAAATATATGTAAATAGTCAATAACAAGTAATAATAACACATGTACACTCAAATGCAATATATTTGAAACATTTTGTCCACATTCTAAGCGTAAATATTACTGAAATAATTACAATTTTATATACGGTAACACTTCAGAATGTTCTGGTTCAAATTTACAGGGCAGTGTAAATCAGTGAAGAATTGTATGCAACCGATTATAGCATCATGATTTCTTAGTTCGAAGAGCATTGGTCTGGGGTTCGATCCCCCTCCAAGATGTGATGATTTTTCATATTCAAACATTGATGTCAAAATAACGAGTTAGCTGCAAATTTTACACTTGATTAAAAAAATTTTAATATACAGTAAAATTTGATCAATTTAAAATTTTTGTTCCACTTCCATTAATATACATATTTTTACTAAGATATTGATTTAATCTTATATGAATAGGTAAGAAACTCAAAGAGTATAGTAGTTACACCCCCATGGGGTATTCATTTATACTAGATAGGGCGACGAATGAACTAGTAGGGTAGGTAGCCAAGCAATTCTCGCTCAGGTTACGCGATACTTGTTACTATTTAGAAAAGAGAATTAGGACATCATATACATGACGTCAGAATGAAAGTCGTTAAAAATTAAGAACTATTTTATAACTGTTAAATTATTATATAATATTATTATTAAAAACATTTTATATAATTGGATATATATTTTTTTCAATAAAAAGTTGGCAACATGATATGACATCCATATTATTTATACAAACTACTTATTATTTTCTTTTGAAAAATAATTGAAAGAAAAATCAATTATTAATTATTTTATTCAATTGTATTTCTTTAAAATTATATCATTTTATTAATAAAATTAAATTCACTTTCAGAGAAATTTTATTTTCTTCTCGAAAATTAAGCATGATAGATAAAAAATACAAAAGAAAAAATGTATTTTCCATTACTCAATCTAAAAATAAAATGAAAAAAGCAGTGGCGTACTCAAATTTTTCATTAAAATATCTCGTAAGGATGCCCCAGAGTCGCCACTGGAATAATTACATCAAATGAAGCCACTTACTTGCTACTAAAAACGTGCCAAGTGTACTCTAAATCAGCCAAGTAGTTTTTGAATAATTTTACCGAAAACAATTTTTTTAAACTTTAACAATCTCGAAAACATCAAGCTTGAAAACATCATATGAACTTTTCTTCTTATTTTTAGGAGATCTATCACCTATTCAATTTCTGGATTAAAATTTGGGACACCATATATATATATATATATATATATATATATATATATATATATATATATGTCTCAATTAAACATTGATAAATTCAATAAATTCAACCAATCACAGAGAGCGCATAGTGTAAAGTGGCGTGGCCTCAGCAGTAGAGCGGGGTGTTTTACCTCTTAAAGGTTCGTAAACGGTAAGAGGCCCCGTCTCCTTACACTATGCGCTCTGTGATTGGTTGAATATATCAATGTTTAATAGAACACAACACATATATATATATATATATATATATATGTATAGTTTAAAAACTAAAACCCGACCACGAAAAAAGCACGAGAAGTTTGAAGAGCTTGGAAATATTTATCGTAGTCGAAGGTTTGGGAATTGTTACAGTTATTCTTTGTGCATCGCAGTTGACCTTTCAACTACGAGAAATATTACAAGACTCTTGAAACTTGTTTCGTGCTTTTTTCGTAGTCGGATTTTAGTTTTTTAAACTTATTTATTGAAGACTTTTTAGTATAATATTAAGAATCTGTGAATTAAAACCAATCATTTGATACCAAACACGATATATTTATAATTATTTTTTTCAGAGTGAACTTACCAACATACACTCCCGTTCATAAAAATTAAACCAGTTAGAACATTCTAAGTGTTACTGTATATAATATTAGTAATAATTAATAATAATAAATAATTAATTAATTAATAATAATAATTAATTATTATTAATATTATTATTATTATAATAATTAATTATTATTAATATTATTATTATAATAATAATTAATTATTATTAATATTATTATTATAATAATAATATTATACATTTATTTAATAATATATATACGCTTAGAATGCTACTGGTTCAATTTTGATGAACGGGAGTGTACATATATACATAGACTTCGAAAATGGTAACTCTCCGTAGCCGGGTAATAAAACAATAAATAAAATTGATTTTATATTTGTCTTCTCATTATACGGCCTCTTTTTTTTTACAAGAAACATTTGATTCAATCATGTGGAAAAAAGTCCTTGGTGGTTTTTTACTTTAAAAAATATTATACACATTTTATATATAAATGACTATAACTCATTCACTCAAAAGGAAACGAACAAAGAAAACGTACATATGGTATCGCAGCAATAAAGTTCAATTTATTCGAAATTTACTATATATTTTATGTATCTTTTTATATACGAAATTCGTATATTTATTGAGTTTATTTTCACAAAATATAGAGTTCAAGATACTGTAAATTGGCAATGGAGAAGGCATTGACCAGTATTTGTTTATACAGATATCACGCTAAAACTTCTGAAAATATTTTAATAAAAAAAAATAGGTTAATTATGTATTTAGAATTAATCTATTGAAGAAACAGAGTAATCAGGCTCAACTGTGATAGTTACAATTACATAACAAAAAAATTATTATCTAGTTAATGAAACTCATCCTTTTTTATGAAAAATAATCAGTAATTATGGTATGCGGTTTTCACCAAGAAAAACTAAATAAAGGATATATTGTGTAGGGATGCTCAAGTAGCGCAAATAACGACTTCACTGTTCAATTCCATATAAATTTCCTATATTTGGTCAAAGTTTTATAAATAAAAAACATATGGAGAAATAAAAACAACAGGTCTTTCAAAAATTTGGATCAATATTTTTAAAATGCCACGTGATTGAATAACCAAAAATATAGTATGTTCACTGCCTTCAAGCAGAAAATTTATTACCCAGTATATGATTTTTTTTTATATCCCTACTAGCGAATCGACCCGGCTTCGCACGGGTGCAATTGAGATATATAAAGCTTTTTGAAACAATTATCTACATGATGGTTAAAACGGTTCAAAATCTTCTAAACCGTTGCGAGGTTTAGAAGAAGTTAGTGGATAAACAGACAGACAGACGCGGAGGGCAACTTCCTTTTATACCATATATATATATATATATATATATATATATATATATATATATATATATATATATATATATATATATAACCATAAAGTACTAATTCTACATTTGCTGCAAATTTACCAATAAAAATAACATGAATTGAATTTAATGGTTTTTCATCTGTCGTGAAATTTCAGGACCATAATGACCGTGCGAGTGAAACAACTTAAGAATTTCAAAGCCACTTTTTACTTCTCAAAATTTCTATTTATTGTATTATAGGTATAACTAATTGTTGAAATATGGCCTGACTAAAGCCGCCATCTTGGAATATGATGTCATGAGTGAATTTTACAAATACTTCGATAGGGTCTGTCTATAAAACTGTCGATAGGGCCAATTCTGTAAATGGAAAAATTTTTCTAAATAGTATTAAATTTGGTGAATATTATGATAACAGGTTCCAAAACCGATTTTAAAAATTATTATCTGTTGTTTGCCTGTTTGTTTCTTAAAATAAAGACCGACTAAACGCAGATTTGGTTGATCAAATGGAGCTTTTCTCACACCGTGCGATTTCACATCTTTGTCAGAAAAAGCGATGTATGCGCCAGTAATGTCGCTATGTGTAAAAGAACCTTTACAATTTATAAAAGTATAAATTTTAACTGATAATAAAACCCAAACAAAAAAAATACAGACGAATTGAGAACCATCCTCCTTTTTGAAGTCGGGTTAAAAATGGGTACATTTCCGAGAGCCGTCTGTATATAAAATGGTTCATCAAATATGATGATATCTAAAAATTTAGAGCATACTAATTAAAGAACTGCAAAGCATACTGCAACACATTAACTTTACTATTTAATCTTCAAGAAAGTAAAAAGATAATAAAAGCTGTATAGGATAAGAGTAATTTAGTTCCTGAGGGACAAAATTGATATTTTAGATATTGTTAAATTTTCTGAATAAATCTTAATACGAAACCAGCAGATAAGAAATTAATGTTTGATAAATGAAAATCTTTTAATTATCGAAGAATAATAAAAATACTAAAGTTTTTTTAATTCCACGTGGACAAAAAGTCGCCAAGTACAAACAGTTATTAATAAAAATTTTGAAATGTAATGTGTCAAAATATGTCTGTCGTCAGATAAGAAAAATATAATATGTCTTAGGTCTTTTTTATTTGAATGACGTGTATAAGTGCAACATCTGAATATACCCTATGTTTAAAATTGATTGTTCAATTGTAGGAGACCACAAACACAACTTTACTTGTACTTGTACTATGATCCAAAAAAATAGGGCTCTTTTTAACACACTTTTATTAGCTTGGCATGTATGTATCTATGTATCTAACGGAATCTTTGAACGTGATTTTCACCCACTTCAAAACGTCCGATTATATTGAAATTTTGCACACTTATCAAGGACCGATAACAATACAATAATTTAGTAAATCCAATTATCCTAACCAGGATCTTCAGGATTAGCGATTTTTAATATTATCCGAAGACATGGAAGTGTCGTCTCTTTAGTCTTTGATGGTAATGTCACTTTTTTAGTCTTTATCAACACTAAAAAAGCAAAAATAAATAATAGTTTTAAAAAAACTAAAAAACACGCTTTTATAGCTAGCCGAACTAAAAAGTAGAAAATAATTTTGAAATATTGAGAGTTCGTTCCATAGCGAAGATCTATAGTAGAGTTCACTGGTTTATTACAATTAAAAAATTTCTAATTATTTTAAAATAAGAATTAAGTTATCAACAAAATAATTAATTTGATTGTAAAAAAGCATGGGGTGCTTCTTTATACTATAATTTGATATTAAGGATATTGATTTGATATTATAATTTGATGTTAAGCACTGGATAAAAAAATAATTTTTAGAATTCCGGTAGATAAAAAAATATCAAACAATTGAACTACATGATTGACTTGTAGGTATTTATAATATGACCTTCAAACTCGGTTAATAAATGATTAATAAAATACAAATTTGTGGATTTTAAACCAATGTTGCGAGTACACCACATATTCTTACTTGCTTTAAGTAATTTAAATTTTCACTAAATTTTCATTTCATTGGCATTCACAATTTCGATTTCTACGATTATGAAATATTGACGATCTATTAGTAGGAGCGGCGAAATTACAATATATATGAAAAAAAAAAGTTTCATACAAAAATTGTTGGAAATAAAATTTTATGAAAAAAATATTGATGTGTTTTTCTCGTAATTATTATAGAAATAAAGTTATGAGCGAAAAATATTTGGGGTTGAGGTTGTAATGTAAATGTTTGATATATTAAATTATTATTATTTAAATAAATAATAAATATATATAAAAGATATAATTGATCTTTTTAATTTGATTTATGAAATGTTATTATTTTTATATGTAAATTACCAAAGTTGTTAACATTCACAGCAACCGTGATAATAGAGGGAAGTTAAAGTTGAAATGCAGCAGATAAAAAATGAAGAACAAAATTATAATAATAATTTAATGATGAAGCGATACCGCTACATACTTAATGATGAAGCGACACCGCTACAAGGTAAACCCCTGTCGAATCAGGTTCTCGCAAGGAAGACTAGACAAATGATTGAGACTAGATAAATGGGCACCGTTTTTTACGGTCCCCGCTTTGATTGGACTATAACTAAAAGAAGTAATAAATAAATCATCATACAGATTGGCGCTCTGTATATAGATAGAACATAAACAAAATGCTTAACATTCCATTTTATAATATAACACACACACAGTCACAAACACACGAGACAAAGAATAAATGAGATTATTCACCGCGTTCAGTTGTTATTGCGCCGTGCACTATCATACATTGAGCAAGCACAAGTAAGTACACCACACTCAAATATAAATATATTCAAAACTATTATTAATGGTACACAGTCTTCAACTAATGGTAATAATAGTTTGGGACTGTTTGACGTGGTGTTTAGTCGGCTATTATTTTTTTGTATTGTTATCCTTTCCAATAATAACAGTTAACAACTGTTGAACGATGCGAGTGGCACCGTCATAGATAGTAAACACAAAAAAAAGAATTAGAGAAAACAAAACAAAAACTGAAAAAAGTCGTATAAAGTAAGAAAAAAATCCGTCACGTAGGAGCTACATAGACTTAGCGAATTTTCTCAGTAGAAAGCACTGACCTCACGGATGGAGGTCAGTGGTAGAAGAATCATTATTTAAATTGCAAACATATCTGTAAATATTAGAGTTAAAGAAAATATGGTCTGGTCAATTGAAGTTCCATTGAAGTAAAATTTATTTACTACATCTGTACTTCATCAATTTTCACGTTTTACTAATATTAAGAGAGAAATTAAAGATTTTATGTTTCACCCTCCCTCTAAGCTCCTCTTTTCGTTTGTCCGATTTAGTCCATTAATAAACTTGGCCTTTCAAACACACAAAACAGTCACATACCAAGTTAAATTCAGTTCAAACTAAAATTACCATCTACAAGCGAGTAAAGACACTTCAACGGTACAAAATCAGTAGCTAAATTTTCTTCGAAAAATTGGGGGGTTAATTGTCGAAAGAAAATATATATATGTGTTTATTTTTCTCAACAAAACAGTTCAAATATAGTCGAAATGTATAATTCAAATGTAGTCGAAACACGTATTTATAAAATACAAATCTAGGAATTGAGACCGGAGACAAATATGGTGTAACTCCAATTATCTGGGTCAATGTGGGTCGGAAATCAAATCATTAAAAAGATCATTAACTTCATTAAAAATACGAAGCAAAATTTGTGCATAAGAATGAAGACAACTATCGATTTTCTCGGCTAAAATTTTGATTTTTCGCAAATAATCGGTCCTGAATGATTGTTTCCCAATACTCACTGCTAAAAAAACCACTTGAATATGATCAATTTTATCCTCAAAGTGATCCGGATGTTTGAAATACTACTGTACTTGCAGACGACATAGACCTTATTACAATGACTTACCCTGGGATAATCTAATCCAATGCGTGCATATGCAGTCTTAAAAATTTTTCCCCTGAATCGATTACAATAGATTATATGATAATATAAATAATAAACTAAAAATACTAGCGGAGAACTATGTAAAGAAATCACATGCATGAGATATCAAAAACAGGTCAAAAATATTAAAAGATATAAAAAAAAAGATAAATTTTTTATAGTTTTTTTTTTTTACTAATAAACGCAATATTTAAATGAATTAAAAATATAATTAAAGCATATTTTACAATCATAACTCCTTAAAAATGAATTATTAAAATATACAATAAAAAAAAAACTAAAACAATAGATAATTAAAATGTTTTTGAAAAAAAGTTGTTTACATAAGCAATTAATTTAATTCATTTTCCATCAATCATAGTTTTTATAGACCTAGCTTATTTTTATTTATGTAAATAATAATATAAATTGTATTAAAAAAATAATTCACAATGTAGTCTTAAAAAAATAACTTTAGCTGAATACATCTTTATACAATATTAACTAGCTGTAATATTTGATTGTGTTTTACAAACCCAATCAAATTGCTTGAATTAAAGGGCCAACGTCGGAATAAAAGTAATCAACAGGAATTTTTGCATAAACTTCTGTTTTGGCATTCTTAAGTGCCAACGCACACCAAAAGAGCAAAACTGCTTTAAACAGTGTTAATCAGCCTAACACTGTTTTGTTAAAAATACTGTTAAGCTGACTAACACTGTTTAAAGCAGTTTTGCTCTTTTGGTGTGTGTTGGCCCTAAGACTGGCAGAAAATATCATTAAATATCGTGCCCACGAACCAAAATATTAGGTACTCGTAAAGGTTCTTGAAAGTTGCTTTTTTGCAATTATAAAATTGTGAAAGTCTGTTTATTTGTTCGAGCATCACACAAAAACTACTGGACCGATTTTGATGAATTTTTTTTAAAGCTAAATGATAAGACTTAAAAACTTGTATGTATTTCGCTACGAGAGATGGAATTTGAAAATATTCGTTGAAATATAACTTTTGTGAAAGTGTCGATAAATATTTGAAGTAGTGGGAAGCAGTGGAAAATTACATAGAGGTTTTTAGTCTTAAAATGGCGTGAGCTGGAGATATTCCAATAAAACACGAGTATAAGTTAGTAGATCATAAAATTATCTGCAAATTCGATGGCATACATTTGTTTGTAAGGTAAACCTATCTCAAGATATATAGCTTGAAGGGCGGACGGTGCACATTCGTTCTTAGGATAATGCTATGTAAATATAGCTTTAGAACAAATATAGATTTGCTAAAGTACTTAAAATGAATTTAAAAAAATCAATTTTATAACGATTTAAATTAAATTATTATAGGTTAGCTGTCAATCGTTATCCCGACGTGCCGTCACGCGACATGGTTACATGGGGATCTCTGCCAAGTGCGGTGCTTAATGTTTCAACCTACTAGCAAATGGTTACCAAGTTGTTTATCAGAGCGCGACCCCGAAACTACCTCTAGTTTATAATTTACCCACCAGAGAGCAAATCTACGTGCTAGAGTTCTCAATACAATTTGACTTGTCAAAGGAGTTGCTCGTTGACGTCTCAATGGAGTTCTAAGTTTACTCGCGATACCAAAGTGAAAATATTCCAGTAAAGAAATTTGTTTTTCAAATTTTTAGAGAAATATAACACCGCAACCAATACGAATTGGCTCTCTATGTTCACATAATATATTTATCTTCGAATCGTATTACACAATTAGACATTTGTCCGCTAACACTGTATTAACGAACTACTTTTTGAATATTTTGCGAATTGATTTAAAAAAACTCGCTATTTATTGAACCCACATTAATGGTCCGTTCGTAGTACCTTTTGTACATAAATGAATCGTGTGTTATAATCACATGTATTTTAACTAGTTTCGAACCTGTTATCATGAACAGCATCACGACAATAATATGGATGATGATAATAATGTTTGATGACGTACGGGTTGAATACACCCATCACATTATCCATTGCATCGGACAATTAAATAAATGCATACATACACTATTGTTGTATGTATGTATTGTACGTACTTGTAATTGAATAATGTATAGCTTAAACATGTTGTTGTACTTATCACAATATTAAAATAAAAATATATTAGCTCGATATAATAAAGGTTATTATTATTATTATATAATTTTTTTAAATGTCGCGTGTGCGTGATGCCTATTGCGCCGCGTTCATTTATTCATATGGTTGAATATGTGCATTAAAAAAAAACAAAAAAATCTATTTTAATGCTGTGGTTGTTGCAATTTTTTTTGTTTTATTCGCTACTATCAAATATTGTTTGTTATACAGATTGGATTCTTTGTAAAACAATATTTTTTGTTTTATTCGCTACTATCAAATATTGTTTGTTATACAGATTGGATTCTTTGTAAAATTAAAACCTAACCATTTATATTGTTATGTACTAGTGTGGACCACAAAAGTTGAACCGAATGATTAAGACAAAAATCAACTATAAAATTTAAAAAAAATGACATTAACTTTTGTGGTCAAGTGTACACGATTCTAACTCTTTAGATTTCTTCAATATTTGGATACTTATGAACACAGAACATGTTTCCCTGAGTTAACTGGTAACTACCAACAAACTCATCTTTGTTGAAATCAGAGAGTCTTTCATCAGCATTGTCCACGTTTAGTTTTCTGAAGTACCCCCTGAGTCTACAATATCCTGGGAAAATCTCATTAGTAGTATAAGTCTATATGTATTCAATTAATGCAGTTGATTTTTGTCTAATCCATTCAATTTTCGAAAAAATTTATCGAAAAAAAGTATTTTTATAACAAGCAATTTGTATTCGAAACATTTTTTTAAAAAGCAAATGCATTCTGTATCGCAAAAATTACACAATCTTTGAAGCCGATTAAATTATCACTTTTAAAACTTTATACTTATACTTACATATGTAGGTCGTGTGAGTGTTTTAGATCTGATTTTTTGTTTGTTAAATATTGGAGAAAAAAAACTTGTTTTTTTGTATATCATATGTGTATTTTAATACGTCTATATATGTATATTTAAATAGAAGGAAAATCGTTAAATATATAAATAAAATTATTTATACCGTGTGTATACTAAACGGTACACGATAACAATAATAATAACTTTTTTTTAGTTTTTTCTCTAGTGAAGGAGAAATAAGATATGCAACTATGACAGACTTCATAAGTCAGTCCCTATATGAGTTTTAGTTAACCTATATTAGTTTAGCTTCTATGGAAAATTATTGAAAACCACAGATTAAGGATAGGCGACACATGATGTAATATCAAATTCCTACAGAGTTTCTAAAACTTTCGGTTAGGGGTGAAGCATTTTGATCAAGTTCATGTATGTACGAGCTTCCTTTGCCTTTCCTGTATGGGAAAATATTACAGAAAAGTTTCTTAACGCGAAGCGTAACGCTTAAGTGATTCTTAAATCGGAGCGTTACTTAACGCTAGTTATCTCACTATCATTGAAAACAAGGATTAATAGAAATAAGAATACGTTTTTTATTTATTAAACCCTAAAAAACGTAATTGCTCTCTAGGTTAGAATAGAAGAAAATTACAAGCTTGTTGTAAGTCAATTCGATGAATCCAAATTTAAATGGAACACTCGGTATAAATAATATGTAAAATAAAAAGTAAAACAACAATAATAATAATTCCTTAACATGCACGCATCACATAATATAGAGTTTTAATAGTTTAAGTGAATGCGCTCGACAATATTTTGAATATGCTGTTTTTGTTGAACAGCTGCTCGCTTACTTGCTCACTGGTGGTAGGTAGTGAGTGCTTGTTGCCTGTTTATGTATACATTATTGCCCTACCTCCTTCTTACACAAAAAAATATACCCGGATCATCTGTCGACTGACTGACGTTCGACCGGGTTTGGTTGTTTCGTTGTTGGTGTATATTATATTTTGATTCATCCAGCTGCTGTTTCCGACTGACAACTATTTTTACAATATATGTAATATGGAAAACCATCATCTTCGAACAGGCGTTTAATTATAATACCTATTATGGGATAAATGACTTGTATAAGAATGTGTAGTCGTATTAGCCATAAATAATTTTGGTTAATAATCTTTCTTTTGTTTACACCTTCAGGTTGTTCAATTAGTACATAATAAACCAAAATACAATGAATATTACAACAACAAAAATCAATTTTAAATATTTCGCATTTTTTTCCAAGTCACGTTGCCAAATGTTCACGTTTTCAAAAGCTGATGTCGTTTTAAGTATGACGGTAAATTACACTTTTTTAAGTTAATTAATTCTTCAAGCAAGACTACACACGGTTGAATACTATTTTTTAACATGTTCTATAAACGCTGTTGTGTTGAAAATTATTTAGAATAATTTTTGCACCTAACACATTTTTCTAAGTTAAAGTTCTAAATATAAAAGGAAATAATTTAAGAGGAAAATATTTTTCTCCTCAAGAAAGGAGTTTTTTTTATTAAAATTACAAATAAGAAAATATTAAGATCTTGTTCGATTTATCTTATCTTTAAAACAAAGTTTTTTAAAAAATCAAATAATTGCAAAGAAATTACATATTGATTTTTTGTTCTTTCAAAAGAAAATTTTTTTTTATTTAATAAAATCAATCTAAATTGAAGAAAGTTATTTTAAAATAAAATTTATTTTATAAAAACAAGTATGATTTTGTTCAAAAACAAATCCATAGACAAGTATAATTTGGTAAATTACTTCTATTCAAAACAAAACAACTTGCAAGTATGCGATTATGAATCAATTATTTATATGTTATAAAATTTCAAATTCGCCCCTTTACCTAGATCAGTTTTTTTGTATTATAAATACGTATTTCGACAAGGTAGTCATCATCAGTATAAATTAGCTAGTCGTAATTTACTCTTTGACA
This sequence comes from Nineta flava, assembly GCA_963920215.1. NCBI lineage: Eukaryota > Metazoa > Arthropoda > Insecta > Neuroptera > Chrysopidae > Nineta > Nineta flava. The sequence continues at coordinate 46,664,817 of OY986041.1, forward strand.
ATTAAAAATAGATAGAAAGTCGAGATCAATAGACAAAAATAAAAATAAATAGAAAATTAACTAAAATAAATTAAAATTAAAATATAATAAATTTTAAATTATATTGAAATTAATTACTCTTGTTAAAATTTCTTTCATTCACATTTATTCCTGTTAACCTTACTCTTATTAAAATTACTCTTATATTGTCTCAGGATATGTTACTCGTTGCTAACTTGGTGACAGTTTCACAAATATTTATAATACAAAAAAACTGATCTAGGTAAAGGGGGCGAATTTGAAATTTTATTTCAAAAACCTAGAGTTCTCATTAATTATCATTTGATAATATAATATTTACTTATATTATCAAATGATATGTTGTAAAAATTTGAATTGGCGAAATATCTATCAGCGGCCGTGTGAACAAAGGCATAACCACCGGGGTGTGGTGCTGGTTCGGATCGCAGCCAAACCAATATAATTTTTAATGAATTTTATTAGTGACCGAATGCGTCCATGGTTGTTGAGAAACTAAATTGTTCTAGAGAAATCTATACAAAAATATAATTTCAAAAACAATATTTTCTAAAACGTCAAAAACTATGCTTATAGAAAGATTCCTATGATGGGTATATAAAGCCGCAGTTTCTCCAATTCAAATCAGTTTAAATTTGACATCTGTTCAGTTTAAAAATCAGTATTGTTTCATTATCATCAGTTCTAAATGATTATAAACACTTATTCAGTTTAAAGTAAACCATTGTTGTATTAACTAATAGTCAGTTTAAAAGTAATTTGTTCAAGTAAAGTCAGTGTACATTGTTGTATTAAACAGAGATAAAAGACTCAATTATAATTGTGGAAATAAAAGAAAAATTATTAAAATTCAAATTGTTTTTTTTTTGTTCAATTTTTTTGTCCAATTGACTAATATTTAGTAAACTTTTACTAATATTTTTTGTTTTTGTGTGTGTGGAGTATCGGAATCTGCTGTAGGTTTTATAGCGCTCTTTTTAAAGACTAAAGAGAGCCAAGATAGCGCAAATATCAGTTTAAAAAAAATTTTCTAATCTTTTCTGTAAAGATATAGATATGAATTTTCATGGTAACGAATAAAGACGACACCAGAAATATGCATGGTTTTATATATATATATATATATATATATATATATATATATATATATATATATATATATATATATATATATATATATATATATATATATATAATGATTTCATATAATTTTAGGCCTATTTATATTCTATATTAAATGATAACTAGATTATATGCCGTAAGGTCAACCTGGCTTTATGGGAAAAACTGGAGAGATAAACCTCTTGGTTGGGGTGCTAGGTACTGCAGGCTCATGTATCTCTCATGAGGTTGTTCGAGTGTCCGGGGTGTAACGGGGCGGATGATACGCCTTACCACATTCTGACAGAAGGTAGAAAAGCGTATCTCATTCTGGGTCCTTGTAGACAGATTTCATCAACATATCAAACATTTAAAATTGATATTTACACTTTGCGATACGGATCGAAAAACCTAAAATAATTTTATTTTAGTATTGCAAAATTTATTTATTATTTCATAATTTTTTCAGTATTTACGCATATGGCGAAAGTACGCACACTCATCATAAATAATAGATTTTCTTTATTAATTTGAACATTGAATTATGGGTTATTTTATTTAAGTATGTAATTTGTTTTAATTAATTGCAACTACAACCCACCAATTGTTACACTACGTAATTCTAAGGTGGATTTTGTAATTATTGTACGATTTATCGGATATAATATGTGTTGGACTGAATCAATCCTCGCGTAGGGGATAAGGCAAACAGCGACGAGTCACAACATGAATATTGATTATCCGTCATTAATGGAGCACACAGACAAAAATATGTTCCATTTTTTATAATAGAATAAATTCACGCATATGTGATCAGCCTGAAGTATTATTATATCAGAAATCTATTATAAAATTAACTCAATTCAAGAGACACGTGTGTTCAAATCCGGGTGGAATAATAAATTTCGCAATAAAAAAAATCGGTTGTTGCAAAATTGTTTATTATCTATTTTATTTATTAAATTTTAAAATAAAAACTCCATTCGAATTGATTCATACTTTCAATACTTGTTTTGTGTTGAAAGTTACGATTCCGTTTCTACGAAAACTGCAATTTCCATGGTCACAGTTTTAACAGCAGAGCTATGTTTGGTTTCGATTAATTGCATCAATTTGATGCTGCACGAATATATGAATAAATGTTGTTTTTTTCGCAACTTTGCCAAGCCAATCTAAAGTTTTATAATAAATCTTAGAAACTTTTTTCATTATTTCCTGGAATTGGTTACTTGTATATCATATCTTCTGATACTTTTGTCGTCCGGAGCTTGACGATGAGGGTGGCGTCTGTTATCGACTGTATATCTCATAAACAGAGGTAAAACCTCCATTATTTTTATTATTGACATGAACTGATATGGAGACGTGGCTTAATTAATATGGTTGATTTTAGATTGCAAATTTAAAATAAACAGTGATAGTTAATTTAATAATAAAATTCTTTTTTTGAGTGAAATTTTTAACTGTTCAGGTCCAAATGATGTTAATAATAATAATACATAAGAAGGGTACCGCAAATGGGTTCCTAGCACCTAGACCAAGGGGTCCTCTGTGCCCTCCTTGAGAACAACCAGTCAACCGAAGTCGAGACCTCTCCGGGTAAGAGGTGCTATTTTAACCAGATGAAGCTATAGACTTCTGTCGAGGCCAGTCGCCGAACAGGAAAGCCCACAGCTGCTCCTCCGGGATTGCTCCCAGGATTGATGGATCCAGGGTTTCGGACCCAAACATTCTATACATGACACCCCGCAGATTTCTGCAGGTGCAAATGACATATATGGAGGTTTCATCGCCCTACAAGTGGGATCATCAGATATCCCCAAGTTATGAAGGAGGTAGTTCAATCGGCAGTGTCCCCACCACCCTTCTCAACTGTGTTCTAGTGAGTTTCAACCGAGCACAGTCGAATGGTCTAGCTGTGGTTATGCACAGCTTGGCCTGTCGCATACCCTGCGCAAAGTTCCAGTAATCGCGAAGGGCTTGATGTAGCCACTCCTTGATTCGGTAAATTCCGGAGTATCTTGCTATGCGAATGACAGGCTTAGTTGAAAGGGCCGTTTGAGACGACCCCTCTCGTGCCAACGAGTCCGCTGCTTCATTCCCTTTAACGCCAAAGTGGCCCGGTACCCAGATCAGTCTGACTGTGTTGATTTGTGCCAGGCGGTTCAGTTCCTCGGAGCATTCATAGACAAAAGATGTTAAAAAATAAATAGCTTTCTTTGCTTTTAGTAGTATGCAATGCAACCTTTTCATAGTTAGAATTGTAATCACCAGAGTCGTGACTAAAGTAGTCAATTCCCAATTATTACAACCAGAAAATGCAATAATATTTCAGTAACCGATCTTGTCGATTGAAAACCGTCTAAACGCTGTTCTAACCTTATTAAATGAATCTTTCAACACACTTATCGAATTTTTCTACAAGCTACCGTTATCTATGAGCACAGATAAATTATAATAATAGTTTTTACAATATTTGAAAGCGGTGTTTAGTTGTTAGAAAACATTGATGGATGGATATGGTTGGTATGAAACATATAACAAACATCAAACGCAATAAACACAAATAATAAAGATCTTAATCTTTTTATTAGCTCATACACTAAAAATAATTAGAGCAATTAAAACAAAATGAAAAAAAACGAAAAGGTAATGATTTTACATTATTATTAATTTTTAGTTGTTTTGTTAATCTAGACGTAACAACAAATTCATTAGCGAATTATACGTAAATAAGAAATGTAACAACTAACTGAGCTAATTGTTTGAATACCCAGTATATACTGAGTTTATGGAAAAAATTTTCAAACAAAAGTTGTATAGTTTAAAAAGAAGATTTAATTTAAGAAAAAAGTTGTTATTTCTTAAATTTTTGTTATTTCTCTTACGGTTTCAAAGATAGGCAGTTTTGTCCAATCATGGTCCGATTTTGGCCATTAACAAACTTGACCTTACTTTTTTGCTCTAGAACACAAAAAAAATTTCAGGTCCCTTCGTTCTTGAGTTATCATGTCCACAGACAGACGGACCGACATGCGGAAATGAACTAATTAGGTCATTTTATAAACACCAATAAAATTTTTTTTCTACGATCAATATTTTCAAACGTTTTAAAGTCGTGACTAAACTTAAATATACTGGGTATAAAAAGTATACTGGACAAATATTTTAGATTATTAAGTAGTATCAAGTTAAACTGATTTTTTAGTAGGATAAAGAGTCAGGGTTTGATTTTAAAGATACTGTTCTATGTGAATGTCTTTACCTTTATATCAGAGGTGTTCGGAAAACTGGTATAAAAAATTTTGCGAATAAACTTAATTCAAGAAAATTATTTGTTTTAATTCGAGAAATAGTGGTGAAAAAAATAATTTTTCTATTGAATAAAAATAGCTCATAAAACGCTTGATAAGAAAAGTATTTGGAAAAATATAAAAAGGGGAGGCAATGATTTATTTGCAATTTAAGGGATGATGAAAAGGAGCACGTATTTCGCAACGCCTTCCTGGTTTAAAATTCACATTAATTTCAGCGGATTATGATGGAACGATTTCGGAAAAATTCCTTCAAATGTCCATCGATATAATATATACAAAGGCAAAATCAGTGGGGTGGGGGCGTAATGGGATAGTTACTTTGCGGAGCTCTATGTATCTCAAAACAATGCAATTTGTCGCTTTAACAAAAGAAATCTTTACTAGATTGGAAACTTAAATTGGATATTTCTCTCATGAAACTAAGGAAAATCAAATTTTAGAGATACGTGTTAAACTTATACTAACGTATATTATCTTCAAAATTTTAAGACCAATTTAATAACCGGAATAGACCATTTTGAATTTTTATGTAAGATACACTTTTAAGGTAAATTATTATATTATAAAAATAATTAAAAGCTAATTACTTTAGATTGAGTTAAACTTAATAAAAATATGTTTGATAAGATACAGTTTATTGTTTCTTTACAAGCATAGTTCCGTCATAATGTTCGATGAAATGAAACACCCCACATAATATTAAAACATTAGGGTGTTTTTTTTAAAAATGATATCAATGATATGATGACTATTGATCGGAAGTGTGTATTGCAAAATTATATATGATAATTATATTTACACTTACAAGAAATTACTGAATGAAATAAAAAACTTTTTGTAAACGATAATTTTAATTACAGATTCATGGTGAGTGAACAATATGGTTATGTGTTGTTTTTTTGACTGAAAACCGGATATAAACATACAAAAAATATATACATCACTAACCTCCATATATGGACTGAGGTTTCGGTTTCTTATGACGTAAAAGCAAAAAAGATGTTCCAAAAGGCGAAAACTAATTATAAAGCCGCAATTACACTCTTTTGAATTACTAGTTCCTTGATATTCACGTTTGATGGAAAATGATTACCATGCACGTATCAATCGATGATCAGTCAAAAATGGCAATCAGTCTGTTGCAGTTGATTTAGTTCTTATGTAATTAGTCCATAGGCAAAGAATATCGGGACGGAAGATAATTGTTATTTAAGGAATGGGGGAAGCAGATCCGTGGCGTCAATTCCCAGGAGGGGGAAAGTTGCCCAGCCATTGGAGTCTTTCATGCCGAAGGCTTCTTAAAATCTCGTTTACCTTCCGCCCCTATGTCTAAGAATTAGACCTTAATGTAATATTAATATCTGCATTAAAACTCATTCTTAACGTCACTATTAACTTTGACTGCATTCTCTATTAGCGTCACTATTAACTTTATGATAAATACCGACAAATCTTGTGTGACTTGAATCGAATCATCAAACAAATGTTTAAAAATTTCTTTAAATTTATTAATTCAAGTAAATTAAAAAAAAAAAAGTTAAAATTTTATTGAAATTTTTGGTAAAAATTCCAATATAAATATTACAAGTGATTCTAATTAATAAACAAAAATATAATCTATTTGTCATCAAAGTTTTTTAATATTAACACAAAGTATTTTCCATTTGTATTGTAAACTCAAAGTAGAAAGTACATCCATATAAACAGCCATAAACGCGTTATCAGAGCACATAGTGCAATACGATTGGTTCGTTTGATAACTTGGATCTCTCTCATTTAATACAAGTCTCAGTTAATTCGTATGCCAATTGTTGTTTACTGCTATCATTTTTATAATTCATCATTTCGATTGTTTATTTGATTTGTATTAAATTTTTATTTTTAGTTTTTATTGTTATATTTGTTCTCGTTATTATTTCTATTGTTTCCATCCGTTATATTCATATTTATAATAATCTAATATATATAAAAAGCGAAAACGATATACCGATATACACGTGAACATATGTTCACATTTTCAGTGAATGTATTTGTTATTGTCGATGGACTGTGAAGCTTCAGTTGACTATAGACCTATTGAATATTATTTACTTCCGCTACTTGGTGCGCAGCGGTAGTCCATGTATTTAATTGTTTCGTTTCTAAACTATAAAACAATCCGTCCGTATATATGGAGGTCAGATATATGTACATACACATGATGATACAACAATTATTTAAAAACTTATTTACTTGGACGTGAATGAACTTGTATAATAATAATAACAAAATAAAACTTTAGTACAGAGTGTTAAAGTAGGAGATATTTGTTGAAGAAAAATTTAAACTCTTACTTCAGTCAATCATTTTAGGCATTTTGCTTTATCTCCCTTATGTCGTGTACTGACGTGTTCTATATTCGTTAAAAGTTGTTTAGATTGATTGTCATAATTTGAACAGTCGATTTGTGTTGAGCCCAGTCGGTTATCAAAAAAATGTTTCGAATAAAAGTTGTTCCTTATAGAAATACTAACAACATTAGTACTAAACATTTTTTCGAAAACCTAATCGTTTGATACAAACTAATTTTTTCTAATTTTTGTGATTTGTTAGTACTGAATCTACTTATTTTTCTAAGAAACGTCTCAAATTTAACTACTTTTTTAAACATTTTTTTTTTAAACCGACTGAATTCGGCACAAATCAACTGTCAAATTTTGTAAAAAAAAGGCCACTTTTGTAGTCGACAGATAGTACTATCATATTTATTTGTATAACAAAAAATTTAATCTCAAAATTTTTCTTTAAATATGTTTAGCCAAAATGAACATTCAAAGTGCACACCGCAAAAAATTAAATGAATTAGCGGACATCTGCTATTAATTACCATAACAAATGAATGTATATATATGTAATCTTAGCTTATGCCATATGTATGATTAAATACCATCTATATACACATAAAAAAAATTGAAGTGCCTGTTTTGATTTCGAAATAAATGCTTTTTTTAAGTTCATAATGTAATTTGCACGTTACCAAAACGAAAACACGCGTTTTTTAAATTTTTTTCTGTCTGTCTATTTGTTTATCCGGGCTAATCTCCTGAATCGGCTGAACGGATTTTGACGAGGCTTTCATTGGCAGTTAGAGGAATTCTCAGAGAGTAAGCCACTTTTTATCCCGGAAATATTAAGAGTTCCTGGTGGGTGGGGATAAATATAAACTTTAAAACCGTAAAAGACACACAAAAAAATTCAACGACAAAAATTCACTCTTCGCTCATTTCGATGGAGATTTTTTCTATCCTCGACTCAAAATTATAAGTTTTTACATTAGTGTAGGACTTAGTTTTACTAAAAAGTTATTTTTTTCTTTTTTCTTTTCTTTTTTCGAATTGAACCCACGACCTCTGGCATTCTAGACCAATGCTCTACCAACTGAGCTATCTTAGATGTTATGGTAGTGCTATGCATATGATCTTTCACTATCATTTCCGATACCATTGTATTATTAATTTTGTTTATTTACTATCAACATATTTTTTTAAATTGTTTTTCTAAACTAACGTCTATTTATTTCCTTTGTTAGTATGGTTGCCTTACGGTTATATTATACCGACGGAAGCGACTAGCGTTTACTTTAATTGACATTTAAGTAATATGTCGAATATTGATACCATTGTGAGACAGAGTAACCGTATGAGACAGAGAAAAAGTTCTCAAAGACCAAATGAGATGCTTGGAATTTCGATCATTGTACAGATATAACTACGACATACAGACAGAAATGACATTCTATTTTATTTGATACTAGCATTACCCATTTCGCGGCTTCGCCCACAAAAGTTTTGTAACGCCCTTATAACCAAGTAACATAATATTTTCTCACGTCAAAAACTGATAAATTATACACCTATACATCAATAAATTATACAACTATACCTCCCTCACGAATCATTTTTATAATATGTAAGGACCAATGTATACATAAACTTGACAAATTATATACTAAAACCTTCCTCGAAAACCACTCTATCCATTGGTGAAAACAGCATGAAGTGCAGTCGTTTTTGAGTTTATCGCGAACAGACAGACAGACGCGGCTGGGGGACTTTATTTTATACTATATAAGGATTTAAATTATGTTAAGGAATTCAAAATTTGACAATTCTTAAACCTACTCAATCAAATTTTTCAATGAAATTTTGTAATAATTGTCAAACAATTACATGACGATTAAATAAAAAATTATTTCAGAGCAAAGAAATCTTTAAAACTATTGTGATTTATAAAATATTTTTGGACTTTTTTCTTTTTTAAATATGATTTTTATTATTGTCTTGACATAATTGATAAATTATATTAATAAACATACTTTATTGATAAGTAAAATTGATAAATAAAATACATCAAATATATATAACATGAGTAAATATATTATATATTAGGTGTTATAAACTTGTTTTAAATTTTGTGTGTGTTCAGTTGTTGTTTCATAACTAACCAAAATTGTAAGTAGCAATCATTTAATGTCCATTCATTTTAATTTATATATATTCTTTTTTTTTTTCAAAAAGGTTAACATGATTTTATTTTATATTATATTATAACGCTTACGTTATTGTTATAATAGGTGGCAGTAATAACGGAGGGAGGGGGTGATATGGTGAGTATGATATATTGTGTTTTAATCACAATTGACCTAATTATCTATCACATGTTTAAACTCTACTATTGCTTGTTTGCTCTCAATTGATTAGTGGTAATATTTTATTAGCAAATATTGTTTCTTGAGGTCATCATCATCTTCATCACATAGACCTTTGTCATTCACAATAAGTTATATTTTGGTAGTGTAAAAGCTAGTAAATGTTTTATAAGCCTTTACAGAGTGATAACCGTTATATGTTAAACGTTATCTCTATTTGTCAAAGTATAGAGTTTTTCAACAAGGGTGATATGTTTGCGACCATATTTGAAATTGATGAAATCTTGTGTCACTATCAGTAATAGCACATACAGACACGTAACATTGTGCAGCAACATTATGCAACAACCTAGTATGTTGTATAGTGGTTGCAAATGTGTATAAAGTACAGTATAGATGCAGAAAATTGTTGCAGCAACATTGAACTCCGCCTATAAAATATTTTCAGTACAGACGTTGCAACCAAAGTTTGGGAGCATAAAATTTAATTTTATTATTTTATGACACTAGTCATAAAAATTCAATCATTTCTCATCTTGTCTCTATCTATCTCATTTAATTTGTATAGTTTATTTATATGTATGTATCTCTAGTAAAAACTAGTGTTGGGATAATATCTATATTGTATACAAATAATAAAGTATATACAGTGTGTCTACTTAAGTTGGCTCCATATGGAAAACTTTATTAATATAAGGTTTACGAAAAAAAGTTATTCTTTATAAAAATCTCTGCATTCGAAAATATTAATATTCAGCTTTTCACTTTTGACATCAAATGTATAGGGTGTCTAAAAATTGAAAAAGTTCGATATGAATGTTTTGACCACTTCAATTTTAAATTAAATTACGTTACGTTACCATGAGACTAAATCATATGTATATATATCGAGTATAATCAGAAATTTCCAGATACAGATGAAGTTCTTCGTACTTTTTAAGGACAACTTTAAGATCTAATTCAAATTAGCTGCATGATAGATACTTGAACCTTTAGAATAATTTTAAAGGAATCAGCGTTAATTTGATCTTTTACCCTTTTTACAATAACTACTTAATAAAGATTATGATTAAGAAAGTAAAATTAAAGAGAAATTTTATCATTACTTACTAATTATAGTTAGCTTAGTTAACGGTAGTTAAAATTTGTGGGCGGACAAAATTATGTGAACTTACCTAGAACAAAAAAGAAAGAAATTAGTTTCAAATAAACTTATTAGTAAAAAAAAAAAGAAATATTTTTATTTTTCGGTTTTTATACACTCCCGTTCAATAAAATTGAACCGACCTGAACCGAATCAATCTCTCACAATTTTGATTATTCTTGAAGTAAATGCTTTTGACAGATACAACATTTTATTTAATTTTTATGCGTAAAAGGGAGATTAACATGTATTTGCATTACATATTCTTACTCTATCACTGATAAATAAAAATCACTATCATAAATAACGCATTTAACTATCACATTTAAAAAAAAATTCGTTACGCAGGAGCTGCTTCAACTTAGCGAATTTCCTTGGAATAAATAAATTACTCTCTAGTGGTCACAATGTTAGTCTGATCAAAATGAAATGTCGTATCTGATTTTAGTATTTGCATGGCCAATTTTATTAATAAATAACATACGTCAAGGGGAAAGGGGGGCATAAAGATAGAAGAAAACACAAAATATAAAATATCTCTCTTAATATTAGAACAATCGAAAAATGCGTAAGAAACAAAGTTGTAGAAAATCATGTTTGCTACAATTCATCACCTTATCTTTTTTGCTCAAACTCTAATGCGTACAGAGATATTGAGGAATTTAATTTTCAATCTTAAACCGTCAATATTTTTGTAAATATTAGGGTTACAGAAAAAATGATAAGAAACAAAATTACAGTAAAACTTAATACCTACAACTTTGCTTCTTATAAAATTTTCGATTTTTCGAATATTAAGGGAGATATGTCAAATTTTCTGTTTCCCCCTCCCTCTAAACTCCCCTTTCCTCTGGTCCGATTTTACCCATTAACGAACTTGACCTTTTGAATACCAAAAGCGTTTCAAATACCAAATCTCATTCCGATAGAATAAAAACTGTGACCGCTAGAGTGATTACAGACACATATATATATATATATATATATATATATATATATATATATATATATATGTCCATAGATATATATATATAAATTTTACAGATGGTGATTTTTGACATCTACAAGGTAGGATCGATGGACATTTGAAGAAATTTTTGCGAAATTTTGACTTCGGTACGGGACCAATAGCTCTATTTCCTTTCAGGAAATTCGCTAATATACTACTTATCTTTGTTTATAAATAAATATTATACAGAGAGTTACAAAAGTGAGAAGTTTTATGAATTGTAAGAAAATTAACATTTCAGGTTGGTTCAATTTTATTGAACGGTAGTGTACATAGAAAGAAATACTTTATCAAATAAACAGTGCCTTCGTAAGCCTTTAAACCTCTTAGCTGAATATCATTATCAAATAGATGAAAGGAGTATATATTATGATCTTTCACTATCTTTGATGTCGACGTATTGTTAATTTGTTTATTTACTATTTACTTATTTTTAATTGTTTTTATTTATTTTTTTGTAAACTAACGTCTATTTATATTCATTGTTAGTATGGTTGCCTTTTCGGTTATATTATACCAATGGAAGTGACAGGCATTTACTTAATATGACATTTAATAATATGTTTGAAAATTGATAAAATTCTTATCATATCAAATATGAAAAATCATACACATCTAGGATCGTACACATTCTAGACCAACGCTCTGTCTCTGAGCTATCTGAAATGTTATGGTAGTGGAATGCATATGACTTAATTCTTTTATTTACTATTTACTTTTTTTTTTAGGTTAGTTAACATTTTTACTATTCCTATATTTTAAAATACTGATCTAGATATAAAATGTTCAATGAACTCCATCCTTTATTGAAGTTCATTGAAGTTCTTAGAAGTATTTAAAATTTGTTAGAAAGAAGGATTCTGAGCAATCGATATGGTGTTACAAAATTATTGGACTACGGGAAAAATTTCCTGGCCATTTCGTGACTTCGCAATTATGGCAAACAAAACTACTCTTAATAATGATTTTAGTGTAACAATATTATTTGAAAGCATAAAAAAAAATTCGTTATGCAGGAGCTGCTTCAACTTAGCGAATTTCCTTAGAATATTAAAATCCCTCTCTAGTGGTCACAATTTTAGTCTGATCAAAATGAAATGTCGTATACGATTTTAGTATTTGCAAGTCCAATTTTATTAATAAATGACATACGTCAAGGGGAATGGGGGGGGGGGGGTATATAGAAGGAAGAAAACACAAAATATAAAATATATCTCTCTTAATATTAAAACAATCGAAAACGCGTAAGGAATAAAGTTGTAGAAAATCAAATTTGCTACAATTCATCGCCTTATCATTTTTGCTCAAACTCTGATGTGTACAGTGACATTAAGGAATTTAATTTTCAATCTTAAACCTTCAATATTTCTGTAAATATTAGTGTAACAGAAAAAATGATAAGAAACAAAACTACAGTAAAATTTAATACCTAAAACATTAGATCTCACAAATTTTTCGATTTTTCGAATATTAAGAGAGATATGTCAAATTATGTGTTTCCCCCTCTCTCTAAACCCCCCTTTCCCTTTGTCCAATTTTACCTATTAACGAACTTGACCTTTTGAATACCAAAAGCGCCTCAAATACTAAATTTCATTTCGATAAAATGAAAACTGTGACCGCTAGAGTGATTACAGACACACATATATATATATATATATATATATATATATATATATATATATCCATAGATATATATATATATAAATTTTACAGATGGTGATTTTTGACATCTACTAGGTAGGATCGATGGACATTTGAAGAAATTTTTGCGAAATTTTGACTTCGGTACGGGATCAATAGCTCTATTTCCTTTCAGGAAATTCGCTAAAAAGTTGTAGACGGGTTTTTGGGTTTTTTGAGACTATTTTACCATATAAAATTGTTTATTCAAATCAATGACTTAACAAGTATTTTATGATTTTTTTCGATTAAGAGGATTTTATGATTTGGTGAGCAGAGAATTTTACCGAAGTTTCGATAGAAGTTATGTAGCGTCCAAGCCCGAATATTTTTAACTCATATATAGTTTTTTTTTTTTTAAAAAAAACGGCAAATAATATATTTTTCCATAATATTAAATGACCGATGGATGTTTCAATTTATTTTTATCGTTTTTTGCTCAGACTATAAAAATAATAATAAAAAATTATGCATGAGAGATTTTTTGGGAACATAGATTTGAAACCAGTATGATTGGTTTCAACAATAAGTAAGTTTATATGTAGAAATACAACAACCAAGTGTGTTTACAACAAACAAACAAACAGTAAGGCAAGAGAAGCATTTCTTGTTTAAAAAAAACAACAACAACAACCAAACTGGATTTGAAATTGAAATAAAAACATGTAATTTTTTTTATTTTTTGGATAGCAGTTGTAACAGCCATAGAGAGAAAGAACTATTTTATAAAGACGATAGATGATAGATAAATATCTGTTCCAAAATATAAATAAATATCTAACAGAGATATTTTTATTTGTTGTTAATCATTAATCATTTTTTTTAAAAGTGTTTTTATTTTACTTGTATACATTTTATAATAATTTAGTACCGCTAATTTAAACATTATTATTATATTATAAATTTAAAATAAACTATTGTAATCGGGTCATAGCGAAATAACTTCAGCTCCCCTGTCTCAAAATTTGGAGTTTTTTAATTTTAAATACGATCTTTAAAATCGAATAGTCTCATATGAAAATCTACAGAGAACTTAAAGTTAGTCTTAAAAATAATATCCAATTATTTTAAGGTAAAACAATTAATTTGGATCTTGGTTTGGCTCTAACATTACGCTTTCTTCAAATTTGAATTTAAATCGAATCGATAATATTCGAAAAGAATACAGACTTTAAACCGAAAATTCTAATTAAGAAAGCAATGTAAGAATTCAATAAGATTTTAATATTTTTCATACGAATTTGAAAATAAAATAAATCCTTCTAATTTGAATATCTAGAGAGACCTAGATTTGAAGATGAATATTCCTGCGCAATTGTCTTCAAATTTTCATCCAATTCGAACCAATAATATTTAAAAAAAGCAGGCTATAATAGAAAATTTTAATTAAGGGCAATGAAATTCTCATATATTCCATTGGATTCTAGTAGCCCAGAATTTGTTGTGGTAATGACAAAAGACCACACTGTTAGATTGTAAGGTGATATGTTGTGCTTTTTTTCCTGACAGTTTCCTGTTTTTCAGTACAATTTCCCTCTCTTTTCTTTGATATTTTTTAGCAAACTTTATGGACAATGTTAAGGATAAATGAATATTTATAGCAACTAAGTCACATGTTTCCTTTCTATACAAAAAATCCTTTATATTTAAATATTTATCAATTTATTCTTGATAACAGGATAATAGTTTATCCAATGCTAGATAAATTTCTCAATTAAAAAAGAATAGTTAAAGTAAACTATGTTTTTGCACATATTAAATTTATTATCATAGGTCGTGAAAATATTTTTTTTGTATTATATATGGTTTATCACAAAAATATGGCCTTGAAAGTTAGGAACAAATAATTAATTTTTATTGGTAACTTTCACACACATGTTGTGTTGTTATTAGTATTTGCTAATAGCTGAAAACAAATAACTAGCAAATGATATTGATATTAAAATGTATTATTAATGACTTAAAAATAATAATAAAAAAAATTATGCATTAGAGATTTTTTGGGCTTATTTGGATTTTTTATACTTGTTTTTATAAATCTATAGATCCCACTTACGGCTTCTATTTAAAGATTAATTTTCTTCAAATGACTCAGACAATAATGAATAACAATAATAATTCTTTAATAGTTTAGAATGTTACAAGAAATTCTTTAATTTAAGTCTTTAACCCTCCCCAAAATTTAATCCTAGATCCGCACCTGGCACTCTTATTCATTCAGTTTTTGGTAAAATGTTTTGAATAAAAGTTTTTAATATGTTTATAATGAACAACTTTTATTTGAAGCATTTTTTTCGAAAACCGAGTTAAAAAGGCACAGATCGATTATACATTTTTGAAAAATGAGCACTACTTTTATGATCCATAGTAGTGATGTAACGAATATTCGCATTCGCGAATATTCTCATATTTTTTGACATTCGCATGAAAAGATACGAATGTTTGGCGAATGTATTTTATAAATTGGAAATTATATATGGATGGATATGGAATTATAATACTGATAATTATAACCGATAAGATTTATATATTTTTTATTTATTTATATTTGAATAAAAAAATGATTATGGAACAGTTTTGAGGTAGGCAACTAAATTAAATATACTTTCTCGTTTGTTTTTGTTAGTCACTTAAAAATATTTGCTTTAGGTCGGTTTTGGTACATTGTCGCGAAGAGGCCGGCAAATAATTTATTTTAGCAGCACCTAGCTTTTCATTTTCTCGTCATTTTATTTCATCATATTCATTTTTATGTTTAGCTTCTAGGTGATTTCGCATAGCACCAACTAGTGGTTCTTCCTTTGCGAGAGTATTTTTTATCACACAACTTTCATTTCACATATTCAGCGTCATAAATTGTGTAATAAGTCCAAACTTCGCTAACATGTGCTTTACTCATGTTTTTATATCACTTGGTCACTTTTGAATAACAGTTAAATTTGACAAATGTAATAATACTAAACTAATCTCAAAACAAAACAAATCGAATGAACTTGTGTTGTGTGACTAACTTCATTCATTCAACGTGTATCGCATGGAGACTATATAAAGGAGATCTAACTCAAACGGGCAAATTGACAAAATATGGCAACGAAATGGTAGAAGTTATATTTGCTTTATATGCCGTTAGGGTCGCTGGTTGTTGATAGGAACTCATCCGTAGCAGATCTCCCACAAGTATGAGAGAGTACATATGTATACATTAAGCAATGTATATGAGAAGGAGGTCTTAATGTATGCATATGTAGTCTCTCATACTCGTGGGAGATCTGCTATCCGAAGATGTAAACTAAACGTACGGTATAGTATAATAAATAGAAATGAAGTAGCCAAAAGTAACTAGTTTTATTTCGAAGTGATTATTTTGAAGTATGAAATTTGTTTAAAAAAATTTATTAAATAAAAAACTGTTTAAAAAACATTTAAAATGGGAAGAGTATGTGCAGTAGACAATTGTAAAAGTGGAAGTGCTTGTGACAATAAGCAACGGGATCAATTGGGTTTAAAAAACCAGGACTTTTTAAAGTACCAAAAGCGAGTATAAATACTCCAAAATATTTACTTAATTAAATTGTATGACATTATATTAAATATTAATTTTCAGCATTATTATGAATAAATAAAAGTTTAATTTAATATCTGATTCAATAATTTATTTTCATTTTTACAATTCCAACATTACAGGCTACTATTTAATTAACTATCACTTCAACTAATTCCTTATTGAAAAATTGAAATTACTTATCATTTATTTAAAAAAATATTTTATTGGAAAAATACTTTGGCTGGAAATAATTTTTATAATACTATAAATGCGTAATGTTTTTCAATTAAAACTCGCGCCTTATACTCTCTGTCTGTTTCCGGTGCCGAAGAAACACTACTGACATTTTATTTTTGCCAATTATTTGTTTACATGGAGTTATGTATCCTTGTCTATGTCATGTATCCTTGTCTATGGTGTATCGGCTCGGCTATGTTGGGTTTAAACATAGCACGAAATGTCAAACCTGTCTAACATTTTGCGCGCGCTTTATTTGAAACGCATTCGCGAATATTGGAAATAAATATTCGCATTCGCGAATGTGAAAATTCCAACATTCGTTAACATCATTAATCCATGGTATCAAACAGCCAAATATCAACCATCTACAGGTTCTGTAGTTTTAAGATATCCTTGGTAGGCCTAAGGCCATTCAATGTAAAATAAAACAATGCAAAATAAAAACTAACTTAACTAATTGCTAAAATATTCGGTATATACACTGAGTTTATGAAAAAAATTGTTGTTTATTTTTAAAAAAGGAACGTTTATTGTCTATAAATTTTTTCTATCTTTTACGGTTTCGAAGGTAGATAGTTTTGCCCATTTTTCCTAAACATGGTCCGAATTTTTCCATTTACGAACTTTATTTTACGTTTTGTTTTTGAGGTATCATGCGGAAATGAACTAATTAGGTCATTTTATGAACACCTATACAAATTTTTTTTTTCTGCGATCAATATTTTCAACCGTTATAAAGTCGGGACTAAACTTATAATACTTTTGTAAATATTATATATACCGGGTATAAATATACATTTCTGAAATAAAATGAGATATTCATATGATGTCATAATTTTCATATTAACAAATTAAATTAATTTCGACAAACAAAAAAATGAATGTTTTAATTATAATTAAAAACTGTCATCAATTTCAAGAAAGTTCATCAAATATATTGAAGTAAGCAAATGTGAAATTAGATGACAAATTTTTGTACACGTAATTCATTAAAATATTAAATGTGTAATATTATTACCAAGTAAAAATTATTTGCTTAGGATATGTAATATATAGGATGTACTTTCAATTAAACATTCTATTAATATTCTCTCATCGCTAAGTTCCCGTTTTTGTAAACTTCCAGAACTCATGTTGTGGTTTCTTTTGGGTTTTATTTTATGTTAGTCCTCAAAAATAATTTCATCGCATGGTGTAGATTCTTATTAACCCGACTTCAAAAAGTAGGATGGTTCTCAATTCGTCTGTATTTTTTTTATTTTATGTGTGTTACCTCAGAACTCCGTCACTTATGAACCGATTTTGAATTTTTGTTTTTGTTTTAAAGGGTTTGGTTTCCCATTGGTCCCATTGGCACCAAATCGCATTCTGATGAGGGGACCCCCGGGAAATAGAAGAAAATCTTCATTTTGTATTTGATAACCGATTTCTGCGAAATTTTTTGAAAGGGTATACTCATTCATAACGGGAAAATAAGAAAATTTTTTTAAAAACCGACCTCAAAAAATTTATTTAAAAAAAAAACCTACCCCATAAAAAATTGCACTAAAAATTAGTAGGTCGTTTAGTAGGTCTACCCATATTTAAACAAATAAAATCAGTTATAGAACTTCAAAGTCACTAAAAAGCGAGAAATAAACCATATTTTGACAAAATGGAAACAAAAAATTTTAAATATATATGTACAATTATTGTTATTTTTGGAGGCGGTGTCCAAAAGTTGATGTGAATCTTTGGAGGCGGTGTCAGTATAGAGAAATTGAAAAAATATTGTCGTTTTTATTTCGAAAAAATATTTTCGAAAGTATTTATTTAAATTTTAATGTTTCACATAAAATTTATCCTTCATATAAACCCTTTCAAACAAAAAGAAGCAGAAAAAAAAGCAGAAATCGGTGATCACATATAAATTGAGGATTTTCCTCGATTTCCAGGGGATCCCCTCATCAGAATGCGATTTGGTGACAATGGGAAATCAAACCCTTTTAACAAAAAAAAAAAAAAATTCAAAATCGGTTCATAAATGACGGAGTTCTGAGGTAACACACATAAATAAATAAAAAGCAACATACAGACGAATTGAGAACCATCCTCCTTTTTGAAGTCGGGTTAAAAATATATGACGCCCTGACCAAGATTTTGTACAGTGTAGAAAATTTTTATGTTAGGGTACAAATCTTGGTCGCACGCCACGCCACCATGATTTGTACCCTAACATAAAAATTTTCTTACAAATACTGGCAACTCTCCCGGTTAGCGTAGCTACCGCAGAGAGATCGTTTTTTACTCTTCGCAGAGTAAAATCTTGGTTGCGTGCCGCAATGGCAAAGGAAAGATTATCCGGGCTTACAACACACGCTTACTTTTAAATTATTAGACGACTATGTACTTTTAATTAGTAGATGACTATGCGGAAACAGATAATATGTTGTAAAAAATGTGACATAACGTGTCAGCATATCGTCTATGATGACTAAGTACTTCGCTGCGTTCTCAATCACGCACGATTCATAGGGCATTGGAAATAATATCATCAGTCGATCGACCTTAATAGATCGTGAAAGTGAGACGCCATAAGTCTATTAGAGTTGTGGGCATGGCCAACGTACCCACAACGGTGGATCCGCGCTTGTACATGATACTACGTCTCCACCGACATCGTTGTCTTGTCAGCCAGTGTAAAAACGCCCATGGGCGACAACTTCAAAAGAATCCACTCTATATACAGTATATTTTACACTACAATCATATTATTTTCTTTAGATGTGACTTATTCAAATGAACTTTTTAAATAGTCAATTAACTGCACTAAGTAAGCAAGAAATATATACAAGAAGAATTGCGATACAGCCAACAAGTAAACTTACAGCCAGTAGCTAGTTGTTAGCCTTAACTTAACTACTACCAGTCACCAAACATACATAACATTAATATACACTAATTAACGTACATTAATTTATTCGTACATTAGTTGATTCGTATTATCGTTATTATAACTAAAAATACTATTCTAATATTTAATATTGTATTGTACGAAAGAAGATGGAATGAATGACTCATTAAATGGCTACACAAACAGGAAATTATATTCGAATACACGCTTGTTTTACTGTGTAATGCGATGCGCGATATCACTTAAAAAGAAATAAATATATGGATGGAGATATTAACATTATTAAAATATTATTAAAATCATCATTCTTTGCACAAAACTATTATTTTTATTTTTCAAGTGAAAATACAGTGAAAACACGTTCTAACAATATGACCGACTTCAAAAGAGGAGAAGGATCTCAATTATACTTTTTGAAGTTATACTTCTCTTGGCACGTTATGACAATCCGATTCGAGTGAATTTTCCTCATGTAATGAATCGCTGATGTAGCCATTCGCACGATCGATGTAACTCTGATTTATACACAATGTTTAGGAGACATTCAGTAAAAATGTGAGTCGTACAGTATACTGGGTGTCCCGTAAGTCACGGACGCAACTGAAGGTATGGATAGAAAATTGAATTCTGAGACTAAAAGTCAGTTTTTAATCAGACGCATAGGTAATTAATTATTAATTAAAATAAGATAACCAATCAGGGGCGAGAGAGTCCCATTGTTTGCAGATGCTTCCGCAGGTGATAATGTCCGGTAATGAATCCGGTCACCCTAATCATTCAAAACACCCTAAATTGACAATTTGATTTAAATATCGGTAATATAGGTTTTTTTCTAATAAACAAACGCTTATACATTGTTCGTTTTGGAAGTGAGTACGATTTAGCGCTGACGCTGTTGCTGCCTTACCTCGAAAAAGAAAGCGTTTGTGAGCGTGGTATCTATCATGGAACTCAACCATTAGTGCGATCTGTCAGTGTATACATCGCCAATACGAACACTAAAAACAACGCTTGATAGCGCTGAGAGCGTATAAGCGTACATACCGAATACACTCATAGACGTTATACAAACTGATGACGCTTTGTGAGCCATATAATATTGAACAAAACGAGTTCATTTTAAAAGTCATTTGATTTTAAAATGTAAGTAACAAAAAAACAAAATCGATGTTGTAATATAAAAAAATACATTTCAAAATGAATATTACATTTAGTTGTGTATTTTTTCATTTTCGTATTCAACGTTAGTTACATTACAGATATCTCACATGCATGACATGTTCGTTGTTGTAAGGTTAGTGTATATTTACTTTTATTTATTCATCGTATGTGGTGTTATTAGAAGGTTTCTGAAGTACATAGATACAATACACACAACAAACAACACTACTATACTACTCTATAATACCATCTATTTAATAATTAATTTTTATAAATAATATATATATATATATATATATATATATATATATATATATATATATATATATATGTGTGTGTGTGTGTATAATAAGTTTTTTATGCATATAAAAATATAAATATCACATGTACACAAGTAACATGAAGTTTGTACTTCCGGTTACAAGGTAAGTCAGGTATATAGGAGGTATCTATCTCTAGGTATCACCTCTATTTTTAATACTAGCATAACCTTAATCAAACGAACAACCTAACGATTATACAAAATTAAAATAGGTATAGTCAACTAAAACTATTGTAGTTATACTATAAAAAGGATAAAAGGACATCGCAAAAAGATTTGAGACCTCGGTTAAAATGAATTTTTTGTAGCTTATTATGGATCCGATAAACAAGTTCCTGTTCACAAATCGAAAAAATGACCAGTTTTTGACTTCTTTGCAATAACTTGATATAAAATAAATGGACTATGGAAATGGACTAATTAGGTCATGAATACCTATATCAAAATTTTTTTTCTGCGACCAGTATTTATAATCGTTACTAAACCGGTACTAAACTGAATATACCCTGGTATATATTATATACAAGGTATACAAATTTTTAATTTTTAAGATACCTAGCATGGGAGCTTGTTTGATTGCATCGGTAAATGGAATCTGATGTCTAAAGCCAACGAAATTATTTAACCTTCTGTTCTGACAGGCACAGGACTGCTATTTTGTCACTTTGCCTAGACCTTGCACTGCTTCCACCTGGTACTCCCAGTAGCTATATTGTTCGACCTACTTTATACAACCCTTTAAATTAGTTTCATCTTAACCTTCATTACAAAAAGTTATTCCCGTTTTGTTCAGTTAAGTTCATTGCACCCAAAATCGCACATCCCAGGATAGGGAAGATTAGATGACCCTATCTTGGGAGAATAATACTGATATAAATACTGTGAACATTTATCACTATTTCTTACCTTTACTCTTTTCGCCTAACGATTTTTTTACTTTTACATTGCACCTTAATATTTTTTACTTTATATTTATACAACTTTTGATAGAAGGTTAACAATATTATTAACATTTATTCAACTAATTTTATGCCAAAAACATAGATTTTTACAGAAGCTTTGTATTTTTTCTTTCTTGACACCCCAAATAATAATGATGTACATCACTGCGAAGTTGTATAAATGAACTTAGCCAGGTGTTTATTATGCTTTTTGAATATGTACCTATTATGTATGTACACTCCCATTCGATAAAATTGAACCGACCTGAACCGAATCAGTCTCTCACAATTTTGATTATTCTAGTAATAAATGTTTTTGACAGATACAACATTTTATTTTATTTTTATACGTAAAAGGGAGATATAACACTTAACATGTATTTACATTACATATTCTTACTCTATCACTGACTAGTTTTCATAAATAAAAAATTAACATTTCAGGTTGGTTCAATTGTATTGAACGGGAGTGTACACATAGCGTCAAAAGTCAACTATCATTTAAAAGTTTTATAATTGATTTGTGTGTTATTAATTCGGAGTACGAAAAAATGTTTCGAATAAAAGTAGTAGTAAGTATAGTTATAATGAACAACTTTTATCCAAAGCATTTTTTTGAAAACCGAATAAAGATGGCACAAAATCAATTATAAAATTTTTAAATGATATCTCGACTTTTACTGTATGTACATATTGGATATAGCGTATTTGGTAATGTGGTACCTTCGATGTCGTTATATCCGGTTTTGACTGTAATTTGATTTCAAAATAAAAATAAAAAAATTTTCTAATCCAATTTGATTTAAATTTGTTTATTAAAAGTTTTTGTTTAGAAATTTTTTTTTTTCAAATAATCCTCTAGAAAATGTGGACAACAATGTAATCATGAAGAATCAAAGAAATACACCAAACAATGATTATTATATGGCACCAACTTTTATATAACAATATTTGCAAATATAAAATTTCATCTTGAAGCAGCACACAGCATCTTATAACTGTTTTTATTAAAACTCTTATCAATCCGTAGTGAGCAAGCGGAGGCAGACAGACTGACAGATAGACAGACAGTTAGACGAACATACAAAAGTATTAAACAGTAAATATCATTGATATGATGATGACTACTTGTGGATGTACCTAAGTAACACAATCAATAAAACATTCACTCACTCTCGCATACCAGCCGCCAACCATGTGGAGAGGTTTTGTTGGGTTTTTCTCATTGTATTTTGGAAGAAGAAGAACGTTTGTGTCACGTATATTGGTATGGTATGCAAGACGGACATTATACTTATAGTACAGAGGCTAAGCGATAAATACCAAAAGATTTTTACATTTTCGGTTCAATCAATAAAAGTTGGTTCACACAATCCATTGAACCTTTCCATTTGAAATAGGGCAACAGGAGAACAATTAAGGGATTGAAAGGGGAGGTAAAATGTTTTCCAAATATCTCATGAACTTGAAAATTTATTATTATCAAAATTAAATTTTGAATAGAAATAGAATATTTTACATAATTCCTTTTAAAACGACAAAAAATATCGGATTCCTAATTTGTAAGTATTTTGTTAGGATAAAATGAAACATAAAATTAGTGAATGGACTTCATGTACTTCATCCCACCCTTCATTCCTAAATTTTATTTCTCAAAGACTAAGCGCGGTAGAACAGAACTAAATTAGTCTCATATCTGCGACTTACGGTAAAAGACAGAGCAAGAATCCATACTTATTGAGATAACGAAATGTAAATTTAAATGGAAAGACCACACATGTTAAGAAAAGTGCAAAACGATATCGTTTGAACAGCACCTGAGGGTTCGAAAAGAAAATGACGACCTGGTACTATACGGAGATGAACTCTTAACAACAATACAAAAATCATAGGTATGAACTCTATAAAACCGATTACCAAAAACCGAGTTCGATGGCGGTGAATGGTGCTTAATGCTCCCGTCGAAGTTACGAGACATTTGATTTAGAGGTAGGTAGATTGTAAAGGCTTATAAGGTCCATTGTGATGCCTTAGGATGTGAGTGGAGTGGAAGGAATTTGTGAGTAGACTAGGAATTGGTAGGATATGCGGCTGCAGCCGACTATGCCGATATTCACCTGGAGTTCGTGAAGGAAACTGCAGAAAACCTTCTAAAGCATAGCCGGTTACTTTGTTCTTGTCCATACGCCGACAGTTTAGTCAATTAACGGCCCCTTTTTTTTATTTTTATAATTGACAAACTGCCGATGTCGGGATTCGAACCCATAACCTCACAGTTTCCAAGTACTGCATACTGCACAGACATAACGCTTTAGACCGCTCGGCTACTTGGACTGGTGACATTTGATTTAAACAAAAATGTTAACGATAAATCTTATAGTTTACAGTAGGGATGTTGCGGATATTCACATTTGCATCCGCAATCGCGGAACTTTCGCATTAATTTTAGCGTCGGTATCCGCAATAATCAATGCTTTTTAGGGAGCTTTTGCGGTTGTGAATGTTGCTTGTTTTGTTTAGACGTGTTATTATATGAATGTTTTTTTTTTTTTTTTTATTTATTTGAACAATTTACATTATTGTTTGAGTGTTTCGCCTTGAATAATCTATTTGACAAGGGAATCAACAATTTCACCATCGACGCAATGTCTGATTTAGTCTTATTTTAAACTAGATGAGCATGTTCGATATAAATCTCAGTGTTAAACATGAAATAAAACATAATCTCGCAAGGGCCGTACAACCACTCCTTTGAGGAATCATATAAAGTGATCATCATTGGAATTTGTCACTTAGCCTCCGGACTATTATTGCAATTGTTATTTGAACTGTCTTGTCTGTAAGTACACAACGTAACAATGATATTATTCATAATATGATTATACTACACATTCATGTTATAATATTACAATGTTGGTTGACCTACTGACATGAATTCTTCTTAATTAAGAGATTGAACCATGTGATTTGATTCAAAAAATACTTTTAAAAAAAATTTATTTATGTAATCATTATGGGTATCACATGGCGAGTTTGTAACGTGATGGATCATTCTATTTATTTTTAGATTTTGTTAAGTGTTCGTCATTTTAGTTTCGAAGAAGAAGTAAATAGTACGATGAATTTTTATTGTATATAACACAAATGCAAATCATAATTCACGCTCAAAGTTTATTTTATTTACAGTTCTATTATCATTACGCTAGTCAAAATCAACACAAAAAATCGCTAAATTCGCAAAGCATGATGTATCTTTGATTTTTTAGTATATTGTTTGGACCCATTAGGGCTATGTATATCCAAGTTTGCAACTCTTAAAAAGTTGTGGAAAAATTTTTACACACGAAAAACTGCGAAATTTTTAGACTTGTTTCAGATTCTGCTATATATCTCCTAATTCATGCATTTTTCATCGAAAGCTCTACACGTTTTTTAAGAACATTAAATTTGTGATAAATTTAGCCCAACCGGAGCTCTGAGTTACATTCTGCAAGTTCTACTCGCAGGACCAATGGTTTCGACGCAATTTCGGTCCAAAGAAGATTTAAAACTAAAATTTACAATTTTTGGAAAAGCTGGCCTATTTTTAAAGTGCCATAATTCGGTAAAAAATTGACCTACAGAGCTCCGATTGAGCTTAATTTGTCACAAATTTAATGCTCTTAAAAACGTATAGAATAACTTTCGAAGAAAAATGCATGGATTAGGAGATATATAGCAGAATCTGAAACAAGTCCAAAAATTTCGCTGTGTAAAAATTTTTCCACAACTTTTTGAGAGTTGCAAACTTGGATATACATAGCCCTAATGGGTCCAAACATGGGTTTTTGGGTTTTGCGAATTTATTGTTTATTTTGACCGGCGTACATACTTCTTCCCAATTTGTACAATTGTTTGCTTCAATTGATGAGTAATATTGACGTCACAACCCTGCCTCTGATACCACAAGTGGGTTATTCCAACGGTAGCACACTGGGCTAGAAATCTTGTCTTGGTTTGTTACCTGGTGGATTTTAATTAAAAATTCAATGTCATGTTTGTCTATATAGTATACGCTAGTTTTTTCATACTACGTTTTCGTAACCTTAATGGAATTGACATTAGTATTGTATTGTGACGCCTAAGTATACACAAAAAATAATGTTGAGTAATTTCACCCCAATTTCAGCTGAAACATCTGTAATTACTCTAGATTACAAAACCGTATATGTATAGCACTATATACTACTTTGTATTTTTAAACATTTGTGCTTGTGTAAAATAGTAAAATAAACAGTTTTCGCATTGATAATTAGCTCAGTATTTACCTGATATTCTAGCAATTAACTCAGTTAGTTGTTATTTTCACTTTTTGAACTTTATTTTTATACCCGGTATATGTAAATACGGTATATTTATACCCGGTATATGTAAGGGCATATTAAGCTTAGCCCCGACTTAATTTGGCCATTTTCTCAAAATAACTCAAAAACGGAAAGATATAACGAGTTAAAATTGGTAGAAATTAGGTCTAGAGCTAAAAAGAAAGATCGAGTTCGTGAATGGGCAAAATCGGATCATGTTTGGGAAAAATAGGCAAAACTGCCCATTTTTTATGAAACCGCAAGAGATAAAACAAAAAATGTAAAGACAAAAAATCTTCCTTTTTTAACAATAAACAACTTTTGTTATAAACTTTTATTCATAAATTCAGGATAAACCGGGTATTTAAGCAATTAACTCAATTAGTAGTTGTTTTCACTTGTTCCACAAATATTTATTATACAAATGAAAAAAATCTTTTTATGTAAACTCCCGATCATAAAAATTGAACCAGATGAAACATTCTATTTAGTCATATATACGCTTTACTAGTGGTTCAATTTTTATGAACGGGAGTGTACATAAAATTATTTTACTGAAAATTAAATGGTATAAAATAAATAACTAAAAATGTCAGAGAAAACTCTCTGAATTACCTTTTCACAGAAAGGCAATTTAAAATTGTCCTTATAAATTATGAAAATACGTTTTATCTAAAAAAACTTTATATAAACCTTTTTTATTGTTTTTTATAACCTTTTTCAGATAATTTTTTATTGTTTATTGTATCTCAATATAAAATTATATTATAAATTCAATTTCATTTTCGAATATGTTAATTTTATTTATAATTAAAAAATAAAAACATTGAATACTATACTCCACTGTCAATGACATGTGCCCATTTTCATAATAACTGTTGTCTGATATTTATCAACAATAAAGAAAAAAAAAATATTGCAATACGCAAATATTTGCAAAAAAAAAAAACAACTGTTTTTTTATCATTTTGTTTAAACAAATATTTTTAAAATACGAGTTGGTGTAGAAAAAAATACAATGAATATGGTAGTATGGACTTGTTACCTGAGAGAAAGAGAGACCAGTTTGAACCAGTGTCGTAACTAGCCTTTTATGCGCCCGAGGCGAGCTTCTATAACTGCGCCCTTGAAAAATTTTCTAATCTTACCCGATTCTGACAATAAAATGGATTATGTTTATAAAAATAAATCTATCATTTAAAAATTACATTTTTGTATACTTAATTATGAGTATTTGGTAGAGTTTTGAATAAAGAAGTATACAGACTGTGTTGGACAACTTTTCCTATAGTAAATCAATGTTAAATATTATTTATTACTAGCTGTCCGTGTGGTACTGTATAAAGTCAGGCAGTACACATGTGATCTGGTACTGACTACATACAGTACCAGACGGACAGCTAGTAATAAATAATATTTAACATTAATTTACTATAGGAAAAGTTGTCCAACACAGTCTGTATATAAATTGCGTTTATGAATTAGGTGAAAAAAACGTTTATTCGAAAATATTTGCCAAAACTCACAATTATACAATACACAAATGACACCAAATACTGATTAGTGTAGACAGATAGTAGAGATTCACGGAAAACCGTAAACTTAAAGATTTACTTTACGCGCTTTCTTCATTGCGAAGTCCTTGATTACATTTTCATACGACAGAAGCCTTGCTATGTCGCGTTCAATCGACAAAATCGCTAGGCCAGACAATCTTTCTTGGCCCATCGTCGAGCGCAGGTACGTCTTTATCTTTTAGAGCCTACTGAATGATCTTTCGCAGGAAGCTACAGCCACTGGCATTGTTGAAAAAATCTTTATAGCGACTACTACATTGGGAAACATTTCCTTTAAATCTAGTTCCACTATAGCTTTAAGAAGACCTAGACTTGACTGACTGTGCACACCCGCAAAAAAAGAAGGAGAACCGAAATTCACCAAAATGGTACATGTGAACTAGACTAACAGTCCGAACGCCAGTCGCAACTCGTAATGTCAATATTTACGAACAATCTCATTGTCTTTTATATTTTTAATGTTATTTACTTCTATTACTTGTAAGAAGAATATATTATGTTATCATACTATTTGTGATCCTGGTTTGGTCATTTCTGCGCCCCTCCAGAGTCAGCGCCCTGTGTCTGGGCACATACATAGTACTGTTACCCCCCGTGTGTAATCCTCCCACCTCGTGGTTTTTTGTCAAGCTTCTTAAGGTAGTACGGCCACGGAAAAATAATAATAATACATTTTATGGTAATCAATACTTGAAAATTTTTATTGACAATGGAAGTGGAAAAAACAAAGTTAAAACGTTAAAGATACAAAGTTAAAATTTAAATAATTATGCCTTCACCCGACAGCCCCAGAAGGAGGGTAATGTTTTTCGATTTTACGTATGTATGTATCTAAATTTTTATCATCCTCTGAAGCCTAAATTGCTTGATAGATTTTATTTAACATGTGTCTTTAGATTCGTCTTAACTGTGTGAGTGACATAGGGTATAATATTTAAACTCGCTCTGCTCGCAACCCCCTTGACCCCCAAGGTGGTCTTCGGGCTTGGCCCCGCGTCACAGAAAATAACATTGCATGATTGGTAAAAAAGTTTTTGGGGGGTGTTTATCCGATTTTTTCGGGGGGTTGCAATGAAAAACCTGAAGTTT
Source organism: Nineta flava (assembly GCA_963920215.1). NCBI lineage: Eukaryota > Metazoa > Arthropoda > Insecta > Neuroptera > Chrysopidae > Nineta > Nineta flava. The sequence continues at coordinate 46,693,886 of OY986041.1, forward strand.
TCCGATTTTTCTCGTCGGTTTCAAGCAATTTCGCGTCGAATGCAAAAAACCGCATCTTTCTATCATGTCTAGAAGTGCCTTAGAGTTTGTATAGATCAGTCAGCTTCACTTTTAGCTTTATAGTATAGTGGAAAACTCGCTCTGCTCGCAACCCCCTTGACCCCCAAGGTGGTCTTCGGGCTTGGCCCCGCGTCACAGAAAATAACATTGCATGATTGGTAAAAAAGTTTTTGGGGGGTGTTTATCCGATTTTTTCGGGGGGTTGCAATGAAAAACCCGAAGTTTTCCGATTTTTCTCGTCGGTTTCAAGCAATTTCGCGTCGAATGCAAAAAACCGCATCTTTCTATCATGTCTAGAAGTGCCTTAGAGTTTGTATAGATCAGTCAGCTTCACTTTTAGCTTTATAGTATAGTGGATATAGCATTTTTATACGTAAAAGAGAGATATAACACTTAACATGTATTTACATTACATTTTCTTACTCTATCACTGACTTGTTTACATAAATAAAAAATATAAAACTTCCATTTCTTTTTTCACATTTAAAAAATATACTACTTATCTTTGTTTATAAATAAATAATATACAGAGAGTTATAAAAGTGAGGAGTTTTATGAAATGTAAAAACAATTAACATTTCAGGTTGGTTAAATTTTATTGAACGGGAGTGTATATAAAAAAAATTCAATTTTAACTTTGAACACGTTCACTATCATTTAAGTTTGGAAATGGAAGTTTACTTTTGATTTTTTATTACTTTTCTATGTGATTGTTTTTAGGTTTAATTTTATTTCTTTAATGTGTTTTATGATAACTTAGCTATTGATGATGATTGCATTCAAAATACTAGTATATAGATGTAAGTCTAAAGCATATTTTTTAAATAAATTATCGAATATACAATTTTGTTTCGAATATTTGAATGACTATTAGAAAAGAATGTTTTGAATAGATATTCTAATTCGGACGCAACGACGTGTTATTTAGATATTATACAAAATACACGTGTCTGCGCTAATTATTAACAACACAAGTAGAATTTGTAATATTTTTTTAATTTACATGTTAAGTTTAATTATTGTTACATATGAAGTGGGTATATTATTAATTAAATGCATATCATTTACAAATATATACGAACTAGTACATGCATCATACACGATATGATGGATGTATGAGGAAGCTAACTAAGTTTTACCACATCCTCCCACTCAAAAATATTATCTTTTGTATAGAAAATAACGTGTTCAATAGATAAGACAAAGCTGAAACTACATTTCAAATTTTGCCCCTATTCCTAGAACATTTGTTTGTATGTTATAAACACGTATTTCGACTACCATGTAGTCATCATCAATATGAATTAGCTAATCGTAACTATCTCTGGGATATGTTCTAGGAATAGGGGCAAAATTTGAAATGTAATTTCAAAAAACCTAGAGTTCTCTTTGATTATTTTAATAATCTTTAGAGCTGAAACAATTCTGATCAAATTTAGTAGTCATCAAAATGTATTAATGATAATTATTCTGGTTAGAATTCCAAAAAAATCTTAAATCTTTTCTGCGCCTTTTGTAAGCACAGCAGATATACTCTGTACTTAAAAATACTGAAACGATTACGCCAATGACTGTATTTCTCTCTCTGGAGAATGGTATGAAATATTAAACGAACGAACGCTGTATAATATTTTTAGGGAGTCTAGTTGGAATTTCTATGGTTGAAGAAGTTTAGCGAATTTCCTCAGAATAAATATATTATTTCTCTTTTGGAAATAGACCTTAATTAACTTTTATCCTATTTCTGTTCATGGCGACCTGTGACTACTGGAGTGGCTACATATATACATTTTTTAATAAATATAATTCCATGTATTTGTGGATTCTCTAGCGGTCACAATTTTAGTCCGATCAAAGTGAAATGTTATATCTGATTAACTTAATATAACGTACATTTCTTCCTTTATTCCTTACAGCTTACATATTCTTCGATTTTTGCACTATCATGAGAGATATACCATGTTTTGCATTTCCCCTTCCCTCTAAACCCCCTCTTTTCCGTTTTTGCCCATTAACGAACTTGACCATTCAAATTCGGATATGTTATAACCATTCAAATTTGACTAGATCTGTGACTTTCAGCGCGTTCAGACACATGCAGACAGGCAGATACATATATATATATATATATATATATATATATATATATATATATATATATATATATATATATATATATATATATATAATTATATATACATATAATTATATATGTCGTTGCCAAATTGCTAAGAAGACCCAAAAGTGGGGGAGGTGAGAATATTGCTCTACTTGATTGAATGAAACAGTCAAGTAGAGTCGTGCATCGCCGAAATCCTGCTTAACTGGTGCGCTATGGACAAGTAGAATCATCACGGCACAAACATTTTTTGAGAGAACCTATTTAAAAAAAAATAGTACATGCGGTCTCGCCCTCTATGCCCACTTTGAATATGCGCTTCCAACAGTTTGTCATAACAATTTTCGTATGGTACCATCTGAATGAGGGGATCTTGCATGTTTTTTCGCTTTAAAATAGCGTATGTAAGACCACCAATCCTAACAAGTTCATAGTTTTTGGCAAAGTTGCGATATTTTTTGCACTTCACCATTTTCAACTTCGGTTAAAACTTGGATAACAAGTTTTTCATGCTCGGTATTTCACATACAGTTCCACTCTTAGAATGATTTTGGAAAAAATTATGCAATTTTGCGTTGAACTCCGCTCGATTAACAATTCCATCAGTATTTTCAGTTGAAAACTTGACAAAACAAACTTTTAGACATCTCGAAATGTAAATACTAACGAACTCTATACTTAGCTACGTATGGTAATTTTCGATGTCCACCAGGTAAGATCGATGGACATTTGAAGCAATTTTTCCCTAAAACAAACTTAATTACCGTTGAAGTCTGAAAAAACTAAATGAAATATCGCATTTATAATTCTTCACAAAAATTAAATGACTCAGAGACTACCATATCTTAAACACTTTTTAAAATTAAATGACTCAGAGTGGTGGTAAATTTTACATTTTGCTGTTTGCTGGGAAAGTTAGAGGTACGGAATACTACAAATATTTTAGGAGTCCGAATCATGTCAATTTTCATCGCTAATGTTTTACCGTTATTGCAAATACTTTTCGTAACACGCTTAAAATTCAAACTTTACTCGTTTGGACGCTGTTGGTCTCCACGCAATAAGTGATTGTAATGAGATAAAACTTAAAGTACATAAATTATTTGAGTAGTTAATTTTGAATAAGCCAGTTAGCAATTTTGTACACTCATTAATGTTTCAGTTGATTGTTCAGTTGGACGTGTAACACTTTTATTTTTAATTATCATTATATTGTTAATAATAAAATAACAAAGAATTATGAGAGCTATTACTACAATAACAGATCTCTTTTGTATTTGATTTAGTTTACTGCTTACACAATGCACAACGCATACGCTTAAAATAGTAAATACTGGGTGGTACACTCGAAAATAGTACGGATTTTAGTCATAATATACAACATATTTGTAAACGATATTTTTTATAAAATCAGTGAATTCAATTTTTATTGTCTTTTTAAAATTGTGACCGAAATTGTCGATTTTGTTGATAAAAGACCAAACGTTTTTTATATGCGAACTTTTAAAAATCGTTTATTATTTAAGAAAGTATTATAATTATTCGGTTGCAATATTTTTTTCAGTTTCGAAGCATTTTTGGAGTTTACTTCTTAAGAATTTATTTCAATTTAAAGCCTCCGGTACGACAATTTGATGGGTAGTGAATTCAAGTGTTTAATGCTATATGCTATGATATTCAATTTGAATTTATGATGTTTTTCAATATTTTTTTAGATTGATTTTACGTTAAATTTTTCTTTTTCCTAGGCCATTAATTTATTTTAAGGAAAAAAAATATTAAAATAAATTTTTTATAAAAATTTAAATAATATTTTGAATTGTGTATTAATAAAAAAATAACTATAAAATTATTATAAATGAATTAATGTTAGAGCCATAGTTGGCAGCACATGTATTATTCTGTTAGCGCCATCTAAGCAGAATATTAAGTAACTTATTAGAGTAAACTCTATCGCGCGTCGAAGCTGACAGGCACAATTTTTTACTTTCGCTTTCGATAATATTTTTCTTGTATAAAACAAGATAGAATATTAAATATAACGCTTAACTTATCCGTACAGTCTTCGCACTGAAGTTGGGTCTCAATTATTGATTGTGTGAAAAAATGTTTAAAACAAAAGTTATTTGTTTTTTATTAGATTTTTTTAATATTTTAAGTATTTCTCTATCTCACACGATACAAAAATTAAGGTTTTTAGCGTATCAGCCACGCGGACACGGATGCATGAAATGCAAATTTTTCATAGTTCATGTCACTCGAGTGTACCTTTCTATGAGTGGAATAATTTTCAGACATGGAAGATTATCTCATACAATTTTATTTCGCACTGTACAAAAATTAAGTTTTTAGCGTATCAGCCATGCGGACACGGATGCATGAAATGCAAACTTTTCATTGCGCATGTCACTTGAGAATAGTGTAGCTTTCGATCAGTGAAATAATTTTCATATTCAGGTCAGTTGTTTCAGAAATTATCTCATACAATCTTACAAACAACTTTACCTCTTTATAATATTAATCAAGCTAGAGAGTAAAGCTATATAAACAGACGAAAATCGCGTGACCATAGCACATGGTGCAATATGATTTGTTCTTTTCATAACTTGGACCTTTAAATCTCAATTAACACAAGTCTCAGCTCATTCGTATTTCTTTTAAAATATTTATTTTTATTTTTTATTGTTATATTTGTTCTTATTATTATTTTTATTGTTTCCATTCGTTATATTCATATTTATAACAAAATAATATGAATAAAGAACGAAAACGATAGAGCGTCGGTCTGTTTTGACAGATGTTCACGTGTTCAGAGCGAGCATGTATTTGTTGATATCGATGGACTCTGAAGCTTAACTTTAGTATAGGTTGTTACTAATAAATTATAATAGAAATGTATGCGTTGGTATAATTTTGTAATCTAACCCAATCCACTAAATCCATGCGTCTATGATATATATATATATATATATATATATATATATATATATATATATATACATATATATATATATATCATGCAACAGCTTTTATGTAGGCCGGATGATTATATCACTGAACACAATCGTATGATATTATATTATTCGAAATAAACAAATAATTTAACTTTTTTCAAATTGAATTATCTCAGAGGCGTATAAACCGTTTACAATTTAATGTGATGCATTCAATCAATTTTCTAATTTGAAATTCAATTCGTTATAAATGTCTTACTATTAAAATATTTTGCCATGATCGATTTTAGTGGTGGAAATCCTGTATGTTAGTTTGTATCACAACAGTGAGTTGATTGGTCTGTTTCTGTAATAGTTAATTAGTAGTTTTATTTATTTATTTATATTTTTTTGTAAAGTATTTTAAAACAATATTTGATATTGTTATTACTAATAGTTTTAATAATAGCCACCATTTAAATATTGTAAAATGTATAATACAGGTAATACTACTCATTGGTTTTTATATATGGAATTCTTCTTTGGGGGAATTCAGCACAGTCAGCCCAGATATTCATACTCCAAAAACGCATAGTTAGAGTTTTTGCAAATATCTGTCAAACTACATCGTGTAGATAATACTAACATTTTAAAATTCTAACTTTGCCAGGAATTTATATAGATGAAGAATCACTTCTATATACAAAAGAAAATATGAGCAATGTAAATCTCAATAATTACAATCATGATTACAACACACGGCATGCTTCTGATATCAGAACACCCAGGCACAATCTATCTCTATTTGAAAATAGTCCGATGTACAATGGAATCAAGCTATATAACAATTTGTTAATATTAAGAACATAACAAATGTAACTAAATTTAAAATAGCCTGTAAAAATTTAATTATTGAAAAATGTCCATATAGTCTAGACTCACTCTAGAAGAATTTATCTAACGAACCTATTTGAATTTTTTATATACATCTATGGGGAATAAATTATTATTATATTTTAAGGTATTTCCAAACTATTATTTGGTTGTCAAGAACTTCACGAAATTCACAATATTAGTAAAATGAATCCTTAGAAATCAGCTGAATTTTTTTGAGAATTTATCCCCATGTGGTTTTTGAGAAAATCGTTACGTAAGTTGGAGAAACTTAACATGCATCTTCATAAACATGGTGAAATAAAATGCACGATTCCGACTGTTTTTACTTTGAACTCTCTCAATATAGTTACGGTAGTTCTGAAATTCGACACATACTTTCCTCAATTCCTTAGAAATATTTTTCCTTAAAACTTTGGGAGAATGATCTTCGGGTTGTTAAGTTTTTTGATAAAATATGCGTAGAAAAGTGCATTTTTTTCATGTCCGTTATTTTTTATAGTTCACTTGTCATTCTGAGTACCGGCGCACTGTTTGAATGTCGTTTGAAATTATATACTCGTATATGTATGATGTTATGTGACAAATGGGAAACTGACGACAACGGACAGCTGTTTTCAACAACGCACAAGAGTACCAACTTAATTTTTTTTACGCATATAATTTTCCATATAGTTATTTCGCGTGGGTACCCGATCAGCGGATATAGTTTCGAAATACCTTAAAAGTATTGGATTGTAATCACAGATAAATTCCTTTCGAAATTGGATTTATTTAAAAAATGAAAAATAAAAGTTGTAAAAAGGGAAAAAAAGAATTATTTAATGAAACACATTCGTATACATAATTTCATAAACAGACAATATCTTTTAAAATCGTTGTCCAAAATTTAGCCTCCGATTGTCTTGGAGATAAGACTTTAAATTGGCGATAACCTCGTTCTGTTCATGACATAATACGAATGTCGAATTAAAAATTTATATTATTATTTATTTTAAGTTTTTTAATTTTACATTATTTAACTACCAATTGGAGAAACATATTTATAGTAAATTTCCTATACATGATAAGTTATGAATGTCTCATACAAATTTACTTTTTTTTAAAATTTGATCAAATCCCAACAATACAGGTAAATCTTTTTAGATAAACAAGTATAAATACATTTTACTTACAAGCGTTTTTCATTAATTATCGATTGGAAAAACTTTAGAAAATCTTGAAACTTACCTAAAACAAAAAGAAAGAAAAATTAGTTATACGCAAAAGAGTACGATATAATATTAAAAACTTTTTACAAAAGTCAAATAATAATGGTTCCATGGTTTAATTTGAGATCTATACCTATGTAGATTTGGTAACCGAAAAGTTACAAAGGCCGAAACAAAGTATTATTCAACTTTCGGAATCCGGAACAAAGTATTATTCAACTAGCGCGCCGAAATATGAATTGATCGTACATTTCAATCATTTAATACATCTAATAAACCCATTAATTTTACAATTAACTGTCAATTTTTATATTCTCAATTGTTAACAATGATGAACTACCCACAAATTAAAGTTGTCAAATTGCATTTCATAAATGGCGATCACTAGTCATCTGCGTTTTTATACCCGGTAAAAGCATAATATTTAGAAGAGTAGTGACGAACTAAAACGAGGTGACGTTAAGAGGTGGCGAACTAAAACGCAATTACGGAATAAGCAAAACCGGCTAACGGGGAAAATATACATCTTTGAAAAAATTTAGGGACACAAAAGGTTACTTTTTTTAAAATAAACATATTTTATCTGAAATTTATTTCATAAGCTGGATATTTTTACCACAATTTCCGGTCAAACATATGTAATACTCTAGATTATAAAACCATGTATGTACACTCCCGTTCATACAAATTGAACCAGTTGAAACATTCTAAGTGTAATAGTATGTAATATACACATATTTAGTAAATATAGACGCTTAGAATGTGACTTGCTGGTGGTTCAATTTTTAAGAACGGGAGTGTATACATATATAACACCTTTATACATTATTTTGTATATATTTGTGAGTGTATAAAATAAAATAGACAGTTCACACATTAATCATAAAATCAGTATATATCGAGTATTTAAGTACTTAAATCAGTTGTCATTTTCACTTGTTTATTATACCCGGTATATATAATATTTACAAGGATGTTACTATTAATTGTTGAAACTATTAATCCCAGGAAAAAATATTTGGTATAGGTCTTTATAAAATGATCTAATTACAGTCGAAACCGGATATAACGGCATTGGAGGGACCACATAACTAAGGACGCTATATCCGATAGTTAAAATGGCACAGAGCGGTTGAGGCGGGAGGAAGTGCGTAGCTAATAATAAGACAAAATAACCCTTCTTACTTAGTGAATAAATATGACGGTTGGTCGTTATAGCCAATAAATTTCGATAAAGGTTCGTCGCTTTACCCGATGTTGTTATAAGCGGTCTGTTTACATAGGTGTTTAAATAGGGATTGGGTCGTGTCCTTGCCATTTAGTCGTAATAACCGATCCGTCGTTTCGATGTAGTTAATTTCCGCATGTTCGTCCGCCTGCCTATACGTGGACACGACAAATCAAAAACGAAAAGAGATAACGAGCTGAAATTTTGTATGTGTATTCTAGAGCTAAAAAGTTAGGTCAAGTTCGTGAATGGGAAAAACCGGACCGGACTTCTCTCCACTAGGGGAGCAAATATCCATCTTTAAAACGGTACGAGATAGAAGAAAAAAAAATGTTCTTTTTTAAAAAATGAACAACTTTTGTCTGAAACTTTTTTTTGGATAAACTCAGTATATACCAGGTATTTAAGCAATTAACTAAGTTAGTTGTCATTTTAATTATTTTTTTTACAATTTCATTTCAAAATTATTATTTACTTACTGGGGTAGTAAGTAGGTAGTTACCCACCCATTTGATCTGCTGAATGTTCACAAGAGATCGATTCTCATAGATTATAAATAAATGAAAAAAATAAAAACATTCTCTAATTTCATGTATACAAATAGCTGCTGAGGCTTTACAAAAAAAAAACTTACAAAATAACAAAAAATAAAAACTATTTATATTCTTCTAAAAAAAATTAAATATCTAATTTCTGTTCGCCTTGAAGAAAACTTTTTCTTGAACAAAGTAGTGGATCTGATGAGAAATAACCATTGAAGTTTTTTGTGCGTGTATGTGTGTGTGTAATATGCAGGTGTTTTTACACAGTAGTACCTACTGCAGACTACAGACGTAGAACATTGTGCAGCAACATTGAGAACATTATGAATGGTCTATACTAGATTGCAAATGTGTATAGCTGTTGTAGCAACAAAAAACATGTCCTTGACCTGGTTGCAGTCAAAATCAAAATTATTTGATATTTTGTAGGAGGAGTTAAATGTTCCTGTACAAATTGGTCATATTATCTAAAATTTTATGTTTTCCTAATATTTTATTATGTTTTATTACCTAGATCAGAGGTGGGCGCAGACGGCTCGCCGGAGTCGAACGATTCTCCATAAGCTGGGTGAGAGTAAGTAAAAAAGGTATGTTTTGAAGTAAGACGGAACGATGTTTCAATACAGGTTGGCCTACCGATTATTGCCCAATAATTTATTCAATCAATTTAGAATTAGTTTTATAAAATATTTATTGTTTAAAAAATATCTTTTACAATATGGAGAAATACACCAAAAAACATAATAATAATAATAACAACAATAATGATGAAAGCAATAACAATAATTACAACAACAACAACTACTATATGCATTCCCACTTTATGCAAAATTTAACCATTTAGAAATAAGTAACAAATTACCAACCCTCCTCCCACCCAGCTTTATCATTGGCATCTTTTTTGTATCCAGTGTCATCAAATTCCCATGACACTATACTCCCTACTAAGAAAAAATAATTAAATCAAGTAAATCATTGTTTATTAGTTCTCCGATATGAATAGTTTAGGCAAATTATTCGGAATTTCCTAAAATCTAATTCTAAAATCTAAACTAAAGCTACATCATCAAAAAATTTACAAGGGGTAAATGTAAAACATCAAAAGATTTATTTTTTATAATTTATATAACATTTATATTTTATTCATACCCAAATATATTAAAAAGGTACATTTTATGCCCCAAATTACTAGCTCAAAATTCCAGAGTATATGTATTGTTTGTATTGTATACTTTGAATAATAGTGACCATAAAAATAGTTGGTATTATTACATTTTTTTCAGAAAATGTTTTAATTAAAAAAAGAAAATAATAATTGGTAGGATACCCAATATTTACTCTATCTATCTCCCTACCTCTCACTCAGAGCTGAGTGCAGTCAAGGTCTGCCCACCTATGACCTAGATTGGTTACTTTATATATACTTTATTATTTTTATACTTTATTTTTTTGTATTGAAATAAAATTTATTTTTGTAAAATTTTTTTACAAAATAAATACAAATAAATAAACTAGTAACTAGAAATACATACAAATAAACTAGTAGATACAAAATAAATGAGATAGACAGAGACAAAATGACAAGTGATTGAATTTTTAAGATTACCTTCATACAGCAATAAAATAATAATTTTATGTTCCACAATTTTGGTTGCACGTCTGTACAGAAAATATTTTGTAGACGGAGTTCAATGTTGCTGCACAATGTTCTGCGTCTGTAGTCTGCATAACTAACAGTCTAGTAACTAGTTAAAGAGCTGTGTACTTTCTACTTGCAGAGTTCTATAGATACAAAAGAACTGTTTTAAAACCATCTTTTGAAAACTATCTCACATCATGTTAATAATATTTTGGATAGTCAGATTCAATAATAGTTCTTTTGTGTGTATGGATGGATAGATGAATGAATGAATTGATGTGATGTGTATGTGAGTGTGGTTATTTGAGATAGAACGAGGGGGTGGTCGATTGAGTTCAACAAAACTTTAATGCCACTATTCTATGTATTTGTAAATTTTGAATGCGCTTTTGTTATACAGAGAGATAGAGAGAGAGACGAGGCAAGAAGACAATGTGTCGATTGAGTTCAACAAAACTTTAATGTTACTATTCTATATATTTGTAAATTTTGAATGCGTTTTTGTTATACAGTTGTTTAAAATTTGTTTGTTTGTTATAATTTGGTAAATATTTTTTCTTTATTTGTAAGATTATCGTTTTGGACCATCTTAGTAATTTTGTACATCACTTGAATGGAAAAAAAATTCGTTACGCAGGAGCTGCGTCAACTTAGCGAATTTCCTTAGAATACATAAATCACTCTCTAGCGACCAGAATTTTAGTCTGATCAAAATGAAGTCTCGTATCTGGTATTTTCAAGGTCAATTTTATTAAGAACGGTTAGGTCAAGGGGGGAACACAAAATATAAAATATCTCTCTTAATATTAGAATAATCTAAAAATGTATAAGAAGTAAAGTTGTTGAAAATCATGTTTGCTACAATTCATTACCTTAACATTTTTCTAAAAAATCAAATGTGTACAGAGATACTTAGAATTTCAACTTTCAATTTTAAATTGTAAATATTTCTGTAAATATTAGTGCAACAGAAAAATGATAAGAAACAAAATTATAGTAAAACTTAGTACTTACAACTTTATTTCTTATAAATTTTTCGAATATTAAGCGAGATATGACAAATTTTGTGCCACTTTCACCTCGTCCGATTTTAGCCATTAACGAACTTGACCTTTAGAATACCAAAAGCGACTCAAATACCAAATTTCATTCCAATCGGAATAAAACTGTGACCGCTAGAGAGTCCACAGACATTTAAAACAAGTACATAAATGTATTTATATATATATATATATACAAATTTTAGCGATAGTGATTTGTAACATCTAATAGGTAGGATCGATGGACATTCGAAGAAATTTTTACGAAATTCCAACATTGGTGCAAAAACAATAGCTGCATTTCCTTTGGAGGAAATTCGCTAAAATGGATAAATTGAAAGTTAACTTAGTTCATTCAACTACACGGCAGGTATAAACACGGTCAACCGAAGAAATCAGTTCTCTGAACTACGCGGCTTAGTTGAAAGTTTGACTGAATTATAAATTAAAAAAAAAATTACACATGATACCTATATATTTTTTTTGTGACCTGGATGTGGAAAATGCATTGACGTACAGAGCATGATGCTACTGGATAAGGACAGACTCCCCATTTAAAGACCCCCCCCCCCCTTCTTCCAAGAACTTCGATAGCTACTATGTATTAATCATCGTTTTATTTCATGCAGTTATTTATGTATCAATTGTACCGAATTACGAACAAACTCTCTACCACATGGGGTTGCGACTTAAATTAGTCATTGATCTCTATACTATCTCAGTCTAAAGAGTTCAGTTTCAGTATAAAGTCTGACTACATGGTGTTCACCTACACTCACTATTTACACTTAGATCATAACTACCTACTATGATGGTTTGATAACTATATATATCCATTACAATATAACATGTGACTGGCTAATTTTCAATTTTAATTTTATACCGATTACTAATAGTTCAAAATTTAACTAAATTTATTTGTTAAATGGAAGTAATTTCGTTAGTTCGAATCGTTCCAACATAATGCGATATGAAGTAAATAAAACATAGAGAGTAATCATAGTAAACATAGAACATGATCAAACGGAGTTAATAGTTTAAAAACTCTGTAAATAGCAAGGTCTGTATCAATAGGTGTTTCGGTTCTTATGTTATTTATACAGACGCATAGATGATTACACTGTAAATGGGGTAAATTGAAAGTAAAAGTAGTTGATTCAACTACGCGACGTAGTTGAAATAATTATACTAAGTTTAACGTAAGTTTATAAATTTGTCACATCTTTCTATACTATCTCTATCTACAGAGTTTCAGTATTAACTCTAAATGCATGATGTGCTACTTTTTGGTGGCTTTGATAACTATATTTATCTATCACAATAGAACATGTCACAAGTGAGAGTATATAATAATAACATTCCATCTCAACTACGTCATGTGTTTGGTTCATCAAAAATAGTTGCATCATGTCAATGTATAACTTTTTTGCTTAAGTGCTATTCATTTACCTGTAGGTAGTATCGGCCAACTACCTACTAACTAATAGTTGTTGGGTCAACTATTTTATCATTTACAGTGTAAGAAACATTTTTTTTATGAAAAACTTTTTGTAAACCGATTAAATTCGTCACAAATCGACTATAAAGAATTTGAACAATCTAAAGTCTAAACTATTAATTAAAACTAAACAATTCCGTAAATGTTATTATATTTTATTACAGTTTATAAAATCACTCGTTATATTTTTAATTTTTTTATGAACGTTTTACAAAGTTTGTAATTATTTACTGTTTTTTGCTTTGTGCTGAAATATTTTATAGACAGGAAATGAAAATGTTTATAATTGAAATTAATTTTTATTTTTTTCGTGTGTTGTCTGTTTACTTTTATCATAATATCTTCTTTCGTCTAATAATATTTTTTTGCTTTGATCTTTTCGAGTTTTTAACGATGCACATAGCAATCAATATACATAACAAGTACGATAGCTTAAAAGTACGGGAATGTTCAAATTTAAGAGTATTACGAAGCAAAACACCAGTTGTGGAATTTTCTTAGACGAATATTAATAAAAAAAAACAACATGGTTTTAAAATTAATTTTTACCCAAATTAAGAAAAAAATATACGGAAATTCCATTCTATCTAAAATTTTTTTAATTTAATATTGAATATATACAAGAGTGTTTTGAGACTGGTTCACGGGTACGTTATGCATGTCTGCTATACATGGATATAATTACATACATATGGATTACAAAGGCATCACAATGCCTTTATGACCCATCATTTTCAATTAAATCCACATGTTTGACATTCCACAAACATGGTTTGTAATCAAGGAGCTATTGGAATTGAATTGAGTAACTCAGATACGTAATTCTACACGGAGACAAACCCGGAAATTTTTTACTTAATTGAAGTTAAGCTACAAAAATAATAAAAAGTATTGAACAAATAGTTTTTTTATGACTCAATTTTAAATTATTCAATATTTCAAATTTTCAAATATTTCAATATTTCAAATCGTAACAAAGTCGTAAAAATCAACTCACATTTAAAGCGTGACGTCATTAGATAACAATTTCAGACACACCCCCCCCATCATACCATTACGTAAAAAAAAGAATTATTAAGATTTTAACTTCTTATATGCCGAAAAATATGGATAACTTTGCCAATGTTGTCAAAATAGGTTTTTTCTAGATAGGTTAGTTCTTGTTTTCCAGATAGGTCTTAGGAATACAAGTGTCATCTGTACTCGCGAAATTTGAATAAAATTTTTTCTACAAGTTAAAATTAATTTGTGTTAAGTGACATTTTTTCACGTAATATCAGTACCCTCCCCTGGTAACGAATCGTAACAAATAACACTACCCCCCTCCTCCCCAATGGCTGATACGTAATTTACGGAATGTCCCTCAGCGGTCAATGTTGTTAGTATGTAAGTCCCAAAGCTCGTGTTATTATAGATTGTAGCGGCAGCCCTGGATGGGCTACACTTCGACCATAAGGTCCATTGTGATGCCTAAGGATGTCAGAATGTGATTAGGGTGGAAGAAATTTTTGTGTGTAGACTAGAAATTCGTAGCATATGCGGCTGCAGTCGACTATGATAGGAACTATGCCGATATTCATCTGGAGTTTGTGAAGGAAACTGCAGAAAACCTTCACAAGTATAGCCGGTTACTTCGTTCTTTTCCATACGCCGACAGTTTAGTCAATTAACCGCCCCTTTTTTTTATTAATAATTGACAAACTTAACCCATAACCTCCCAGTTCCGAGTAGGCATAACGCCTTAGATCGCTCGGCTACTTGGTCGGTAAGCACGTGTTATAAAAATAACAACAAAGAATAAATATTAGCCGAAATTGGTTCCTCTTTTAGCACATGATAAATTTTTTTCCAGAAGTTTTATTTCAACTAGATATGAAACAATATTTATAGCTTAGTTAACTCACATTTCACGGGTCACTGATGTCCCAAAACATAGCTCGCATTTCGAGAGCGTTAAAATTTTTAATTTGACATATTTTGGGCACGGGATAATCTGTTGTAGTAATTAATACTAAAGTATGTATAATAATTAAATACATACATAATAATTGATTTAGTGCTATTTTGAAACACTTAAATCAAAATTAAAACAAGTGGAAAATAACAACTAAGTTAATTGCTTAAATACCCGGTATATACTGTTTAAAAAAGGAACATTTTTTGTCATTAAATTTTTGTTCTATCTCTTACGGGTTCTAAGGTAAGCAGTTTTACCCATTTTGCCCAAACATGGTCCGATTTTGCCCATTCACGAACTTGACCCTTAACTTTTAAACTAAAGGTACACACATAAAAAAGTTCAAAGTGAAATGATTTTTTTCCTCTTAAAATAACTCTTTTGTTTTGGAGATACATCGAATATTTACAAAATTTTCGTGAATTTATGGTCTATTTGATCTGTTTAACTTGCTGCAGTGCCATTGTTTTGTTTATAATAATGAATTGTTTTTTGTGAATATGTGTTTGTATGCCAGCAGTCTGTGGGTAAATTATTATAATTAAATAACTTTCAATGAACAGACTTTATAATAACTCTCTAATTTACATATATACATATATTCCCTAAACCTATAATAATCGATTTTGTTTTCATAAAACCCCAAAAAAAAATATTTAAAAAAAGAAGTTGTTTTTAAACATTAAACTAAAATAATAATACAGTCGAACCTGGATAAGCAAGAGTTTCATATATTTAATAATACTCTATGGTCAGTTTCTTCAAAGTGGAAGCGGTTCCAACATTGTGATACATTGGATAGTGTCTCGTTTTCTCTATCCTCCGAGCGAAATATTGTCAACTCTACATGCTTTTTTATTGCATGAATAACACGAGTAAACCAGTTTATGTTCCCACTACCGATATTTTATAATTCTCAAGTATATACAGTATGGACGAGGTGTCTCGGAGTAGGAGATTACTCTCCCTCAGAGGAGAGGAAGAAAAATATAGTCGGCACCCTAATGTTGGGACATTCTTTCCTATACCAACAGACCATATAGGAGTATTACATATATGGAGAGTTCAAATAATCGGCATTTTTTCTCGCTTATCAAGGTTTTTCACTTAGTCAGTTTCTCACATATAAAGGTATGGATCACAAAAGTAGGACTCAAGGAACAAATTTACTAAAAAATTATAAAAGCTGAGTCATGTAAATTTGTGGTCATGTGTACAAAAAATGACTTCAGATATAAGAATCGATCTCTGGGAATGGTCTTACGAGGGTTTGTTGAATCCACTACACAAGATTATTTTTCAACGATAGGAAATTTAAGAACTCGGGTTTTCTGGATATTTCCATATCCCTCATAACATTGCGAGTTTCAGCTACTTCAAATTAAACACGTCTCAATTAATAATTGTAATTATTTTTAATAGGGGTTGGTTTTTTTAATGAATTTAGATACTTGATGCAAAAATCAGGTAAGTACAAATTTTCCATTTAAAAAAAAATGCATTTATCGGACCCAAATGTAATGGCAGTCATCTCCTGTGTGGTAAAGGCTACATCAACGGTCAATATAAACCGGACACCGGGTTTTAAACCGTTAGTACAAAAACGGGGTATGTCCGGACTTAATGTTGAATATTTAAAAGTCTAATTCGAATATGGTTGCTGAATAATTTATACCCTATTAGTGGATTTACTTGATGTCTTATTTAATAAGTTTATTTGGCTTTCACCAAAAATTTGTGTACCTAGTTCTTGCATCAAGGCCCTAAAGTATAAAAGCTTAATATAAAGACTTCTATTTTCTTACTCATTGAGGTTTGAGTGGGTAAAAATGTACAATGCACAATGTGGGTACAAAGTAATTAGTCTCACTTTAAGATTTGCCCACTTACCCAGTTCGATCGCCTGTTGTACAGATTCAACTGTATAAGACCTTTACAAACAACAGATCAAAAAACCCATAATAAAAAATCAATAATCCATTTATGAATTATTAATATCCGAATCAAAAAAACAAAAAAGAATACATTTTAGTAATTTTATGATTCTCCTTTATAAAAATAAATTTGATACTTGTGGTAAAAAAAAATGAAAGAGAAAAAAACACAAAACTTAAATCGATAAAATTAATGTTCGTGTGAAGAAGATTTAACTGATCTATAATGTACCTTTGATTTGCTTCACTCTCGTTGTACAGGTGTTACTTTTTTTTAAATTTTATACGTATATCTATACAGGGGGTTCAAGATTGTTATATCACAGTTCATTATCTAAAATAATAATAAATTGGATTTTGCATCAGGTTTTTAATTAAATTAAAACAAATATAATCAATCTCAGAAATTAAGTAAGGACGCTAAAATTTTTTTCGCAAAACTTTTGTTTTAACATTTTAAAGACTGGTAAAAATGTGTCATATAGTCTCTTGTGTGCGAGTCAAAATATTCAATGTCAACAGTCACGAAAGTCCCTTTTATACAACTACCTCGTTTCTTTTGCGTCATATTATGTGTTTAGAGAATTATTATAAACCTTGTAGATCATAAAATTTTTGGCAGAATTGATTTAATACATTTCGTACACCCAACTACGCCAGATAATCAACAACGCTAACTCTTGCAAGTGGCATGGTAAATTGTGCTGAGTAAATATAGTATTATGTAATTATAGTACTATGTAATCTGAATACTGAAACTGATCTCTATAGACAGTGAAAACAGTGGTTAATTCAAGTCTTCATCGAAGGAAATGGGGAATTTGTTAATAACTCGGAGGTAGGGATGCAATATCCACAAATAAAATAACGATTGACATATCCAATGGAATTTCCCTGAATTAAGTTCTCTGATACTTTGGTCACCTTGTTTTAGAAATTTTATTTCTTGCTATGAAATTAGCTAGATTAGCTTTCAAGAACCTAAGGATTTTACTGATACATCCTGTAATGAAATGTACCTTACAAGAAAAAAAAGTATAATCTTATATTGAATCTGTTAACATGCCATTCAATTCAATACATCTCTGAACAATACTTGAAGCTTGAATGAATGAAGTAAAATATATGTTAAAATGTATTTTGTATATTATTTTATTGATCAGAGTGTTTATTTGCATGCCAATATGCAAAGGATTTTGAAAAATATTAGTACAATGAACTTCTGAAACTGGCAAAACGGAACAATGTTAAATTGATCTGGGTGCCGGGTCACAGTGGTTTCGAAGGAAACAAAAAAGCAGTTACCTTAACAAAGAAGGGAGTCGGAATGTCCTTCATAGGCCCAGAGCCTATTTTAGGAATTCCAAGGACTGCATGTAAACAGGTGATCAACGATTGGTCAAATGCTAAACACCGTGATCACTGGGAAAAAGTACCGCGGCAAGAGCTTGAGAAGGTACTACTCAGAGTGCAACCAAGAGGCTATCTCTCGATGCAACAGGATGCATTCATTCACCGGATTCATTACCGGGCATTATCCCCTGCGAAAGCATCGGCACACAATGGGACTCCATAACGGGTCCATTATGTGCAGATTGTGTGGCGAGGATAAAGAAACAAACGTCCAGCCACATACATAATCTTTGACTGATACATATACATAACCTATGAGAGAAGCGAATCACGTCAGACTGAAGTAGAAAGGGGAGCACAATGGGCCATAAGGTCGAAGTGCAATAGTTTTTACCCCGATATAAATCAATCAATCAGAGCAGTACAATTCAAACTCCGAGTTAGTCAGGTAAACCAAGTTAACGATTCAAACTCCGAGTGGGTTTGAATCTACGAGGGATCTGTAAGTCCTTAATTACTTCAAATTTTGTATTCATACTCTTGTTATTTTGAAAAATATTTTTTTTGTATATAGAGCCACACAAGTAGCGTTTTGTTTCCAAACTTTATAATTTATTTGCGCCTATTTATTCGGCTTTCAAAAAATGCTACGGATAAAAGTGGTTCATTATAAATATACTAACGACTTTTATTCGAAACATTTTCCTAAAAACCGAATAAGATTCAAACCAACGGAAAAATTTTGAAATTTTGAGCGATACTTTCGTGGCTCATAGTACAAAAAATGATGACATCTACATTCTTTTTAAATTACGAATACTTTTTTTCATGACAAGTTTAACGTGTAAATAACGTTGGAAATAAAATGCATATTAGCATGCAAATAGTAAAAGTGTTTGTTGTTACCTTTGTATCTATACAAAGATACAACAATTTCTGAGATATTTTAACCATACAAAGTTCTTGAAAATATTAATTTTTGCAAATGAAATTGTAAACCACAAACTTTGTATTTCAAAATCCGACTGACGCGAGTATACTTTGGTTACCACATAAATTTTTAAAATATTTGTTTTTGTTGAAATAATTGATCAATTAATCTATTTATTTATTTTTTAACATAGCGTATACCTTGAGACGTATTTAATACTAAGGCCTTTGAATCCCCACAACGATATTCATTACAGTACAGTTTTTTTTTCCATTTGGCAACGTTGTTTTTCGAAATATGTACCTTATTTATTTATTCACCACTAACAAATCACAAATACAATAATATTATGCAAGAGTTGTGTTGACAGTGACTTTTCAGTATTTTGGGTACCGCAGTTGAAAATTATCGTCATTAGATATTCAATTTTAAAAATCGAGTTTTAAATATGTGGAAGATAGGGAAAATCCTAAATAACTATGTTTTAAGAATTTTCCCTGAAGTTTCAAAATAATTCACTTTATAGTTTGCGATAAATTTACAAAAATATACACTAAAATTAAATATATTACTCTCACAGTTACCTGGCAAGTTCGAAGTAAATTATTGTTTTACTATTGGTTTTTGTTCGTTAGAACCATGACATACGGGAACATATTGTCGAATCCGCGAATGAAACAATTTCAGTCAAACTTAAAAATTTCAAAGCTACTTTTTACTAATCAAAATTTGTTTTTATAGTATTATAGGTATAAGTATACTGTCGAAATGCAGCCTGACTAAAGCCGCCATCTTGGATTATGACGTCATGAATAACTTTACCAATAACAAATGAATTTTATTCAAAAAAAATAAATTATTAAACTAAATAAATACTCGTAAATATTAATTACATATTATGATAGGTTGTAACCTAAAATATTAGTATAGTATAGTATCTCATATAACTACTTCGTTTATAACGACTAACCGTTTTTAGCGACGAAAATACAAACTTAAGTTAGGTTTCATATCGACGTACTATGAAAACTAATCAGTATAGTACTACTCTTAAGCGACCAACTGCTTATAATGATCTATTTTGGCAATAAATCGTCCGGTTAGAACGACGCACAGTGTTCTGTTTACAATACCTATGCACCAACAATACCTCGCCACCCCGCGTGCCAGGCATTCATTAGCAGGCGTAAATCACACAGTCAGTGTTTTTCATCTGTTGTGATAAGGTTCAGGACTCGTTACGTAGGCTAAAATTAGTTCCGTGAAGCGAAATTGTTTCTCAATTGAAAAAAATGTGCTATAATACAACGTTTAGAAACTGGTGAATTCAATGTAACCCTTGCGAAGGAATTCGGCGTGTCTCATTCTATAATATCCACAATAAAGAAAAATAAACATAAGATAGAACCTTTATTTAATACCAATGTTTTGAAATCTAAACGTGTGAACTCAGGAACAGGTAGATCAAGCACTATTATAGTGGGGTAAGCTTCAGCGTAAACAGGGAATAACCCATAAATGGACTTCTGCTTCAAGAAAAAGCTAACGTTTTTACTCGAAAGTTGAAGATTCCTAACTTCAATTGCTCAATGAGTTGGATATACCGTTTTAAAGCAAGACACAACATCGCCACCGGTAAGATTGCTGGTGAGTCTTTGTCAAGTTCAACAGAGTGATTGTTAAATAGAAATAAATCTATGTAACTACATTATGTACACTCCCGTTCAAAAAAATTGAACAAACCTGAAATGTTAATTTTCTTTCATTTCATAAAACTCCTCACTTTTGTAATTCTCTGTATAATGTATAATTTTATTTATTTATAAACAAAGATAAGTAGTTCTTTAAGTGTGTAAAAAAGAAATGGAAGTATAAACTGAATTTATATTTTTTATTTGTATATACGGTGTCAATGACAGAATGATAATTTAAAAAATATATGTAAGGTTAACACATGTTAAGTGTTACATCCTAGTCATACGTATAAAAATTAAATAAAATGTTGTATCTGTTACTACAAGAATAATCAAAATTGTGAGACACTGATTAGGTTCAGGTCTGTTCATTTTTTTTGAACAGGAGTGTACATACATAAATAAATAAAAAAAACAGCTTAAATTATCCGGTCGTTTTGTGCGTCGTCCGGTTAGTCCGACGTAATACCGCTGGTCCCTTAACCGTCGTTATATCCGGATTAACTGAACTTTAAAAAGATGGTGTTTTTTTATAAGTATTTGAGTTTTGGTGATTTAAAAATCTATTACTAACAATAATAATTATTAATATAAATATCGATTTCTCATATACGTAGATGATATTGTACCCACCACTTATCAATTTTATTCCATTAATTTATTTTATAAAATTGTTTTAATAAAATCACGTGTAATAATTTTAAACTACTGAATAACACGTGCTTGCTTTTATGTATTTTATAAGTGAAACAAAAAAAAACATGTACATTAAAATATAGGTATAGTGAAATTCGTTTATTATGACATTGAATGAAAATGACGTATCAGGTCATATTCAAGTTCACATTCATATTTTAAAGCCAATGTTACGTGACATTGAGTATGTGCTTAAGTATAGAGGTATCTACTTAGACGGAATAGAAGTTTACTTAACTCGGACGTGCTGTGTTAAGCACATAGTCACATAACATTGATTTTAAAACATTAATGTGAACTACAATATATCAGAGGTGGACGCAGACGGCTCGCCGGAGTCGAACGACTCTCCATAAGCTGGGTGAGAGTAAGTAAAAAAGGTATGTTTTAAAGTAAGACGGAACGATGTTTCAACACAGGTTGCCCCTACCGATTATTGCCCAATAATTTATTCAATCAATTTAGAATTAGTTTTATAAAATATTTATTGTTTAAATAATATCTTTTACAATATGGAGAGATACACCCAAAAACATAATAATAATAATAACAATAATGTGATGTATTCTCCATTATTAAATTCACTACTTTTATTTTTTTTGAAAAAACAAATTATGCGAAAAATAATTTCCACTACTATGAATAGTACTTTTCACCTTTTCAATTCAAAGTAGACTAACTCGAAAAAACTCAAATTCCCACTTTATGTAAAATTTAACTTAATTTATCAAATTCCCATGACACTATACTCCATACGAAAAAATAATTAAATCAGGTAAATAATTGTTTATTAGTTCTCGGATATGAATAGTAAAAAGTTTAGGCAAATTATTTGGAATTTCCAAAACTATAATTCTATCTAAACAAGTTTTCAATTCTATTCAAATCCTTTGCAAAAATTTCCCTCTTTTATTACAACGGTCCAGCCGTAAACGTAATGGTTCAAAAGATTTATATTTATATATTATATATTTATTTATAAATAACAATTTTATTTTATTCATACACAAATATATTAAAAAGGTACATTTTATGCCCCAAATTACCAGCCCAAAATTTCAGAGTATGTATTCAATGTATTATATGTATTATTTACTTTGTATAATAGTGACCATAAAAAAGATTTGGTATTATTATATTTTTTTCAGAAACAGTTTTAATTAAAAAAAGAGAATAATAATAATTGGTAGGTTACCCTGTATTTACTCTATCTCTCTTCCTACCTCTCACTCAGAGCTGAGTTGAGTCAACCCCTGCCCACCTATGTCGTAAAGTTTCAAACATTGTATAATCGTTTCACATCAGTTTCCCGAGTTGAAAATTGATATACATTTTCGACTCAGCTGAAAAGTTCAATATAATTTTTTAACTCTTAATGGAAGTACAATATCTATACATAAAACAGATATACACAAAATTAATACTTAACTCATAAAGCAAAATGTAAGTGACCAATAAATAGCTACGTCATAATAAACAAATTACACTGTACTTTCAAGGAAATAATAGCTAATATTTGTTATTAGCTTTGCATACATTTTCAAAGCTTTGTGCATGTAGATATTAACGTTTAGATTGTTCTTTAATTGTATTTAACGAAAATAATAATAATAAATGTTCGATTAGTTTGCTTTTTTTAAGTAATGAATTATGGATAAAGACATAAAGAAACGTTTGTTACAGACGTCAAGTCATTTATTTCAAATCACCGAGGCATACAGATTAAGGATCAAGGTAATATTAGTGTCAATGAACCTCATAATTTACATTGACTTACATCATTTCCAAGAAAAATTGAGAACTATAAAATAAATAAGAAAACCCCTCTATTTAAAAAAACAACAAATAAAACGTAACTACTAATTTTCTTGAGTGTCCGCTGTCTTCTGTCCTATGTCCAAATATATATATATATATATATATATATATATATATATATATATATATATATAGAGGTGTCTAAGAGGTTTCAAGAAATAAATTTCAGAAAAAGTTTGCTTGAAGAAAACAAAAACTACGAATAATGAGGCAAAAAAATTAATATATATACTTATCGTCAGGGTTAAGTATAAACAGTTAAAAATTGACGAAAATTGGCAAATAATTCGAAAAATTAATAAACTTATTCCAAAACTTTTCTCTATGACCTATTTTCAACCGTTACAAACTTGGAACTGACCTTATAATATCCTTACATAAAAGTTAAAATTTTTTATACAGTCAGAAAGCTATCATTGTATCGTTTCGTTTTCAACTGGTTTTATAAGTAAAAAAAAAAAACAGACAATATTTAAAAAAAATAATAATAATATCGACACACCGACACGACCATTTAAAATCTACCTAATCGAAAGTCACCATCAAATGACCGGAAATGACTTCGAAATCCTTGTTCTTCACATCATATCGTCTGCTGTACAACACAATTGTATGTGTACACATATAACTATTTAGTAAACATAAAATAAAAATGATTTCTACATTCACAAACAAATTTATATTATTCTAACATAAATTTCTACAAAAAAGGTTATATTACATTTTTTTTTCAATTGACCTCGATTATGATAATAATCCCCACATTGTTGTTTATCGTCTTTTGTAAACTTCGAGGTATTCCACATTTTTATAATTTCATAGTTTGTCACAAGTTCGCATATTTTTAAAAATAATATTACTAGCTGAATTCCCCGGCGTTGCCCGTGGAACTCGCAAGATATGTTCCGGCACTTTTGGTATCGATAGCGTACTACTGATATATTCAACTTTATTAATTTTTACCGGCACTTCCGCTATCAGAATTAAAATGTTATTTGGCTTCCCAGAACCTCCATCTTTTTACACCTCGGGTTACATTATTGGAGTTTTCCTAATTTTTTTGATAATATAATATAGCCTATGTCACCCGGGGATAGTGTAGCTTTCCAACGGTGAAAGAATTTTTTTAAATCGGTCCAGTAGTTTCGGAGCCTATTCAATGCTAACAAACAATCAAATCTTTCCTGCCGTGTCCACTTGCTAGTGCTGATTACACTTTCCACTATTCACGAGATTGCCATTATATGTCGAGATCGATTCATTATACAAAAAAATGCATGTGTTGAACTACAAGTTTTAACCACTCAAGACACATATGACGCATAGAAAATCTAATTTTTGTAAAAAAAACACCGATTTTCGTGACATTGGACCCTTATTATCTTGTCTCGCGGGCACCAGATTAGATGAGATTTTGTGTCTATACAATTTCAAAACAATGGTATAAATACAACGATTAACTAATTACGTATTTTCTTAAGAATTAAAACATTTTTCGTCACTTTATTTAAATGCTGACATGCTTGATAATATTTAACCTATTAAACAAATACATTACATATAAATTAGAGAATTGATACTAACTAATAAGGGTTGGTTTATGCTAAATTGTTATTTCATTTTGAATATCTATATTTGATTGATATTTATGCCTTTAAAATTGGTCAACTAGCGAGATTCGTTTACCATCGCGATTAAAATTCATGTACTATCACTGATCATAAGTTGTGTGGAAAATACCGGTAAATATATTCTCTCAAAAATTTCAAGCGGCTGTCAATGAGCGGTCAGTACGGCAGGGTCATATATATATATTTTATGTGTTCATTCAGAATGGATAGGATAATTTTATCGCTTTAAAGTCTCCATTCTGAATGGACATTTAAAAGCAATAAAATAATCAAAATTTATAAAATATATATAGCCCTGCCTTACAGATCGCTCAATTACTGCCGCATAAATGCATTGTGAATATATTTACCTACATTTTAGTTGGTAATTTTAATATTTCCAAGGTCACGAAAAAACTTTTTGTTACAAATATCTCGTTTTCTATGCGTTGTGTCCTTTGAGGTTACTATAAAACTTGTAAATCATTAAATTTTCTACTTTAATTTGATCTAATGCATTTTTTCGTATAATCAATCGACCTTGAGATTTAGCGTGAAAAGTGGGAGTTCTAGTACATCAGTATATAAACAATATACAAAGTTCGATATACCTTTACTTTTCACGCTACATCTCGAAAACTGCTGACCACACCGCATAATTTAATATACCTAGGGTTTTCTTATCCAAATCATGTCTCCAACTCAATTATTAAATTATCATATTTCCAAGTTTATCAGTGGGTATATAGTTCGGTATACGTAAGAATAAAACCATAAAAATAATTATGGTATAATCTTTTTAAAATCAATCAAAAAACAGTTCTTTTATATTTCAATGCAAATAAAAAGTTGTAATTTCACATTGATCCAAATAATTTTGCAAACAAAGCACAAATAATGACAAACAAGTCTTTTGTTTGACTTGGATAGCTTAGCAAGCAAGCAGTGTGTGTGTCGTCCGTCGTGTAATAAATATTAAAAAGTTAAAAAATAATAATCATAGCTTGTCAATTTATGTAGATGAAATGTGCGTGTTTGATTGTCTGTCTGTCTCATCGGTTTGTTGTTTGTTGGTTGAATTGTATTATATTCTTGCTGAATTATTTATTGTTTGCTATATATTTTTAAAATAATAATCCTTTTATGTATAATAATAATATCAAAAAAAAAAAGAAGTTATAACAACATCCTTTAACTACGTCATTCATAATATAAGCACATAGATTAAATAATTCTGTTAAGGATGTACTAGCACGTCTATTTATAAAATTCTGTAAAATCTTATATAATACATGCATAAAAGTCCACAATAATGTTTATTATTATTTGTCGAAAGTTACAAACATTTATTTTAGGCCCATCATACCAGAATTTTATTGGATCATTCTCTTTATTAATATTTCTATTTTCTATTGCGTTGCGTAGTGTGAAAATTATCAAAATATGTGTAAAAATATGGATGTCTCCATAAGAGCAATGCATTAAAACTCCAACTTTAACATTAAATAATTAATTCAAGACCCCCGTAACCACCCCCCCCCCTTGAAACTTGTATAATTAATTTATATGCACTTCAACTACACATAAAAAAAAAGGCCATAATCTTTTAGAAACTCCGGTGTCCGTACATCCTTAATATGATAGTACATAATACTTGGAATGAAATTTAAGACTTTAAAGAAATTTTAACGTCGATTGGACCAGGAATGTTGCAGATGCGGATATTTTAAGGTTCACATCTGCGGATTTATATGTTAAGTTTTTTTTAAAAAGATACTCAATTTTGGTACATGAATAAAGGAAAAAGATGGTAAGAATTTTTAATAATCTTTATCCTATAATCAAATTTTAGTATGAAAATTAAAAATTTGGTGCATTATATTTAATAAGGAGCAATGCCACAGCCTTGTCAGGTTCCATTCTGTCTCGCAGGGGTTCAAAGATCAATCCTGCGCTGAATAGGCTAAACTTCTCTAGGTGCATCGATTTTAGATGATTCCTCAAAAACTATTAATGCTATGCAAAAATTGTTCAAACAAAAAATTTTACGATTTTTATTTCGTACAAAATTGTTCCGAACAACTTTTTCAATAAACTAACGGTTGCAGAGATATCAGGGAACAAAAATATTAACCGTCGTAAAAAAAAATGCGGCAGTGGGCGGTTTCGCAGTTGATGGTTAATTTCTCTTACGATCCTCAAAGGTTCTATCAACGTTCAAGCAATAATCACTTCCAATTAAAAAATTCATAAATTTGCGTCAAACTTAATATAAATCTAGCAAATACGCGGCGTAGTTCAGAGAACTAATTCATTCGGTTCGCCATATTTATATCGCCCGCGTAGTTGAGTCAACGCGTTGCTCTTAATTTACTCCTTTTTTTTACTATGTGTAATTACTTATATTTTAAAATATACTCAATTACGTAATGACGCAACTTCAACATCACACAACAACGGTCATTCAACCTTCTCATACACAATATAATATGATTTACAATAATATGATGGTATTAGCGGTGTACGGAACCCTAACATCAAAAAACCAAACATTGTTTTAGAACAACTTAAAACAACCCTTCCAATACATAATCATCTGTTCAACAGTACCTACAACATACACAATCAACACAACGTTTAAAACCATTCTCTTTTATAATATTATACATCATAACAGAATACGAAATGGTTTTTTTTTTCTGTGATATAATATACCTTTTGTATATGATATCATGATGATGGTGTAGCCAGAATAAAACATCTGTTTCATTTATTTATTATTGGTACGTTTTTTTTTTGAATGTACAAAAAAAATATTATAGTTTCCTTTTTTCTTTTTGAAGTAAAAAAAATCGTGCCCACATCAAGGATATTAATATTAATCTCGAATTTGTAATGATATTTATTGTAGTGGACTCGCTACTAAATCTCAATATACTTTCATATTTAGACAACTTTTCGAACTACATATGCCCTTTGTTATTTCGGTAACTACATGTTGTTACTTCAGTAACAACTATCAACAAAACTATTAAGGTTGTTATGAAGAAAATTCAATTTAATGACAGGTTCTTTAAAATTTGACAGCTTACTTTTTCAATAATAAAGAATATCCTGTCAAAGTTTGAACTTGATCCTGTTTTTAGTTTTTGAGTAAAAAAGATGTTTAAAGTTACAGTTTTGAAGTAAGGTTATACATAGCCATTAAATGGGCTTGGTGATAATCACAGTGATATAATAATCTATATCTCGACAGCCAGAAGTACTAGTTTTATGAAAAACTGTCATAATAATTATCAAAGTCTTATAAATGCACGGACTAAATTTCAAATTAATCCTGTTTTTGGTTTCTGAGATGATTAAATATGTAGATCAAAAATGTTCTAAATCTAGTTTTATTTATTTTTATCTAGTTTTATTTTATTTATAACGTTACCGTACTTTATACGTCACCATGTAACTTTTTTTAAATAAAATCATATTTTTAGTTATTAAAACTCTTCGAAAAAATGAAATTTAGGATTTAATTTTTAAACATTTTTTTTACAAAAATTAAATTATTTGAAACGATTTAATTGCAAAATTTTTTACTTATTTAGAGTTGGCAATGGTTGAGATATTAATCAAACTCCCCACCCTAACTTACTCCTTCCTGTTTCATAACAACCTTAAGAGATTATTTATTAGGAAAAATAAAATTTTGGTTTCAATCCCAAAATATGTCTTTCATTAATAACTTGTAAATTAGGTGTAAGCACTTCTTGGAATCTTCTCTTCAACTCCAACAATATCATCATACAATCGAAAGCAAAGATTATTATGAAACTATGCGTTAATTTACACCTAATAGAATGATTGAACAAGCGAGACCCCGAATAGATGTATAGATGTACACGAATAGATGTATAAAAACATGACTTGTTTAATATATACCAAAATACTGACTGCATTTTTTATTATATACTGCATATGACCAAACTACTGAGTTTATAAAACAATATTTTAAACTTATCGCTAATTTCACGATTTGGTAAGCGGGTTACGAAATATCGCGTGAACACAACAAAAAAGGGAAGCATAAAATCTTTGACTGAAGCCTTATCTCTGAAAATGTACGTCAAATCAATTGTTGTTTTTTGTTGTTGTTCCAATTTACTAATTTTATTTCCATTCAACAATCGATAACTAAAGATTAAAATAATTAAAAATAATAATAACAGGGATGTACAATCAGATATCAAAAGTCGTATAGAAAATGACGCCAAATATATTCAATACGATTTAATAGCGGTAACCAATGAGATAGATATTCCAGTAGGGCAGCGTTTAATGTATATCTTTATTTATTATTGTTTATTCTGAATAAACTATTATTACTTTTAAATGTCCATTCTGATTGAAAACTTAAAAGCTATAAACTATTAAATATAAAAAAAGTATATAATGACCCTAACGTACTAAAAATTCATGGGCTATCTGAAATTATATTGATTTATATTGATCTACATGAAATTTTGATTACTGATTGTACGTTGATAAAGTCGTATAAAATCGAAAAATAATTTGTCTCAATTGTCTCAAAAAATCTCAATTTGAATGAAATTCACCATATAAGCCCGTTTTTACATTTGAAAGTTGTGATGAAAGTTTTCAAACGCAATAAAAGTAGATGAACTGAACTTATTTTGCTATGCACATTCTATCTAAATATATTACTCGCATGTTTTGACAACAGCTATAACTCTCGTCTTTAATATTTCTTTCTTTGCCAATCACTTCAGTCACATGATCAGAGTAAACCAATCACAAGGAAGTACAATATCAACACATCGTATACACTACTAGAGTTGAATTTTTTTGTTTTGACTATTATATGCGCGTAAGAGGAACTTATTTAAAAGTAGAAGGGCAACTTATTTAACCATATTTTAATCATATGTTTAATACTTAGTATTAAATATATGTTTCCTCCCATTCATTTTGAAAATAGACTGATCAACTCAAATTGTGACGATATTCGAGGCTTCTTTACAAATTAATATACTTCTATTACATATTAAGTTACATGTAAGTAAGATTTTTTTTCCAAATAGAACTCTTCTCTATTTCATCAAACTGAAAACATGCATCAAAAAATACTACTGCGCTTGCCCACCAAATCAGTTGCATGAATAGTTACTTGACAAATTACATGTGTCAACTAAAATAGCCCTAAGATAAATTAGACTCAAAAAATACGAAAATTGTACTAATTTAACAATTTGGTGAAAGAAAAATAGGTGATCAAATCAATTTAATTATTTTCAGGATATAAAGAGTTTAAAAAGATTTTTATAGAATCATTTAGGTTGTGGAGAAACCTTTTCATCATTTTGAGTGTTGTTTCTATTTTTTCTGAATAACTATTTATACCTAATTTTCATTTGATTTCCTGAAGGGTCAACAGTAAGTATTTGGAGATATGATCCGAGTTCCTGATATTTAGTATTACCTGACTAACCACTGAACCATTTATGACGCATCATCGATTTAATTTTACAAGCAATATGTAAAAGCAACATCTTTTTTATAAAACCGCCGGCAACAACTATTACCTAGTACCGCATACGAAGCTTCAATGACTCATTCAAAGAATTAGAAGGAAAAAAAGGGCATCGCCAGCTACACCACGACGTTCCATACACTTTTTGAACAAAAAGCTCCGTCGTCGATATAGCAGAGTACAAATTTAGTACGACGCAATTGAATATTTGTGAAAATAAAAGGAACAATAATAATTGTAAATTGCATAGACAGAATGTCCCCCACAATTTAATTTACATAATATATGATATACTCCATACGCATGAGTTTGTAATCAAGAGTAATTACATATGTTTGAGCTGAAATTGTGGTAAAATTGTTCAGTTTATGAAAAAAATAATTCAAACAAAAGTTGTGTACTTTTAAAGAAATGAACATTTTTTTGTCTTTTATCTTTTTTAAGGGTTTTCCATGTAGATATTTTTTTATGGGCTAATTAGGCCATATTATGAACAGCTTTACCCAAAAAATTTTTTCCCCAATCAATATTTGCACAACTGCCACTTGCGCCGAACTAAGTAGGGACTAAACTTATAATACCCAGAGTATAATTAGGATGGCGATCGAAATGGTGTTGTAAAATTCCTGGATTTTTAAAGCTTTCAGGTAGCTTGTCATTATCTAAATAGCGAACATTGCTATCTTTGTCCATGATTAACATTCCAAACAAACAAAAATTAATATTCGACTCGTTTTTAACCAGATGGAACATTACAGGAAATAATGACTGTGAACTGAATTATGGGACATCCTGTGTAGCGGGAGCAGCTAGCCCAGTCGACGTCGTGAACATTTCATTGATGTATAAGAGAGAGTGTATGGCTGTACATACAGTGAGGGGTTGATACCCTTCGGGAACAGAATCTCTAAGTGAGATTACATAGGGTTTAGATACATATATAAGCAGAATAAATGCATCCAAGCAACAACCCTTGTATATATATATGTACGCCGCCAACCTTAACATATCTTCCTGTTGCAGAGAGAGCAGTCAGAAGCGGTAGCACCCTTCGCTAGTGTTGGTACAGGCTTTAGGAAAGATACAAACAGTACACAGCCATTCAGCCATCTGCCATATACGTATGCAATCTTCACTAGGTTTAGTTGGTTTGGTTGGTTGATGGTTGGTAGCGGTGTATTAAATATATGGTAGCGGTGCTATGTATAAATAAATCTATTCGTACACTATAGGCATAAAATAAGTATACACATAGAACAGGACAAAAACCTTTTAAATTATATTTGGTTAAACTACACTCAACTACAACTGCAAGCCTATTCGCTTAGAGATATCTTCGTTTTTCCACTAATGTTTAGTAAATGTCCAAATGCAAAAAGATTTATCTATTGCTCTTGTACTGATACAAATTGAGCAGGTAACGCATTTATTCGTGAGGCACAATCAGTGACCAAAGTCGTGTAGAAAATGTAGGAAAATATATGCACTATAAATTTAAGGCGATACTCAAAGTGTTTTCAGTAGAATAGTAACTTTTTTGTATTTTTATAGTTTTAATGCTTTTAATTGTTCATTATGAATGGATACTTAAAACGATAAAACTATAAAAATGAAAAAAAAAATAGACAACGCTACCATACTAAACGATTATTGTAATAAAAATCTACCGACTAAACGCTCATTGGCGTAATTTTTTATACACCTTTTCATCACTGATTTGTATCGAATTCATTAGTTTTTCTGACAATTGTTTCGAATAAAAGTTGAATGAATTATGCTCATGTGAATTTTAAAATTTGAAAAAATTACAATTAACTGAGTTAATTGCTTAAATACTCGGTATATATTGAATTTATAAAAAAAAATTTCTCAAAAAAGTTTATTTTTTAAAAAAGGGACATTATTGTATTTAAATTTTTTTCTATCTCTTACGGTTCCATAGATAGACAGCTTTACCCATTCGTTATTTACCTTATTTTTTAGCTTTAGAACACACACTCTTTTCGTTTTTTAGTTATCGTGATGACGGACGGACGAACGTATAGACACATTTGCGAAAATTTACTAATTAGGTGATTTTATGAACACCTATACCAAATTTTTTTTTCTGCGATCAATATTTTCAATCGTTACAATAACTGTACTAAACTTAAAATACCCTGGTACATATTATATACCGGGTAAAAGAGGAAATCAACTGTTGCTAATGACAGAAATCTTTGATTTGGCAATTACTTAATAATCGTAGCCAAGCTAATACATAAAAGATATAAAACCAATATATTTCAAGCGATTTAAAATGAGTTTCAAAACAATCAATGTTGCCTGTCTATGTATGTATTTACTATTTGATACAAAGCATGACTCTTTGAGACTTGCAACAAATAAATATCAAATCAAAACACATTAAAATTATTACTTTTGCGTGTACAAATTTTCATAAAAGTGATTTTTATATTCATACAAAAAATAAAACCGGTTTCCATTTTCAAAATGGAAAATATTTATTCATTACATTATGATAAGAAAAAATCACTTTTATCGAATGAATTATTATGGGAAAAAAAATTCCATGACGTTTTTACGCTTATTCATTGAATATAATCAAGGCCATGGTACATGTTTTTCTGACACGTTCAAGAAAAATCATGAAAATAAACGTCTTTATGTCGCGCCGGGATAAACGTCTTTTTGTTCTTGGTAATATTGTGTATTTGTGTATCGTGTCAATAGTAACCGTATAAGTTTTTAGATTTTAAATTTGGTTGACGTTAGGTGTGTATTTTGTGTATTTTGTGTATCATCATACAATAAGTCTAGGACTTATTGGTTTTAAGGTATTTCCAAATATTATTAGGTTGTCAAGAACTTCATGAAATTCACAATATTAGTAAAATGAATCCTCAGAAATCAGCTGAATTTTTTTGATAATTTATCACCATGGTGTTATTGAGAAAATCGTTATGAAAGTTGGAGAAATTTAACATGCATAACATGGTGAAATAAAATGCGCGATTCCGACTGTTTTTACTTCAAACTCTCTCAATATAGTCACGGTTGTTCTGAAATTCGACACATACTTTCCTCAATTCCTTAAAAATATTTTTCCTTAAAACTTTGGGAGAATGACCTTCGGGTTGTTAAGTTTTTTGATAAAATATGCGTAAAAAAGTGCATGTTTTTCCTGCCCGCAGCAGGTTATTTTTTATGGTTCAGTTGTCATCCTGAGTACCACCGGCTGTTTGAAAGTAGTTTGAAATTATATACTAGTACATGTATAATGAGCAGTATTTGCATGATATGTTATGTGACGAATGGGAACACTGACTACTACGGACAGTTGTTTTCAACAACGCGCAGGAGTACCAACATATTTTTTTACACATATAATTTTTTATATAGTTCTTTTCGTGCCCGAGTACCCGATCAGCTAATATAGTTTGGAAATACCTTAAAATGATGAATTGACCCAACGTCGTTCAATATACATATTATACAGAGTAAAAAATAATAAGTGACTCTCATTACAAAGTCAACCATCATTAAACTATTATAAATGTACTGCTTGCTACTTGACTAAAACTAGAGGTTTATGATTGACTTTTAAAAAGAAAACAAGAAAACAGTTTCATAAAATCGAAACAGGTAATCGAAATAATTGAATAACAAAATTAATTACATATTTTTTTAATATAAAAGTTGACTCAGTGAATACGAACGAACGAGCTGTTACGTGCTATATTATTTCCCCATACACATACAATTGTTTTTGTTGGGTTATTAAAATTGAATTTCCTTTTGTTTTTTAAATAAGTTTTTGGAAGTTGTGTAACTACTATGAAACATACAAAAGACTTCTGTATACAACTATTGAGAATTACGTTCAAAATATTCTTTTAAATAATTAGAATTATTTCTGTATTTAAGGTAGTTCACTACGTTCTATATTTATGGTAGTTCAGCTATGTCAATTGAACACATCTAGTATAACATATATCTATGTAGTTTAAAACTTATATACTCTATGTTGTATTTATTGCAAGACTTGTGTTAACAGTAATTAGTCAATATATGTGGTGTCGCAGTTTACACCCGATACGAAATTTAAAACATTATTATAGCCTGCAAATCATCATTTCTCTTGTTATTTCTTGAATATAACCTTTTTAGTTCATTAATAGAGCAAGTCGTGAAATGATCATATAACGTCATAAAACCGGTGATCTGTTTATAATTTAGGTCATAAATTGATCAACGAACGTACGAAAAAGCCATTTTGTGCATTTTCAATGGCCTATTAATGACCTAAATTATATTAAAATACATCCTAAGATGTTCAATTTTATTATGAAATGGTGATTAGAAGGTTCAAATAATGCATTGAATTTCGGCTCGGGCACTTTTAAATATGAATTTTTTTATAAGTAAATCCGCAGTAATGTTTTTATACCCAGTATATCGTTACATAGTATAAAATAAAGTCTCCCAGCCGCGTCTGTCTGTCTGTTCGCGATAATCTCAAAAACTACTGCACCAATTTTCATGCTGTTTTCACCAATGGATAGAGTGGTTGTTCTCGAGGAAGGTTTTAGTATATAATTTGTCAAGTTATTGTATACATTGGTCCTTACATATTATAAAAATGATTCATGCGGAAGATATAGTTGTATAATTTATTGATGTATAGGTGTATAATTTATCAGTGCATAGTAAAAGATGATCGTTGCTTAGCGTAGCTTGACTAGGCGCTGTGTGTTATACATTGTCTGCCAGGAGTGAGGATGCAGACATTTTATACATTTTATTGATTACCATATGATATAATAATAGCTTTTGATTTTCATCGATAGATGGCAGTGAAACTATATTCCTTCACATTAGTTCATTTAACTTACAATAGATGGCAAGATATCAGTGGTGTATATATGTGGTATCTATAAGTGGTGTAGAAAATATTATGTTACTTGGTTATAAGGGCGTTACAAAATGGGTAATGCTAGTATAATATATACAAGGGTGTTATAAGTTTAATCGCGACTTTGTAACGATTCAAAATAATAATAGCAGAATTAAATTTTTGGTATAAGTGTTTATAAAATGACCTAATTAGTTCATTCGTACATGTCGGTGGATACGATAACTAAAAAACAAAACAACTTTTTAAAAATAAACAACTTTTGTTTGAGTATACTCAGTATATACCGGGTATTTACGTACTTGACTTCTTAATTAACTTTTTTAAGTATATTCAGTAAGGTCATCTTTATTTGGTTTTTGAAAGAAAAGTTACCTTGTCTTCTAGGATATGTAAGAGCCGTATATTGTAAAAAATCTCTTAAGAAAAGATTTCTTAAGAAAACAATTTACGAGAGAAGTATACAATATATTGTGCTTGACTTTGTGATGGTTCCCTTTTTGAAACTAAAAGTATAGTAGGGTAGTTTTAAGCGAAATTCGATAAAAAATATTAAATAATAAATGATGTTCATTCTAAACCCCCTACCCCTCCTTCCCCCCGTCCTACAACTAATTTTTCAAAAATTCACATAAACGAAATACTAACTATTTATAATGATCAAATAAACAAGTAGAAATATAAATAATACAAGTAAATAAATAACAGAATAAATAATTAAACAAAGAGTAATTAATTTTATAAAATATGAATTCTATTCCATTAGAATATTTAAATAATGCTGTTCATTGTAGTCGATCCATGAAGTTATTTAGGCATCATCAGAGAATAAGCCACCATTTTCCAAGTTACTTTTGAATATGTATATGTTATGGACCAAGAGTTAATCAGGGAACTATTTATAATGCCCGGGAAATATGAATAATGACAAGTCAAAACGGGCTACGTAATTAATACTTATTTGAACTTCATTATTTATCAGATGGTCTAGTCATTATGAATATTGCTACGTATCTGTTGTGCAATTTGATAATTAAGGTACATTAGACAGGGCGCGAGGAGCAAGATCAAACATGTACGGACTTGTACATGCACAAACACGCGCTGACCAATCAGAGCTCGCGACTCTACCGCTACAGACCGCGATTGTTTACAATTTAGTTTAGATTTGAAAACTAATAAATACTGGAATGGAATATTAATACAAAAGTGCAGTCAAGTGTGTTTAATTAGTAATTATGTATTTCAATATGGATAAATCAATATGTATTGACTACGCAAGTCATATCCACCATGTTGGATTTCATATGATGCCACATGGCCTATAAGACGCGGAGCTCTAAGGCGAACCTAACGATACCTTATTTGTCAAAATATGTTAAGTAGCTTAGGAGCTATTATGCATAAACTGACTGCTAAACATAAAACCCTCCGTAGACGGTTAAAAAACACTATTTCAGTTTTACAGATATCATGTTTACAGATATTTAAAAATTAATTAAATATCTACCTTAATTAAAATAATCAAATTCATTAATTCATCATCAGATTACCACAACTTTTGTATTCACTACGTCAGAAATTCTGCGTAAATTCAAAATACGACCTTTTTGAGCCATGCTCAGAGACTACCCAAATTATTATGTCTAGAAAAGAAAATTGTGCTACCTTTACAGACCTGTTTTTATGTGTGTAAAATTATCATTATTATTTAGTTAACCAAAAAAGAATCGTATATAAATGGTATTAAAAGTTTTTTCGTAGTTGAATCACGAATTCAACAAGAATTATAATATATTATATTAGTACTTCCTTGATGGTTGATGATGCTTCACTTGAGTCTACGTCAGTGAAAAGTGGAATGACTTATTCATTTATACATTTTAAAAAGGAAATAATATCAGAAATTAATAATATATGTGCAAGTTACTTGAATTAGTTATTTTTTTAAATCGTATTTATGTTGCTCGAAATGCTATGTTATAATAGAGAGATAATAATTTAGTTTGGTGAAGATATTGTAAATTACAAAGATGCATCTTATTTCTAATCGTGATTGAATAGGATATACAAATCTATATAGTTAAATATATTGATCGTGGGAAATGATTAATCTAAAATTAATATAATCAAACTCGTTTGTAAAATTAACGTTTTAAAAATATTCGCCTATGTACACCAGAAGAAGAACAACTTTAGCAAAGATACTATAACTTGAACAAAGGTAAAGGTATTATTTGAATACAGTAATGTCTCGAGCTTACGCGGTAGGCGAGACCGAGCAATAACCTTGTAAATCAAATTCGTGTAAATCGGGGTATAATTTTGCAAATAAATACATACAGATTAGCACCAGTGACTAAAAAAAGTGTGTGTGTCAGCTCCGACGCACGATGCAGTTAACTCCTTAAGAACGATTGTCTTTGAACAGGCACAGAAAAAAAGACTTACTAGACTAAATAAAAGACCGATATCATATTGGAGCTAGAAAAACCTCTTTATATAAATTTTCTTGAATTAAAAATTTTTTTCGAGATTGAAGTAAACCTTTGAAGTAATTTACAATAATAATATTAATTATCGATATCAATAATAAAACAAAACTTTAAAATAAAAATAAAATGATATATATATATATATATATATATATATATATATATATACTCTATATTTGTAGACGCTGTACAGTATATATTATATATATATAACATATAGGTATATACATATATATACTTACATGCGTCAGCTGCCTCGCAGCATACCCTGTTACGTCGGCAGCAAACAAGTATCTATTATACTCTATACAGCTAGACATGAAGCTGACTGACTGACTGACCGACTGAAGTATACTATACAAGTTATACACACACATTACTAAAAAGTGCGCACGATATGTTGCGCACAAAAAACGTAACGACGTCATTCGATCACTAAATTTTACTCTTCATATTTTTTTCATACCGAGAGCCTGATATGAAAATCGATTCTTAAGGAGTAAACTCCAAAAAAACAATAATTTATAAGAAAAATGTGTAATCAAATCTTAGATAATACAAGAAATTATATGATTACTAGCTGTTCCCCGCGACTTCGTCCGCATTTATATAAAATGCATTTATATAGCTATCCCCCGGGATTTATATAAAATTGGAGCCGGTTTAAATTTTTGATGAATTTATCATTTCCACAGAAACTATACTTCTAAAAAATAACTATAAAATTATTTTATTAAAATTTTATTTCAATTTTGAAATGTCAACTTTGATTGTTGTTTCCATAGTAACTATAAACATTAATAGTACACTATAAGAATATCTATATCTATTGAATATATATTTTTTCTTCCGACTAGTTTACAAATATCAATATTTAACACTAACTAAGAATTTTAACGTAATGCTAGATAGCCTATAGCCTTCCTCATGAATGTGGCTATCTAACGCACAAAGAATTTTTCAAATTGGACGGACAATTCCAAAGATTCCTCTTCAGCTTTATTATATTAGTATAGATGTAGTGCAATGACGTAACCCGAAGTTATTTTGACGTAGAAAGCTTCATAAAATCTATTCGTAATCCAATATGTTTGGAGCAGAATTCCTTTAGATGTTCTGGTCCACACAAATTCTTGTCACTTTATAAATTGTTTTTATTGATTCGGTTTTCGAAAAAATGCTTCGGATAAAAGTTGTTCAACTTTTATTCGGAAGCCGAATGAATAAGGCACAAATCAACTATAAAATTTAAAAAAATGACATCAACTTTAGTGGCCTAGTGTACAGCTCCGTTTTGACTCTGCGTTATTGATCCTCAATAAGCGGTGATTAAAAAATAGAAGAAAACCTTACAAAAAATTGTACTTACAAGAAGTTGTTTGTATTAACAAAGATGAAAATATAGAAACTTACCTAAAACAAAAAGAAAATATAAATTAATTTTACATATCATACACATAATAAAAATAACTTAAATGGAAGTAATTTCGTTAGTTCGAATCGTTTCAAAAAGAATGCGATATGAAGTAGATATAGAGCATGATCAAACGGATTTAATAGTTTAAATACTCTGTAAATAGCAAGGTCTATATCAATGGGTATATCGGTTCTTATGTTATTTATACACACGCATAGATGATTACACTGTAAATGGGGTAAATTGAGAGTAAAAGTAGTTGATTCAACTTCGTGGCGTAGTTGAAAGAATTATACTAAGTTTGACGCAAGTTTATAATTTGTTGTATAAAGTGATTATCGCTTCAGCACAAACCCCTATCACTTTGAGTTGCGACTTGAATTAGTCACATCTTTCTATATCATCTATATCTACAGAGTTCAGTTTCAATATTAACTCTGAATGCATGATATTCACATACACCCACTATATATACTTCGATAAAATCATTGCTACATATTTTGTGGCTTTGATAACTATATTTATCTATCACAATAGAATATGTCACAAGTGAGAGTATATAACAATAACATTCAATCTCAACTACGTCATGTGTTTAGTTCAACAAAAATAGTTGCATTATGTCAATGTATAGCTTTTTTTGCTTAATTGCTATTCATTTGTCTGTAGGTAGTATTGATGAACCCGACTAGAAATTTTTACCTGAAACTGACAAGGACCGGATCTGGTCAACTGATCCGTACCTGATCCGTCATGTAACGCAGACGATAAATCTGGGCCCAATCTGGCATGCCCAATCTGGGTCATATCTGGCTTCTAGGCTCGAATCGGATTTGGCATGCCTGATAGGCTCCAGATCAGGCATGCGAGCTTAGAAACGGATTGGAAACGGATCTGGGCATGCCTGATAAGATCCAGATCAGGCATGCCAGCTTGAGAACGGATCTGCCATGCCTGCTAAGATCCAGATCAGGCATGTCTTATAGGGTCCAGGTCTGGTATGCCAGCTTGTAAACGGATCTGTATCTTAAGTTGTTCTATAGATTTAAAAATAAAACAAGTTTAATTCAATCAAATTTAAATCTTTTATTGATTAATTACAAAATTTAAATTTACAATAATATAAATTTTTTTCACTTTCTTCTAAACGTAATAATCGATGATGGTCCCAATTTCGTCGTTTTAATTGCTGACGTTATACCTTTACTTTTTGAGACGAATATCAGCTTGCTCGTAAGAACCTATAAAAATTTGCATTAATTAATAATTTTAATGTAAAGTCATCATACTATAAGTTTTTATTCATAAATATAATTCTACAAAAACTAAAATAAATCACTTACAAGCAATTCCATGAATTTCAACATGATATTGTGACAATTTTTTACCATTTCATGACGTTTTTGGCACTTTATTTTATTTGTAAACGGCTCTGACATATATGTCCAAGACATATCATTCAATTTTTCATTCCAAACTATCCATGACGTTGGAACAATAATTTTCTTTTGAGGTATTATTGATATAATCCCATTCGATATTTGTTTCAATCTAAAAAATTAAATATTAATAAGACATTATTTTGTATATATTATATAATATACTAGCTGATCCGACAGACGTTGTCCTGACTTAACGTGACTATGGAAACGACAATCAAAATTGACATTTCAAAATTAAAACAAAACTCAAATAAATTAATTTTATAGTTATCTTATTGAAGTAGAAATTCCGTGGAAATGAGAAAATCAACACAAATTTTAACCAACTCCAAAAAAAAGAAAAATCCAAATCCGTTCCTAGCCTGGTCCATGCCTGGCAAACCCTATATAATATGAATACTTTAACATTGGGCTTGCCAGGTGGATACCTATTCAGGAACTGATCGGGTACCAGTCCGGCATGATTTAAAAAAAGAAATATCCAAATCCGTTCCTAGTCTGGTCCATGTCTGGCAAACCCTATATAATATGAATACTTTAACATTGGGCTTGCCAGGTGGATACCTGTTCAGGAACTGATCGGGTACCAGTCCGGCATGATTTAAACACTTTTGAAAAACTTTTATTATTCTGTTAAAGAAATATAATAATTAAAATTTATTAACTTTTAATAAAGTTAAAAATTTTCTTTTTTACGAATTTTAAAAAAATCTTAAAATTCTGAGCTAAGGTTAACCTAATCCGTTCCTAGTATGACCCATATCAGGCAAACCCTATATAATATGAACACTTTCACATTGGGCTTGCCAGATGGATACCTGTTCAGGAACTGATCGGGTACCAGTCCGGCATGATTTTAACACTTTTGAAATAATTGTATTATTCTGTTAAAGAAATATAATAATTAAAATTTATATAATATTTATAAAGTTACAAAAATTTCAATTTTACAAAGTTTAAAAAAATCTTAAAATTGTGAGCTAAGGTTAACCTAATCCGTTCCTAGTCTGGCCCATGTCAGGCAAGCCCTATATAATATGAACAATTTAAATTGGGCTTGCCAGATGGATACCTGTTCAGGAACTGATCGGGTGCCTGTCCGGCATGCCCAATCTGGCATGCCATACTCGTACCTAATGCGGACCAGATATAGTGTCCGGCAAACAACTGGCATTTTCTGCTCGGGAAGTACCTGGTGTAGTTGGGTCCACTATTTTATTTTTTAAAGGGTATAAAAACATTACTTGTATTTTATATACCACGATACTGTTTATATATGTATTTTCATACGTTGCTTCTGTAATCAATTACATATGTTTGAACTGAAATTGGGACAAAGCAATTTAGTGTAGGAAAAAAGTATCAAACAAGAGTTGTTTGTACTTAAAAGCAGAATGTTCTTGACGTTTGAATATTCTGCCATCTCAGAAGGGTAACAAAGAAAGATTTTTGGACGGGTGTATGGAGCAGTTTTGCTCATTCCCGCAATCAAAATTACTTTATTTAGATCTACAAGAACACGCCATTGCATCTTGTTGATGACCCTTTATTCTCGCTGTCAATTCCTCATCCCTAATTGTAATTTCGGAAATGGTAGGAGATGGAAGCAAAACCCTCATACTTTGTCCATCCTCGTCCTTAATTGTAATTTTGGAAATGGTAAAGATGGAAGAAAAATTTAAATGATAAATTTAATAGGCACATTCAACATTGCTCTAAATGGTTTAATAACTGTTTCACAAGAAAATCCAATAACATTCATAAAATTCTACAAAATTCACAATC
This sequence comes from Nineta flava, assembly GCA_963920215.1. Lineage (NCBI taxonomy): Eukaryota > Metazoa > Arthropoda > Insecta > Neuroptera > Chrysopidae > Nineta > Nineta flava. The sequence goes on from OY986041.1 coordinate 46,736,639, forward strand.
AAGGTTCATCATTTAAAATTCATTATTTTAATAAATATGCTGATTCCAGTATATTTGAATTATATTATTTTATGCTGATTAGAATAATTAATTATAACGTTCGGTAACACAATTTTTTTAAATTCCAAACTGTTCAATTCAAAGAATAGTTTAAAATAATATTTATCAGAGTGTCTAATTTATTGACATAGTTGTTACAAGCATATATATATATATATATATATATATATATATATATATATATATATATATAAATTTATTTTTCCATAAAGTTCTATGTTAAAAATTTGATTTTTAATGGTTAATAACTTTTTTGATCGATATGGTATTGCATTTTTGCGATAACATACTTAGTGCTTTAACTTAGCCAAATATTAAAAGTTTTATCTAATATCAAGTTTCAAGCATGAATACTCTTAATGTTTGACAACAAAAATTTCGAATTACGGTATGCGGAATTAATTGTACAATTAAATATAGGCTTTCAAACTAATTTATGAACATTAGTTTGAAAACATAATACATTTAAAAATTAAATTAAGAGATAAATAATATATGTAAATTTAATTTTAGTAAAACGAGTGTTAAATATAAACTATACGAACGAGAGTGTGTGTATATCGTTTCTGATAACGATTACTTATTACTTAAACAGTGCGCAGAACAACTTATTTCAAAACCATATGTTTTCTCACGATATTTGAAACCAGATAAAGTAATATTTCTTGACTAAATATAAAGTAAGGCTATCATTATAACATTAAATTTTTAAAAGAGACTCAACTATTTTATTTTGTGATATGAGTTTAGTTTCTATGTTGACATTCTGCTTTTTTAACACGCTTTTATTCACTTGACCTCTCACTTTTCACCACGTCGTTCAATTATTGTTGTATCGATTGAATAGTTTGCAAATCTAATGATAATATGGCACCATCTAGATAGAATTCATGACGGAGAGAAAGGAAAACTCAGCATATATAACATAGATAGATACATCTTGGGGTCTAAAAAGTATTGCACTTCGACTTTATGGTCCATTGTCCTCCCCTTTCTACTTCAGTCCGACGAGATTCGCTTCACCCATATGTTGGCAATAGCCAGGAACTTGCTTATCAGATCTTCCTGAAGGTTCGTATATTCGGGGTGAGATGCACTGAATATCCTGTATCTGCTGTAATCCAGAGGTTCGCAGTCAAAGATAATGTGGCTGGACGTTCCTCCTCCTCGCCACACAATCTGCACATAATGGACCCGTTATGGAGTCCCATACCAGTCCAAGTAGCCGAGCGGTCTAAGGCGTTATGTTTGTGCAGTATGCAGTACTTGGAAACTGGGAGGTTATGGGTTCAATTGGAAGAGGAATGGGTTTGTCAATTATAAAAAAAAGGGCGGTTAATTGATTAAACTGTCGGCGTATAGACAAGAACGAAGTAACTGGCTATGCTTGAGAAGGTTTTCTGCAGTTTCCTTCACGAACTCTAGATGAATATCGCCATATTTCCTATCATAGTCGGCTGCAGCCGCATGTCCTACCAATTCCTAGTCTACTCACAAATTCCTTCCACTCCACTCACATCCTCACATCCTAAGGCATCACAATGAACCTTATGGTCGAAGTGTAGCCCGTCCAGGTCAGCCTTTACAATCTACCTCTACCTCTATGAAGTCCCATTGTGTGCAGATGCTACCGCAGGGGATAATACCCGGTAATGGATCCGGAAACCTTCCGCAGTATATAAAACATTCTGATATTTCCGAACATCATTAATATGCGTAGTAAATTAATAAGTATACAAACTTTCGAGGGCAATCGATCGCTCTAAGTCAATCCTGTGCAAATTACTGTAATTAGGATGTTTAATGAAAATTTTTTTTCACTTCAATTGAAGCATGTTTACTTTACAAATATCAAGGTAAAATTACTTTCTAAATAACTTTAAAAATAAGCGAGATATGAATGATTGAAATTCCCGATTAGACAAAGAGGGTGATAGCCCTCTTAATAGACATTGTGACGTCATAATGTACTATCACCATTTAAAATACACGTAAAACTCCGTTTTGCAAGAAAGAGACAGATAATAATCTTTAAAAGCTTATAGATTCCTTGTTATTTGTCGGCTTTCAATTTAGTTTTTAAATATTATTACAGTATTAACAATATTTTCATATTCTGAAAATAAATATGAAATATTTGGTATCATTCAACTACCCAATTGGGTTAATTACAGCCGAAAAAATGGAACTTTAACTCCTTCATAAAACATCCTAATGGGTTAAGGGTGACCAATATATTATAAAACTACACGTATTTCCCTACCATTCCATGTTAAACCGTTAGGATGTTTTAATGAGGGAGTTAAAGTTCTATTTTTTCGATTGTAACTAATGTAATTAGTCATTTGCACAGGATTGACTGAGGGCGACCGATAGCCCCCGAAGAGCGATTATATACTACTCATATTATTTTACTACTCATATTGATCGATGAGGAAGGCAATTTTACCATGGGCTCTCTTGGACTATAATAGTTACATTAATTATATTATATTAATTAGTTTTCTCCTCGAGATAGTAATAATTACTGAACTTATGCCCGTATATTGTAAAGAATACTAAAAATTGGTTCTGTTATTGAAGATTGAGGACTTTTTTTCGAAGCCGAATCGATATATTTTTTAAAATTACACCAGAACGAAAATCAAAACGAGGCAAAAACAAGTAATGTAACAACTAACTGAGTTAACTGTTTGAATACCGAGTATATACAGAGTTGTATATCTGTGATTGAATTGTTAACAATTCTGCGTATTCGAATTGTTAACATTTCGCTTTCCGAGAAACATTTCAAATCACATATTAGTTTTCTTTTAAAAATTTTTCCAAAAAAATTTGTTTGTTTTAAAAAGAATTAATTTTTTATTAATACATTTTTTCTGAATCTTACGGTTTCAAAGATGTATATTTTCCAATCTGGTGGGGCGAAACACATTCCGATTTTGCCCATTAACGAACTTGGATCTTACTTTTTTCTATAGTTATCTCTTTTCGTTCTTAAGTTATCGTGTTCACGGACAGACAGAGAGACGAACGGACGGAAATGGCCGAATTAGGCCATTTTATGAATACCTTTGTGAAGCATTTTTGTTAAGGATTAACATTTTCAAACGTTACAAAGTCGGGACTAAACTTAATATAACTTGTATATTTACATATACTGGGTATAAAAAACCGGATCGAAGTCTTTCTTTAAAACTTCTTTTGTAAATAGATATTCCCGAAACAAAAACTTTTAATTATGGTAGTTTGTAATACAAAATTACTTTATTTGCGATTACTTATTTGCTTACAAATTTCGATAAAAAAAATAAATAAATATTCTGTTTATTTTTCTTTGAAAATTTGTCACACTAAAATATTTTAAATATTTATCATGTCTTTATTTTTATATTTATTATTATGAATGGAACAAAAGAAAATATTATGGGAAAATTTTTCCAAGTTTAGAACAAAGACATTGTTCTTAAAATAAATAAGAAAGAAAATTAGTGAGTGATCTCTATATTTACAAATATAGTCATCAGAAAATTTGTTTAATAAATTAACTTAAATGCGTAATTTATTTGATTTCACATAAATTATTACACACTTGTGTCAGTAGAAGATAACACAATGGAATCGTTTGCGAACAACGATCTTTGTCGAATGTGATATGTAAACAAAAGAAAATATACAGAATGAGTCAGAAGGAGCTAGTGGCGAATGAATAACAAAAAAAAATTCGTTACGCAGGAGCTGCTTCAACGTAGGCAATTTCCTTTGAATATATAAATGACTCTCTAGCGGTCACAATTTTAATCTGATCAAAATGAAATGTCGTATATGATTTTAGTATTTTCAAGTCCAAATTTATTAATAAATGACATTAGTCGAGGGGAATGGGGTGGGAGGGATAAAGAAAGAAGAAAACACAAAATATCTCTCTTAATATTAGAACAATCGAAAAAAGCGTCAGAAATAAAGTTGTAGAAAATTATATTTGCTCCAATTCATCACCTTATCATTTTTGCTCAAACTATAATGTGTACAGAGGTATTAAGGAATTTAATTTTCAATATTAAACCGTCTATATTTCTGTAAATATTAGTGTATCAGAAAAAATCATAAGAAACAAAATTACAGTAAAACTTACATCTTTTAGTACCTACTTTAGTACCTTTTAGTACCTACAACTTTACTTCTTATAAATTTTTCGATTTTGCAAATATTAAGGGAGATATATCAAATTTTGTGTTTCCCCCTCCCTCTAAACCCCTCTTTCCCCTGGTCCGATTTTACCCATTAACGAACTTGACCTTTTGAATACCAAAAGCGCCTCAAATACCAAATCTCATTCCGATAAAATGAAAAGTGTGACCGCTAGAGTGATTACAGACACACACATATATATATATATATATATATATATATATATATACATATATATATAGATATATATATATATACATATATATATATATATATATATATATATATATATGTCCATAGATATATTATATAAATTTTACAGATAGTGATTTTTGACATCTACTAGGTAGGATCGATGGACATTTGAAGAAATTTTTGCGAAATTTTGACTTCGGTACAGAACCAATAGCTCTATTTCCTTTCAGAAAATTCGCTAATAATGCTCATTTTTCAAAATCATTTAGTTTATTTGTGCCGTACTCATTCAGTTGTCGGGGAAATGTTTCGAATAAAAGTTGTCAATATATTTACAATAAACAACTTTTATACGAAACATTTTTTCGAAAACCCAATGAATAAGGCACAAATGACAGTCATAACCAGATATAACGTCATTGAAGAGACCATATAATTAGGACGCCATATCCGATAGTTGAAATAAGCCATTGACAGTTGAAACCGGATATAACGACATTGAAGGGACCGCATAATTAGGACGCTATATCCGATAATTGTTATAAACAATATACAGTCGAAACCGGATATAACGACATACTACTGAAATCGGTACAAATCCCACAGAATTAGATGCATACGAAAGTATCTACATACACAAATTGAGAAAACAGATAATGAATTTAGACAATGACTCAATTCCAAATTCTGATTAAACCATTTTCAAAACAATCGAATACCTGAATATCAAGGTTAGCTTCGATACCCTCACTTTAGTGACAAAAACAACGCCGCATAGTCACAAAAGCATACCGTCAATAAATAGGTGGAGTTCTTCACACACCTAATCCTTTAGTCAGTCAACTCAAATAATCCTCAGGTCAGATCTGCTCAGTCATATTGTATAAAAAACAGAACTTTTAATATCATTGTGAGACACGCACCAAATTAGCAACAAGCAATATCCCAGATATAGTTACGATTAGCTAATTCATACTGATGATGACTACATTGTAGTCGAAATACGTATTTATAAAATACAAACAAATGTTCTAGGAATTGGGGCAAAATTTGAAATGTAAGGACGCTATGTCCGATAGTTGAAATGGCACAAAACGCGCAAGTGGGGTGGGAGGAAGTGCGGTAATCGGCCGGGACCTATATCGTTATCTATATTTCGATACCGGGTCGGTATCGAAAATTATTAAATTTTGAAAAATGACCCCCATTTACTATGTGTTACTAGATCTTGCTTTTCAATATTTCGTCGCCTGTAGTGCAATACAATATATATCGCCAATATACTTTTCGTACACATCAACAAACTTCCAAGGCTTTGTTTTTGTCGAAAATAATATTATTCTGCGTAAATACTTGATGATGACCTAAGAATAAAGTGACAAAGGATATTGCGTTGATTTCATCAAACAAGTAATAATCTATCTACAGTTTTACTGCAAAGATCGATAGCATAAAAAATGTAATAAATAAAAATAAAAAACTTTTAAAAAGAGTAGAAAAGTGGAGCTCGCTTAAAGTATTCCTGTATTTAATAAATAATTCATTAAAAAAGTATATAAAAAAAACATTCTATAAAAAGCAACATCACATCACCTAGAAAAGATTAACATGACCCAGAAAAATAAACAACATATTGTTTACATCAAATAACATTCGCAGCAAATTTTACGTGGAGAAAATTTACTGAACTGATTAAAATATCCAGGATACGGTGGAAAAAAAAATTTCAATTAAATAGAAAATTGATAATTGGTCAAATTAACTTGAGATGATGAGTAAAAATTCCAATGAAAAGTATGGTTAGTATACTTTTACGTCCGTCCGTCGATGGATATGTAATCAGCAGGAGACAATAAATGTTATGATCACGCGGCATCTATACAACCCTATAGCGCTTGCGGCATACTGACGTCATGGGGTGCGACATGAATCGATCTTGCGCCATTTTCTATATGTAATATCAGTTCATGATACCCGAGGTACATCCTTCGTCGTCGGTAGGGTATACTACTGCTGTTTCTTATTGACGCTGACGACGTTGCTTTGGTGTAGTAAGGTTGAATAATGTATATAGAAATATACAAAGTGTTTCGGAAAAAAAAAACGGTTTTACACTTTAAAAGCGGATATTACCCAACTAAATCGGATTGTGCGTCTGTAAATGCTTTATTTTCGATATTTGACATAGACAAAGAGTGACGAATAAAACAAATTAAACGTCTAGAATAGTTAATTGCTAACTTACTTTCTCATGAATGGCTTTTATTTACGAAGTTGTACTTCTTCGGCGCTTTAACGAATCGCTGATATAACAGTCAATTGATGTAGTACTCGCTTAATCGAAGTATATATATATATATATATATATATATATATATATATATATATATATATATATATATATATTTATATATATATATTTATATATATATATTTATATATATATATATATATATTTATATATATATATATAAGCTAAATAGACAGAAGTATGTTTGTCACATAAGCAGTGTGACTACACTCTGCAGTGGACAGTAATTTTGTTAGTGTGTAATATGATTTTTGGATATTGAAAAGACAAGGCAATATTATACATTATGGAAAGATGAATGATCGTTATTATTTTGGTATACAGTTTAAATTAGGTACGGGAATGTCTTTATCATTATTAATCCATATTTCTGATAAAGAAGAATATTAGAATTACGAGCTACATTATCAAGGATATCATTTTTATGGGCTCGAAAACTTTGTATGTTAAATGTATATATATATATATATACATTTATATATATATATATATATATATAAATGTATATATATATATAATGATAAATTTGGACTGATCTTGATAAATTTCACTAACTTTGATTCTAATGTAAATAATGGATTTAATGCCAGGCTTTCAATCTCTAATTTTAACTAAAGAAGTGACGCTGGTTCTGTTCTACCATAATAAAATGTAGAATCATTGGTTTAGATACAATATATTATAATCCTATTCTAGTTTTTCTATATCATTTTATTAAACTTTTGTTTCTTAATAGTAGTTATTGACCTTATTTAATATTATTTTAATAAATTATTAAAAAGAAGTATAACTTCTTACGTGCGTACATAAGTACAGAAATATTTTGTTCCAATATTAATTAGTATAAAAATACTCAGTGATCAAATCAATTCAGTTTTGGAAAAAACGAGTGGCACAAATGTTAATATTTTAATGAAATTTTGCACATTTGCACAAATGAAATTTTGAAAAAATAGATCGCCACATTTGTGGGTTTGTGTTCAATTAGATTTTTACCGAATGCATTCGGTATTGATTATAACAAATTCTATTCTTTATAAAGTTTTGCCCGAAAATTTTTTTTTTAAATCGAATGAGATTCTGCACCTCACCTGTAAAAATTTAATCAATATACTATAAATATTGATCGCGATAGTATAGGTAAAAGTGATATAAACATTTGTTTAATACAAACAAATGAAACTTTTTAAAGAAGTAATGATATACTTCAGTTAAATATATATATATATATATATATATATATATATACTTCAGTTTAAGAAGCTACATAAACTCTCTCTTCTTGGATTTTTTATATTTTTTTAATAAGAAAAATACCTTTTTTTTACAAGAATTTCACTTTCTTGGCTAAAGAATCACCAGAGTATTTGGCCAAGAATGACTCTCTTAGGCCAAGATTAACGAACTCTATTTTTCAAAAATTTTCATTTTTTCCTCGCTCAACTAAACATATGTTTTTGATTCGACTGCGTAGTCTTGAATAAAAACAAAGGTTCCTTGATTGAAGCATATATTTTAAGAATATACATATTTTTGATGATAGAAATTCCTTCTATCAGTGCACATAAACAGAGTGTACTGAAAAATAGCTCAAAAAATTAAATAGACTAACAAGATAAACATAGTTCAAAACAATTTTTTCCCGATTTTGATTATTTTTTAACCACGAAAAGGATGTGTCCTACTATTGGATACGCATGTGGCTTTTTAGCGCAGCTATATCTCAAAAACTACCAATTTCTTTCTTCATGTTTAATACGTTCTTACAATCCCCTCTGCAAAAAAATTGAACTATTTGACACATTCTAAGTGTTATTGTAAATAATTTTATAAATATATTCGGTAATATTTACATTTAAGATGTGACTGTTAAAAAATATTGCATTTAGTGTACTGTATTTTTTCGGTACTATGGGCCACAAAAGTAGCGATCCTTTTTCAAAATTTTATACTTGATTTGTGCCCTGTAAATATATTTATTCGAAATTTCCATTTTCCCTACAACCAAATTAATAAGGCACCTATCAATTATAAAATTTCAAAAACATAGTTAATATACCAGCCCATGTATATAGTACACTGATAGAAGGAATTTCTTGAACCAAGTAAATATGTTTTCTTCAAAATATATTTACTTGGTTCAATAAATTCCTTCTATAAGTGTATGTATTGTTGTATTTTGATGGAAATACTACAAATTTACAAAGTATAGCACATCATTCTTTTCTTTCACCCTGTATACGTGTATTGTGAGTTTAGCTTCATAACATCGGTGTAAATCTAACTCATAATGTATACATACATACAACTTCTCCAATTCTCATGTATTTTCATGTGTTTTTCTTGTTGGAAAAAATACCCCACTCTCTTTTTTGTTATAGAATATCAGCCCTAAATTATGCCACCCCTTTTTGATTCAATTGGAATAATTTACGTACTGTGACGGTTACCTTGTGGTATACTTGTTTTCAACTTCCAACACAACAAACGCGAAATAATTTTGAAGCATAATTTGAATTTAAGAGAATCATTCTTCGGCAATTTAGATAATTTCAAAACAATTAGCATGTAAAAAGAGTTTGTAGTGATGGGGTCGAGTTTACTTGACGTAAATCTATTATAATTATTAAATGAAACAAATATTTGAAATTTCCGTAAAAATTTTTTTTACTTTTGACTATAGTTTCGGAAACACAGTTCCTTCCTCAGAGAAAATATATGTAATCATCATTTAATAAAAGTAAAATAAAAAATTAAAAAACCCCTAACGCAATAATATCAAACATAATAAGAATTTCCTGTAACCTCCAACAAATTTATATGCAAAAAACTTTTTCGATACGTTATCTTGGAAAAGAGCTGATAATCTTCAAACGACTGAACAGATTTCTATCAAACAAAGCTAAGAATCACCGCAAAGCAACTACCTATCTAATATAAAAAAAGCGTATTCAAATCGGTCCACGTGATTTGAGAGCTACGATGTCACAGGCAGACCCACAGACACACCTAAGCTTCAAACTTATAACAGCCCTCTTTTTGCGGCGAGGATTAAAAAAATATTGGATAGTTCATTGGAAATAGTCGCGAAAGATTTCTTTCTAATAGTTTCTTTGCTTTAAATTAACAGAATAGGGAATATGCATGAAAATTTTTTTTTACATTTATTTTCAGAATATGAAAATACTGTTAATACTGTAATAATATTTAAAAAAAAAAAACGAAATTAAAATCCGACAAATATCAAGGAAGCTATAAGCTTTTAAAGATTATTATCTGTCTCTTTCTTGCAAAAATACTAAAAACGGAGTTTTACGTGTATTTTAAATGGTGAAAGTGTAATAGGACGTCACATAACATATCAAGAGGGCTATCACCCTCTTTGTCTAATCGGGAATTTCAATCATTTATATCTCGCTTATTTTTAAAGTTATTTAAAAAGTAATTTTACCTTGATATTTGTCAAGTAAACATGCTTCAATTCAAGTGAAAAAAAATTTTCATGCATATTCCCTATTGCGATCGGAATGGTATTTATTGTATATTTTTTATTATGAAGGTATAATTTTCCCTGACCAAGACTAAAATTATGTTCTTGATTTCTCTAATTTTTCGATAATCTTAAAGTTCCGTGAAATTTCTATGTTTTCAAGGTTAACCTAACCACCCATTATTTAATCTTGATTAGTATTATGCTCTTAACAAATCATCAGCGACATATCAACATTTAGAGCTTGGATGGTTTATTACTCATTTAACAAATGAGAATATTCAATTCACAAAACTTTATCAATAAAAGAGGTAGATAGAAAGTAGACACACCAACAGTATCTACCTACATACCCTACACTCACTCTCTTTCCCCCACTCCATCTCCCATCCCGGTCCATACAATATTCATGTAGATCTATATACATATATATTATAATATACCACCGAGTTACGTTCACAGTAAATGATAATGGCATGCCCATTTGTATGTTACGTTATAACCTAACCTTGTGTATAGACATTAATGAGGTGATTTGTCACTCTTATTAAAAATATTCTCCTGCTCAATGTGAGGGAACTTTTTAGAGGGGGGCATTTTATTCATTCCATACATAAATAATAATAATACGAGATGCATGTATGTATGTATGTATGTAGGTATATTGTTTATTAAAATTAACGGATTTTTAAATATCACAAATTATTAAACCCTCTGTTTACATATGGTATACAATATTTGGACATATTTGTTTTCATTATTGTGAGAAATCGGTCATCAACAGTACTGATTTAAAAAATTCGTTACGCAGGAGCTGCTACAACTTAGCGAATTTCCTTAGAATACATAAATGACTCTCTAGCGTTCACAATTTTAGTCTGATCAAAATGAAATGTCGTATATGATTTTAGTATACGCAAGTCCAATTTTATTAATAAATGACATACGTCTAGGGGAAGGGCGGGGTATAAAGAAAGAAGAAAACACAAAATATAAAATATCTCTCTTAATATTAGAACAATCGAAAAAAGCGTAAGGAATAAAGTTGTAGAAAATTATATTTGCTACAATTCACCACCTTATCATTTTTGCTCAAACTCATGTGTACAGAGATATTAAGGAATTTAATTTTCAATCTTAAACCGTCAATATTCCTGTAAATATTAGTGTAACAGAAAAATGATAAGAAACAAAATTACAGTAAAACTTAATACCTACAACTTTACTCCTTATAAATTTTTCGATTTTTCAAATATTAAGGGAGATATGTCAATTTTTGTGTTTCCCCCTCCCTCTAAACCTCCCTTCCCCCTTGTCCGATTTTACCCATTAACGAACTTGACCTTTTGAATACCAAAAGCGGCTCAAATACCAAATCTCATTCCGATAAAATGAAAACTGTGACCGCTAGAGTGATTACAGACACACATATATATACATATATATATGTATATATATGTATATATATATATATATATATATATGTATATATATATATATATATATATATATATATGTCCATAGATATATATATTAATTTTACAGATGGTGATTTTTGACATTTACAAGGTAGGATCGATGGACATTTTGACTTCGGTACGGGACTCTATTTCCTTTCAGGAAATTCGCTAAAAACGGATGCTATAAGCACGTGCTTGGGGATGTTAGAGATTTCGAAGATACAAGTTCTCCGTAGAACAAAAGCAAAAAAAACATGGATTGTTAAAAAATTATAATCTACAAGTAATTTGTTAGCTCTACGAAAAATTTTTCAAGCATTAGATGCTGAAGAAGCATTAGATTCAAAACACTAAAATAGTAGTCATTTAAATATGGAAAATAATTTTGTGGCTAATCTCCGGAACTGTACCTAAAACAAAGCAATCCCGGGCTCATAATCTCAGATTGTTATCCACTTCCTAGAAATTGTCACCAGAAGGTGACAGGCCGTGTCCTCCGACCCCCTACAGTTCCAACAAGCTACTCTGTTCTCCAACACATACCCCTTGAAGAAAAGATGCTGTGAAGAGTCTGTAAAGTTTATGTCATTCCGGTTCTAGCCAATGAGTCAGGTTGACCTTACGGCGTTAAACCCAGCTATCATTTTATCACGGTAAAATGATAGGAGTATATGATTCTTGTTTAAGGACTCTGTAAAAAGTAAATAGAAGTAAGCAATTATTTATTCTAAGGATGGGTACAGGGAAGATTATACCGAACCTTGTAAGAATGCAAATAGAAGCGGAGGCAGGGTTTTAGAGAGATAGATAGCATCTATGTGTCTAACATTTTCATTTTTATTCATCTAGATATTCTGAAACATTTGGTCTAGAGAGTTTGAGAATTAATTCGATTTGAGTTTATATATTTTAGGGAAATATATTGAGGGGTGTTAAATTAATTGTAAACATTGACTTTATGACCAGTAGAGAAATCAAGAACATAATTTTAGTCTTGGTCAGGGAAAATTATACCTTCATAATAAAAAATATACAATAAATACCATTCCGATCGCAATAGGGAATATGCATGAAAATTTTTTTTCACTTGAATTGAAGCATGTTTACTTGACAAATATCAAGGTAAAATTACTTTTTAAATAACTTTAAAAATAAGCGAGATATGAATGATTGAAATTCCCGATTAGACAAAGAGGGTGACAGCCCTCTTGATATGTTATGTTACGTCATATTACACTTTCATCATTTAAAATACACGTAAAACTCCGTTTTTAGTATTTTTGCAAGAAAGAGACAGCTAATAGTCTTTAAAAGCTTATAGCTTCCTTGATATTTGTCGAATTTTAATTTCGTTTTTAAATATTATTACAGTATTAACAGTATTTTCATATTCTGAAAATAAATGTGAAAAAAAATTTTCATGCATATTCACTATTGTGTTTTCCCCTTCTACTTCAGTCTAATGAGATTCGCTTCTCTCATAATTTTACAATAGTCTGGAGCTTGCTTATCAGGTTTTCCTGAAGGTTCATAAATTCGGGGTGAGATGCACTGAATATCTTGTATCTGCTGTAACCGAGAGATTCGCAATAAATAATAATGTGGCTGGATGTTTATCAAACGTATAATATTTGTTAACTATGTTCAAAAGGCGTTATTTGTATGTGTTTTTTGCTTCTTTATTTTGGTTTGTTTTCGAATACTACAGTTTGTTTATTGTGGTTTTGTTAAAATAACTGTGGCAAACTACAATATATAAATATATATATAGAAGGTTTTCCAAAAACTTATATAAGATGTATTTTATGATTCTTTCGAATACAAAAACGTTTTGTTGTAAGGATGTTCCAGCATGAAACCACTTATCGACAGATTTTGCTCATTTTTTTCACAATCTAAAAATAACTTTTTCTAATAAATCCCGAAGTTTCAGAATTTTTGACCGTTTAAAACGCGAGATAATTAATAACAAAGTTATCATTCTCTCTCATTAGAAGCATCTCAAACTTCATGCCCGTCTAACTGTTATATGTTGTATTAAAAAAAATACTTGACAGAATTTAAAAAAAAAACGCGTTTACCGTTTTGTTTGCGAAATATAAAAGTTTAAAATTATTATTTCAAAGTTATATTAATTTGTATGTATGAATAGTGGAATATGTGTTATGTATGACGTATGTGTGTCTATGTATTTGTTTTATCATAAAATCAAACCGGTTTTTTGTCCTGATTATATCACACAGTGCTGGAACTACCTTAACTAGACAGAAACTAATAATTTTTTAGTATGTACGGCTTGTGTCTTCAATAATTAGGTATTGTATAATTATTTGTACTATCAACTACAACAAGTGTTCTTTTGTAGAAACTTTGCAGTCGATTTGAGCTGAATCTATTTGTTTTTCGAAAAAATGTTTTGAAAATCCTAAGCATTTTATCGAAAACATAATGGATTTGGGACAAATCGATTGTAAATTTAAAAAAACAAGACTAGACTCGTGTAGTGGACAACAACTACTACTATCATTGAATGTGACTTACTGGTGGTTCAATTTTTATGAACGGGAGTGTACACTTGGCTACAAAAGTTGATGTTTTTCTTTTTAAATTTTATAATTGATTGGTGCAAAATTGTTCATTAGAAATATAGTAACAACTTTTATTCGAAAACTGAATGCATACGGCACAAATCAACTATAAAATTTTAAAAAATAATATCAACTTTTGCAACCAATTTTACTATCAAACATTGACGGCCATCTTTATTAGAACTTTGATTTTGATAGTAAATTTGTGTCGAATTCATTTGGTTTTTTTTTTAAATGTCTTCAATAAACGTAGTTCGTCACACAAATCATAACAACTTTTGTTCTAAACATTTTCAAACAGAATTTTTAGAAACGAACGACACTTAAGTGGTAATGTGTACAAATATTAAACGTTGACATTAGATTATATAGTAGATCAGTTCAATTTCTCACATATATGGATTTTGGAATCATATGATATAAAAAATAAGCCTTTAAAGCTTCTAATTTACTCTTTGATTCTTTTGTATGTAGAATTAGATAGAAAAGGAGTCATTTACATTCTTTTAGAATCATGGCAATAAATCATTCAGCCTAGACATAATTTTAAATTAAGATACTTCGAATTCGCGAACCGTAATTTAAGGGCATGAGTACAAAACAAAAAGTTCTACTCATAGACTCAGGACTGAATACATAGAAAACTTGAACGATTAAAACACATAACCCATGTTATACTATTCCGAATGATTAAATATACAATCTGTATATAAAATCTACAATACTAACCAAAATCTATTCTTTTCTATATGAAACCATGTTTTCGACCTATTATATAGAAACGTACAATTTATATGTACACCCTCAATTTATTCTATATAAATCAAATACAATAAGATTTTCCTAACCATATAAGATGAAACCTCATTTGAACCATAAACACAGACACACACAAAAAGCCATTCTATTTTTCCGATTTGATACTTATAAATCATTTTCGAAAGATAATTTTTATTGTACTTAAATAGATTTTATGATTTGGTCCCCTACAAAAATGAGATGCGTAATTCTAAGTAGAAAATATTTATCTGGAATAGTGTCATTTTTTTTAAAGAAATTTCACGGAAAGAAATATTGCGTTATGAAAATGATGGCAGTAAACGGACGCAGATTTATCTTTTAAGTAATAAAGACGTTAAAGAGTGTCTCCGTTAACAGTATTGAGTACTCATATTGACGTTTAAACAACCATATAAAATTACGTCTGGTGGAAGGTTGCACATTGCTTAGGTACTACTAAAAACAAAGCAAGATTTTTCATTTTGAGCAACAATTGAACCTGTCCAGTTAAAAATTTCACTCAAAGAAAGTATTAAATTATGCAATTAACTGTCACTGATTCAAAATACACGTATTTATTTTAAATTTGCAACCTAAAGTCAGTCATATTAATTAAGCCACGCCTGCATGTCAGTTCCCAAGCGAATATTTAATAATTATTTAAAAAAATTTAATTTAATTTTTTTTTTAAATATGACAATTTGAAATCGAAGACACAAAAGTTGGCCATAATCCAGAAAACGTTTTTAAATTACAATTTTATTCTTTATTCTTTGTCCAAAATTAATCTACAATGCAATAAGTTAAATTTTAGGTGTGACAAATAATTGAAAGTTTCAATACAGGTGAGTCACCCTCCTTAACGAAATAATTTGGTCAGTGTTTAATTTCGATAACAAAGACTTTGTTTTCTTCATGTGTTCTAACAATAGCCTATAATAAATAAAATTTCCAGATGTTCATTTAATTTAGTAAACACGTGCATTTTTCTTTTGTTTTTGGATACATTTTTACGAATATTAATTAGATAATTTTCCGGCCGTTAGTCTTATGCTTTGTAATGACTACCGATGATTCATAGTTAATTTCAAAATTTTACACTTTATTTGGGTCGAATTCATTCGATTCTAAAACAAATGATAAGATTAAAAGTTATTCGATATATAAAAAAAAATTTGACAAAATGGAAACCCGACTTCAAAAATCAAATATTCTATAATAAAAAATGCACTAAAAAGTAAAAAAATAATTGCATATTCTTGTGTCAATTTTACTTCATCTAAGCAAAAATTTTTAAATATATGTACAATTATTGTTATTTTTGGAGTCGGTGTCAGCATAGAAAAATTCACATAAAATTTACATTTAAAATTTTTTTCTTAGGTGAACTAAATTTGACACAAGAATATGCAATTATTTTTTTACTTTTTAGTGCATTTTTTGTTTTAGAATATTTGATTTTTGAAGTCGGGTTTCCATTTTGTCAAAATTTTTTTTATTTCTCGCTTTTTAGTGACTTCTATAACTGATTTTATTTGTCTGAATATGGGTAGACCTACTGAACGACCTACTAATTTTTAGTGCATTTTTTCATAACAGATTTTCAGTTTTTTTTACATGCATTTTGTTTTTTTTTTTTGTAAAAATTTTTTTTTCTGGGGTCGGTTTTTTTTTGTAAAAAGTTATTTTATTTGAAGTCAGTTTTTAAAAAAAGTTTCTTATTTTTCTACTATGAATGAGTATACCCTTTCAAACAAAAACAAAAATTTCGCAGGATTCGGTGATCACATATAAAATGAGGATTTTCCTGGATTTCCAGGGGATCCCCTCATCAGAATGCGATTTGGTGACAATGGGACCAAAGGGAAATCAAACCCTTTAAAACAAAAAATTCAAAATCGGTTCATAAATGACGGAGTTCTGAGGTGACACACATTAAAAAAAAATAATACAGACGAATTGAGAACCATCCTCCTTTTTGAAATCTGGTTAAAAAATACTAAAGTTTAGTCGAAACATTTTTTTGAAAACAGAAAAAAGGCTCGAAACAAATCAAGCGTAATTTTTTTTGACAAATGTATACCTAAATTGGCAGTCTATAGTAAGATTTTAAATGTTTTATCGGTGTTCCAACACTTAGTTTACAAATATGTTTAAAAGCCTTCGCTTATTTAATCCAACCTTGACCCAATGGTTTTAAGATAAAAAAGAAAAAAAAAGAGTACAAAAGTATGGTAAGATAAAGACAAAGAAAATCAACAATACTCGTCGCCATTGTCTGCACTAATAAACGATATAAAATCAATCAATTGATTACGTTGAGGTTGGTTCCCGGTTTACCAGTGTGCGTGAAAATACACTTTAGTCGGTACCGGATCTGGTTTTACTGGTTTGTGTGTAAGAGCAGCCCTTGGCGTAACGGTTTTCGCAATCATCAACTTATAATATTTTGAATTGCCCGTGTCAAAACAAAAATGTTTATGAAAAAGTGACCTTATCTTATGAAAATGACCTTAAATATAATCACATAATTACAAACAAAATAAAGAAAATTTTTAACATTAAAACAAACAATTAAACTCAACAACCTCGACATGGCCATATTTGTGGAAACAAAAGAAAATATAAAAAAATAAATTCTTGAATACACAATCTTAATGTTCAATCCTTTCAAATTTACTCTTTTCTCTTTGTGTATAGTAGAGTCTAATTAATTTTTAAATGCTTCCAATTTAAATGATATTGTTTCAATTAAATATTGATAAGAAAAAATTAACTCGTCACCCAGGAATCGAACCTCGACCCTTTGGTTATCTAGTCCAGCATGCTTACCGCTACACCAAAGACGATTCCGACGTAAGAGCCACCTTTTTCATATCATTGACAGTATTACTTCTGTTGTCAAATACCAACATTATTATTCATATTTCGATTCCTGGTTGACGAGTTAATTTTTTCTTGTAAGTAAGGTTTATTGTTTCTAATCGTAGATCGATTTTAACAATTAATACTAATGAAAACATAATAAATTAAATATAAAAACATACAGACTGGCTCAGTAGTAACAAATAATAAACTCTATAATAAGCAATAAAAACAATAATATGCAATATAATATATATATATGTAAAACAACAATAATCTCAAAAATAATAATAATAAGGTATCAAACAATCAACAAAAATTAACAACAAAATTTAATAAGATCTAACAGATCTAAAAGATCTTTTTATCGTATATATTTTAATAAATTTCGCTATACTTCTTAATTCCCCTATTTTAGTCTGATTCATTATCGAAACGACCTCCGGGCTCTCTACTCCTGTGCTCTGAGCTAACTTTCTTCTTTCGTCTTCCATACCCTTACAGTAACTTATAACATGCTCTACATTTTCTCCTTCGTTGCACAGTGAACAAACCTTATTGCCATCCTTATCCTTGTTACTGATCCAGTTCCAATGTCCCATCCGAAATCTTGCAAGTTCCCTTCGATCTTCTCTTGGTAGTAAATTTACATACTTTGCACCATCTATATAATGGTTTAATTTTCTAAACAGCTGTAATGAAGGTTTACTGTCTATCTCTTGTAATAAGCTCCTTAATCCAGCTTCCTCGATCTTTGCCTTGACTTGAATTATTACTTGTGTGCAATTTACTTCCCCTTCCATCACACTGTTCTTCATTTCTATTTTTTCCAATTCTCTTTCTAACAAACCCCTCCAATATTCTATCTTGTTTGTTGCCTGACCCTCCTTGATACAAGCTTGTTGCAATTCTTTGAACTCACAATCTTTTATTTTCAAGTAAAATTTGGTAGCGTTTTTTGAAACTGTACATTTTACAGGAAGTAAACCCATCTCCAGCAAGACTGCACAGCTAGCAACAGATTTGCTTATTCCTAATATTTTTTTAAGAAAATTATTTCTGAAAGATTCTATTTTTGCAAGAATGATAATAGGCATTATTAGTATTTCAAAAATTCTTTTCATTAATAATGCAGGGACCCATTCATTCTCATACATAAATTTTTCGATTAAATACACTCCTCTTTCAGCTGTATTTATCACTTTTTTACATGCAAATTCCATTTCCCATCCCAATTAAAGTGCATTCCCAAATAATTAAAATTGTCTACAACTTGTATCTGTGTCCCATCATAGTTCCACTTTTCACTCTTTTTTAGCTTATATCCATTTCTAAACACGACTATTTTAATTTTTTCCTCGTTTACCTAAATTTAATTTTTTTTTATAAATATCGATTAAAGCCACCATTTTGGAATATGACGTCATAAGTAACCAATAACACATTTGTCAATTACAAGTCAACGTTTATGGAAATTTGATTAGGAGTATTTTAAACAATTATCCCAAAATAAATTTTTTTCACAATACTAATTTTCGTATACTTTTAAGGCAAAAAGAAAAATGAAGTTTGAGTCTATTGTTGGCTAAAATGTTGGTTCAAAAAAAAAAACAGACGAATTGAGAACCATCCTCCTTTTTGAAGTCGGGTTAATAAGTCAGAGAGATCGATCTCCATTCTAACATACGCTCACCCCTCTCTAAATTTTATTTCGGTAAGATATAGAACGAAACTTAAAATTTTTCTTGTAAAAATAAAACAAACTTTGTACAAAAATCAAATAGGATTCGGTATAACCCAGCATTACTTAATGTCAGATGCACTTACAAGAGTTTAGGTTTTTTTAATCAATTTTTGCCGAATTTATTCGGTTTTAGATTATAGTCAAGTAGACAACTAGATGGGTTTTAGCATAATCTATTAATTTTTCTATGTGAGAAAACAACAGCATACTGGAGCATTTTGAAAAAGCTATTAAATAACTTCTTTTTTTTTAATAAACGTGGGGGCACAACAAAAAAGGGAATACAGGTACTAATTTTACTCGGACACAGTCGTACATAAAATTTTTTTTGACAAAATGGAAACCCGACTTCAAAAATCAAATATTCTAAAACTAAAAATGCACTAAAAAGTAAAAAAATAATTGCATATTCTTGTGTCAATATTAGTTCACCTAAGCAAAAATTTTTAAATATTTTTAAATATATTTATATACAATTATTGTTATTTTTGGAGTTTTTCTATAACACATTTTTTTTTATCCGTTTTTTTTTTTTTACTTTTTAGTGCATTTTTTCATAACAGATTTTCAGTTTTTTTTACATGCATTTTGTTTTTTTTTTGGGTAGGATTTTTTTTATAAAAAATTTTTTTATTTGAAGTCGGTTTTTAAAAAAAGTTTCTTATTTTTCCATTATGAATGAGTATACCCTTTCAAACAAAACAAAAATTTTCGCAGAAATCGGTTATCACATATAAAATGAGGATTTCCCTCGATTTCCAGGGAATCCCCTCATCAAAATGCGATTTGGTGGCTATGGGACCAATGGGAAATCAAACCCTTTAAAACAAAAAATTCAAAATCGGTTCATAAATGACGGAGTTCTGAGGTAACACACATAAAAAAAAGACGCAAAATACAGACGAATTGAGAACCATCCTCCTTTTTGAAGTCGGGTTAAAAATGAGTATGGCTATTGTTTTGTTTAATTATTATGTATTCATTAGAATTTCAATTGTAATGAAATAATGTCACAATACTTTTTTTTTAAGTGAATATGATTACATGCCAAAAATAGAAAGTGGAAAAAATAATAAATTGTTTTTATTATTATTTTATGTACGAAGGTTTTTCTCAGGATATTTTTCAATTTTCTTTTTTAGTAACTATTTTAAATTTTCATAATAATTCATAAATAATGAGCTCCGATGTTCAACTTTACATTTGAGTCAAATACTAAATCTAAATGTTTAGCAGAATTGTTAAATTCATGGATTTGGAACGTGGGAGATTAACAATCAATTTGACACTCACCTTAGGCAAGAATGAATGATTGGATATCGACACGTCGTCGACTATCGCAGTCTGCATAAGATCTAATTAATTTTTATCGATTTTTTTTCTTTCCTTTTTAAATTGAAAAAGATACATCGATTCAGTTTCGACAAAAACAACGGTTTCTAGATTGCTGTTTAGTTCCAATGATCCATGCAATGGCAAATGAAGAAACAAAAGTACATATATTAAAGTAGCGTTTTTTTGTCATAATTTTATAACGGATTTGTGCCTTATTCATTCGGTTTTCGAAAGAATACTTCAGATAAAAGACTGAATGTTGTGGCAAGATTTTTACTATTTCAGGTGAAAATATTTCAGCGCTCGATTGTGGTTTTGGTGAATCTGTTCGACTTGTTTATGTTCTTGTATGATCTGTTGGAGGTGTTACATTTTCACGTATTGGAGAAGACTGAACAGACTCTAGAGTTGGGCTAGAACATGCTTCATTTCTTTCACAACTTTCACATATTACCACAAAGAAAACAGAAGTGGAGGCTAGAGAGTTTAGTAAACTGAGTATGTGTTAATGCTCGTATTTAAACATATTCCGAACTAAAATAAACCGATTTCTGTTTTCGTTTCAGTTCCGCTGTTCGTTCCAACAAAACCAATGGCATTTTCCGGCATTTATTTGATTTGACACCCGGATTATACCGTACGTTTAGTTTACATCTTCGCATAGCAGATCTCCCACCAGTATGAGAGAGTACATATGTATACATTAAGCAATGTGTATGAGAAGGAGGTCTTATAGGTTTGTTTTGTTACTGTTGTGTTGTATATGTCTGTATAAATTTTAGAGAGTGGGGATTTTTTGTTGAATACAAATATTATTAATTGTTTTGATAATAGGCAATCATTAGTATGTGAATGCTTTTGGAAAATACGTGTTTGTGTATTTTATTTATTGGTATTATTACAACAATGGGTTATTATTACACAAAAGAAGAAAAAGTGCAAATTGTTAAATGGTACTTTTCCGGACATTCCACACAGGATTGTGTCAATTTATTTATTGTGGCATTTGAAGATAGACAACCACCAACCACTCGAACAGTTATGAATATTATTCACTGTTTTGAAAAATATGCTTGTTTACATTGCGCATACACATTGCTTAATGTATGCACATGTACTCTCTCATACTCGTGGGAAATCTGCTATGCGAAGATGTAAACTAAACGTACGAAATGTGATGTAACATTATGCATCATCTCATCATTTTCTGTCACACACCTTTTACACAAAATCGCCAAGAATAATATGTGTTTACAAACGTGAAAAAAGTGAATGTTCGTACAAAAACACGTGGCAAAGGTTTATCAAAACATTTATACTTAATATTAATTAATTTGCCA
Organism: Nineta flava; assembly: GCA_963920215.1. NCBI lineage: Eukaryota > Metazoa > Arthropoda > Insecta > Neuroptera > Chrysopidae > Nineta > Nineta flava. The sequence goes on from OY986041.1 coordinate 46,758,998, forward strand.
CAAGGTCAAAATTATTATTTAAACATACGGTATATAATAAATATACATATATTGATACTTATGGAAGCACTCGTAATAATAATCATAAAATTTTCCAAAATAAAACGTATAATGTAATGAGAGCGTGATTTTAAATATAAACTTTATCTGATATTATTTTATATTTTCTTTTTTATATTTATTTAAATAGTGGCAAATCTGTGTAAAAAAAAACCACCTTATTAATTTCAATGTCTTCATGTTTATGGTGTAATAATAAAATAAGTTCATCCGTTCATCCGTGATTGTCATAGACGTCATCAACACTACGTGATAAAAGTCATTTATTTTGTTTTTTGTATTTTTTTAAATTTTGTTTTGTAATTAATTTAGGTTCTTGATAATGGAATATTGAAATATGTATGTACCTGTTTTGTGTCTGTCTACAAACTAATTAATTAATTGTATCAATGTTCAATTCAATTATATCGTTCAAATCGTTATTTATGCTTGAATCAAACACGGAGACATATTTCTAGTACTCAATAATATGAGTGATTTTGCACCATGTGGAATATTTGAGTATTCAATCGATTGTTTACAGAATAAGCGCAGTATACCGTACGTTTAGTTTACAACTTCGCATAGCAGATCTCCCACGAGTATGAGAGAGTACATATGTATACATTAAGAAATGTGTATGCGCAATGTAAACAAGCATATTTTTCAAAACAGTGAATAATATTTATTCATAACTGTTCGAGTGGTTGGTGATTGTCTACCTTCAAATGCCACAATAAAAAAGTAAATTGGCACATTCCTGTGCGGAATGTCCGGGAAAGTACCATTTAACAATTTGCACTTTTTCTTCTTTTGTGTAATAATAACCCATTGTTGTAATAATACCAATAAATAAAATACACAAACACGTATTTTCCAAAAGCATTCACATAGTAATGATTGCATATTATCAAAACAATTAATAATATTTGTATTCAACAAAAAATCTCCACTCTCTAAAATTTATACAGGCACATACAACACAACAGTAACAAAACAAACCTATTAGACCTCCTTCTCATACACATTGCATCATGTATACATATGTACTCTCTCATACTGGTGGGAGATCTGCTATGCGAAGATGTAAACTAAACGTACGGTATATTTAATAACAAAATAGGCATGTAACTTCAGACATAATTATTCATGCGATTGATTTGGTGAGCAAGCGCAATAGTACTCTTTTATGCATGTTTTTAGTTTCATGAAATAGAGAAGAATTCTATTTTGAAGTTTTCACGAAATGTTATGTGTAACTTAATATGTAATTGTAGTGTATACAATGTGGGACCAGTCAAGTAGCCGAGCGGTCTAAGGCGTCATGTCTGCGCAGTATGCAGTACTTGGAAACTGGGAGGTTATGGGTTCGAATCCCGACATCGGCAGTTTGTCAATTATAAAAAAAAAAGAAGAAAAAAAAAGGTGGTTGATTGACTAAACTGTCGGCGTATGGACAAGAACGAAGTAACCGGCTATGCTTGAGAAGGTTTTCTGCAGTTTCCTTCAAGAACTCCAGATGAATATCGGCATAGTTCCTATCATAGTCGGCTGCAGCCGCATATCCTACCAATTCCTAGTCGACTCACAAATTCCTTCCACTCCACTCACATCCTCACATCCTAAGGCATCACAATGGACCTTATGGTCGAAGTGTAGCCCGTCCAGGGCAGCCTTTACAATCTACCTCATACAATGTGTTGTTCTACTTCCTTGTGATTGGTATACTTTGATCATGTGACTAAAATGGTTGCCAAAGAAAGAAATTTTAAACAAGACTAAGTAACAAAGTTAGTTTTTAACTTACAAAGTAACTTCAGTTATATCAACTACTTTTATTGCGATTGAAAACTTTCACGTGTAAAAACGGACTATAATATCTCCTATCTTGTGATTGGTATACTTTCGCCTTGTGACTGACACAGTTGACAAAGAAATAATTATTAAAAACATTATTGTGAATTTCATTGAGTGAACAGCAATGTAATTTTTGGTATATCAACTGTTTTTAATGCGATTAAACAGGCTATAAAATGGTATTGGACTTAAATGTTAAGAACGGCAAAATAGTTTCGGTATAAATTAAGAATGTGAAAAAGATTATGTAACCATTGTGTTTAATATTCATGAAAACATAATTTGACAAAAACAAATATTAAATTAAAAACTTAAGTTTTTACAACGTACTTTTAAATTAAAATTTCGCACAATTTTAATCATTTTTGGTTTAATATTTAACATTAGTTTTAATATTACTTTGTAACAAATGAAATCCACACCACCAGCTCAATTAAGATTTATAAATACCAAATGAAAATAACAACTAACTGAGTTAATTGCATAAATACCCAGTATATATTGAATTTATGAAAAAAGGTTTAAAAAAGGGGCATTTTTGTTCTATTTCTTACGGTTTCAAAAATAGGCAGTTTTGCCTATTTTGCACAAACATGGTACGATTTTGTCCACTCAAGAGATTCTTGAATGTCAACAAGGATTTCTTTCTCAGAATATCATGTTTTGTAGAAAACATATTACTTGATCCAAGAAATTCCTTCTATCAGTTTAGATGTCAAGATACTTATTTTCTTATACCAAATTTCTAGTATAGTTCCCTATATGAGTCAAATTCTTGGTTTAAAAAAATTTTTGTTGCTGCAAGGAACTACTTTTATCAGTTTATATATTATACACCGGGTATAAAAATAGTCACATCAATTCAGGTTTTATAATGATAACCGTTTGACTTAAAATAGACTAAATTAGCGACTCAAAATTAAATAATTCATCAAAAAACTTATTGTTTTGATCGATTAGCTTTCCTCTTGGTCCTCGCCCTCTGAAGGTATCAACAGAAATGGACGAGAATGGCTGAATCCCGCCTACCTTGATAACACCTCTCAAATAAATTAAGAATTAACAAAAAACGCATATCATTTTGTATATTTAAGAGTACCGTAAATGTTTTGACCCACTTTGTACACAGATAAAAAACATTTTCATGACTACACTTCAAAGAAGTCGTGAGAGGGGTAATAAAACAAAACACTAGTTATCTAATTAAATTTCAAATTTTGCCCCAATTTCTAGAACCATTATTTGTATTTTTTATTTGAGGCAGGACGGGGTACGAGTGTTGAAAATATGGTTTAAAAATACAAAAGGGTTTATTAAGAGAGTGCCAAATTTTGCAAAAATTTTTATATGAACACGTTATTTTACACAGCGTGTAAAATTTTCACACGCTGCAAAAATTTTTATATGAACACGTTATAATGTTATAATCACAAAAATATAATAATATTGTAAGAAAATAAAGAACAATATTTTTTTTTTCAAAAACAGAAAATTATATCATTTTCCCCGTTCTGCCCCGGTCATGTGGCACATATAAACATATATAAACATTACATTTCAAATTTTGCCCCTATTCCTAGAAAATTTGTTTGTATTTTATAAATACGTATTTTAACTATAAGGTAGTCATCATCAGTATAAATTAGCTAATCGTAACTATTTCTGGGATATGGAGTCAGAGATATGTTGCTTGTTGCTAATTTGGTGCGTGTCTCACAATAATATTTAAAAAGTTTTGTCTTTTATATAATCTGACTGAACGTTGAACAAAATAAATGATGCAAACTAACATACTTCCACCTATGCACAAATAAAATCAATAGAGAATTAAGGGATCATAAACTAAAAACAGTTACTTTTGCGGTCAAGTAGCCAGTATCTTTAATTATTTTGCATAGTAAAAGTTCAGTTTACACAAATAATTCTCCCTGTAGTTCGTATCATATTATAAACAAAGTATATTGTGTTTATCATTATGTTGTGATTGGTTGATTCCCGTCGTCACATGTTCTCATTTACAAAAGACGTAATATTATATATAAAGACTGATACACATCTGTGATTATACCCCAATTAGATATTGAACAGTTAATACTACTATATTAGTGGAGCAAAATATTCAGCGTTTCGCTAATAATACAAAGCATTTATTAAAAACCTCCCTTCCCCCTTTCTCTCTTAAGTACCGAATAAAATGGACTCTCTTTCACTAGCGAATCACCGAAAATACATGAAGCTCATATTGGATTTAATAATTCTTACGAAATCATATCCAAAAATATCGGGTATCTTAATTATTTCCATATGTGTATCCTAAGATAACAGAATCTTTATAAATCATCCGTATCCAAAATGTAATATTCGTAACAATAATGGTTAAAACTATTACTAACTATATTAAAAACAAAATTCCACATTAATTTGAAGTTAAAAACTGTCTTTGCATAAAAGTGTTACAATTGAATTAATTAAATTTGCTAAAAATAGAGTGAATAGTTTATTAAATCGATAACGAACTTAAAACCAACACCAATCAAGTAATCTTCACAAAACATGATTTTTAATCGCAACATTTAATAAAGGTAGTTCACTCGTAACAGTCAAAGCAAAAAGTATAAAAGACAGGATGATTATAAACTTATGTATTACAGCTGTGCGGATGGAACAAACCTAGTACATAATATATACAGGGTTTTAACATTTATGATTCAATATACTATCATTGTTTTTTTTTTAATTTTCTGCAGTCGATTCTTGTCAAATTTCGAATATTAAGGGAGATATGCCAAATTTTTGTGTTCACCTCTCCTCTAACCCTCCCCCACCTATTCCCCCTCCCCCCTTGTCCGAGTTTTCCATGCTCATTTTTAACATTTTGTAGGTAGGATCGATGGACATTTGAAGAAATTTTTACGAAATTCCATCATCAGTACAAAAAACAATAGCTGCTTTACCTTTGGAGGAAATTCGATAAAAAATAGGGCATGTGTGAACTGTTTACGTAAACCATGCATGATAAAAATCTCAATTTTGATTTCAATTATCTCGCATCACAATGATTTCAAACATCTCGTAACAGAATATTTAAAAAAAAAATTTAACATAAAACTCTGAGCTTAGACTGGAATGCTTCAACTCTCCAGTAAATTGCTGATACTGGATAATTAACCATCGGATAAATTTTACTTGACAGTTTACTCACCAATTTTATGGGACCGTTGTTCCACTCACATTTCTTTACAGATACTCACCTAACGGTGTACTGAAATTGCTACCATTTTTTGCTATCGAAAAGGTTCATAGCTACGTTCATGTCGGTGAATTAACCTCAAATTCAGAGAATAATTTCAAAGGAAATATACGTTTATTTTGTTAATTCAATGTCCATAGATGGAAGAATCTAAGAAAAGAGAGAGGTGTAGAAAAAAGAAATGATTAATTAATATTTTGTTACCCTTTCTCTACAACGTATCAATTACTCGCTCGCACATACATTTAACTAGCACTTAGAAGCTTACACGGTACTTTTCAGACCAAGAAAACTAACTATTGGATATCTGTCAGTTAAATTTAACACAGAGTTGGAACAACGCAAGTTACGATTTAAACTGCCAGGGAGACTTATCGAGAAGTTGCAACAATCTGCTCAATGTCATATTTAAACTTCATATAAAGAAAAATAAATTGACGAGTTAAGGACGATCATTTGCTATGCTAAAGTCAAATGAGTACTATCTTTAATAAAATTTATTTAAAATTTTTAAAAAGTTGTAAAGTATATCAATAATCTTACAACGATTTACAATCTTTTCTTATTTGTCCTAAATATTTAAAAGTATTTATTGTAAAATATCAGGAAATGTAAATTAGAAATTTATTTGACAATAAACTATATTTTTATATTTGTGTGAATGTGTATATTTTTTACTGTGCGCAGTCGCTAGTTTTCAAAATATGGTGGCAAAATCAAACCAAACAAAACAGTTTTAATTTTATTAAATAATTAATTCAAACGTTCGTCAACACCATTTTTTTAATGCAAATATATATATATATATATTTGCATTAACAAATTATTTAATATAATTAAAACTGTTTTGTTTGGTTTGTTTTTGCCACCATATTTTGAAAACTGGCGACTGCGCACAGTAAAAAATATAAAAATATAGTTTATTGTGACATCAAGTCAAATCAATTTCTAATTTACATTTCCTGATTTTAAGTACACTATAATTTTAAGTACAAAAAAATTATGTTCTCCATAAGACGCTTTAAACGTTTGATTTTTAATCGATAATTACTCTTCGAAGTGATCGTCAATAGGTGTTAAATTTTTTAAGGAGGATAACTACATAATTAATTCAATTCACTATAAAAAAATGTTATCTACTATTAAGCCTCATGTATGAACGTCCTTAACTACCTTAATTCAAATTTAAAAAAAAAAAAAACAACAACAATATTGGCTGTTCAGTGAGACAAACAAATGAACGCACAGACAGATAGACGAACAAACGGCGGGTGACTATTTTATATACATATACGAGTTAGACCAATAAGATTGGTTAGTGTGCGTTTAATAATATAATGGCGAATTGGATGGATGATGATGCTTTGTTGAATGCACGAAAACAGTTCAACGACTTAAAAAATTTGCATTTTGAATAATATGTTGTTGCCGTTGTGTTACAAAGTATATCCATCGCGTGTCTGTTATGTTGTTCTTCGAAAGGGAGGAGAAGAACAAGACTTCAATGATATTATTCTAAATTTGATGATGGATATACAATCCAGATTATCAAATGTGTATTGTATTTAATTCTGAATGAATTTAAAATAGAAAAGAAAAAAAACGAAAAATAATTCTTGCTCCTGATTTGGAGAAAAAATGTTCTATATAAAGCAAATTGGATCCAAAAAGAACACGGAATCGTGTTCATGTAAAAATTTTGTGATTGTTTAAATATATATCGTCAAAAACCATATAAAAATGGGCAAAAATAATCGATTGAACTATTTTCAAGAAATAAACAGTTTATCTCTACTATTATAACACTGTAATTGTCACAAAAACTACTGGACCGATTTTGATGAAACTGTTTAAAAGCTTATATAAGACTTAAAAACTGTTATGTATTTTATCTTGCTATGATGACGAAAGCCGGGGATTTTAATAATAAACGTGAGCGAAGCCGCGGAGTATTTTACACATTTATTTATACAGAAGTATTTTGGTTTTGAAGGTTATCAATTTTTCTTACCGATACTAAACTTTCTTGACTATTTTAGAATATCAAAGTTCCTTGATATTTCCTGGTTTTCCAGATAGCTTGCCACTAGGTCCAAACAAACATTTATAATCTGTAACCATTTATGTGGTTTCTGTATATATATTATTTCGGAAATGGTCATAGGTAAGTCATTTTGAAATAAATATTTCAAAGAGGAATCTATCTCATTTTCCTGTTTTGTCTCATATATTTCGCTGAAACGTAGCTGATTGAAAGTTTCACTATTTTGTGGATGTTCCTCCAATCTGGGTAAATCAGCTAGAAACACGAACTTTAGTCAGATTTAGTTCTAACGAAACCATAACAATAATCGGAAATGAAGCTCCCCATCGCCGAATACTCAATGCACTCACAACAGTAATATACAGATAAAAGATATGACGTCAGACAATTCAATCAAAACGGACAAACATATTGCCGTTAAGCGCAAATTTTGATTTTTTGATTGTGAAGCGAGATATTCACAATTAAAGTATACATATCATCTAGAGCACGGTAGTGCGCAAGGCCGAATTTACAATATACATATCTCTATAATATGTATATTGAACGACGTTGGGTCATTTCATCAAAAATGTTAAAAATCTGTTAAGGTATTTCCAAACTATATTAGCTGATCGGGTACCCGCGCGAAAAGAACTATATAAAAAATTATATGTGTAAAAATATTATGTTGATACTCCTGCGCGTTGTTGAAAACAGCAGTCCGTCGTCGTCAGTGTTCCCATTCGTCACATAACATATCATACATATACTTAGTCATCATACATATACTAGTATATAATTTCAAACGACATTAAAACAGCGCGTCGGTACTCTAGATGCAAACTGGACCATAAGAAATAAGCTTCGGCTAAGGGCATGAAAAAAATGCAATTTTTTACGCATATTTTATCAAAAAATTTAACAACCCGATGGTCATTCTCCCAAAGTTTTAAGGAAAAATATTTCTAAGGAATTGAGGAAAATATGTGTCGAATTTCAAAACAACCGTCGCTATATTGAGTTCGAAGTAAATACCGTCGGAATCGTGCTTTTTATTTCACCATGTGTGTATGAAGATGCATGTTAAATTTCTCCAACTTACATAATGATTTTCTCAAAACCACCTTGGTGATAAATTCTCAAAAAAATTCAGCTGATTTCTGAGGATTCATTTTACTAATATTGTGAATTTCGTGAAATTCTTGACAACCTAATAATAGTTTGGAAATACCTTAAGACACAAATGAATTTAAAAAAAAAACATACATTACGGATTTTTTAAAAACCACAAAATTATTGAATAATCTTTGTCAACAAGAGTCTTGCATAGTACAACATAAAGTCCTTTGTATCATAAACGATAAAACACTATGTATGTTATACTAGTTATGTTCAATTGACATGGCTGTAATAAATAAGTTTATCTAACGAAATATAAAGATTTTGTTTTGACTGTCACGAGTGAATTAATTTAATCAATTTTTTTTAAACAATATTTCGGACTTTGACACTATAAATATGCAGTATTTATAGTGTATATACCTGAACGATATCTTGTTTTCGATTAAAAAAATAAATACAAATTGATTTAACAATAATAATTTATAATAATAATTCCAATATTAACATCACCTAAAGGTTCGTTTTTTTTTTTGCTAAAAATTATTATGAATATGTTTATAATAACATTTAAAACGCCCACTATTAACCACCATAAGGGAAAATCAATTTTGATTCCAACAATACACTTAATTTAATATTAAAAGTCTATCTTATTTAACCCTCAATTTACATAATTTTTTTATAATGTATAGTCACTGCAGAGGTGGGCGCATACGGCTCGCCGGAGTCGAACGACTCTCCATAAGCTGGGTGAGAGTAAGTAAAAAAGGTATGTTTTGAAATAAGACGAAACGATGTTTCAATACAGGTTGGCCAACCGATTATTGCCCAATAATTTATTCAATCAATTTAGAATTAGTTTTATAAAATATTTATTGTTTAAAAAATATCTTTTACAATATGGAGAGATACACCAAAAATCATAATAATAATAATAACAACAATAATGATAGCAATAACAATAATTACAACAACAACAACTATATGTATTCCCACTTTATGTAAAATTTAACCATTTAGAAATTAGTAACAAATTAGCAACCCTACCCCCAACCCAGCTTTATCATTGGCATCTTTTTTGTATCCAGTGTCATCAAATTCCCATGACACTATACCCCCTACTAAGAAAAAATAATTAAATTAAGTAAATAATTGTTTATTAGTTCTCCGATATGAATAGTTCAGGAAAATTATTCGGAATTTCCTAAAATCTAATTCTAAAATTTAAACTAAAGCTAAATCATCAAAAAATTTACAAGCGGTAAATGTAAAAGATCAAAAGATTTATATTTTATAATTTATATAACATTTATATTTTATTCATACCCAAATATATTAAAAAGGTACATTTTATGCCCCAAATTACCAGCCCAAAATTCCAGAGTATGTATTCAATGTATTGTATGTATTGTACACTTTGAATAATAGTGACCATAAAAAATAGTCGATATTATATTTTTTTCAGAAAATGTATTAAGAAAAGAAAATAATAATAGTTGGTAGGATACCCTATATTTACTCTATCTCTCTTCCTACCTCTCACTCAGAGCTGAGTGCAGTCAAGGTCTGCCCACTTATGGTATAGTATATATATATTTTAGGACATGCATATTGAGGGTTAAATTGTATAATTATTAGACAAAAACCACTGTAAAATATGCTAAATAAAATCTGTTAAATGCAATTTTTCAGGTGTATAAATAAAGTTTATTATTGAAAAATAAAAATAAAAATAATTATAATATGCTTATAAGAGAATATATTTATGCACTTTCAATGATTCCGTATCAAAAGCAGTTAAAATAAACTGTTTGTGAAACCTTTTTTTTACTTAGGATGTCCACTTGTCGGACTTTAAATTCAGTCATTTTTTAATCATATCATAGAAATTATCATAAATTTGCAGTATCTTTTTTTAGCAGATTATCTACTCAAAATCGTTATTATGTTTTATTTTAGTTTGGATTTACTTTGCAAAATGATTTTCGGAAATGCAGCACTAAATAAATTGTTCTCGAACTATAATGAATTAAATTTTATAAAGTAATTTGGATCCGACTCGAAATAAATCCACTTCTCAAGTCTAACTTCTAAGAAAAACTTTATAATTGCCGCCATTTAAAGATATTTTTCACATTTCATGATGTGCAAAAACTACGTTTTTATAAGACATTAAACCTAACACTACCCTTCCATCCCACCCTTCGTTTTACTAAAAGAAAGCTATAGTTAGATTTTTAATTTCGTATATAAAAATTGGATTGTATTTTAAAAAACATTTTATAACATTTTAAAAACACTAACAAATAATATGGAAGATGAGCTAAAAGTGTTGGTCATAACACATAGATATAATAGATATGGCAAATGGCTTTTATTAAAACTCCGTTTTCATGGAAAGAGATGTACTAAAAGAGTCGACAATTGTTTTGTTTTCAAATCTATTTCAAAAAGTTTTGATTAAATTCTATATGTATATTCGAAGAAATATAAAAATAAATTTATTTTAAGTAATCGAATATCCTATTGGAGCAACGTCGTTTTTTTATCACCAAATTCGGGTAACTTAAATCATAAAATTGGAAGTAATTATGTTATTGTCGACAGAACCTTTTTCGTAAACATATACTTAATTAATCACTTCATTCATTTTTCGCAAACTTTAATAAATAATAAATTAATTTAAAAGAATGACGAAATCGAATAATATTTATGCCATTAAACATAATTAATACACAAAATTAAGAAATTATTTAAACATTTACAAATTTGCTGATTACAACAGAAAAGTATTTATTTATTTTGCTTTTTAGTTTCAGGAAAATAATTTTTTTTTACTCTGCACACTTTAAGGACGTTGTGTATCCGTTATGCCATATTCTATATTGTTAAAATTGGCAACGTTGTATTCAATATATATAGCTTATTCATTCGATATCTCACTAACAAATCACAAATAGAGAGACGATGGATTTAGAAATGGAACCGAAGCACAGCGAAACGGAATATTCTAAACCTAGTCAAACTTATTTTAAACGATGAGGTAGGTAGTTGTCAATTAAGTAATGTAACATTGGCTACGAATAAGTATTGTGTGCTTAATTTCTTAATAACTAATAGGGAATATGCATGAAAATTTTTTTTCACATTTATTTTCAGAATATGAAAATACTGTTAATATTTAATAATATTTAAAAACGAAATTAAAATCCGACAAATATCAAGGAAGCTATAAGCTTTTAAAGACTATTATCTGTCTCTTTCTTGCAAAAATACTAAAAACGGAGTTTTACGTGTATTTTAAATGATGAAAGTGTAATATGACGTAACATAACATATCAAGAGGGCTATCACCCTCTTTGTCTAATCGGGAATTTCAATCATTCATATCTCGCTTATTTTTAAAGTTATTTAAAAAGTAATTTTACCTTGATATTTGTCAAGTAAACATGCTTCAATTCAAGTGAAAAAAAATTTTCATGCATATTCCCTATCATTGTAAAATTTATTGAAAATTAATTTTTTTTTTTTTTTTAAACCAAGTAATCTCATTTAGTAAAATAAAGAATAAAACATTAGATAACCATTATGGAAAAACAATTTTGCGGCAAGATTCAAGAAGACATTTTTGAGATTCAATTGTTAAGGATGTTCCAGCATGAAACCACTTTTCGACAGATTTTGCTCATTTTTTTTTCACAGGCTAAAAATAACGTTTTCTAATAAATCCCGAAGTTCACAATTTTTTAACGTTTAGAACGCGAGATTGCAAAGTAATCATTCTCTCTCACTCTCTCTCATTAGAAGAATGAAAAATTGCATGCCCGCTCAACTATTATCTGTTTTGTTTTGTACTACTATCGTTTTGTTTTCGAAATATAATAGTTTCAAAACTATTTTTTATTTAAAAATTGCATTAATTTGAATATATATGAATAGTGAATATATCTACGTGTTGTGTATGTGTTTATATGTATATGTTTTTTGTCCTGATTATATAACACAGTGCTGGAACTACGTTAAATTAAATTAAAAAAGCATTATTAAAATTCTCCATTATTAAAATCACTAATTTTATTTTTTTTGAAAAAAGAAATTATGCGAAAAAATAATTTTCAAGAACACGAATAGTACTTTTCACTTTTTTAATTCAAAGTAGACTAAATCAAAACAACTCAGTCAGGTTGAGAAAGCTATCATAAAATCCCCACTTTATGTAAAATTTAACTATTGAGAAATTAGTAACAAATTAACCCCCACCCACCCAGCTTTATCATTGGCATGTTTATTGTATCCAGTGTCATCAAATTCCTATGACACTATGCCCTCTACTAAGAAAACATAATTAAATCAGGTAAATAATTGTTTATTAGTTCTCCGATACGAATACTTTTGGCAAATTATTCGGAATTTCCAAAAACCTAAACTAAAGCTAAACCATCAAAAAATTTACAAGCGGTTTATAATTGTCAAGCGGTAAACGTAAAAGATCAAAAGATTTATATTTTATTCATACACAAATATATTAAAAAGGTACATTTTATGCCCAAAATTCCAGAGTATGTATTCAATGTATTGTATGTATTATTGACTTTGTATAATAGTGACCATAAAAAAGAGTTGGTATTATTATATTTTTGTCAGAAAATGTTTTAATTAAAAAAAGAAAATAATAATAATTGGTAGGTATTAAAATAATATTAATAGAGTAAATACCCTGTATTTACTCTATCTCTCTTCCTACCTTTCACTCAGAGCTTGTAAAGTCAAACCCTGCCCACCTATGATATATATATATATATATATATATATAATTATTTGTCTGTGTATAATATAAGTTCGTAAAAGGAAAGGAGGGCTTAGAGGCAGGAGGATAAATGTAGAATATCTCTCTATTAGTTTCTGACCACATTTTCTTAACTGTGATATTTGAAGCAATAATTGCAAATTTAATATTGTATATCTTGATAATAATGTTCAATATTACAATCGTAAACTTGGTAACTTCATTTTATACCATTATATAACCTTCCTCTAAGAAATATACATATATAGACTACTGTACTCGACATGGCTAGTCATTGGGATCAATGATATATACTTATTAGATCATTGATTGGTACACGAAATTTGCGACAGCGTTTGTATTATCTATTAGTAAGAATCCCCAAACCAAATTTCACTGAGATATTATCATTTTTCACCGAAATATCACTTCATGCATTCTCCATAACATCATGTATAATTTCATGATGCAGACAAATGGATTTTTCTTCCTAATCAACTTCTTAAAGTTGACCGGACAGTACAGTACAATTTATAATAAACAGAAACACTCTTTTTAACAGAAATTAAAAATTTTAATCTGTAAATTAATTATTTAAATTACGATAGCATTTAACATCACTAGTAATCGGATTTATGTAATTATTAAATTAAAAAAATTAAAAATAATAAATAATCGTCTTTTGACGATTTGATGAAAATTTTCGTGAATTTTTATCTTTTTAGCGAATTTCCTGAAAGGAAATAGAGCTATTGGTCCCGTACCGAAATCAAAATTTTGCAAAAATTTCTTCAAATGTCCATCGATCCTACCTAGTAGATGTAAAAAATCACCATCTTTAAAATTTATATATATATATATCTATGGACATATATATATATCTATGGACATATATATATATATATATGTGTCTGTAATCACTCTAGCGGTCACAGTTTTCATTTTATCGGAATGAAATTTAGTATTTAAGGTGCTTTTGGTATTCAAAAGGTCAAGTTCGTTAATGGGTAAAATCGGACTGGGGAAAGGGGGGTTTAAAGAAGGGGAAAACAGAAAATTTGACATATCTCCCTTAATATTTGAAAAATCGAAAAATTTATAGGAAGTAAAGTTGTAGGTATTAAGTTTTTCTGTAATTTTGTTTCTTATCATTTTTTCTTTTACACTAGTATTTACAGAAATATTGATGGTTTAAGATTGAAAGTTAAATTCCTTAATATCTCTGTACACATTAGAGTTTGAGCAAAAACGATAAGGTGATGAATTGCAGCAAACATGATTTTCTCCAACTTTATTCCTTACGCATTTTTCTATTGATCTAATATTAAGAGAGATATTTTTTATTTTGTGCTTTTTTCTTACTTTATAACCCCCCCCCCCCCCCCATTCTCCTCGACGTATGTCATTTATGAATAAAATTGGACCGCTAGAAAGTGATTAATGTATTCTAAGGAAATTCGCCAAGTTGAAGCAGCTCCTGCGTAACGAATTTTTTAATTAAGATATTTACAAAACTCTTCGTCAGACTATTAGCGAATTTCTTTTTTTATTTATTTTAACGTAATGTACGAGATTTAATTTATAAAAAGTTTCTGAGGGGACACACATTAAAAAAAAAAAAATACAGACGAATTGAGAACCATCCTCCTTTTTGAAGTCGGGTTAAAAAGTAGAAGTTTTTTACTTTTTACTATCTATAGAAATGGAGCAATCTATAGAAGGTGGTTATCGAAAATGTATGCTTTCATTCAACATTTGCTATTCACAACATGTTAAAATTCTAATTTTTAATAATTAATTACATGAAAACCCTTCGTCAGATGTTTTTCAAAAAATTTTATTACGCGTATGAGTTAGCAATTAATTAATAACATATCAAAAATTCAGATTTTTATCTATACATTACCGATTTTACCTATACATGTGTCCGATCAACCTTAAACGTCATGAAAAACCTTAACATATTTTGATGGAAAGTTAATAAGAGTCTTGCATTGGTTTGAAAGAATTTTTATTATTTTTGACGAAGTGATTTAACGTCCTCAATTGCAAATGTGATAAATTCTTGGAAAAAAAATTATTATTTTTTACTTAAGTTATATGACATATTTATTATGAATTATTGACCCACTTAAAAATGATATTAGTAACAAGGACTTTTGTTCGTATTTTTTTTATTAATATAACAGATTGCGTATGGTTGCTTCTTGCTGCGTTTGCTATTTTGACCTTAACACGGTTCAAATAAAAATTTGATTTTAAGTATGTGATTCAGTTAGTTCAATTCTAAATTCGTTGTAGGTGATTTAATTCTTTTGTACTTGAAATGTCAATATTCTAAGAACAATGAAAAATTGAAAACGGTTGAATTTATTATTCCTATACTCAATTAATTTTGTTAACAAATCTCAAGATGTAATTTCTCATCATTTCCGCCATTTCTCAAAAATATAAATGAAAAATGGGAATTTGAACAAAAATCTAACTTTTTGGAAATTTTAGATAGATAGATAGATAGATTGTAGCGGCTATCTTGGGCGGGCCACACTTCGACCATAAGGTGTGATGCCTAAGCTGTGAGGATGTGAGTGGAATGGAAGGAATTTTTGTACGTAGATTAGGAATTGGTAGGATGTGCGGCTGTAACCGACTCTGATAGGAACTATGCCGATATTCATCTGGAGTTCGTGAAGGAAAACTTCAGAAAACCTTCTCAAGCATAGCCGGTTACTTCGTTCTTGTCCATACGCCGACAGTATAATAGACAAATTTAAAAAATATATGACCTAATTAATAAATATATTATGCTAAACAGATTAATTAAATGAGAGCTTTACAAACAACAATGAAAGGTATATAAGAGTTATAAAAGCTCATATCTGTACTGCGTATTGTTGATAATAATCGAAGCTAGTATAAAATAATCCAATATGAATCTAATTAGCAAAATGAATGAATATATGAAACAGCATCATCGTTATCTCCCGTCATATTGAACTGGTTAATATAACGTTGCCATCATCATTAGATTAAGTTTAGATTGAATAACAGACGCGCAGACAAACTGATATCGAAGGGTAACAACACACATGCAGGAATAAACATATGATTATATAAACGCAATTGTAATTCTTAGGTTCTTTAAACGCAATAAATATACCACGTATTAACCTTATGGAAATCCAGCCAAGTTTTATAAAACTTTGGGAACATATTCTTTGAATGCTTCTGACCAAAAATCTCAATGGACAAAAAGTTGAAAATGCCCTCTCAGATTTGAGTCCAGAAATTGATCATTTCAATAGTCACAAATTTCAAACTGGTTTATTTTTAATATGAAGTCAGATATCGTGTTTTAAATTATTTGACTCAAATTTAGATTCAAATTCAAGTTAATGAATCTACAAGTCATAAAAAAGGAATGGACACAGATATGATCAAGTAGGCAATTCGTTTATGGCCGACTCTTGTAGATACTATCAGAGGATTTACCCAGCAATCTATGGGAAAACCATAGATAGGATATTTGAAGATAGAGAATTACAAAATTATAAAATAAAAATATAATAAATGCATCCTGACAAATTTTAATTAGTTCAGAATTTGTCAATTGATTGAAAAAATAAGCCCCGACTCTGCTCAAAATGTTAATTACAAAGTTTTTCCTTATAAAAAATTAATAATAACAACTTTTATATGAAACATTTTTTCGAAAACCGAAAAGATTCGGCCTTTGTACGTTATTTAAAACTCTTAAAAAAAGCTTGTGTGGAATTTTGATCAAAAATTTTACCGAACTTAGTGAAAACATAAATGGATTAATTTTGAGCACCCTATATAAGAGTTCTTTTTATTTGAATTCATACAGAACGCTTACTAAATAATTATTAGGCTTTATAATCTCTGTTTACTTTATTGTAATGATATTTCAATAGTCAAATTATATTTTACCCTTCCCAACATTACCTACCTATGCACGCATAAACCAGGTGACGATTTCACTATATTATTTTATATATTGAACAGATCTGGTGTGCACTCTTTGGTATATCAAGTTTTGTTTTGAGTATATCATGACATACGTCATACTCTGTGATGAATACGTGACAGATCGCACAATATATGACATAGCGGATTTAGTCCAACAATTTTTTATTTTATTTTAAACACAACTTTCCTACATTTTTATCTTAAGGACGCTCCAGCATTGTGTTATATAATCAGGACAAAAAACACACACATATGCAACACATAGACAAATTAAGTATCATATATACAAAATAATGTCATTTTGAAAGAAAAAAAAATTTTAACTTTAATATTTCGCAAACAAAACGGTAAAACGCAATTTTTTTAAAATTTATTTAATAAATATTTATCTTTACTATTCTAGTTTTTTTTTTTTAATTCTGTCGAGTATTTTTTGTAATACAACAGATAATAGTTGGGCGGGCATGAAGTTTTACATGCTTCTAATGAGAGAGAGAATGATAAATTTGCTCGCATTCTAAACGGTCAAAAATTCGGAAACTTCCGGATGTATTAGAAAACGTTATTTTTAGCTTGTGAAAAAAATGAGTAAAATCTGTCGAAAAGTGATTTCATGCTGGAACATCCTTAAAATGCAATTTATTAACCCAAAATGTAGAAATACTGAAAGAAATATAGATATTTTTTAAGTATTTAGAAGTATAGCCATTGTTCTGTGTTTTTAAGTATTCGTATAATTTCCAAATTATCTGATATTCTATCACAATCAATATACCAACCCTTTCCCAATTAACTCCAACTCTAGGAAAAAAGATTTTAAATATGCGCTTGGTATAACCCTGTTATTGCACCAAGAAATTCTGGCGTTGTGAAGGAATTTTTGTAGTTTCAAAATTGTATATGTATGATTTTCAATTTTACTAAAATTTCCAATCGATGATCAGATTAAGAAAGCTAAAGAACAAAAGTTCTTTTTTACACACTTAAAAAATATACTACTTATCTTTGTTTATAAATAAATAGACTTATAAATAAAGAGAGTTACAAAAGTGAGGAGTTTTATGAAACGTAAGAAAATTAACATTTCAGGTCTGTTCATTTTTTTTGAACGGGAGTGTACAATATATAGTAATCAAAGTTAACGCTGATTTTTCAATCTTTTGAGAAAATGTTTCGAATAAAAGTTGTTAGAATGAATAAGATACAAATCAATTGTTAAAACAACAAATGTTATACTAGATATGTTCAAATTGACATAAATGCTATCGGTAAGTTTATCACACTGTATTTCATTATTTTTGCTTTGACAACTTTCACAAGTGAACTACCTTTAATACGAGAAAAGTAAACGTTACAAAATACGTACAAAACATCTTATAAATGATTTTTTTTTTTAGCAAAACGAGAAAAATTAACAAAATGTGTTCAGTAAATTCATCGTAGACTATCAAACTAGTTTTCTCCTCAATAAAAATGGTGGTATCTGATCAACGACTTAAACTGAGTATACCTACATAAACAGTGGTAATAATATTTTTTACTTTGAACAAAATGAAATAATAATATGGTAAATGGTAATTTGACACGAAGGAAATCATAAAAATTACAAACAATAACATTGGAAATACTTGTGCAGGCAGCAACAATACCTAGGTACGTACATACACTACACAACACTAGGATACCGGGTGTTACTAATGTTTTTGTTTTGAGGAACTGTTAATGTAATTCACACTCCGACAATCAAAGAAAAAACCAGTGAAAATAACAACTAAGTTAATTGCTTAAACACCCGGTATTTACTAAATTTATGTAAAAAAAGTTCATAACCAAAGTTGTTTTCTTTAAAAAAAGGAATATTTTTTGTCTTTACATTTTTGTTCTATCTCTTATGGTTTCAAAGATGGGCAGTACTGCCTATTTTGCCGAAACATGGTCCGATTTTGCTGATTTATGAACTTGACCTTACTTTTTAAGCCTAGGACACACACACAGCACGTTATCTATTTTTTGTTTTTGAGTTATCGTGACCACAGGCGGGCAGACGGACGGACATGCGGAAATGAACTAATTAAGTAATTTTATGAACACCTGTAGCAAAATTTTTTTTCTACGATCAATATTTTGAACCGTTACAAAGTCGGAACTAAACTTAATATACCCTGGTATATATCATATACGGGTATAAAAACAGAAAATGCAGACTAAAAAACTTACTTAAGGGAACAGTTTACAAGCGGAAGGGGTATGCTATTATATTATATGATGTTACCAGGAGGGAGGAAGATCCGTGCTACGTAACACAGATAATATCTAAGACAAATTAATAAAGAATCGATCAATATAATTGACGGTATGGTTCAAAACCTGACGAAATGTGATTAATTGTTAAATATTTCATGAACTGGCTAGCATCATGTTGATGGGTAACACTAGAGCGCTAGACAATGATTAAAATGTTAATAAAAGTTTAAGTGAAGAGAAAAGCTCTCTAGCGCTCCAAATTTTAGTCTGATAAAAATGAAATTTCCTATCTGATATACTTTTGGTATTTCAAAGACCACGCTTTCATCTCTCTTAATATTAAAAAAATCGAAAAATGTGTAAGTAGTAAATTTGTAGAAAATCAACTTTACTGCAATTAAATAACTGATCATTTTCTCTAATATATACAGAGATATTTAGGATTTTCAATCTTAAATGGTAAATTGTAAATATTTCTATATTAATAATAATATAATAATAGGGTTTAATCTCCGTTTTTGAGACACGACGGTCTATAACAGAGGCCACCCACATTTTTACTTTTACATTTTTAGGATGTGAGTGGAGGATCAGGAATTCGTATGCAGAGAAGGAATTGGTAGGTGTGCGGCTGCAGCCGACTTTGATAAGTACTATTCCGATATTCATCAGGAGTTCGTGAAGGGAAACTGCAGAAAACCTTCACAAGCATAGCCGGTTACTTCTTTCTAGTCCATACGCCGACAGTTTAGTCAATCAACCGCCCCATTAATTTTTTTTAAATTGACAAACTGCCGGTGTCGGGTCTCGAACCCATAACCTCCCAGGTCCAAGTGGAAACAACGCCTTAACAAGCCCGGCTACTTGGCTGGTAATATTTCTATATTCGAGTAATAGAAAAAAATGATGAGAAACCAAATTGTAGCAAAATTAATTTCCTGAAACTTTACTTTGTATACATTTTTCTGATATATAGAGAGATATAACAAATTTAGTGTTTCTCCTTTCATCTAAGGTCCCCGTTCCCTCTGACCAATTTTAATCATTAACGAACTAAGTCTTTCAAATACAGAAAGCATGTCAATATCAAATTCCATTCCGATCAGATTATTTAGTCTTTTTTTTTCAACGTCGTCTAATAAGTATATTCGATGAGCATTTGAAGAAATTTCTCCGAAATCTCTTGTCGGAACAAAACCAATAGCTTAAGAAAATTCATGAAAAATATTACAAAGCATAATGCAGCACAACATTTGATATGACGACACACCCGGTAAATGTACTGCGATACCATACCACCTTACAAAACTATACAAGCATCATCACGCTATGTGCCTTGATGATGATAATAACTAATGCCTGTAGAGTGTAGACTTGTAGAGTACGTATTAACATTATACCTAGAGCCTAGCTCTAGCTAGAGTTGCTAGAGTTTTAGTGAGTGGTTCGACTCTATTATACTATGGTGTAGTCAGTAGTGAGTGTAGTAGAGTCGTCCGGTTGGTGGTTGTGCTTGCTTGCTAGTTGGTTCATTTACCTTCGCAGTTAGGTTGTTACCTATAAAACACATCATGCAACTACGTCATAGGAGTTTGTTGGTCACTGAACTAAAAAAAACAAAGTTTTTTTTTTTGGATATGTGTGATGTATTTTACTAGGTGATTATGACGATGATGATGGGGACAGACGACAACGATGAGAAACGCTCTGTGCTGTTGATATATCTACCTATTTTTTTAAGGTGTATTTATTTAAAACTAGTTGATAAATTTGTTTTATTTAAATGTAATTATTTCTAGTCTAATTAGTACACGTATGACAACTACAAATTACACGAATAAAATTTTATTCTTTAGTGGAACTAGTTTTTAATGCAGTCAAACCTCTCTTACGACTACTATTAAGTACAAAATTATACCCATGCCAAGGATAATTCCTAATTCTTTGTTCACACCAAACGAGTGCTTGGTCAACACATAATAGCCATGGCGTGAAGTTTACGATTCTTGGCTATAGACTGAAAAAAACTATGACATGTTTGTCTATAAAATATACGTCAGTTCTTTCATACTAAGTCTTACGTAACCTTAATGGAAATTGAGATTAGTATTGTATTGTGACGCATAAGTATACACAAATAATAATATGTGGAATTCAAAGAAAAGTTCCATTTGATGTATTAATCATCGTATTATTTCATGTAGTTTTACATTCTTTGTACCGAATTACGAACAAATTCACTTTGGGCTGCGACTTGAATTAGTCACTGATCTATATAGTATCTCTGCCTACGGAGTTCAGTTTCAATATTAACTCTAACTACATGGTGTCCGTATCCACTCACTAACTAAGCCGTGTAGCTAACTCAACAAAAATATTTTCATTATTACCTGTCATTGTTTAGTCCACTATTTTATATGCAAAAAGTAGTTTCGCAAAAAACAAAATCTGTATTCACGCTAACCAGCAACCGTAAAACATACGAATACTTCGTTACGAATTGCATGTATTATGCACCAAATTTTCCACGCATTGCGTAGTACACATGTACTGCAACATATGCGTCGCCAGAATACTCTTCGAATTCATCAACAATCTTTCATATTTATAGATAGAAACATTGATATTTAAAGTTATTAATTTATTATCTTTTTAATTAATATCTTAAATCTTTGAGTATACCAGGATATCTTGGTATATTCCAACATTTTTATGAAAATAAAAAGTTTGTTAATGAATGCGAAGAGTATTCTGGTGACGCATGTATTACAGTATTACACTAAGGCGACTACATGTTGAAGTCCACATAAAGCATATTAAGTGTACCTTAAAACAGAGGTGGGCACAGACAGCTCGTCTGAGCCTTACGAGCTCTCCATAAGCTGGGTGAGAGTAAGTAAAGAAGGTATGTTTTGAAGCAAGACGGAACGATGTTTCAATACAGGTTGTCCTACCGATTATTGCCCAATAATTTATTCAATCAATTTAGAAATAGTTTTATAAAATATTTATTGTTTAAATAATATCTTTTACAGTATGGAGAGATACACCAAAAAACATAATAATAATAACAATAATGATAATAATAACAATAATAATAATCTGAACTTATCCAAGACTGCTTGCGATGTCTTCTCCAGTATTAAATTCACTACTTTTATTTTTTTTGAAAAACAAATTATGCGAAAAATAATTTCCACTACTACAAATAGTACTTTTCACTTTTTCAATTCAAAGTAGACAAACTCGAAGAACTCAAATTCCCACTTTATGTAAAATTTAACTTAATTCATCAAGTTCCCATGACACTATACTGAGCATACTCCATACGAAGAAAAAATAATTAAATCAGGTAAATAATTCTTTATTAGTTCTCGGATATGAATAGTAAAATATTTAGACAAATCATTTGGAATTTCCAAAACTTTAATTCTATTTAAATTATCCTTTGCAAAAATTTCCCTCTTTTATTACAATGGTCCAGCGGTAAACTTAAAGGTTCAAAAGATTTTTATATATTTTTTATATATTTTTATTTTATTCATACACAAATATGATATATACTAAAAAGGTACATTTTATGACCCTAATTACCACCCCAAAATTCCAGAGTATGTATTGAATGATTGCTTGTATTATTTACTTTGTATAATAGTGACCATAAAAAAGATTTGGTATTATTATATTTTTTTCAGAAAATGTTTTAATTAAAAAAAGAAAATATTAATAATTGGTAGGTTACCCTGTATTAACTCTATCTCTCTTCCCTACCTCTCACTCAGAGCTTGGCCGAGTCATCTTCTGCCCACCTCTGCCTTAAAAACGTGGAAATAAAAGTTTGATTTAATGACGATCCTCTTTTCTATTAAATCGTGGGTTCGCACACGAATTGTGCTTGATTGTACGAACAAATTTTATTATTATAAGTATAGATAAATGGGATCGCGATGAAACTCTCTGAATTTGAATTATGTTACAGTTTATGACCTCCACATCATGAGTTGGACGATGAACACAAAGCTAAATTAGAAAAAGATGAGTAGGAGTTGTTTAAGGAAAAGAATAAAAATATGTATTAAATACTTTTAAATAAAATGTTTTCTAAATAAATAAAAAAAAATTTAACAACAAAAACGATGATAATTTATAAATAAACAATGTCTTATCAAAATTGATAACAAATAATTTTGAAAATAATCATAAAATCATACAAATTCAGTTCAATCTTGTTATTGAACGTCAGAATTGTATGCGCGTGATATTATTCTTTAAACACAAATTTAAGGTTATTCGATTAGTACCCAAATAATCAAGATGTTTTTTTTCAAATCATCGCTTTTCCATGCCATTTTGCCAAAATATTCTTGTTTTGAAAAATAAATTTAGACGTGGCTAACAGTACTTTTTATATTATCATCTCTTTTTATAAGTATGTACATACGGCGTCAAAATACGACCTATCATCAAAATTTTATAATTGATTTGTGCCTTATTTATTTGACTTTCGGAAAAATGTTTCGAATAAAAGTTGTTAGTATAGTTAAAATGAACAACTTTTATCCAAAGCATTATTTTTTCGAAAACCGGATAAATAAGACATAAATCAGTTTAAAAATTTTAAATTGATATCGCGACTTTTGACGTCAAGTATACATATATTGACTATTGTTTTAATCCAATACCAACTTTTAATGGAACTACCAAGTACTTTTTAATGGAAAAATACAAAATTATGAGGAATTGTTTTGTGAACATTTTGCAAGCTTTTTTCGAAAATGTAGGATGAGTGTGGATGTACAATGAAAGTCTAGCATTTAAATCTAATCCATTTAAACTTTAAAGGAAATCATATAATAGTTATACTAATACAAAACAATTTAAGGATGTCCACAGCATGAAACCACTTTTCGACAGATTTTGCTTCTTTATTTTTCACAAGCTAAAAACAACGTTTTCTAATAAATTCGGAAGTTTCAGAATTTTTTACCGTTTAGAACGCGAGATAATTAATAGCAAATTAATCATTCTCTCTCACTCTTTCTCATTAGAAGCATGTAAAACTTCATGCCCGTCCAACTATTATCTGTTGTATTAAAAAAAATACTACAGAATTAAAAAAAAACTAGGATAGTAAAGATAAATATTTATTAATTAAACTTTTAAAAAAATCGCGTTTTAGCGTTTTGTTTTCGAAATATAAAAGTTAAAAATTATTTTTTATTTCAAAATTACATTAATTTGTATATGTGAATAGTGAATATATCTATGTGTTGTGTATGTGTGTATATGTATTTGTTCTATAATAAAAGCAAACCGGTTTTTTGTCCTGATTATATGAGACAGTGCTGGAACTACCTTAAATAAATACAGTCAGGTTACAACAAAAGTCGTATTTATTTATCACAGTAGCAAATGGAAATAGTCTTTCGAATACCGCAGATGGCGGCTAACATGTATTGCATTTCAGAAATACGGACTTTACAGCAGGATATTCATTTAGCATTTGGAGTTGTTTATTTTTTATCTAAATATTAAAACACTTCCGAGTTCAATTATGTTGACCGTCTGTCCTGGTCAAAGAAATTAATTAGTAGGAAGAATGAACTAATAATAAGTATAGATATGACTTAGACAGTAAAACTTCAACTTCAAATTAATTTATACCAGATTCCCAGTCCGCCTTGATGAGCACCAGTGGGTACTAGTATTAAAAGTAATATCCGACAGTATTTTAATCCCTTGTAGTTTAAATTGTTTGCATAAATGATGTATCTGAAATGATTACTTATTTGAATAAATTATTTGCCTGAAATAATTATTTAAAAGAAAATTTCATAACATCAAAATAGATAATTTTATTTATAATTAATAATTACTTTTCGAAGCACACGCAAGCACATGTAATGCAACAAGACTTTACTTTGTTTAAGTTTTAAGACTTTACTTTGTTTAAGTTTACACGAGTCAGACTCGTGATTGTTTCACAAAGTAAAATAAGTTTACACGAGTCAGGCTCACCACTGTTTTACAAAGTAAAAATAAGTTTACAAAAGTCAGATTCGTGATTAATGCAAAAGGGGTTAAGTAACGTTACAGTAAGTATAGAACAAGGGTGACCAAGGGCGATCAATCGCAAAACGATGTCTTGATAAAAAGTAATTGAAGAATTTGAGGTAAGAATTTAAGATTTTGATAAAATAAATTGTGGAATTTGTATCTTTTCTTTTTAAAAAAGGTATTAAAAAATGAAATTATAATTTAACAAACTGATTTAATCTTACTTACAAGCCAGAAAATTTTTGTAAATACGTCAACCGAGAAAAATATACCAAAATCATCAAATGTAGCATATATTTTTTTTCTTGTTTCGAATCTACATGCCATATAGTGAATCGGCATTTTCATACTTAAAGTTAACAAAGACAAAACAAAGTTTTGTCCTGACTAATTCTTAAACTGTTGACTCATTATTATTATCTTTGTCAGGATACACACCTAATTATGGTTCCTTGGTTAGGACACGCAAACTCAGTCTTCCCATTAATGTTAAGGCAATAAAATAAATTCTAAATCTGTCTTTATCTGTAGAGCTAATTAGAATTAATTCTGACCCGTTAAATAATTATGTTGTTTTTTACGTAGGATATACAGGCTGTTTCAGTACGAGGTGCACTTCCGCGAGCTATTGATAGATTAGCAAAAAATAAGTCTAAAAATCTTATGTCATTCCTCTATGAAAAATTTTCTTGACCCAAGAAAAATCACGAAAGTGAAATTTTATAAATCAAATAATCGGCCATACTGTGCATTTTTATAACAACTTTTTCATGTACCTTCGAATAAATAGTACAAGTCGATCGCGACACATTTTGAAGATAAATAGTCGATCTTATACACACAAAAGTGGCCACCCCTGGTATAGAATATTTATGTTACAAGTACAAGGTCTACAAAATTACTTTACCTTAAGTACTGCAACCCACCCAGTCAGTTTCATTGACTCAAGACAATTGTCTGTCTGCGACGATAGAAAACATACGTGTTTTTAACAAAAATTTATAAAATTAGCATGTTTCATGGTCACAAAATTGATGAAATGTGTGTGACCTTTTTATATTTTTTTTTTTTTTTATTGATTAGATCTAATTATTAAACGTTCGCCATTGAATTCTTCTTTTTTTTTGTTGTCAATTCAATAATAAGGCGACCTCAATCGAATTTTACTAATTAATCAGAACAAAGGATAATGACCATACCATAATAGGGTCGCTACACAAAATTCATAGAAAGATCAACACCATCCGCGCAGATGGGAAGAGTAGAGGATGCAGGAAAGTTGAAAAATATGAGTTGAGTGATGAATTAAAAATGATAACAAATCAACAAAAATATTTTTATGAGAAATTATTAACTAATTTATATTAACTGAACTTTTTACAGGGTGGCTTAAAAATTCTGGCCCTGAAAAACAATTTCACTTTTCCATAAACTAGCATTCATAAGAAAAGTCTAGAAAATAAGATGCTAAACTTACATCTTTAGTCACGTTTGCAACCACAAGTCACCAGCGATAGTAAGCCCGTAAGGGGTAAAAATATTTTGATGCTATTAAAGTAAAAAGTACGTATTATAATTTTTAAAATAAACACAAATTCTAGTTTCTAGAATGAAAATTAGGTGTTATTAATTTGATCTTTAATTTGGGCATAATTTAGACCATAGGTGGGCAGACCTTGACTGCACTCAGCTCTAAGTGAGAGGTAGGAAGAGAGATAGAGTAAATATAGGGTACCTACCAATTATTATTATTTTCTTTTTTTAATTAAAACATTTTCTGAAAAAAATATAATAATACCAACTATTTTTTATGGCCACTATTATTCAAAGTATACAATACATACAATACATTGAATACATACTCTGGAATTTTGGGCTGGTAATTTGGGGCATAAAATGTACCTTTTTAATATATTTGGGTATGAGTAAAATATAAATGTTATATAAATTATAAAATATAAATCTTTTGATCTTTTACATTTACCGCTTGTAAATTTTTTGATGATTTAGCTTTAGTTTAAATTTTAGAATTAGATTTTAGGAAATTCCGAATAATTTGCCTAATCTATTCATATCGGAGAACTAATAAACAATTATTTACTTGATTTAATTATTTTTTCTTAGTAGGGGGTATAGTGTCATGGGAATTTGATGACACTGGATACAAAAAAGATGCCAATGATAAAGCTGGGGGGGGGGGGGTAGGGTTGGTAATTTGTTACTAATTTCTAAATGGTTAAATTTTACATAAAGTGGGAATACATAGTTGTTGTTGTTGTTGTTGTAATTATTGTTATTGCTATCATCATTATTGTTGTTATTATTATTATTATGTTTTTTGGTGTATCACTCCATATTGTAAAAGATATTTTTTAAACAATAAATATTTTATAAAATTAATTCTAAATTGATTGAATAAATTATTGGGCAATAATCGGTAGCAACCTGTATTGAAACATCGTTCCCGTCTTATTTCAAAACATACCTTTTTTACTTACTCGCACCCAGCTTATGGAGAGTCCGTTCGACTCCGACGAGCCGTCTGCGCCCACCTCTGATTTAGACCAAGACTTGCTATTTTGGCAATACCTAGAGCAAACTCTTGATGAAAGAACAAAGCCTAGACCAATTGCATTATAGTTTTGTTCTTGGTCTTGCTTTGCTTATAACTAGTCTCTATATAGATAGATGGCGAAATATGTAGTTGGTTTTTATTTTTGTTTAAAAATGGACAGCTGTGAATCGTTTATTCGAACAGGTGGGAATTAAAGATGTATATTATATACATTACAGTACACATGTCTGACTGCCTGTGATCGTGGTGCTGCTAGTGTTTTTTATCATAAATGTCCCTTTTTTCTTTGTGTGAAAGCATATTCTAAAAACTTTACGAAATAATATTATACAAATAAGTTATTGATTAATTTAAAACAGACAGGCAGATAGACATACGAAAATGGACAAATTAGATCATTTTATGTACACCTATATCAAAAATTGTTAACCGTTAAAAAGTCAGGACTAAATTAATCTACCCTTGTTAGGTTTAAATTTTATATACCCATTTTTAAATTTTATTTGTACTAAACTAAAAAATAATCATGTCTTTTTCTCTCCATTTCTTTAAATAACATTTTATTAGACGGGTAACTAAAAATGTATTTTTTGATCGAAACTGCTTGCCCTTTTATTCTGAAAACTTTTTATGTCCATATATCTTATTTGTGTTTACAAAAATAAAAATTCAAAATCGGTTCATAAATGACGAAGATCTGAGGTGACACACATTAAAAAAAAAATACATACGAATTGAGAACCATCCTCCTTTTTGAAGTCGGGTTAAAAATAGTACTTAATCATTCAGAGTCCATTAAAATCTCTTTAAAGTACTTGATATTATATTAACAGGGAATAGCTCTATTCTTGCAAGATGTTAAAAATATCCCATGTATCCTTTTTAGCTGAGATCAACGTCCATGCAAAATTTCAGCATTCTGAATCTTACAGTTTTCAAGATATTTTTGACGGAAAACATCGAATATACAAGAAAATTTGATACATATATAAATATGAGAATTATTATAATAAACCTTTGTAATTAAGTTAGGAAAAATTTTAAAAAGAGGGAGGATATGCCTAACAATTGTTCTTCTTTTTATATTATATAATTTATATATATTACAATATAATAAATGCAAAAATTCATGGAATTTTGTTTATGTCATAATTGGCCTAACGAAATTTGATCCAAAATGCAAGGCCGATTGAACTTTAGGACCTATCTTCATATATAGATATTTTACGACGAAGACATTTGACGAGATCTTCCGGTACTATTAAAATCTAGTTCTAGTTTCTAGCTAGAATCAAGATAAAACATTCAGGTGTTTTAATTTCATCTAATATCTAATATTTACACGCATTTAAATTTTAAACTGAAGGACAATAATTTTTTCAGTACCAAATACAGGTAAATAATATTTAATATGACAATTTCAGGTTACTTTTAAAACCATCTTTACAACAACAAAAAAGATTATTTGATAATACAATGTGTTATTAACAAATGGAGAGAGCTACGAAAGGTATGTTTAGAATTATATATATTATATACAAAAACTCTACTAAGTATGTATTTCAAGTTTTAAATCTTTCATACGATTAGAAAAATATTACCTGCAAATAATATTGTATCTTCGAAAAAAAAAAATCTTATACACAAGGTCGCCGCTGAATGCTATTATTAAAAACTAAAAATACAGGTAAATACATTTTTACCTGATGTACTGTACATACAGTTTTTTCTGTAGGGCAGTTTTTTTGTTTGTTATGAAACCAGAGAATTACACATTTTTAAGTACGTTGAGCAACTTAGTCAAAAATTCTTTGAAACCAACGAAATATTATTGATGTCGGCAGCAGCGTTGGCAACGAAATATCTTTTTAATATAGAGAGATAAACAAACACACACACACAAACATAGATTTTTTCGACTACAATTCCATATACTACAGAGCAGTTAGAGTTTAGCTTTAACATAATTTTAACGTCGTTCGGATCTTGTGAGATCGTTAGAGGGGTTAATCCTAATTCCTAAGACCACTTTCGGATAACCGCCTGCCCCACATATTTTTTCAGACGTAAGAATCTTTGTTTCCTTAATAACTCCCCAACCGTTCTGTTTATTGGAAAAGTTATTAAAAACAATTTTGTAGGAAATAAAAATTCTATCATTTTTTGTTTGTATATTTATTCAGATATTCATTTCAGAAATTGTGATAAATAATAAAATCGATAAATAAAATGAATGGGGCACCACATAAAATGATTTATTTTTCGTTATTTCATTCCTAAACTATTGACGAGTCGAAAAAATTGTTAGACGAAAAATGTGAGCGATTGGGCAGATATCAAGGAAACAAATAAAAAAAGGATTAACCCTTCTAACAATTCCCACAAGGTCCGATAAGCGTTAAAATTATTTTAAAGCAAAACCCAAACTGATTAGAAAGAGGTGAAGTTGTTTGTAAGTTTGTATTAGTGTTAGTTTGTTATTGTATTATCCGATTCTGAAAATTCTTCCACTAACAGAAAGCTATACTAATCTTGAATGACATAGATAATAAAAACTTTGCATTTCATGCATCTAGGCCTTGTGGTTGATACGCTAAAATCTTTTAAACAATACGAGATAGAGACAATTTTTAAGTATAAAAAATATTTATCTAATAAAAACAAACTTTTGTATGAACAATTTTTTTATACAATCAAAAGTTTAGACACAATTTGTGTGCCAAACCTTTGTGGCCAGAATTTTTTAAGTCTCAACTTTGATTAAAGCTTCAGAGTTTATTACCTGAAGAGCATATGGGTATTGAAAATTTCATTAAAATGTACAAACCAAAATTCTAAAGACATTACGTTTTAGAAAATAAAAAATAATTTCATATCATGAACACAGAAAAAAAAAAATTAAAAAATATGAATAAATTGTATTTCTTAACCACAGTTTTTTGTTTTATTTTTATTACTTGTAATTATATTTAGAATGAAAAATTTCCTAATTATTAAAAATATAAATTATAAAATAATAATGTTTTTGAAAATATTCACGACCGAAAACAACATATTACCAAAATCTTTTAATATAAAATGATCTATGTTATTTGTTAATAAATGCATTCATTTATTCATCAACGTCAACATATCACATGTGTTAACCAATGTAATCAATCCAAAGAATCGTTAGTATTTCCGGTCGTCGAATTTTTAACAATAGATTATAATTGTTTTATTTTTGAAGACACAAAGAAGCAACAAATATTTTTATATTAACAAAGTATGAATTAAGACTAATACATCAAAGGTTTCGTAATCAAAGTATTGAGCGTTGGGTTTTAATAAACATTTTGTCAGTCATGGGGATTTAATAAAGGAAACATTTGGTTTTCTATTTGTATAGCTCCTTAAAGTTCATGATTAAATATTAGCCAGTGTTAGCTCCACATAAATTAAATTAAAGGACTTGAATGAAATATTACAACCATAGGATATTTAAAGTCCAAGTTCTGAACAATGATCCTGTAACGCTTCAGTTCGCTAACATATAATTATCACAAAAACAAAATAAATCTGTTGCATGCCTTGGTAATTAAAAATAATTTTATAAATAATTTACACGAAACAATGGAATTTAATTATAGAATCATATAGTCAAGGTAAATGACAAATAGTATTTTTTTTGGCTTGGAATATAGAGTTCAATCTGGAATTAAAAACTTATTTCGAGATTGAAAAATTATAAAATACCTACTTAAGGTTGCAACTATTTTAAAATTATTATAAAAAGCTTTGAATAATAATAAAAAACAGTTCCGTCAACTGAGACATTTTGTATTAGTAGAGCAGTTTACCTCGATTTCTAGGCATCAAACGACCAAAAGCAATTTCGATATTAACATGGTTTTAGTATACTCTGTGGGTTGTTGTGAATGTATCGTGTCACAATTAATTTATTGTCGCGTGAGAACCTATGTCTATGAAGATTCTAAAAATATTTATGGTCTAAGATCCGGCATTAGAAAACCTTCCCTCATCTGTTAATTGAATGAAATAATTTTTAAAAGGCAGATAACAATATTATAAATGTAGGAGTGCAATGTCTGCCACCGTAGTCCTGCTGCCTATATCATATTAATTAATTAATTAATATGATATAGTGTCTTTGTTTGTTGCTCGAACAAATATATTTGTCTCTCATCTGTTCTCTCTGCGTAGAACACATTTTTTGAAAATTTTATTACTTAAAATTTTTTTTATATAGGCTGTAAATAATTTAATTATATATTTATTATGTAAAATATATTTTATAATATCACAGTAATAAAATTTTCAAAAAATGTGTTCTACGCAGAGAGAGAGACAAATATATTTGTTCGAGCAACAAACAAAGACACTATATCATATTAATTAATTAATATGATATAGACAGCAGGACTACGGTGGCAGACATTGCACTCCTACATTTATAATATTGCTATCTGCCTTTTAAAAATTATTTCATTCAATTAACAGATGAGGGAAGGTTTTCACTAATGCCGGATCTTAGACCATTAGATTAAATACTTTCACTCAATATCAAAAAATCTGAAAAACGGTGAAGACAGCCATTTAGAAAAATTAATTTGATCTTTTCTTTAAATCAAAGTTTTCCCTGCTATTTAGTTTATATTTTTGGGTCCATATAATTTATCTCTTAAGTCAAACAAAGTGTTGTTTTATTTGTGTGCGAGAGACTTGATACTGGGTTAATCTATAAAAATCTTTGTGGAAAAATGCATAGCATGTTAAATTGCTTCTAGTTGGTCATTAGAAATATAAGCCTTATTTTGTAAATTTACCACTCGACTATATTTGACCATGTTGTGTTTATTCTACATAAATCACACAAAACTTAAAAAATTAATCTGAAATCGTATAGAATTAAAAATTTAATTACCTCTTAAATAAAACTGTTATTGACCCACATAATATACCAAAGGATTCAGTTTAGAAAAATAGCAAACAAGAAAAATATTTTTAAAATAAGACAATGTTTTATTATGTAGGTATATATAGTGACTTACCAAACAACTCCAAAAGCACCATAACCAATGGGTCTATCTGGTTGAACGGGGTCCGGTTGTGTATGTGCCTGTTGTGCTTGAGCCGGTGGAATAGCGGCAGTAGGGGCCCCATGTTGAGTAGCAGCACCCGTTGATGCTGTATGATGGTGATACGCGTAGGGTTGTTGAGATGCAAGAATTGCTTGTTGTGCGGTTGCACCACCATTACCGCCGGGCGCTGCCCCCGAACTCGACATTGAGACGGACATTGACACCCGTGAGTGCCTACTTGGGCCCACCACAGCCATGAACACACTTCGCCCCCTAAATGGACAATTAATTGGGCGCACAATATATTTTTATATTTTTCTTTTTGTTTCCGAACCTTTTCAAACAAATATCACTTCATTAATTTTGTTAACAAAAACCCAAAATATACCGCAACAGTTCAAAGCAATTTTTATTCCAAAAACGGAACTAGTTTTTTTTTTAAATAAAAATAACTGGTAATTATATTTAAATTAAATTGGAATGTTTACGATTACAAAACAACACAATTTTTTTTTTAAACACCTAAATATTCTTAAGAAAGTAGCTCCACAAGTTTAAACTAATTCGAAATATTTATTTATTTAACGTGCTCTTGTTTGGCTAGTAGTACACAAACACTTAAATTTCAGTCTATTTTATATTATGTATAAAATGATTAAAAAAATGTTAACTTTTTATCATGTATTTTTCCCAAAATCGTCACATATTATTTTAAAATACAAAACACACCTTATATAATTAAAATGTTTTAATTACAATCCATAATCAATTTCACTTTGAGAAAAATAAATAATTTTTGTTTCTTGTTTTTCTTTGGAACAAGATGATAAAACAACAAATATATAGGATTGTCTACCCGTCAATGTTCACATACAAAGAACGTTCTCCGGGAGACGACCTCACAAGACTGGCAATGGTTAGTCAGCCAACCAAGGCTAGCACAACACAAGCTTATGATTTTCTAATATTACCAGTTTACCAGCTGTGTTATGAGCTGCGCTGTTGTTTTGTGTCTTTATAAAATCCGCATTATATACTTATATGCCATCTGTAGGCTTTTATTTTAACTATATAGAATCTTTCAATTGTTTTGTTTCTCAGAATTATTTTTAACTGCCTAAATTGATATTCTTTTGTTGTCTATTCTAAAAAATCATAAATTTTCATCATCTCGTAGTCTTTGTTTTTGTTTGTGAAAATTTCATTGAAATTCCAAGAATGCATTGACTAAGATATTTTATTTATGTCATTAATCCATATAATTTTCTTACCTTTGTTAAAAGCTTTGTCCTTCAATGGATTTCATTAGTTTCGTAGGCGAACATTTTTGTTTTTGCTGAGATAACAATACTTTTTGTATGCGAAAACTTGGTCCCTCTTTTACATTTCCGTTTTTGGTGGGATAAATATTTAGATTTATATTTTGTGATAATGATTAATCATTCGGGGAATGTAATAACGTAGAATATCATAATTAATCTTCATAAACTTCTATG
This sequence comes from Nineta flava, assembly GCA_963920215.1. Classification (NCBI taxonomy): domain Eukaryota; kingdom Metazoa; phylum Arthropoda; class Insecta; order Neuroptera; family Chrysopidae; genus Nineta; species Nineta flava. The sequence goes on from OY986041.1 coordinate 46,793,521, forward strand.
TATTCTAGATATTACAGTTGATTTCAAATTTATTTGCGACAACAACGCCAAATAATGTTGAAATAGAAAGACTACAGCATCGCAGGCAAACTGTGCGAATTTGTTGTTCAGATGACTGAATAAGTTTAGTTTTAGTTACTTATTTTTTTTCGACCAGGGGTTTCAACCCCTGGTATAAATATTTATTTGGTATAAATATTTATCAACCCGTTTGGTATAAATATTTATTTGTTAATTTTAACAAGATAACACAAACTCGGGTTGGCCTAGAAGTCGCCCGCCTGTATTGTAACCATTAAAAAGGGTATGGAAACAGGGAAATTTACAGTCGGAAATCTATACAACAACGGCCAGTGACAAAAAAAGGCTAAGAGAGATTTCAAGAGACATGAGAAATAGATGCGAGAGAAAAAGATTCACCAATTAATTTTTACGAACAAAAATCTTTGTTTGAAAGTAAATGTTGTGCCCACCATCCAGCCGATATGCTATATATGGTTTTAGGTAGAAAAAGGTTGGGGGCACTTCGTTTAGACAATACAAATATACATTAAAGGGCTTTTTCACACACATTGGCAAAACTGGAGTCAATGACGATGCTAGTAAATTGACAGATTTTATAACGTAGTAGTTTTAAGCATTGGTGAAATAACGGTTTCGGATGCATTCATTTAAAGTTACTTTATTCAACTAGAGCGCCAAACTAATAATATACTATAAACCAGTAAAAATAACAACTAACTGAGATCATTACTGAAATTCCCGGTATATTCATTACCAATGCGTGAACTGTTTATTTTCCTTTTAACACACGCACTAATGTTTAAAAATACAAAGCTATACACATATATGATTTTGTAATTAAGAGTAATTATAGATGTTTGAGCTGAAATCGTAGAAAAACTAATCAGTTTTTAAAAAAATTTCAAACAAGCTGTTTATTTTTTAAAAAAAGTTTATTTTTTAACATTTATATCTAACTCTTACGGTTTCGAAGATGGGTATTTTTCCCCTGGCGGAGTGATATACGATCCAATTTTGCTCAATTCATGAACTTGACCTTACTTTTTAGCTCTAGAACACAAATAATAATTGAGTAATGCTGTTCACAGACAGTTGTGCGGATATACGGAAATGGACTTATCAAGTCAGTTTTTGATAAGATTTTTTTTCGCGATCAATATTTTCAACGGTTACAAACTTCGGACTAAACTTAATATACCCTTCTATATACTATATATAGCGGGTATAAAAAGTAACAACTATCATATATTGAGTTTATATAGTGAGTGAATTTGAATATACAGATGATTGAGTTGAAATCGTGGCAAAACTATTGAGTTTATGAAAAAAGTTTTTTGTTAGTAGTAAAGGAATATTTTTTGTATTAAAAATTGTATTCTATCTCTTAGTTAGCTACTGTCCTTCCTTTTAATGCGTATACATTAGTTGTGTTAGTAATATTATGGGTATTTTGTATACACTCAGTGACAAAAGTTACGGATCCTGGTCACAGTTTTAGATTGAATCAATTTTTTAAAATTAAAATCGATCGTAATTTACAAAATATAATTATTAAATTAAACAAAATATTTGAAATTCTCATAGAAAATATTTTTATTTTTGACTATAGTTTCGGAAACAGTGAATATTAACATCAATTAATTTTTATGTTTAATATATTAAACATAATAAACATAAAAATTAATTTCCCAAAACTGTGTTTCCAAAACTAGATATAGATAGCTATAAAAATAATTTTTACGAAAATTTCAAATATTTAATTTAATAATTTTAATGGATTTTCGTCAAGTAACAAAAAATATATAGGAAATATAGGATATATAGGATTTTTTCCAAAGTTAAATCGAAATAATAAATAATATATTTTTATTACATAATAATTCTTGGTCAAACATTATTACACAAAATAAAAAATAATCTTACTTTAGGAAATATAGACACTTATTACTGTTTGGTTTTTTTTTATACATATTTTAATTTCCAACTTTGCTAATAATAATAATTAATAAACAAACAAATTATTTACCCATTTTCTAATAATAATAAATCAAGTATTTCTTATTTCACTGCACTTATTTGCGATTCAACTTATAATAAACAAATATATATATATAACTTTGTACTCACTTGAGAAATCGCCAAACTCGCATAAATGGACACATTTAAACGTAAATTATCGGCGAAAATATAAGGGTATTTACTTTTGTGATATGATGATTGCCATGCACAGTGTTCTTTTTAAAATTTGCAGCATTTAAATATTGTCGTTCACAATTCAAATTGATGTAAACGAGGCCATAATAAAAATTTCACAAATATTTTTTTAAACTTACTCCTTAACAGTCTTATAAATTTTCTTATACTAAGCAGGACATTTTTAATTTTTCATTCAATATATATACAGACTGTAATCGACAATACTAACCATTGTGATACGAAATTCGAAACTGCGTATGTATGAGACAAATATTTGTAAAGAAAAAAAGAGACAGGCATACACATATATTGATACAATCTCTAGGAATCAGAAATAATATCGTCTCCTTCTCTCTTTACAAATAAATGTATGCTTGTCTAAACTCAATGGTTGAAGCTGACAGCCCGTATATACCTATATCATTGACCTCTATATAACTAGATAAAGTATCCTTATGGGCCTAAACGTGAAATAACATTCAAAATCAAAAGAGTAGACAACGCCGCCATAACTAGCTAGAGTACTAAATTTTGCTTCAGTGCGCTTGCGGGGCTAAAAACTTTAAGTGCGCTAGTGGAAATACATGTGACACAGATTACATCATTCATTCTGGCTGATGGCGTACCATGGGATTATTGTTGTATCTCTCTCTATTGTTGTATCTATTGTATATCTCCAGGTATATAGAGATCAGTGACTTATGTACAAGATACATAATTTTTTTCTTATCTATAAATAAAAATATTACTTTCTTATATTTTAATAGTTTAAATTTAGACTTTATTGGCTTTATATTTTTGATTCTTAAATAGCACCAAAAGTAAACAGAATATGTTGATTTATATAAAATCAGGGCTGTTCCATAGACTATTCATTTATATAGCCTACGCGTAGACTACGTTTTGCTTACATGATTTCTCATGTAGACAACGTCGATTATGTAGACAAAGTAAAATACGTGATGCCCCTAATAGAAATATTTAGCATATGAATAATTTCAAGAAATTTTGAAATTTTACATTCCTCATTTTAGCTTGGATCATTTTTTTGAAGTTGATGGTGAATGGTTCTGGATTTATTGACTTCTCTTCTTGGGATACTTCCGCAGAAAAAGTCTGGGGCTGTTCACACGAACAGGAAACTGCAGATCTGATAGCCTCAGACGCACGGAAAAGATCTAGTCAATAAATTAAGCACACCTTACAAGACAAAGATAAAATAATATAAATTTAAAAACTAATATTCATTTTTTCACATTGTCTACATGGATGTTGTTGTTTGCATAGATTGCGCATTATGTGCGCCAACAAGTCGACGAACATAGTTTAAGCGTAGACATACAACCCTAAATAAAATACAAAAAAATTTAACATACTCATACTTATATTTATCCAAAAAGTTTATATTGAGCGAATTTATTTGTTTTAAGACATAACATCTTTTTTTAAGTGGAAGAGCACAAATAGCATTGACGTCTAATTCAAAGTTCATATAATTTCTGTTTATAAATTCGAAGTACTTACATCTTATCTATGCCAAAATCTACTGTAAAAAAGGATTTGGAATTTTTACGTGTGTTTGTTGGATACAACATTATTTTGTGAATAGCTCTGATTTCGATAAATTTTATGTTTTATATTAATTCAAATCTTTAAATTTACCTACAGTATTCATCGAAACAAATTACCATCTCGTTATCTAAATAAAAATTCTTGAGCGAAAATCGATGTTAACATTCTCGACAGTGATATTAATTAAATTCAAACATAAATGTTTGTGCATTAACAGTAAAAATAATTTTGATTGTCAAAATTATTCGCATATTTAATAAGAAGTGAACTGTAGGAACACATCAGGAAACAAAAAACCGCAGACAGATGCAGATTCTGTTCAGATATTAAAGAAACACATAAAAGTACAAAGAAGAACTATTATACCTAGATTCATTTCAAATCCTTCCTAAAAAAACGAACCTGTATATGTGCTGTACCTTGAGACTTTTGGAGTAAATCTTTCAGGCCGCCATGCGTCAACTTTTCAAATTCATTCATTCTAGAAAGATTGGTCGTTTCTACATATTGAGTTCATATATTTGTTGAAAGTCTTACCACCTGTTTTAAGCGGACTGCACACGACACAAGGACGATACGAAGCGTATCATAAAGGAGTAAATAGGCGCACAGCAGTATGATATAGTGCATTTATAAAGAACCCTCGAATATCGTCACAGTTTGAGTGGATCAGTCTATTTTCAATATGAAGAGGAGGAATCATAATACTAAGTATTAAATATATTATTAAAATATGGTTTAAATAAGTTGCCCTTCTATTTTTAAATAAGTTCCCCTTACGCGCATATAAAGTCCAATACAAATGAATTTGATTCTATGTCCTAACATACGTATATCAAGAGTCTTTCTCTGTTGGTCTCTTTGCTGTTAGCTCAGTATCGTACGATAATTTAGCCAAAGAACATATCTGGCGCTGGTTAGACGGTAAAGGTTGAAGTTATAAAGTTTTTAATTTCTATCATTAATATAGTGGAAACCGATAGTGGATGTCACTATTTTTAATAGAAGATGACATAATTGTAATCAGACTTGAAAATTCTCGGTGCTTATCTTATAAAATCGTGTTAAGATAATATATTTTGAAACTATTGCGAAACTGTGTCTCACATTAATTAAATTATACGAATCCATACAATATTACCTGCTTTTCTTCCTTATTTTCTTCAAATACCAGAATATCACAAGATCATCTTCCCTCGAAGAGCTCATAATTGCAAGTAAAATGTATCTTTCAGCAGACATTGTATCGTTTTTGGTACGAAATAAAATTATCTTGAGATTAAATTCGTGCTTCGTATTGTTATCTTAAAATATACATTTAACAAACAGAAATCTCTAATAAGGTTATAACTAAAGGTCGGATTATTTGTATATTTGATTTGGAATTATGCTGGTTCCCGATATTCGTTATGTTCTTGTTTTGGCACAAGAGAAGTACATATTGTACATTTTTTATCATTTTGGTGCTTAATAAGGAATATTTGTATTATATTTGTAAGTAGCGATTGTATCACTATGTAATCTAAAACTATGAAGTACTCCTACCGATACAGAAGTTTTTCCATTTTGCCACAGAGCTAACCATGGAATACACACATACTAGAATACATCCTTGTAATATTTTTTACTTATGATAGAAATAAAAGACCTTTTAAATATGTGTAAAAAGTAAGACAGATTTGTCTAGAAGCTGGGTAAAATCCTACGAAAATTTGACATTCGATGGAAAAACTTCTTTTGCCAATCCTGTGATAAGAAAGTGGGCAGGATTTTTTAATATTTAAGGTAAATTTTTGTTTTCATATTTTGTTATATCAATTTTGGCATGAATTGCGAGAAGAAATACTAGATAGTTTAGTATCTTATTACGGACCACAAAAATGCGGTTACCCTAAGAAAAAATAAACTATGGTTACCAAAATTATGATAAAAAAATAATGGAAAATTTAAATTTCAACTCGTATATTATTATTTGTGAATACTTAAAAGTTATAGTACTATACTAACGTCAATTTCCATTACGGTTACGATGACATAAATATACAAGATTGTCGCGGACAGACCTGTGATAATACAGCGAATATGGTTGGAAAGTATACTGCTCTTCAGGTAAGATTAAAAGAACAATGAAGAATTTGCTATTTTTGTCTTATATTCACTAAATTTCGTAGGTGTTTAGGCGGTTGGATGTGTTTTAGAAGCAGTAGTATACTTCTAAATTATCTAAAAATTGTTCAGTTTTTTCTCGGGTTTGAAAAATTGATTGAAAATATTGACAGGATATTTAAGCACAAATAAAGTTCTAAATTCTCTCTCTGAAACCAGATGATCTGCACTCGCTGATGCTGCTAACGGTTCGTATGATGGTTACAATCATATTTTTGAAGCTAAAACATTAATTTGTCCAAAAATTCTTGGGTTCGAACAATCGATGGAAAATATTGACAGAATGTTTAGGTTTAAATAAAGTTATGAAACCAGATGGTATAAATGGTATGGTATGGAAACCAGATGGTATGAAGCCATGCAGTATATTTTATATATGTTTTCAAACACGTTTATTGGCTTTCTAATAAAGCTCCAAAATTCAGTGTGCAAGGGTACTTTAATCTACGACAGATTATGTAAGACACAATCCGTCGAAATAAGATAGGCTTTTCACGAAGTGCCCAGACACTACATATAACTTTCCATATCTACACAATACGCCGACGTTTTATAAAATTCCCAGGATCTTCGGAAACCACGACATATAATCCAAGCTCTATTTATAACCAAATCCTCATGCCTCTATTCAAACAAGTTATTAAATCACAACATTCACAACAAATATAAGTTTTTGTTTTCCATTTAAAACATAAATACGCTGTATACAATACAATTTTTTTTAAACTAATGATATTTTAAAGATAATTTAAAAAAAATACTTTCCTTTAAGTATTTTTTTTTTTTTGCTTATAGATTTCAAATTAAGTGAAGAAAATGATCACAAATGAATTACGACAGTTCAAATCCAGGGTTACAAGTAACAGCATAACGTAATTTTTCACGTAACGTACTTTTCTTATGATAATTTGGTAATTTTAATAAATTAAAACATGTTGACGACGTTGGTAACCGATTTAAGGGATCTTTTTTACGTATTGTGAAAAAACCTCGTATTACACTACCTAAATAAATGAAGATAATTTTTAGGTAATACTTTCTTTGTTGGTGACATTTTATTTTTATCTTACCTATTGTATCGCCGGTATCTTCATCATCACCAACTTCTACACAACGAATTGAAAATGGTGGTTCTAAATGAGCAAAACCAAGTAATGGTGGTTTTGAACAACTGGTTACAAACTATTAAAAAAAATATTTTAAATTTTTGTCGAAAAATAAAAGTCTTGTAACTTATTTTACCTTTAAAAATAATGTACGCTCCTCTTCAGTAAAATCTTTATCTAAAATATCCCAGAGCCAACTAACTACACGATGAGAATCATGAAAACCACCATAGTATTGAGTATGTCGTCTTAAATCACGTAAATCTAATGGCACGTTATCACCGGATATTAATCGTTGAAGCTAAAAAATTAAATACAACCAAAATATAGCCACGATTAACGAGAAATTATTAATAAATTACTCACTTCAGGTGTTGAGAACAATAATAACCATTCCGGATTAATAATAGAACGAAAACCTCTGATGAAAGCCGCCGTTTGATCTTTAATTTGAGTATGCATTCGAAAATGTGCCATCAAATGAATATAATTAATTCTAAAAAGAAATTTATAGTGTTTCTGTGTATAGTGAAATTTATAGTGTTCCTATTCTATACCTATATTTTTGGTATAATATCTATACCAAAAAATTTTGAGGTATATAAAATTTTAGCAATGATTCGACTCCAGATTTGGGTTTCTTGACTGTTTAATTGCGTTTTAACTCAAAAATGCGATAATTGATTGGGAAACATCATTTGAGACAGCAGCTAAAATTGCATCAATTTTCCTGAATATTTTTCACCATATGTCGTTAAGATGCGAGTTGCCGAACATATTGAATATTATTTTGTTTCGTAGTTTGTTAAAACATGCAACATTTACTGGTACAATAGCCAACAATAGTGACGTTCTATTTTCGTTAAAAATTTTATGATTGATTTGTGTCATTCGATTTTCGAAAAAATGTTTCGGAAATAAATTGTTCATTGTAAATATACTTACAACTTTTGTTCGAAACATTTTTCGACACAAATCAACTGAAAAAATTTGACTAAGAGCGCCACTTTCGCTGATCATTGTACTATTGGCACAATGTATTGCTGTATGCCCAAAGAGTAATAACATCAACAATATTACGATAAACAGAATGCTCGTGTACAGATATCAATAGAATAAATTTAATAAATGTAAGAAAACTCACTTATTTTCATTTGTAACTGGTATCGCTTTACCACCAGGTATTAACTCATGTGTAACAATACGACCCATCACATCTTCATCAACACTAAACATTAAATCCAAATCAGCAACATCACCTTCGTGATGTTTAATAAACGTTAGACTTCTATATAAATCACGATCTAATGAAGGTAATTCATCCATTGCACTGTATAAAGCTTTTTGTGTGTGGCCTAATACTTGACTTAGAAAAAATGATGCAAATGGTACTTCAACCACAATTCCCTGTTAAAAATACGGATTATTCAAATTTTAAAAATTATCGTGAAACAATTTCCTTATTAAAACAGTGAAAATAAACAAAAAAGGGAACAATAAGGCAGTGCCGGATTAAACCACCGGTGCCTTTAGCAAATGGTAACAAGAGGTACTTGTTTTGCTCTTTGTGCTAAAGTTTAGGATATAAAATAAAACAGCAGCTTTAAAATACAATTTTCTCGATTTAATGTTGGCAAATTTAGCATGTTCAATAAGATGATATCTATTAGACGTTCTTGGTCCATCGTATTCTTTAACTCATTTTTAATTCGCTTTAATGTTGAAAAAAACGTTCTCCTTTGCAGTTGGTAATCATAAAAACTACTTTTACATTTGGCAAACACGATTCTATAGAATTTTCCATTAAAAGTTAATAAAACAGTTTTTTGTTGTCAATAAAAGCAACCACATCATTTTGATCAGCTTAGCTAACTGCATCAGTTTGTCACCTAAGCTTTCTTTCAAATCGTTTGGGTAAACACTGGCGATTATTGGAGCTCTTTTCAAAGTCTTTTTGTAGTAAAAAATTTTAAATGCCGAAGTATTCCAAATACAAAAGTCATTTGATGGTACGCTTCCATGGGGTAAGCTAATGCAGACAATACATTATCCTTTAGTGTAGTAGGTCTCTAACTTGAAGTATGTTGCTGATATTCTTCACTGCCGGTCAGTACTTTGGTTTTTACCTTAATATCTGAAAACGTGGACCGCATTGCTTGGACGTACTCAAATTTCAGTGTTGTCAACTTAATGTAAGCGACACATAATGTATGGTGAGGCCAGTGCTCACTTTAAAAAATGTGCTAAAATTATTAATAATCATTGTAGATTTATTAAATCTACAATTTTCTAAATCTGCAATGATTATTAATATAATTTCCATTGGACGATAGGTGGTATACCGTACCTATCTAACTTGATAGATTTTTTTTACGCCCAGAAAAGGGGACCTCCAATGCACGGGGCCATAGCATTTGCTAACTTATGCTACGTGGTTAATCCGGCACTGCGACTTTTAAATATCTAACCTAAGCCAGACAATATAAAATCATACCTCATAAACAGCTTTCCCTAACATTCGACCAATAAATTCAAATAGTTGTAAATGATTTTCTTGTAAATATGATGTTGGTGCAGGATACAATCGTTCTTCATTTGTAACACGAAATAAATTTAATGATGGATCAAAAACACGTTTGATCGTTTCCTCCAAAAATTCTTTGAATACACCATCTTGATCAATTCCAGCTTCATCTAAACCCTGTTCGTTTATAAATCGTACCCGTATAACACCTTTTAATGCTTGTGGCGGCAATGCAGCTAATTGTCTATAACCATCTTCAACAATTCGATTCCTATAGAAAATTGAAATGTATAAATAATCGATTCAACATTTCAAAATATTTAGGAATTTTTTCCATACCTATGAATGGTAATTAATGTTGATTGAGGTGATGCACATGCCGATTCTGTAAGACCTAAAACTGTTTTTTCATTTATAACATTTTTACGAAATAATCGTACCCGTTCATCGTGCGGAATCACATGTGGCATTCGTACTAATAACATTAATGGTGCCTTTTTTCCACGTTCTAAATCTGACATAAATGATGCCACTTTTATATCTTTAATCAACCAATGACCTGGTGGACTGTATGGACGACGACAATCTCGTCTATATAAAACCATTAATAGAATATGTAACGATTGGAATAATGGATTGGATTGAATATGTTTTAAATCTAAAATAATATTCATGAGACAATTACTTTTTATGACGTAAATTATATCAAAATCATATAAATACGTATCAAAACAAGCAAATATTTAAATTTTCTGACAGAATAGTCCCTCTATATGAGAAATTCGAGGATGTTATCGAATGGTCGTGTTCAGAGGAGCAAAATATTCAGTAAACTCAGTAATTCAGTCAATCTAAAAACATTTACTTAAAAGTATAGCGTGTTTCTCCCAGGACACACTTACTAACTTGCCAGCAGTGTTGACAAGTGTCCTGGAAAAAAACTAAGTTAGATATACTTAGTAACTTACATAGTTTGCTAAAGTCTTAGGGAGGTTTGCAGCAGAGCGATGCTCTGTCTTGTCTACTTTTTAATTTGGCCTAGAGAAATCTATCAGAGCTTCTGGTCTTACAGCTAGAAGGACCAGAAGCTCTGATTTTACAAACCGTAGGATTCGCTAATGACATTGCTTTAGTCGGCAGATCAAGAAAATATGTCTCAGAATCATTAAATTAATTGGAAGCCGAGGCTGGAAAATTAAGTCTACCAATAAATGAAGATGAAACTAAATTCATGGAAATCACTCATAAAATACATAACTAACTGTTAAAATAAACAGCACTCTCTATGACAAATAGATGCTACCATGACCTCAAAAACCCAGCTAAAAACTCGATTAGGGAGTCTTAACACCAAAATTAATATCTATAAAACATTACTATGACCTATTTTGCTATATGGCTGTGAATGCTGGGCAATGACCAAATCTTTTGACAATAAACCATTGGTCTTGGAACATCAAGAAACATATTTGGTGCAGTTTATGAGAATGGTAGATGGCGATCAATGTTTAGTTTAGAAATCTACCAAAAATACAGGCAACCAGATATTGTGAAAGTCATACAAAGCCATATTTAGAACTGATGACATAAATCCGATAAAAAAAACTCACATTCACTAATTTTGCGGGAGCTAAAAAAACGAGGAAGACCACCAATTAGGTAGCTTGATTCCGTTGAAAATGACATAACTATAAGGGAAACTGGATGAGCATTGCTTTGATTAGGACCAGATGGCGGAAACTGATTTGGGCAGCCTTGGCCTGCAATAGACTGTATTGCCTTCGAAGAACTTAAATAATTTAAAAAACTTGTTTTGATAATAATAACCACTAAAAATTCAAACTTACCAAATATATTACCCATAATAATTTTATATAAAAATTGATTTAAAAAACCAGATAATTTCACAATATCTGACAATTTGAATGGCTTTTGTTGTTCGTACATTTCAATGTCATCGAGAATTCTAAAAGAAACATGTAAAGAAAGTTTTTAAAATTTCGAAAGCTGATAGAAACATTATAAGTTATTACTATTAAATGTCGCTTTATATGTATAATCTCAAATAACAATACGTTAAACTCAATACCAAAATCAGGGATTCTAACAATTTAATAAATGTAATGGTTATGGTTACGGTTTTGGAAAGTTAAACGGTTTCGGTATCGGTTATCAACAAATAGATGAAAAAATTATAAAGAAAAATTAAGATCTTTTAATTACATCCAATAAAAAGCAAGAATTTTTTTTTTATGTTTAGTTTTCACCGGGCTTTTTATGCTTATGTTTCGTTACTTAACTCGCCAGTATAGTGCATTCTTCAATTTGAATTTTTATTTTACGGCATACGAAACCACAGCCATATGTACACTCCCGTTCAAAAACAAATGAACACACCTGAAATGTTAATTTTCTTTCATTTCATAAAACTCCTCACTTTTGTAACTCTCTGTATAATATATAATTTTATTTATTTATAAACAAAGATAAGTAGTATATTTTTTAAGTGTGTAAAAAAGAAATGGAAGTATAAACTGAATTTATATTTTTTATTTGTATATACAGTATATACAGTGACAGAGTGAGATTTTAAAAAATATATGTAATGTTAATACATGTTAAGTGTTATATCTTACTCTTAGGTATAAAAATAAAATAAAATGTTGTATCTGTAAAAAAACATTTACTACAAGAATAATCAAAATTGTGAAAGACTGATTCGGTTCAGGTCTGTTCATTTTTTTTGAACGGGAGTGTATGTTACTGATAATATATAAACATTGTAAACTAAGAAAACAACAGCGTGATCACGACTACTCACGAAATTTAACGACAGCCGATTCTTCTTAGGCTGATTCACTCAAAGTGGACGTTGAGCGACGTTCAAAAAATTCAAATTTACCTTTTATCCCATACACACATAAAATAATCGGTTTCAGTAACGGTATCGGTTTTTATTTTTTATTTAAAACGGTAAAGGTTTTAGTTACACATATTAAACGGTTTTAACCGAATTTTAGTTTCGGGTCGGTTAGAATTCCTGACTAGAATTGAATTTTATAAACCAAATTAAGTATGTTTGGAAAATAAACTGTTCAAAATCAATTAAAATATATGCATAATACACAAACTGATATGTTTAAATAAGAAATAACAAATATGAAAAACTTTTGACAGTAAATGTACCTTTAATTTAAATCAACAAAAATATAAACCCTTTTTCTTTCTATACCATACAAGTGACAAAGACAGATTTTTTAAATTTCTATTTATAATTTTTTTCTTACAACCGTTTAGTGAATGTTAATAAAATTGTTTCTATAGAGTTCAATTTATATAATTTGAAAATTTGGAACGCTGAAATGAATTTAATCTATTGAGTGAACAAATCTCCATAAGAACACGTGTAAAATTACAGTATTTTTAAATGGCAATAATTTTTAAACGGCTTAATAAATCGTAGAAATTTTCACAGTATCTTTAGCATTAAGTTAGGAACATTCTACTAAGTTTTCTTTCGATTCGTATCATTTTCGTAAAAGTAATCTATTTTCGCAACGAACTATAACATCTAATTTACATCTGATTACAGCAGTACATCTACTATCTAGTGGTATTATGATTCACTATTAAAAGTAATCCTACCATAAAAACTGGGTAAATACTTACGTAACACAATGCGTCGTACAATCACAAAATAATTGTAACATTTGAAATTCAGGCGATGAACATTTAACATTAACCATTAATAAATCAAAAAACGATTTAAGACCACAACATGGACCTAATGTTGTTAAAAATAGCCATAAATCATATAAAATATGCTCTTGATAACATATACCAGTTAATATATCTAAACGTAATTGTGTTAACGTATCCAATGCTGTTTGATACATTGAACAAATTAAAGCAATTGAACTACATTCGTTACCACCTAACTTATATTGTATTTTTAATTGATTCGCTGTTTTTGTACGTGATTCTAATGCACGTCGTATTAAATTACTTGGTCCACTCAAATGATGTTGTTCATTTGATGTTTGTATTATATTCTGATGTTCAACACCATCAACTAATTCATTTAATAGATTGCCTAAAAATACAACAAACAAAAATTAATTAATTTAAATCAACATCTCAAATGCAAAACTGTTTAATTCTCTCTGTGGCGTTTAAATGATGGGCCACGAAAGTAGCTTTCATTTTTCAAAATTTTTAAGTGGATTTGTCCCTGATACATTCGGTTTTTGGAAAAAGATTCAAATAAAAGTTGTTAGTGTATTTATAACGAACAACTTTTATCCGAACCATTTTTTCGAAAGTCGAATGAATAAGGCACGAATCTATAGTAAAATTTTGAAAAATGAGCGCAACTATTATGCACAAGTGTATCTAGCAAGAAGGGTTTATATATTATGTTCTCTAAGGTTCTATTTTGTTGTTGATGATAAAAGTTCATAATCTTTTTTTCAAATTTATCAAGAGGAGCAAAAACTATTTAACTACCTTCAATTATTAATTAGGGCAACGTAGTATTTTGGCTTTGAATAGACGTGTAAAGGACAGAATCTGATAAAAAGTAGAAAACTGCTCATTTCAGAATAAAAATTTACTGGTTATTTAAAATAACTCATAAAGTAATTTAAGATCACATGCAAGACGCTCAAAAATCAGAAAACGATATCTCTCTTTCAACTCTGAAAACGAATAAGGCGAGTTATTATTTAATATGTCAAAGGAGTGCAATGAGAACAGAATGAGCTGGTCGCAAGATTCACTCATTTCTACATTGACGATTCGAAATTGTCCGAAAAAGGAGGATATGTTTCACCAAATGCGGTGAATTGATGAATAGTCGAATTAACGACATATTTTCCCGGAGAACAGTAATTAGCTAAACCATACTGATGATCGACTACTGTGTATCATCTAAAAGAGTTTTAGTTACATGAATTTACAGGCAATAGTGTGATTTTAATATAGTTAATGGCATTGAAGAATATTATTCTCGATGGTACATGTTTTTTTGTTGTAAACAGCACTTTACTCTTTCTGGTAGGTCAAAGTCAAGTTATCAAAACGGTGGTTTCGTAATTAAAATCTTAAATATATCCGAAAATATTAAATTTTTAAAATTTTTCCAAGAGGTATTACCGCTTAGATTTCCCATGGCCTAATACCTGGCAATGTTTAGTATATTATTTCTCTTCCATTCTGTATATTATACAGAGTAAAAAATTTAAAAAAAAAAAATCTAAATTATTTATAACAAACCTAATAATGTTTTAACCATATTTGAATGCCATAATAAACGCAGTTGATGTTTCATATGAGCAATAGATGCTTGTAATGCCTCATCTGGTGGTTGTGCAAACCATCCAAGTACTGGATGCCAATGTGTTAAACTTGACTGTTTACTTGATACATATCGACCACAACTTTCTAAAATTCTTGTACATACATGCTGTAAATTAGGGCAACATTTTAATACCGTAAACTAGTTGGTAATATACTTATTTGTTAATTTATTAAAAAAATTAATTTACTAGTCCCAAGTTCCAACTACATATTATCCACCCGTCTCCGCTATAATAAGCCTACTTAGTATAATATTAGTCATTTTAATTTTGTATGACAAAAGCCAGTTTTTTATAAAAATAAGTCCTACATTTTATAAGAGTACATTAAATGTCTGACTTTGCGGTACTTTGATATATCCATTAGCTTTATACTGTTTTATTTTTTTTAATGTAAGGGATGAGACACCGAGCTCTTCGATGCAATCCACTATTAACGGGGTAAGACATAGATAAATATATCTGGCCCATTCCACGTAAAAAGAAACAAGAGTCTGTCCAGAACTGGTCAAAAGATTTTTCAATGTGTAAGGGTTCAAATTGTAGGTTTTTTTAAATGTAGAATTGAAAGCCGAGTGGGAAAATTGGTCATTTTTATTTTTTGGGGGGCGCGGTCATTTTTTTGGCTAAAGATTTTTTTTTAATTTAAAAGTTGAATAAAATTCGTGGGTTTGAGTTTTTGAATGAGAATAATGGGGTCATGTTCCTTGTCGAAAAATTGAAATATTTTTTCAAAAAATTTGACCTTCTTTATTAAAATTAGGTAAAAAAATAATCAGTATTTGAACTTCAGCAACTTTTTACTCAAAAATGAAGCATTCTACGAAAAAATTTTATAAAACAAAAAAATGCTTCAAATTCATCAAAAAATACGTCAGAATTTCGGAAAACTTTTCACATTTGTTCATATATTTGCATGGGGTTACCTGAGGTATGTCATTGCAAATGTATGCATAAATTTGCAAAATTTTTGGTTTTTTGGATTTAATACTGATTATTTTTGTGACCCAATTTTACTGAAGAAGGTTAACTTTTTCGAAAAAATATTTCAATCTTTTGACAAGGAACATCTCGCCGTTATACCAATTCAAAAAATCCCAAACCCACGAATTTTATTCAACTTCTAAATTTAAAAAAAAAAATCTTTAGCGAAAAAAATGACCGCACGCCCCAAAATAATAAAAATGACAAATTTTTCCACTCGACTTTCGATTCTACATAAAAAAAACCTACAATTTGAGCCCTTGCACATTGCAAAATCTTTTGACCGGTTCTGGGCAAACTCTTGTATCTTTTAACATAGAATGGCCCATCTACATATAGATCGAATAAAAATGTAAACAGATTTGGGAATAACATAAATACACATATATAGTGCACTGTTTATGTTTAGTTATTTTTGAAGTCGATTTATGCCAAACTCCCTAAAAAAGTCAAGAATATTTTTTCGAAAACCGAATAAATTTGGCACAAACCAACTATGAAATTTTGAAAAAAAGAGTCTCTTTTCGTTTGATAACGCCATCTAAGACGTTACTACTAAAAATTAGGTAAATTAAAAAATTACCGTTAATATTAAAGACAAAATTTCCAATAATAAGACTTATATACTGACACTGACTGAATGAAATTGAATTAATAAAACTTAAATAATTATTAAATTAAATCATTATTAAAGTTATAAACAATGCAGTTAGATGATAGGATAATCAAATGTATTAACTATAACTTACGTATTTTACGCAAATTAATTTTTGGGCAAAAACAATAATAATTATAATTTACTTACCACAAAATTAGGAATAAATTTATCATTTAATGATTCTTCACGTTCAATATATGATAATTGTACTAAATTTGCTAATAAACATAACGCATAATTGCCTTCAAGTGCATTAAATACGATACGCATATTTTGATCACTGGTTAATAGTTCCACACTTTTTACTAATATATTTAAACTAACTATCATAGATATGCACTGAAAAGAAATGTGAACAAGTTTTAAACAGTTCAATGAATAATATATCGGATGTCCAAAAAGTATAGACACGGCATAATAAATCGTTTAAGGTGGTTCTAATTAAAAATTTTTAAACGGTAACCCCTAGTAATTTTTCCCGAGGAATCGAATGCGCTAATCAGAGTTCGAGTTCGATGGGCCCATAAGAGCAAAGCAAGGTCTAACTTTCAAATTTTAAATGGAAACCAATATTTTTAATTATATATTCGTATTCTACGGAAAAAAATACGTATCTTTTGTAGGAAAACTTTTTCTTAAAAGTGCTTTGTTCTCTCGCTAGATGGCGTTTTAACTTTATTATTTACGATTAATAATAACAAAATTTATTATTATTTATAATAATAAATTTTAATTATAATAAATTTATTATTATTTATAATAATAAATTTATTAAAATCGAAGTATTAAATAAAGGTTATTATAAATCGAAATTCACTATTCAATAAATTCTATTATTTTTCATTCATTCGTTTAAGAAAAAGTTTTCCTACAAAATATATGAATTTTTTTCCGTAGAATACAAATATGCAATAAAGTATATGAGTTTCCATTTAAAATTTCAAAGTTTGATCCTGTTTCGATTCCTCGGGAAAAATTACTAGGAGTTACCGTTTGAAAATTTTTAGTTAGAACCACCTTATACGATTTTTTATGCCGTGTCCATACTTTTTGGCACCCTGTATGTAAGATGAGCCAAAGTCAGTGATCCAAATTGGAATTGATATACATAATCGGCGTGTTCAGAACAACAAGTCCGTCTAGAACTAATTAAGTCGTTAGCCAATCTTAAAAAAAATTTACTTTACACTTACTAACTTGTCAGGGTTGCCAAATTGGGGGATTTTCCCCAAATTTAGTGGATTTAATAATGTGAAATAATGCATGCCATGACGTATCAAGTTTAAATAAACATTTTTTATTTGTATTCTGATTTGTTATATCCGTCACAATTTAAGTTGCTTGGTATCTGTCAAGTTTCCTGGCAAAAAAACTAAGTCAGGTACATTAAAGTAACTTACTTAGTTTACTAAGTTTACTAAGTTTACCCAGTTTACTAAGGACTTAGTTGTTCTGAACACGGCTATTGTTCCATATAAACAGGCATAAAAAAACTTTTCGGAGCTTATTCAGATAAAATTAGCTGCTATTAAATTTTATATATTTTTTATCATAATCCCTGTTTGAGCCATGTTCCTTGATAAGATTTGCAGCCACCCGTTTTATCAAACATCTTAAAATGGTTATTTACTTTTCAATGAGCTCCTGTAGATTCATTTAGCCTCAGATATTATTTGGATCACAGTTTTGTTGGTGTAAATTCAAAACATTTTGATACTTACCTCAGGTGCAATTAAATTCAAATGATAAATTAAAGCTGGCACTGATAAGATATGTATTAAAAACATTGTCATTAATTTTTCAGAATAATTTGATGAAATCAGTGGACGTAATGACAATGTAATTATCGCTGATAATGATATATGTTTTAATGCTACTTTAGTACGACCTAAACCACGATGTAACACAGACTGAAAACAAATTAAAATCGCAAATTTATCAAGTTAGCCAAAGTGAGCAAAAATTACCAATTTGTGATTTTCGTTTCTTAAAATACCATACTTATGTGTTTTAAGAAATAATTTCAAGTTTCCACAGAGATGAGTTTTTTAGGTAACAAAAATCATGAATGTATTTTATTTAAGGTAGTTCCAGCGTACAACCATTTTTCAAAAGATACTTTTTAATTTTTGTTTGTAGGCTAAGAATAACGTTTACTAATTAATTCGAAAATTTCAACAACAAAGAATTTCGTTTAGAACTGGAGATAATTACCAACAAAGTTACCAATTTTCAGGCTCACCTCCCATTTAAAGCACGTAAAATTTCTCGTTCATACTATTTTCTATTATGCAAAAGTAGATAGAATTCTGAATAAAATTAGCAGGGTATTTTTCTCTGCAAGTCCACCTTTCTAATAGCAGGTGGGTCGCTGACGACCCCACGCTCTTGTTTTTCTAATGTAAAATTGTAAAAACAGACTCGGCAAACTGGAGAACATTTATCCTCCTGCCGTCTGTATTGCTTGGAGCAAAATGTATATTATTACAACATAAAAATTAATTTATTATGAAGGTTTTTGGTTCGAAAAACGTGGTTATATGCAGATACCACCATTATATGCAAAGAGTGTAATTAAAAATTCTTGTTTTTTCTATATTTCTAAAGTTTTTTTTATATTTCAATTATAAAGTTTTAAAATATAATGCACTCATTTATTACACTTATTAACAAACACTGGGAAGTAAAATAGTAGGAAAACGGACTCACCTTTAATGTAATATAAAAACCTTTATGAAATAAATCACCTAAAATATTTGCACATAATTGATTCATACCAGGATTTAACATTTCCATACTTTTAGTTGTTAACATAATCCATGTATTTGTTGCAGTGAATGCCACTAACGTATGTAACAATACAACAATATGCTTTAAATTTGATGGTAATTCTGGTTTTAAATCTTCTAAATATAGACAACATTTCCATAATATATTTTTAATATGTGCAATCCATGGTACAGCATATTCTTTATTTAACGATACACCCACATAACTATATTTTGGTGATTCTGAATTTAGTGATGCTATTAAATAACGACATAAATTTACAAATTTTTCTAAATCACGATCTTTACGCCATATTATTAAAAATCTACATGATGTATGATATATGTCTATCGCTGGTTTTAATATTATATTTTCATCGACATTTCCAAGGATATTATTGAATTCGTTTCTGTAATAGAAATGCAACTTAATAATTATACACTTAACAAAAATATTTTTTCATGTAACTTTTAGGTAGTTCACTCGTAACCCCATTTTTCATAAGAATTTGACGAAAATACAAATATTTTTATCAATTTTAAAGCCAGATATTTGCTCTTTTTATTGGTTTTGTAACGATCCAGAAATTTCAAAAAAATTTCTTCAAATGTTCATCTAACATACCCAGTAGACATAGATAAGACGCGCTATATAGATCACAATTTTAGTCTGGTCGTAATGAAATTTGGTATGATTGAAATTTGGTGAAATTTGACATGATTTCTGCACTTGAAAGGCCAAGTTTGACAAAATCAATCGGTCAAGAGGAAAGATACGCTCAGAGAGAAGGGGAAACACGAAATGTGGATCATCTCTTTTATTATTAGTAAAGTGAAAAAATATATCATTGGTAAAATTGTCGAAAATTCACTACAATTTATTTTCTGATATGTTCTGTAACTCATTTACAGAAATAATTTTAATTTTCTTATCTTTAATATTATAAAATTGTAATTGTCAGTTTGTTTGTTCGAGTCGTTTTGTTTAAAAGCTTATGATTAAAATTTATTATCTCGCTACGATAGCGGGAGTCGAAGATATAACAAGAAAAAGCGGCGGGTTTAAGCTAGTACTTAATAATAATATTAAAACTATGGTAAGTTGATTTTTTCTCTAAGAAAATATATATCTGACATATATATATATATATATATATATATATATATATATATATATATATATATATATATATATATATGAAATGTGTAGAAAAACTTCCGTTTTATAAAAAAATATCCGTCGTGCTGGAACAAAGTAGACTAATAGTGGGAGCGGCAACCGTAATCGATCGCCGCTCTCCGTATATATATATATATATTTTTTTTTATAAAACAGGGAATTTTTTCTACACATTTCTTTTAAAGAAATTAAAAAAATATATAACCAGGTAATCATATCTTATAGTTTTATGCAAAACTTGATTTAATATTCAGTTCAAATTTGAATCTTTAGGTTCTAGTTCTATACAGTTGTATTGCGAACAACTTAATATGATAAGAGACAGATTAAGTTGTATCTGTCTATTACATTGTTCGCACGTGCAAATGCACGTTTTCACTAAGAAGTAGAGATTTTGACGTACATTTGGATTAGAAAAGTTTATGATACCTAGCGCTGTGACTATTTTTAATCCATTATACATATCAAAACTTTAAATACATAAAATGTTTGTCCCTGTATAGCAAATATCAAATAATTTGTGAAACACGCACAAAATTATCAACGAGTACCTTTGACTACTTTGTAGTCGAATTACGTAATTATAATAATACATCAGTGAAAATGGACAGAATAGCTAGAAAATTACTACAAACAATAAGCAGTCAGAATATATAGAAATTTTATCGATTCAAATTTCCATATTTCACATTGATTTTTCAAACTATAGCATTCGATATTTTGAAAAATAAGAGAAATGTCGAACATTTGTATTCTTTCTTTTTTCTTGATCTCACCGAGATCTGTTAAATTACATTATCAAAACTTGGCGGCCAAGATATAATAATCCTGCCAAGTTAGAAATTTACTTACAATATTATCAATTCAAACTTTTTTCTGGATAACCATCCGCGAATATGCGCTTGTATATGTGTGGCAGCTAATTCCTTTCGTTTTTCAAGTGCTCGTTCTTCTCGAGCTGCTTTGGTCTGCTCCAAAAACGAACCTTTCGAACTTTCCGTTTGTTTAAACATTTTTTCTTTTTAGTTTTTCAATAAATCTTTTTTTTTACAATAATTTGGCATTTTTATAAAATATAATTTTTTTTTCGGTTTTGTTTAAATTTTTTATTAAATATTTCCTCATTTTATTTTTAATATTTTCAAATATATATTATTAAATTTTACGACCAATATTTACGTAATTGTATACAGAAATAATTTATATAATGTTAAAAATTTTGACATCTTTATTTGTTTTGACAGAAATATTATTTTGACATTCGTCAATCCATCTGTTGTTATATTAACTAACTAAAAAATATATATTTTGAATTAATTCAAAATTGAGCTTTGTAAAAATAAAATAAAATTTTTCCTTACTTCCTTCTCCTTTAACAAATATATAGCCAACAACTTAACAAAAAGTATATATATATTAAGCTTTACCTTAGAAGGTATTTGAAGAACCCTTATTAATTTCCTTATAGTATAATTTAGCAAGTTTCTAGAATTGCTACGTGAAGACGTGTAATATGTACTTGTAAGGTGAAATATTAAATATCAACTAGAAAAAACATAGAATAAATTGGATCTCACTTGGAGCTGTATTATCTGGTATTATACATTTTATTTGCGAATTGGTTTTGAATAAACAAAAATTTGAAACATTTCATACATACATGTTTTCAGTCGGTTATATCACAGATATATCTTGAATTCTTAATGAATCCATCTCTCGAAATTCGGGAGAAAGATGATTGAAATTGAATTCTTCATTTAATAATTTAAATTTCGCTCAATTTTTAAATATTTTTCCGTTGGTGCATTTTTAAATTTTAGTATAAATATAAGATAAATTTATTTGAAGTATTTTGTTTTTATATGCAAAATATTATTTTAACTAATTAAACATTTTCTTAAAGAAATCGTGATTATCGATGTATAATCAATAATCAACTATCATATAATATTATTAATTATCAATTGAATCAAATTTTTGTTAATCAATAATTAATACAGAATGATCATTTTATTTCATAAACTTAAGTCGAACTTACTAAGGAGCATTGTACATTTAGCTAGCATAATTAAATTTTTGTCCGATTTTAATGATATATTTTTTGAAACCTACTATTTTTGGGGTGTATTTTCAATTTCTACAATGTAGAATTGTATAGCAATTATCAATTTCGAGATGCAAGACTTATGTACAGACCATTTCAAAAATCAACAAAGATATCTTGGTTTCTCAATCCAAATTGAATTCCTTGACTAAACTAGTGGATTCGAAAAAAATTTAATCAACATTATGCCAGAGATGAACCAAATACCAGTTTTAGGATTTTGTTGACGTCACCATTATTCAAAAAAATTATTTTTTGACTAGCACAGCTAAATTTTGTACGATTTTAATGATGTTTTTTTTGAAACCCACTATTTTTGGGATGTAGATAATTTCCATTTCTATAATAAAAAGTTGTATAGCGTTTATCGACTTCGAGCGTTTATCTCAAAAACTAATAAAGATATCTTATGGTTTTTCTAACAAAATTAAACTACTTGACTAAAATTAAATGTATGTGGAAAAGAATTGCATCATAATCGGGTAAAATATGCCAGAGATAGACCAAAAACAACTTTTTGGATTTGTTAATTGACATTTTTTACTAACAGCTTAAGTATTTTTGTTCGATTTTACTGAAATATTTTTATGAAATCTACCTTTGAGTGTATGTACTTTTGTTTTCTACAATTTAAAATTGCAATACGTTTATCGGTCTTTATATATAAGACCCATATTAGTTCAGTAAAGATAAACATGAAAAGAGGGTCGTGCTTGCAAAAAGTCCGGTCGTTCTGAATTTTGTATATGTTGTTAGGACCTAAACCAATATTTAAAAAACCAGATTTGCAATTTCCAAAGTGCTGTGCGAGCGGCAGTGTACCTAAAAAATCATGAAATTTTCGAACATTTTTCAGTTTTTGCTCAATATCTCAGTGAAGGAAGGGTCTGACCGGTATAGTCACTCAATATACTTTTAAAGTAGACTAAATTTGCTAAAATTTTAGACCAGAGCGAGCTCTATACAGCTATCTGCCGTTTTTTGAGAGAACCGCTGGGCCTACAGGTACCAGCCTGGTCTCAAATGAAAGCTAATTAAATTTACAACTTCATTTCATATTTGGTGTGAGATGCGATTTTAGGAGATATTTTACAAAATAAGTGACCATTTCGAAAAAATTTCACTTTTTGGAAAAAATGCCCTATTTTCGAAGAACTGTATCTTGGGAACCAATAGCTGTATAGAGCTCGCTCTGGTCTCAAATTTTAGCAAATTTAGTCTACTTTAAAAGTATATCAAGTGATTATACCGGTCAGACCCTTCCTTCACTGAGATATTGAGCAAAAACTGAAAAATGTCCGAAAATTTCATGGTTTTTTGGGTACACCGCCGCTCGCACAGCACTTTGGAAATGTGAGAAAGACAGACAGTCGAAAGAGAGAGGAGAAAGCCCCTCGCTTTATATATATATATATATATATATATATATATATATGTATATATATATATGTGTCTGTAATCTAGCGGTCACCCAAACTCAATTTCCACAGAAACTGAATGTCTGGACTGGAATATTGGGTGACCATAGGGCCATTCTTCATTGATGGATCTTTAGGATATTGCCAACTGTTAGAGCTCTTCCTAATTTAGACCTTGAATCTGTATGGTTCCAACAATTGGTGGTTGCCCTGCACACAATACTATGGCGATCTGGCTGGCCACTTGAAGGTTCCAAAACCATTCATAATACGTTCCTAGAAAGTTTGTTCCAGCAACAGCCTTACTATCATGGTATTGTGTGCAGGGCAACCACCAATTGTTAGAACCATACAGATTCCAGGTCTAAATTAGGATGAGCTCTAACAGTTGGCAAAATATTGTTTCGTAACAAACTCAATTATTTTTGAGAATCTAAAGATCCATCACTGAAGAATGGTGCTGTGGTCACCCAATATTCCAGTCCAGACATTCAGTTTCTGTGGAAACTGAGTTCAGTGGCGGATTTACCGGGAAGCAAAGGAAGCAATTGCTTGGGGCCCCGCTTGGACAGGGGGAATGGAAAATTTTCGGATATCGAAGCCAAAGCGAAGGAACTTGTTCCTGGTTCTGATTATAAAACGAGCACGCAAAGAACAAGACGCAGAAAGGCACAATGTAACGACGGGCCTGCTCCAGATGCGCTTGAAAATTTGTCTCCGCGTGATAGTTTTCGGATAAAATTGTTTCTTCCGATGATCGATTCTTTGACAACCAACTTGCGACAACGTGCTACGGCATACACTGATATCGCGGCTAAGTTCTCTTTTCTTGTCAATTTAAATGCGTCGAAGGTGGAAATTACAGAGAGTTTAGAAAGACATTAGAAAAAGTAAGTGATTTAGGCTTACTGTTTATCGAAAAAGACAAGCTTCGAAAACTTGACTTTGATGATGTCATTCATCAATTTGCGACTGAGAAAAGTAGGAAAAAGTTGATTTTGCAAAATTAACTGGTTATTCATTATTTTGAAATATTTGGGGGGGGGGGGGGGGTTAGTTTTATAATGAGGGCCCCAAAAACCTGAGGTTGTTTGGGGCCCCGTCATAGGTAAATCCGGCACTGACTGAGTTTGGGTACTGATATATCGATGCTGATTTGTCTGAAACCAATATCGCATAACAGATGGATTATGTTTTCCATGTAATGGAAAAGATGATTCATCAGTAAATAAAATATTTCTGATGAAATTATCTTCTCGAATCGCCTTTTCCATCACAGCTTCACAAAACTCCATCCTGCGATAAGGGTCCTCAGCCAAAATCTCTTGGGTTTTTCCATATTTAAAACATTTGAAATTGTTCCGCTTCCAAATGTTTGCAACTGTAGAGTTGCTTAGGCCCAGTTTTTCACCAACTTCTCTTGTCGATTTTTTATCGTCATTAAATAATAAACTACAAACTGCTATATCTCTCTCTTCATTTTTTGGGGGGTTTCTCATCTCTATCTTTGTGGCAGTCTTTGCAACTAGATATACAACCCCATTTTTCAAAACAGCGAATCATATGAGTAGTTCTGTACGAATGCTTGGCGATTGCCTATCCTCAAATGCTACAATAAATATATTGACACATTCCTGTGCCGAATGTCCCCCAAAGTACCATTTAATAATTTGCTCTTTTTCTATTATTGTGTAATAACCCATTGTTGAAATACGGTAATACCATTAAAACACACAACCAAATATTTCCCATGCAGTCACATACGTATAATGATAAATATTATCAATTATAATGTGCATAACATCCTACTCTTAAATGGCATCAAACAAACACCATACAGGCATACACCACAAGCTATAGCCAGATGTATGTAAGTATGTGCATGTATGGTTTTATAGTAAATATTTTATTTATTTATTTAACATTGATTCCCTATTAGAAATGCTTTTGAAAACGGTCTGTATGTACGAGTGACATCTGAAATCCCTTTTACCACATTTAATTTACAGGTTCGTGCTCGGGCACAGAAAATAATATAATTTCAATACACTAATTATACTAAATCATTTTTGAAAATATGAAATATTTATTCGAATTCACTCAAACATCAAATTCCATTTCACATCAAACCTTTTATATCTATTAATTTATATAGTACAGGCGTTACAAGAGTATATACCACAAGACATTTTTTGAGCGCAGTTTTTTACTTTTTACATGATTGTGGATGGGTCTTAAGGGAATAATTTGGAAAGGTGCTTTGTGAAAAGAACTTTTCTTTAAATTCAAAATATTGGTTTTTGGCATTCAAATCGAAAGTTTACTTTAACTACTGAGAAGAATTACTGCTTCTATAATAATAATGTCAATTTCCATTCAGGTTACGAAGTAAAAGCATATGGAACAGCTAGCGTATACTATATATAGACACACATGTCATTGAATTTTTAATTAAATATTGATATGAAAAAATTAACTCATCCACCAGGTATCGAACCCTGAACCTCTGCATTTTTAGTCCAGTATGCTACCGTTAATAATAATTAGAAAGAGGGGTACCGCAAATGGGTCCCTAGCACCTAGATCAAGGGGTCCTCTGTGCCCTACACAACAGATATACTGATGAATGAGTCAATTTTTCATATCATTGTGCAGTATTAATTTGAAGTAAAATTGACTATTTCATCAGTATCATCCGTGGTGTAACGGTAGCACACTGGACTAGAAATCCAGAGATCTAGAGTTCGATACGTGATGGATGGAGTTAATTTTTTCATATCAATATTTAATAGAAAAATTAGTAACTAATTTTGAAAAATATTTCTCACCTTTACAAAGATGCCTCAACCTTGACTATACCGGATTAAAGATAAAAAAATTTTACTCCTGTACCTACTCAATTAATTTTTTCAATTTTCAATGTTTTTAAGAAAAAATGGTTTTACTCCAAAGATAGTCCACTTCAAGATAGTCTTGAGTCCATAAGTGAGTTTTGCAAAATAAATTTTTATTCTGAGGGATGAATGGTGAATTTTTCAAGGAAAAAATGACACTGGGTGAGATAGGAAGATCATCAAGTTTTTGTTGATAAAACATGACGATCTTTAGAAACGAACATTTGAAAAATCGATTGGGGCAACCCGGGAGAACATTTTAAAAAATTCGATTGGAAAATGTTTGGTTTCAAAAGTTTGGCACCCAGTGTCATTGATGAGTCAACCCATGGAGACTACACTGTGTAGTCTCCATGAGTCAACCAATGAGAACCTTCATTTTAATCCAATAAATTTTGACCATATATGATTGAAATTTGTAAAAAAAAACTATAATAAGTTGACTATAAATTCTGAACTCTCCATAAATACGAAAAGAGAATTTTTGTTCAAGAGTTAAAAGAGTATTTCCCTCAAGTTCAACACAAAAATTTTTCAAAAACCACGTTCAATACAAAAACTGCAAGATTCTATCACATACCGCCTTTACTTTTATAAAATATTTACACAATTATGTCGAAAACTTTTGTATAAAAGTTGCCAAATATGGCATTCAATGTTATTTTAATCGTTCAGAATGATTAGTATAAAAATTATTACTACTTTATTTATTTTAATCATGTTCACACAAATTGTTATTTTATGGGGTAAGCAAATTAATTCGTTCAGTATTCTTTATATAATTTTGTTGGCCGTCTTTATTTACATGTTGTTAATTGTTTTGTTGAATCTTAAAGTCCATAAAGCTTTACCAAAGCTTCGTTCTTTACGGTTTGAAGCACTTACTAAACGTGAAATCAACTAGCGAAGTTACTAAATCTTTATGTGTGTAGTGTAAATAAATACATGTGACAGCCACACAAATACTAGCACACAATCCTATGACACATACATGCCGCGCAGGCACGCTGAAGCAAAACTTAGTTCCTTAGCTAGTTGAAAAGCTCTTCAATTGGGGTTAATGGCGTAGCATAGGATAATCTGAGGTCAGTGGTTTGAAGTTATCCAAATGGTGTTGACAGTGTTGCCAACCCTCTGGAATTTTCCGCAGATCTACGAAATTGTATTATCATCTACGGATGATAATAAAATTCTACGGAAAATTATAAATATCAGTTATTAATATTTGATATCATTTATTGAGAAAATAATAAACGTATTATAATGGAACTTTAGGTGATTATTATAATAAATAACAATTTTTGCATCCAGTTTGACAAATCCGTAGTTCTACGGAATTTTAAAATCGAGATCTACGGAATTCTCCGGATTTTTTTACGCCAACTTATAGATTTCAAAAATATTGAGTTGGCAACACTGGACTGTTGAAAAAAAACGCTTGCGCATGATGCGCATACGCAAAATAGTCAGCGGTTCATCACTGTTTGGATGCCTTCAATTAGTAAAGAACGTTCTGTTCAACACCGTTTGGATCACTTCAAACCGTTTGAGCTGCGCTCTTTACTATTTGAAAGCATCCAAATGGTCAACAGAACCGCTTGCACTTGCATAACGCAAAATTGAGAGTGTAGTAAACGCCACTTGTGCATACGTCAGCGATTCAGTTCAACACCGTTTGGATCATTTCAAATAGTAAAAAAACGAAACTCAAATGACCAGCTTGAAAAACAATTTTTACATACATTAATTTCCATAGCAATAATACAAACATTTACGTGAAAATAGACATTCCGTACAATAATTTAATAGTATGGTTCCTTACTGGAAATAAAATAGTACGGATCATTAGAAACATTTTGTTTTTCATTTATTGATTTCTAAAGATTTGCAAAAATAAAATTGTGATTAACAATTGAAAATAACAACTAACTGAATCAATTGCTTAAATATCCGGTACATCCTGATTTTATTTAAATAAAGTTGTTTATTTTTATACAGGAATATTTTTGGTCTTTACATTTTTGTTCTATCTCTTACGGCTTCAAAGATGGGCAGTTTCGCCCATTTGCCCACGAACTAGACCTTACTCTTTACCTCTAGAACATACACTCAAAATTTCAGCTCCTTATCTCTATTCGTTTTTGAGTTATCTTGTCCACAGGCAGACAGACGGGCGGATATTCGGAAATGGCCGAATTAGGTCATTCTATGAACACCTATTCTAAACATTTATGCCAGCGATTAATATTTTCAAGCCTTACAAAGTCGGAACTAAACTTAATTTATATTTACCGGTATATTTACATATACCGGTTATAAAAATTAATTTATTTCTAATGAGAACATCAATAAAATATTGAACTGACTGAACCATAGACTGAACTAACTGCGACTGTATATTCCACTGACCTCCACCCGTCTTATATAAAATAGTGGAGGTCAGTGGTATATTCTTAATATTCTGTTCATGATCATGGATACTAAATTGATAGTAATTTATTGCGCTTTTATGTGTTTGATAGAACATTGATTTTAGGGTCGTACAAATTAAACCACTACAATAGTAAGAGAAAGCTATAAACAAAAATTGTTTGTACTTTGAAAAGGAAAAACCTTGTAATTTAATTTTTCATTCTATGTCTATTTTTTCAAAATAAAATTTAGGTGTGAATAACTAGGTTCATTAAATATCTTTAACCTAAATTTTAGCTCAACACTACGACTAAAAGTTTTGAATGCAATATCTTCCTTTTTAACCCGACTTCAAAAAAGGAGGATGGTTCTCAATTCGTCTGTATTTTTTTTTTTTTTTTTTTTATGCTTGTTACCTCAGAACTGAGTCATTTATGAACCGATTTTGAATTTTTTTTTTTTGTTTTAAAGGGTTTGATTCCCGATTGGTCCCATTGTCACCTAATCGCATTCTGATGAGGGGATCTTCGGAAAATCGTGGAAAATCCTCATTTTATATTTGATAACCGATTTCTGCGAAATTTTTTTTTTCTTTGAAAGGGTATACTCATTCATAATGGGAAAATAAGAAAATTTTATTAAAAACCGACTTCAAAAAAAATTTTTCCATAAAAAAAAAACCGACCCCAAAAAAAAAAAATTTTACAAAAAAAAACCAAATTCCTTGTAAAGAAAACTGAAAATCTGTTATAAAAAAATGCACTAAAAATTATAAAAAAAAAAAAAAACGGGTTAAAAAAAAAGTGTTATAAAAAAATTCACTAAAAATTAGACAAATAAAATCAGTTATAGAACTTCAAAGTCACTAAAAAGCGAGAAATAAAACCTATTTTGACAAAATGGAAACCCGACTTAACAAAAGATGCACTAAAAAGTAAAAAAATAATTGCATATTCTTGTGCCAATTTTAGTTCACCAAAGCAAAAATTTTTAAATATATATGTACAAAATTTTTGGAGGCGGTGTCCAAAAGTTATGTGAATTTCTCTATGCTGACACCGCCTCCAAAAATAACAATAATTGTACATATATATTTAAAAATTTTTGCTTTGGTGAACTAAAATTGGCACAAGAATATGCAATTATTTTTTTACTTTTTAGTGCATCTTTTGTTAAGTCGGGTTTCCATTTTGTCAAAATAGGTTTTATTCACATACCTTTCTTTACAAGTCAGAAGATTAAAAAAAATTTTACGCAAGATCCCTTAACTATGTCAAATTTTGCCCTTATTCCTAGAACATTTGTTTGTATTTTATAAATACGTATTTCGACTACAATGTAGTCATCATCAGTATGATGATGACTACATAGAGTGATTGGTGCGTGTCTCACAAAATTAGCAAAAAGCAACATATCTCTGAATCCATATCCCAGAGATAGTTACGATTAGCTAATTGATACTGATGATGACTACATTGTAGTCGAAATACGTATTTATAAAATACAAACAAATGTTCTAGGAATAGGGGCAAAATTTGAAATGTAATTTCAAAAAACCTAGAGTTATCTTTGATTATTTTAATAATCTTTATTATGTCAAATTTGTCGTACTACAATTTTTGACTCTTCCCATATTTCTTTAGAATACTTAGAGAAGGTGATTTATTCAGTAAAAACTGAAACCCTGAAATAGGATGATTTTTCGGTAACAAATATTTAACGTGTTCCCACAATATTAAAAGATATGCATAAGCTTTCTTTTGGAATGGATCGTATTTCGTACTAAAGAACCATACTATAATGTATTTTGTAAAATTTTGTATAAAATCATTGGTTTATTAGTAGGAAACGTTTGTGTTTTAATTTATTGAATGTATATGGTTGTAAAAAACTTATTTTTAGATTGTTTACCCGGTGAAATATGGATAGAAAATTTTTCTCTATGCAAATGTTATCAAAATTTGAGCGTAAATTGTATACAGAATCAACCTAATGCTAATTTGGGTAATATTTACATAAATAGTTTACAATCTAGGGTATGTTCCAAAATTTGCTGCCAGCGATGTGAGTGTTAACGCCATGAATCACGCTGCGAACAGCGTTCCAAAATTGCAAGCGCACTGCTACTGCTACTGCAACCGTGAAAATTGGAACGCGGTTCACAGCACTTACAGCACGCCACTATGTTCATTGCTTTCACTGCTTCACCTTTTCAGCGGCAGCAGTCACAGCACAAAATTCATGACGTCATTTTTTTTCACAGTACTGCTGCAGCGTGCTGTCATGAATTCGGGAACGCGCGGTGAAGCACTGCCAGCGCTCGCAGCAAAATTTGAAACATACCCCTAGTAATTAGAAACTTCAATCTAGAGACTACAACATTCGTATAGATCATTACTGAAAAATGCGAAAATAAATGGAATTATTTACAATGCAGTGAGGACTCCGATCATGACGAAATTCATCACAATTAAAAGCGAAGTGGATGTAGAGTCAACGAAACAATATAATTATGAAATAACAAAATCGTTTAAAAAAATTTAAATTATTATAAATAATGAAATTAAACCTCGTTAACGTTAAAATTAACTTTATTATCACTCTTAAACTCTTAAAAAAGCAATAATCTTTCTCCAACCACTCAAACTATCAGTAGGTCTAACTTTTCTTACTCATTTAATTTTTGATACAACCGATTACACCTCACATAGACATAGAATTATGAATAAAAGATGTTTCGGTACAACTAGCCTCTTAACCACCTATATATATAGAGAGGTCATTACTCTTAACCGTCGGGCCTTCTATCTTTTCGAGAAGCCGTAGCATGGAGATGTCTAGTCTCCATGAGCCGTAGGATCATAGACACATTTTAAATAGACCCAGCGTCGAGAGAAGGTAGGTTATGTCCATATATCAAAGGGCAGAAATGGAGGTCAGCTTCTTTTCTCTCTTTCAGTTTTAATGCTTTATTGATTGACTGAGAGAGAGAAAAAAGAAGACGACCTCTATTTAATTCCTTTGATCACTGACCTTTATATAACTGGACAGAGTATGCTTATATGGGCAAAAACGTGAAAAAACGGTCCCAATGCAGCGCTATCTAACCGCCTCAGTTAGTCAAGTTACTGTTGTGGAAATACATGGCGTGTAGTGGCAGTACATGTGGCAGCAACTCATACATTAACACACATTCTTATCATACATAAATGCCGCGCAAGCGCGCTGAAGCAACGTCAGTACCAATTCGGATTAAAGGAGTAACACAATCCAGTCCAGTTATATAGAGTCAGTTCCACCTCTCGACGCTGGTCTATTTAATATAAGTCTATGCGGCATGCGTAGAATTTACAGGAGTTTATATAGAGGCAGTGATTAATAAACGTTAGTGGGAGTAATACGCATGTTGATCATAGAGATAATTATCTCCATGATGTTGATTAGATTGGGTGTGTTTGAGCGAACAAATATCTTAGTATCCTAAGTTAGATACTCAGCATAAAAAAATAAAATAAGGTCTTAGCGACTGAGTACAGCGCTTTTCGACCTGGACAGACTTGCTGACTAAGCAGACATTTTTGTTTATGTTTACGTACAGTACATAACTAAAGACATATATAAGTACCTTAATATATTTAAAAAAATATATAATATATTTAACATAAGTCTATTTCTTTCTTTTTTGTCGGTTATAAATTTATATACTAATACGGATGATACTAAGCAAAATGGCGTCATAGTCTGAGTTGCTAAGTATCTGCAAAGTGTCCCGGATAAAAACTAAGTTAGATATTTTGAGTATCTAACCTATACTCTTTGTATCTAACTTAGGATACTAAGATATTTTTCGCCCAAACACACCCATTGTTTACTTGACGCCATTGCAGTGGGGTAATTCAAATATTTTCTAAAAAAAGTTAGCGTACAATGTGATTCTGGAGATTTATTGTTGACGAATATTGAACATCTTTGAATGCTAATTTACATCTAGAGAGATAAAAGAGATTTGTTTTTAATAGCACAATGTGTACATCCACGAATGGCATGGTATGAAAAGAATTATCGTTGTCATTGTATATACAATTATTTACGACCGATTGTCATTTGCGTCAAAGTAGAATATCCAAAAGATATGAACCATCAATGGTGCTCATTAGAGTATCCAATTATATTTGGAGAATGTGTTTATTGTAAATGTGACAGTAACAGTCGAACAGTATGTGAACAAAATTCAAATTGTGGTAAAGATATTGGTAAAATTTACGTTTCTAATTAAACATTTCTTATTTCAATTTTACGCGCATATGTTTGTGTTTTCTTAGACGTATGTACTCCAAATGATTATAAAATTTTTGGATGTTTGAATTGTACATGTACACATACAATGTTGAGAAAATGTAAATTAATTAAAGATTGTTACTCTGGTAAGTATTTCTTATATGTCTATGTATTTACAAATCATATGATTGTATACTTCTATGTATAAACCAGAGGTGGGCGTAGACGGCTCTCCGGAGCCACGGGGGCTCCCCATAAGAAAGTGAGAGTAAGTAAGCAAGGTATGTTTTGACGTAAGACGGAACGATGTTTCAATACAGGTTGCCTACCAATGCATCATTATTAATATATAATTTTTTGGCGGACGATGATTCAAAATAATTGTTTTTAAAAACAGCAACTACGCGATCGCGTTCTGCTGTCCCTATTTCGAATTTATGAAACTCGGCAGAATGTTTCGCGGTATAATGACGTTGGAAATTACTTCTTTGTAAACAAATAAACGTTTTACCAAAAATTAGGCAAATTACCTCTTTATCAGTATTGTTAAATATACCAAAACGATTCTCCCACTCGTTGATGCCAAAAAATATCCTCCTTTTCTTCGCAGACGGCGCCGCACCTCCAGTGCTGAACTTATCCAAGACTGCTTGCGATGTATTCTCCATTATTAAAATCACTACTTTTATGTTTTTTGAAAAAAGAAATTATGCGAAAAATAATTTTCAATAGCACGAATAGTACTTTTTAATTCAAAGTAGACTAAATCAAAACAACTCAGTCAGGTTGAGTAAGCTATCATAAAATTCCCACTTTATGTAAAATTTAACCATTTAGAAATTAGTAACAAATTAACCCCCACCCACCCAGCTTTATCATTGGCATGTTTATTGTATCCAGTGTTATCAAATTCCCATGACACTATTCCCTCTACTAAAACCTTAATTCCAAATACCTAATTCTAAAATCTAAACAAAAGCTAAACCATCGAAAAATTTACACGCGGTTTACAATTGTCAAGCGGTAAACGTATAAGATTTATATTTTATTCATACACAAATATATTAAAAAGGTACATTTTATACCCAAAATTCCAGAGTATTCAATGTATTGTTTACACACAATACTACTGTATGTATTAAATAGTCAATAGTGTTTACTTTGTATAATTATAATATATAGTGACAAAAAAAGGGTTGGTATTATTATATTTTATTATTATATTTTTTTCAGAAAATGTTTTAATTAAAAACAGAAAATAATAATAATTGGTAGCTACCCTGTATTTATTCTATCTCTGTTCCTACCTCTCACTCAGAGCTTGTAAAATGAAACCCTGCCCACCTATGGCATACACTATAGAGTTATAGACCCCAACCAAGTGGCGAGAACTAAACATAGAGTCGACCATACACTCTTTTGAATGAAAAATTCCTTAATTAATATAAGTAGACCTTAATGTATTAATTTTATTTATTTTTATATTTGGGTCTGCATTTAAATCAATTGTTTTTAGTTTTTCTGTTACTTTTCCATAAGACTGCTTTAAAACTCCGCTATTCTTGTATATAGCACTTATAACTTTTCCATACTGCTGGTAAATTTATATGTATTTGTTCAAAATAAAGCCAAAACTCTTGATTATTACAAATTTAATTAAGTGCCATTTTTAAGTATAAAGATAAATACTGACAAACATAAGTTATGTTTGTCAGTATTATGTTGACCATAGACTATATGTTGTCCATAGAAAAATGTTGTTGCAACATATGCTAGTTTAGCCATATAATTGTAGTCGTTATCTCGCTGTGAATTAGATGCATCAATGTAGTAGTAGTAGCAGTCGTAGTAGCAGTAGGGCGGAGGGGAGGTCAAAGCCTGACAAGTAAGCCTTTCTAGGTCTTTTTACCGACCCCTAAAAGACAAAGAATTTGTATGTAGACTAAGAATTGGTAGGTTGTATAGCAAGTACAGTCGGTTATTTTCGTTCTTGTCCATACGCCGAAAGTTTAGTCAATTAACCGCCCCATTATTTTTTTTTTTAAATTTAATTAATTGGTCAACTGCCAGTGTTGGGAATCGAGCCAGCAACCTCCCGGTTTCGAGTAGAGCGCCTTGAACAACTCAAAATGCATCAATACTTCTATTTAAATGTTAAATGGAAATCCATCCCTGATTTTGAAGCATTGATTTTTGATCTTCACCATCTCCATACATAAGCCATATAAAAATTCTATAACACTTAAGTTGATATCTTTATTTCTTTTTAGATAAACCGGGAAAATGTCCCAAAAATTTTACAATATTTGACATGAGATGTACATTATCGTTTAAACAACCATGCTACTATGATGGCCAATGCGAAGGAGACCAAAAATGTTGTTTTAATAATTGTGAATTTCAATGTATTAATCCAATAAATTAAAAAAAATGAACAATATTTAATTTTAAAATATTTTTAGACTTTTTTTATTTTAAACTACATATAGGTAATCAATAAGCACTCCCAAATGCAGTGATGTGGCAATAAGATGACAATATATGAAAAAAATACCAAGGTTCAAATTATGAAAGGCTTCGCAAGCAACCTGACTCGAATTATCTTATTCTTTTTTGGATACCACACTTTGTCCTAATATAATGTCCCTTAGAACTTTCACACCAATAAAACTTAATTCTAGCCATCCAATTTCAATATTCGTCTTGTGTACGTCTTTTACAATGTAAGCTTTGCTGAAAATATCTGAATCAGTAAACATGAAATCCTTATATTTAACTTCGACAATACCAACCTCTTCACATTCGCCTTCATCATCTAACACAGGTTCACTAATCAGAAAAAATTTAATCACATCATCGTTTTTAATTTTATCAAGTAATATAGGTGATAGTTTTGAATCCATATGAAATTGTCGTTCAAAATCAAATACTAAGGATTCCATTTTGGGTGGATATGGTTTTGGTAAACTTAACGGTGTTTCCATTTCCTCGTCATCATAATCCAGGAATGTATATTCAATATACAATTGTTTAATATTTTTGTTACTCATAAGAGGTGAATCTCTGAATAATGTTAATTTATGTATAATAATTACAAATATTTTTGGATTTGATAACGAAAATGTTTTCGGAATTTTTAACAAACTTTTTCTATCACTAGCTTTATCTTCTTTTAAAGATGGTATTTTATCCAATGGGGTGCTTCGTGATTCATCGTAATAATTAAATGATATTGAATCTCTTATATATACACCTTTTGATTTGCGAACCAATATAGAATCAATATCAGTTATAATATGTGTATGTGGTCTATCACTTAAAATCATTATATTTGAACAATTCTTGTTCTCTATTAAAATTGAATATTTTGGATGATATCTTTCGTAAATGATCTTTGGGTAATATTTTTTGTTTTTAATTACTTCTTTTGTAAATGTATGTTCTTTTGGTGTTTCATCAATTACGTCACTTTCCATTTTTTGTAATATATCATCTAGTATTTCGTTGGATCCAACTGATTGTAAGTCGTAATCACTTATCGATAGTTTTGTTTTTTTTGCATCATCTTGCAAATCATTTGATATCTTTGACGGCCGGTCAATATTTGATACATTTGATTGTAAAATGAAATCACTTATCGATCGTATCATTTTCGCTGTATCATCTTGCACTATCATTGTACTATCTTGTATATCTTTTGGTTTATTTGATTGTTGGCCATAATCACTTATTGATCGTTTGTTTTTTTGATAAGTGATTGTTTTTGGTGAATGACTTTTATAAAAATGATTTGATCGATGTTTCATAATTAATTCCAAATTCTCAAAATCGGTTTTAATTTGATACCAAATTGATAATGATCCAAAGAAACGATTAAAAGTGTTATCATTCGAATACATTATGTCAATATTTTGATAAATTTTATTATGGGGATATCGTAATATTTCCACAAAATTTCCATAACCTTTAGCTAATAAATCTTTGGAGTACTTTTCTGTACTCCATACAAAAATTCGAAATTATTGATTGTAATGACATGATTTATTATTGATTGTAAAAAATAATCAATTGATGTTACATAAAAATTATGCTCATAATTAAAATTAATTTCGTCATCGAACCCCATTTTTTGTGAATAAATTTTAGTGTGCATAAAATGATAATTTACAAATAAAAATAATTTATTTTCGTTGTTATTCATCAATAATTGCATTTTACGTTTACCATTATTTGATATGTATAATGTAAGAGCTTTTATTGAAAATATTATAGGTTTAATATTATTTTTCTGTGCAGGATTTAAAATGATTTTCTCAACAAAATTTGTTTGCAAACATTTGTTAGAACTACTACCAATTTTTACATTTCGAACATCGGGAAATTGTACACCCACATCCTTCGTTGCGACAGCTCCGCCCCAATTTTTTTTCCCCATAGAAATTTACGATATTTTAACACCAATATAATTTATTTCACATTTTGACACTATAATCTACGTTTCTCGATGGATCAAGACATCTTGTATTTTGATAGTTATAATACTCTTTCGTAAAGTTTCACCTGATTTAAAAAAATGCATATATATTTAACATTCTACCATCAGTATTAAAATTTTTTTAACTTCCAAGATCTAATAATTTCGTAAAAAAATTTTCCACACATCGGAGAAAAGATGGGGAGATCCCCTAAATTCTGTGATCATAATGATTTCATAGATATACATAATAGATCATCTTTAGTATAACGAATAACGATGGCATGAAGAATAGATATATTAGGAGAATGAACGACATAGGCAAGTCGTCTGTTTTTGTGTCCTCAAAAACGTGTAGAGATCATAGTTATTATTTTCGCCACTAGCGGCAGTGCGAATCTGCCCGTACGGAATTATTATTATTATTACATATTAAAATCAACGGTTATCACATCTTACAAATAAAAATTGTAAGTATAAAAATTGTTTAATTTTATAAATGTGAAAAAATGGGACGATGTTGTACAGGGAAAGCATAGATATACTGCTATATATCTATGAGTGAAAGGTTGTTTAAGGTTAGGAATGCGTGTCTGCATTTACGAAAGGAATATGGTATGTAATTACTGGTTTTGTTATCTTCTTTCTTTATCTAATATATGTCAGTTATTGTAAACATATATTGTATATTATTATTATTATTATTATTAATTGCAAAATTATCACTATGATTCTTCATCTTTTAATTTATTGCAATTATTAAGAATTCTCTATTATTAATATTTATTTAATTATTACTTGATAATCGAAAACAATTTTTTATTATCTATAAAACTAAGACTTCTTATTAACTGAATGGAAGTGATTTCCTGGCGCCTACATTTAAACATTTAAATTCCGTACGGCACTGAGACCAGTGACCCCTACTGATAAAAGATAGTTACACCAATTCTTGACCGTTTTTTTAACATTACGTTCGCTCTCCTAATATATCTATTCTTCATGAACGATGGTTTCAAGCATAGGCACTCTTATTTGGTTTAAGATTAGTAGTAGAGTCAAATAAGGATTTTTCAGGCAGCTTGCTTGGAACCGCAATTTTTTTTAAATCGATTCTTCTTGACGTCCTGAATATGACCCTAAATTTTAACGGTCCGACTCGTGACGAAACAGGGTCAAAATTGAATTTGTTTATAACAAAAAAGCGTTTTTTCTTAATATCTTTTTTTTTAAAAAAAATTTAAAAATGACAAAGAATATTATTAAATTCTATATAAAAAAAGAAAAGAAATGAACCCATGAACATTAAAAACGGTTTATTAGAATTCGAGAAAAAAAAAGATTAAAATTCCCAAAGTTCATTTCACTGGCCATTTGAAATGAATATATATAGACGTTGGTTGAACAATCATCCTGTCTTTTTTTTATGAAATTTGAGGCCATTTGAAAGGAACATATGACGTTCGTTGAACAATCATGATGAAATATATGACGCTGTATATAAATTATAAAATTCTTATTTTGTAATAAAATAAGCACAAATTTTATACTGTTTTTCTTTATGCAATAAACCATATCGGTCAATAATTTTTTTGAGTTTATAGTTATATAGGTAATAGTGATGTAACGAATGTTGGATTTTCCACATTCGTGAATGCGAATATTTATCTCCAATATTCGCGAATGCGAATGTGAATGTTGATTTTCACTGGCTAAAAAAATGTTTTCTAATAAATCCCGAAGTTTCAGAATTTTTGACCGTTTAGAACACGAGATAATTAATATCAAAGTTATCATACTCTCTCATTCTCTCTCATTAGAAGCATGTAAAACTTCATGCAAGCCCAACTATTAACCCTGAGGGTTCCACTCGAGGGCTTGGCGACTGATGGTGTAATTTGGCCTTCTTAGCGTATGGCCAATCAACCAAACTTTCTTTTCTTGATGGTCTCATTTACTGGACTTTGATTTGTTATTCTCAGTAATTCTTCATTAGTTATTCTGTGAGGCCAATGAATGTTCAAAATCCTTCGAAGACCTTTGTTGATAAAAACTTGGAATTTACTTGTTATGGTCTTTGTTACTTTCCATGTTTGGCAACCATATAAGAGTACAGACTTTACATTTGTTTCAAATATACTTAATTTAGTTTTTCTTCTTATTTGGCTTGACCGCCAAGCAGGTGCAAGTTGTGCAAATGCTACTTTGGCCTTCCTTATTCTTATTGCGACATCTTCGTCCGTTCCACCTGTCTTTGACACAATGCTTCCTAAATATTGAAATTGGTCAACTTGTTCAATCAATTTGTTGTTCACTTCTAACGGTTGGTTGTTCCTGGGATTTATTCTCATGGCTTTTGTTTTTTCAAAATTTTTTTTAAGACCTACACTAATCCCATGGGTATGGAGATCTTGAAGTTTCTCCTTCATGTCTTAAAGGCTTTGAGACATCAAACATAGGTCGTCTGCAAAATCTATATCCTCGAGTCTCTTTACCAATCCCCATTGTAGACCTCTTGGTTTATTTGTGACCTTTTTCATGACGTTATCCAGGATGATGAGAAAGAGTATCAGTGACAATAAACATCCTTGTCTGACACCAACTCCAACTTTAATTGGGTCTGAGAGTTTCCCTTCATGGATTACTTCCCAGTAAACAATATGACGTCTTTAAAAGTTCTTTAAGAGCTCTTATTAAAGATTTGGAC
This sequence comes from Nineta flava, assembly GCA_963920215.1. Classification (NCBI taxonomy): domain Eukaryota; kingdom Metazoa; phylum Arthropoda; class Insecta; order Neuroptera; family Chrysopidae; genus Nineta; species Nineta flava. The sequence goes on from OY986041.1 coordinate 46,834,343, forward strand.
GTCTTAAATTTTTCGTCAAATGGGGTCTTCAGGACTTCATGAGGATGTCCAATGCGCCACCTCAAGAACTACTGAAGACTTCATTATTAAGTCTTTATGAACTTTTTTTTCTGACTTCGAAAAAATAGATCTTAAGAGTTCTTGTTTTTGACCTCTTCAAGAGCTTCTTTTGAAGAGATCTTAAGAGTTCTTGATTCTGACCTCTTCAAGAGCTTTTTTTTAAGAGTTCTTAAGAGTTCTTTATTCTGACCTATTCAAGAGCTCCTTTTTAAGAGATCTTAAGAGTTCTTGATTCTGACCTATTCAAGAGCTCATATTTAAGAGATTCTAAGAGTTCTTAATTCTGGCCTCTTCAAGAGCTCTTTTTTAAGAGTTCTTTAAGACTAAATTAATATTTTAAGATTCCTAAAAGTAGAGGCTAAAAAAATATAAACAATTTAATATTAAAATTACTAAATATTTATTCATTTAATTTATATTTATATTTACATTTAAATTTATATTAATAATCATTACAATCATTTGGTTTGCTAAGTCCATGATATATTCCAACAGCAAAAGGTACAGCGCCTTTTGGGTAAATTTCGACTAGTATTGGATAGAGTTGACTCGTCAAACTCTTTAAAATTGGCAATCTGTCAAATGCACGTTGATTTGAATAGTTTCTTTAAACTGGCCCAAATCGATCGCTTTCAGTTGGTCAATCAATCCTTTTTTATACCATAATGAAAATATTCTTCTGGTCTTAATTTTATGATATTCTTGGGAATAGGTTCGAAGATGGGATGATCACCTTGGCAGACATTTTGGTTTCAAATCTTAATAAAAAATAGAAAATCATGATATTCATTTTTAAATTCATTTTAATGCGTTAACCTTTAAGATACTTACAGATAAAACCAATTAAAAATAATCCACGTTAAAAATAACGCACTTAAACTGGTTTTAAATACTTGGTAACACTAAATAAATAAATTAAATTATAATAATACCTTTACAAGTTCTCCAAATAAAAGCTGAATAAGAATGTTAAATTCTAGGTTATACAGAAATAAAAACTATAACAAAAATGCGCGTGCGCTAAATTGAGTAAAAATATAAAAAACTTGGGAAAAAGACTTCTTAAAGGGCTCCTATTTCTAACTTTTTACGAAGACAGAAAAAATGTCTACTTAAAGGGCTATTATTTCTGAATTCTTGCGAAGTCAGAAAAAATAAACTCTAAAAGGGCTCTTATTTCTGACTTTTTACGAAGACAAAAAAAATGTGTACTTAAAGGGCTCCTATTTCTGACTTCTCGCGAAGTCAGAAAAAAAAGACTCTTAAAGGGCACCTATTTCTGACTTCTTGCGAAGTCAGAAAAAATAGACTCTTAAAGGGCACCTATTTCTGACTTCTTGCGAAGTCAGAAAAAATAGACACTTAAAGGGCACCTATTTCTGACTTCTAGCGAAGTCAGAAAAAATAGACTCTTAAAGGGCTCCTATTTCTGACTGTTTACGAAGACAGAAAAAAAGTCTACTTAAAGAGCTCATATTACTGACTTCTTGTGAAGTCAGAAAAAATAGACTCTAAAGGGCTCTTATTTCTAACTTTTTACGAAGACAGAAAAAAAGTCTACTTAAAGGGCTCCTATTTCTGACTTCTTGCGAAGTCAGTAAAAATAGACTCTTAGAGGGCTCCTATTTCCGACTTTTTACGAAGACAGAAAAAAAGACTACTTAAAGGGCTCCTATTTCTGACTTCTTGCGAAACCATAAAAAAAGATGTCTTAAAGACCTCTCAATTGAGAATTCTGAAAAAAGAGGCCATTATGACGTCATAATTGTACTTCCTAATGAAGTCTTCAAAAAGACTTCTTTTTGAAGTCTTTCTGACTTGTATGTTTGCTGGGTTGGCATCTGTACCCTCTATAAATTTTTTCGATTAGATTTATAATCTTCTTTGGTGTTCCAAAACTCTCTAAAGATCTCCGTATTGCTTCTGTTTCGATGGAGTCAAACGCTTTTTCAAAGTCTACAAAGCTCAGATACACTGGCGACTGGTATTCTGAGCATTGCTCGACTATTATCCTCAGAGTGTTGATCATATCAACGCAAGAATGGTCTTTCATAAAGCCTGTTTGTTTTCTCCGTAGTTTTGAGTCGATTGTATCTTTAATTCGGTTTAGAATTACTCTAGTGGGAATTTTACTTGACACGGATAGCAGGATAATACCCCTCCAATTGTTACATAAAGAAATGTCTGCTTTCTTTGGCAGCTTAATCAGCAACCCTTTCCTCCAGTCATCTGGTATTACCTTCTTCTCCCATATCTCCTATATTAATCCGTAGAAAATATCTGCTATAAGGTTTGGATTTGTTTTTAACATTTCAGGAGTAATACAGTCTACACCGGCAGCTTTCCATTTTTTATTTCCTTGAGTGTTGCTACTATTTCTGCCTTTAATGGTGTTCCTATACTTATTCTGGGGTCTTCTAACTGATTTTCAAATATCAGTTATAATTATCAGTATTATAATTCCATATTCATCCATATATAATTTCCTTTTTGTTTGTAAAATACATTCGCATCGTTTCTTACAATGCGAATGTCAAAAAATATGCGAATATTCGCGAATGTGAATATTCGTTACATCACTAATAGGTAAGTGTTAAGCTTTCGATTAAGGCTTATAAAAGTTAAAAATATTAATTTGTTTATTAGTAAATTAACCAAAGGTAAAACATACGATAACTCTCTTAAAAGTTATCGTATCGTTATATTTTTTTAAAAATTAAAGATCTATAAAAAATCTATAAGTTAAAGAAAACAAAGTTTATTTAAATAATTTCTTAACTGTTTTTTTTAAATTTGTTTATAGCTCGTTATAAACAAATTGAAAAATAATGGGTAAAAATACAGTTTAAAAAATAATTTTCTTTTTTATTTTATAGATATTTTGAAGACCTTTCATTTAAAAAAAGATTTATTCGTCTCCAATCAAATGCACCCTTTTTATTTATAAAAATAGGTGACATGGAATTTTATTAATTTTCGGGGACCTAATTTTTTTTTAGGGGCGAAAATTGGACACATTTTTTTTAACATATAAAAGGCATACTTTGCCATTGTTAAAAAAAAATGAAGTAATTTTTAGATTTTTTATTTTAATCTCAAACTTAGTCTAAGTTAGTCTTAAGATTGCGTTTATGATGAATCTAAACGCTGTCTTAAGACCATGCTTAAATGATCTTACGTTTAAGACCGGACTATGAATCCGGCCTAAGACGGTCTTCATTGAGATAAGCTTAATCAATTGCTCAAGACTGAACTATGAATTGCGCCTATGGAGGTTAGAGTATAAAAGGATAACTATATCATATGGTTGTTAAACTAAAAAAGTGTCCACCAAAAAATCATATATTTATTACTTCTATATTGCTAGTTCCTATAAGTGGAAGTGTGGCCGATGAAGTGAGCCAGCAATTGACTATTTCTGCCTCTTTTGGTTATTTCTAACCGTTGTGCGCTATCGTATAAATATGTAGATTCTCCCGTTCAATAAAATTGAACCGATCTGAATTTTTAATTTGGTTACATTTTGTAAAAGTCTACAATTGTTTTGACGAGTGTACAAAGTTTATTACTTTGAAATAATATATATATGTACCCTATTTCAAATTTTATTTTTTAAAAAAATGTGTGCAGTCTATAGATAGTCGAGAAATAATTGGCACATGATTGTACAAATTTGATCTCAATTTTTTATAGCGAAATTGTTTAAATAATTCCAAAACATTGTTGTTTTAGAATGGAATAAACTCTTTTTATATTGTTTGGCTACATTCAAATTTAAAAGATATTGTGAATTTTTGAAATAAAATTTATATAAATTTTTGGTTTAAAAAATCCCAAATTTGACCATTTTCTACCCATTAAAAATCTATCAAAATTTGATACTGAAACGAAGGGCTTTCAGATTTTATATTATATAGATCAACCAATAGTCACGAATATTTTTAATGTTAATAACCATTTTTAAATTATTTGGCAAGTCAATATTTGGTTGTTTTTCATTTAAAAATGGTTATTAACAAAAAATTTTCTCATTAGTGATTATGGATTTCATTACGATTATATAATCTAGAATCTGAAAATCTTTCGTTCTACTATTGCATCCTATATTTCGATGAATTTTGAATTATTCAAAAATGGTCAATATTTTTAAGAATAAATATGAATCTTTTAATTCTATTTTAGTTTTTGAGATACAAAATACATGTAAAGTAAGTATTCTGTCTATCTCATAAATATAAAAATTAACAAATAGGTAATATTTGTGTTAAAGATGGGTTCAATTTTATTGAACCGGAGTGTATGTTGTATATATAATCAAATATTTGTATTAGTCTCAGCGGGTATTAAATGAAGCAAGAGCATATATGTCTGCACCGTAGTGCTTAAGTCTCTCTCGCTATAGCAACTAGCAATATAGGTAGTATTAAATATATGCGAAAAATGTAAAACTAAGTTTCAGTGAATGGCCACAATGGCGCTTGTGAGAAGGTGGGCTTGCTCTGAAGATAGTTACTGTAGAACAAAGTGAAGTTGCCAACCGGAAGTAGTTACATTGAATCCCATTTTGAATGTGATCATTTTTATTTATAAATAAAAGATAATATACATTAAAAAATATATATACAGTTTAATATAGAAATATTCATTTTATGCTTCATTAAATTTTTATCAAACAATTTTTTAATTTCTATCTTCGATAAAAATTTGATTATTCTATTTTTTGAACAAAATTTATTAATTGAAATATATATTATTTCAAGTTTCTTAATTATAATTTTGTTATTAAAATACTTTTAACTTTTCCAATTGATTGTGACTTGAAAATTGATCACTAATTCATTGTTTATTATATTCATGGTATTTCTTAAATAAATAGTCTTTCTACTTCTTTAACATCTGAGGTTTCATATGATTTATATAATAATTTAAAAATTCCGCCTTTACAAAGCGGCGGATGTTAGCCTGTCCTTGTCTACTTTTAATATCTACTTTTAGTTTCTTTAAAATTGGTATTACAATACACCAGCCCCATTTTCTTCTATTTAGGGGACACTTTTTATAACATAGAAATGTTCTCCTTCTATACTCTAACCTCCATAATTGCGCCTTACATGAATACAATTGACAGACAGTGTTGCCTACTTAGGGATTTTTCCCCTGATTTTAGGAGAAAAACTTATACTAAAGGTTTTTAAGGGGGGTTCTTTAGGGGCATAACCTTTGCCCTTAATTGTGAATATTTCATTGCATTTTTTATTTTCTTGAATATTTTTTCTTCTGAATAAATAAAAAAATCCAAATAACATACAAAATTTTAAAAAATCCTACATTTCCAACATACTTTTTCAAATTGTCAGTTTAGGGAGTTTTCAGTTTTTATCACATGTCATTTTTTTTAAATCACTTTTAGAGAGAACAAAATTTGAGTGTTGGCAAGACTGTTGACGGCATTGCCAGAGATCCACACATATTTTAAAAATTGTTTTCATCCGTAAATAACCTTAAATCTGTATAATTTTCTATTATTTATTAATATTACAATGCCGAAAGAGCAATATCGAAATACCGATGTAGCTCGTAAAATGTAAGTATACTATACAGCAATTATCAAACTGTAACACAATTTGTAAATATAATAATTTTTTTTAGATCTAGAATTACATTTGGAGTTGAAAGTCCCCAATCCATGCAACAGAATGCACATTTACAAGTAGTGGCAAAAAATTTATACAACCAAGATGGGCAACGTACTCCAGTCCCGTATGGAGTACTTGATAGGCGGATGGTAATAAATATTAATGAGGGTGCACTTTAAACTTAGAAAAAATTTAATGAAACGTACAATTTTTATAGGGTACTAGCCAGAAAGATGCTAAATGTCAAACATGTGACAAAGATTTGAAAGAATGTATTGGCCACTTTGGGTATATAGATTTGGAATTGCCAGTATTTCATGTAGGATACTTTGGAAGTATATTAACCATTCTTCAAACAATCTGCAAGGTAAATAATTGGATTTTGTATTTACTTAGTAATTATTATAGTTCGTGTAATAGGTCTCTAGTATTACCTAATTCTAATTAGTCGCATTTTTTTGTTTTATTGAACCCTGAAAACTGAGTTCGACACTAAAATAGATCGTTTACAGTTATTTGTCATGCTCTTTCTTCCAACTCGATCCACAGGAGTGATCGAGGTGCCTTATGCCTACAGTATTTTTATCCAGACATTCTCGAGTTATCCTAGATACACATACATGATTTAATAATAAATGATTTAGTTCCGCATGTCCGTCCGTCTGTAAACACGATAACTAAAAACCGAAAAAAGTAACGAACTGAAATTTAGTGTATGTATTATGTTCCTCTTTTAGTTTGAAACATTTTTCCTAAACTGAATAGTTTTGCTATATCAGCTCGAAAACTAAAATAAACAGTTCACGCATTGATAATGAGCTCAGTATAGATCAGGTATTTAATTAACTAAGTTATATTAAATAATAACATATCAAAAACCAGTAACTAATTTTAAAATGCACTATTATACTGACTTAAGCCAGTTAAAATTAACTAATTTTTAGAAATGTTCTCATGTACTTCTCAAACCAGAAGAAAAGAAATCACTTTGTTTAAAAATTAAAAGTCCAGATCTTACGTATATATTAAAAAAAGTTTTACGTAAAAAAATTTTAATGAAAGCGAAAAAAACAAATACTTGTCCAAATTGTGAAGAAACGAATGGTGTTGTAAAAAAAGTTACAGCCTCAATGAAAGTAGGTGTCAGCGGTGGATCTGTACTTAAAATTGTACATGAAAAATTTCGTAGTAAAAAAGATAACGTTATTAAGCAACAACTAGGTTCGTGATTATTAGTAAGAGAACTTCTTTTATAAATTTTTAATTTCTTTGTATTGTTGCAGATGAGTTTAATTTAGCAGTTGATTTAAACTCAGAATTAAAAAATGCCTTATCAACAGGCTTAATGCATATTTTAACTCCAGTTGAAGTATTAAAATTATTTGAATTAATTCCAAGTCCCGACATTCCATTGTTACTTATGGATACCACCAGGTATGTTCAAGATAATACTGAAATGTGTGAGTCGCATCACTAATTTGCACATTTTGGTTTACTAATTTATTTTCGTTCTTTGTTTTTATGAATCAGTCATAAGAGCAAAGGATTTCTATGGAGCGATCCGTACTGAGATATTATTGTTGATATATTTTGACGTAAAACTAACTAAAATATTTAAATCATAAAACACCAGAAAATGTAATAATATCTCAGAGTCCGACGGTGGCGTGTAAAAATTATCTAATGACTGGTCAATTATGTACGTTATTTTTATTTAATATTAATAATTTTTATTTTTAAAGTTTTTTTTTTGTTAATAAATTTTACTATGGACCACAAAAGTCTTATCCTTTTTTCAAAATTGTATAGCCATTTTGTGTCTTATTAATTCGGTCTTTGGGAAAATGTTTCGAAAAAAAGTTGATTATAAGTATAACAACTTTTATTCGAAACATTTTCCCAAAAACTGAATGAATAAGGCACAAAATGACTATACAAGTTTGAAAAAAAAAAAAAAATATATATATATATATACAGGTTGAATTGAGTACTTCCTTCTTTCGTCGGTAAAAAAAGGACACAAATTTTGTGACCCATAGTACACATGCTTTCCAAGCTTTGATTTAATACTATCCTACACGATGGTTTTGAAAATAGTTTTTTTACACAAAATTGGCTATCAAAATCCAACTCTATTAACTTAATATCCGTTATTAGACTTTTTATCTTTGTGCCAAATTTCAACTTTGCATATCCAATAGTTTCGGAGAAAATCTAAGACGGGAAACCGATTTAAAAAATTTGTTTCGGAAATAATAAATACATTTAAAAATTTTAAACCATAATTTACTTGTAGAGCCCATCCGAAAGATTTAATATTAACACGTATGGTGGTTCCACCGGCTTGTATCCGACCTTCGGTTGTTACACCACTTAAAGCTGGAACGTAAGTATCGAAATAATGAATGACATGTACGCATGATATTTAATTAATGTAAAATTTATATTTTATTTTAGAAATGAAGATGATTTGACAATGAAACAATCTGAAATTGTCTTCATAAATGATGTTATTCGAAAGCATAAATCTGGAGCTTCAATTATCCAGTTTCAAGAAGGTTGGGATTTCTTACAATTACAAACAGCATTGTATATCAACAGTGAAATATCTGGCATTCCACAAGCAATGATGCCAAAAAAACCTGGTCGTGGTCTCGTGCAACGTTTAAAAGGAAAACAAGGTCGTTTTCGAGGGAATTTATCAGGAAAGCGTGTTGATTTCTCAGCCCGTACTGTTATATCACCAGATCCTAATTTAGAAATTGATCAAGTTGGTGTTCCGGTTCATGTTGCGAAAATTTTAACATTTCCTGAACGTATTAATAAATCAAATTTAGCTTTAATGAAAGAGCTTGTTATAAATGGGCCAAATGTTTGGCCTGGAGCTAATTATGTACAGCAAAAAAATTCACCATTTAAAAAATTTTTGAAATATGGTGATCGGAATCGTTTAGCTCAAGAATTAAAGGTATTATCATGAAAAGTAATATTTCTTTTTTACTGAAGTAAAGTTGACATATTTTTTTTTTGTATTAAATAGCTAGGGGATTTAGTTGAACGACATTTACGTGATAAAGATGTTGTATTATTTAATCGACAACCAAGTTTGCATAAATTGTCTATAATGGCCCACCATGTTAAAGTTCACCAACATCGAACATTTCGTTTTAATGAAAGTGTTTGCAATCCTTATAATGCTGATTTTGATGGCGACGAAATGAATTTACATTTACCACAAACTGAAGAAGCAAAAGCCGAAGCTTTGATCTTAATGGGGGTTTGTAATTCTTAATGGATGATAATTGCACACACATATTCCATATTTAATTTTATAAATTTGAGCAATGAGTTTTGTAAATTTGGAGTCATATCAAATTTTTGTTACCTTATAATTTTAAGTGATGTCCTGTGATCGCGAGGGGAGGGCGTAGAGCCTCAACAAAAGAGCACACGAAGAATGAACACAATTCTGGGCTAGAGACTTCCCCAGGATTTATTTTCTTCCGCTAGTTCATTATCTAGTGTTCTTCTCCAGGTGTTTTAAGGTCGGTTTATCTTTGTTTTTCTTTGGGGGCTCTATTCTAGAGCTTCTTTTGAAATGCTGTTTTGCCTTCTGAGTATGTTATATTCCACTGGCGTTTGATGGCACAGGTTCCACAAGTTTTCATTGGAGATTGTGTTGGGCTAGTATATGTTAAGCATGTGCCGTAGACATCGATTGATGAACGTTTGTAGTTGTCTATTTATTGTTTGGGACACCTTCCATGTTGGATATCCATATAGAAGAATTGATTTTACAAATTGTTTTTTGTAAACTAGCGTCTATTTATTTCCATTGTTAGTAAGGTTGCCTTTCGGTTATATTATGTCAACGGAAGCGACTAGCGTTTACTTACTTTGACATTTAAGTAATATGTCTGAACATTGATAACATTTTTTGACATCAAATGCTTGATATGAAAAATCATACATATCTAGGGATGGGGATCGAACCCACGACCTCTGGCATTCTAGACCAATGCTCTACCAACTGAGCTACCTTAGATATTATGGTAGTACTATGCATATGATCTTTCAATATCATTTTTTATGCCATTGTATTGATTTTACATTGGTCTCAGTTTGTAGTATTATTAATTAAATATGGTTTTGTGTGTCTGCGATTACCGTCATGTGCAATTTTTGTTTATTAAAGGGTTTTATTTTCTATTTGTATTATATTTAGAATAAATCTAATTTGGTCACACCACGGAATGGAGAACTTTTAATTGCACCAACTCAAGATTTTTTAACAGGATCTTATCTTTTAACTAAAAAAGATAATTTTTTAACATTTATGCAAGCTTGTCAATTGGCAGCAACATTATTAGCTGGAGCTGATACACATCAGCTTATTGATCTTCCTCCACCATGTATTCGAAAGGTAAATCTAAATAGCTCAAATATAGAAACACAAAAATATTCACTAACAAATTATTTTAGCCTAGAGTTATGTGGACGGGTAAACAGATATTTAGTCTTATATTTCGACCAAATAAAAATTGTCCCGTTAAAGCAAATTTATTTTCTAAGGGAAAATCGTATACTAAAAATCAAGAATTTTGCGTTAAAGATGGTTTTGTTTTAATACGAAATTCAGAATTACTAGCAGGAACTGTTGATAAAAGTCATTTAGGTTCTGGTGGTAAAGGCGGTAATATTTTTTACATTATTTTACGTGATTTTGGACAAGAATATGCTATAAAATCTATGTGGCGATGTGGTAAGTTATGGAAAAAAATTTTTATATCCCCGTATCTACTCTCACGCTTGCGTATTTATAATTTTTATAATTCTTCGAATATTAGATATATAGATAACATATTACATTCGCGCAAGAGAAACATACAAAAATATCGCCCTAGCGTCTGGGTAGACAAAAAGAAATTTTATAAATGATTAATTTTAATAAGTAATTTTAAATAGGCCGCCTTGCATCAAACTATCTTATGAATAACGGCTTCAGTATTGGTATCGTGGATGTCACTCCAAGTGTAATTCTAGAAAGAGATAAAAGTATGCTCGTAGAACAAGGGTACGTTATACATAAATTAAATGCAAACTCATTAAACTTATAATTTAAAATTTTTTACAGATATGCAAAATGTGATGAGATGATTCGAGAATTACAAGAAAACAAATTGCAATGTCAACCTGGTTGTACTCCTGAGATGACCTTAGAAAACCAAATCTTGAGTGAACTATCAGTAATTCGTGATCGTGCTGGCCAGGCTTGTATTAATCAACTTGATCCAACAAATGGTCCATTAATTATGGCATTAAGTGGATCAAAGGGTAACATAAATTAAATGCAAATGTAAACATATATCTATACCATCATATGTTTTTAGGATCTGTTATTAATATTTCACAAATGATTGCTTGCGTGGGACAGCAAGCCTTAAATGGAAAACGTGTACCCAATGGTTTTGAAGATAGATCCTTGCCACATTTTCATCGTCATTGTAAGTTATAAATAGTTTCTATCTAATTTTTTAAATTAAAATACTTGTTTTATTTACTAGCCAAAACTCCAGCAGCTAAAGGATTCGTACGTAATAGTTTCTATTCAGGCCTTACAATGACTGAATTTTTCTTTCATACAATGGGAGGTAGAGAAGGCTTAGTTGATACTGCTGTAAAAACTGCAGAAACGGGATATATGCAACGGCGATTAGTAAAAGTAAGTTTGTTAAATCGAATTTGGTTAAAAATTATTCCAAAATAACTTTATATTTGATTTTTTAGTCTTTAGAAGATTTAGTAGTCCATTATGATAAAACAGTACGAAATGCAGAAGGTGATATTGTACAATTTGCATATGGTTGTGATGGATTAGATCCCACATACATGGAAGGTAAAATAATATCATTCAATCCTAGTTATACGATGGTGGCCACAGACCAGGAATAGTCATGGAATTTGTTTAAGGCCAGAGATATCACAATTGGTTTTTGAGATGGTCTGCACATATGTCTTGTATCTCGAAATCGATAAACGTTATACAATTATATATTGTAGGAATAAAAAATGCACCCCAAAACTGTGGGTGATAGTTAAGAAATTGATTTTTTTGAATCTAATGATGTCATCAAAATCCAAAAAAAGGTTTATGGTCCATCTCAGACCTTATTTATCCGACTTTGATGAATTTTTTTTGTTCAAATTCACTTAATTTTAGTCAATTTTGATAGAAAAATCGAGATGTATTTATTGGTTTTTGAGATGGTCTGTGTATGGATCTTGTATTTCGAAATCGATAAACGCTATACGATTCTATCTGGTAGAAATAAAAGTGCACCCCAAAAATAGTGAGTTGCAAAAAGAAATTCATTAAAGTCGGACAAAATTTAGCTGTGATAATAAAAAAATTGATTTTTTTAATCTGGTGGCGACATAAATTAAATGTAAATCGACATCAAAATCCAAAAAATGGTTTATGGTCCATCTCAAACATATTATATTAGATTTTAGTCAAATTTTTTTTCAAATACACTAAATTTAAGTCATGGAAATTTACGTTTTTGGTCATGGAAAACCTGGAACAGTTATAGATTTTTTTTGAGGTTTTTGTGGTTACTCTGTGTGCCTGTCTTAATATACACTACACGCAGTGTTTTAATTTTTGAAAATAAATGATTGGGTTTTATATATTTAATTGTTTTTGTAAATCCATTACTAGTCAAATGCTTGGCATGAAAAATCATACACATCTTGGACGAGGAATCCACGATCTCTGGCTTTTCCATTTTTTTCCAGCTAATAAGTAAATTCTATCACACTGTGTCACATTTGCCATATTAAGTTCTGTAAATGTGATTTAAGTTCTCTTTGAAAAATAACCTGAACTCTCAGTATATCTCATCAACCACATACACATTTGTAGCCACTAGCTACATATTAATTTCTCAAGAACTATTAAAATTTCTGGGCCAAAAATTATTATATCCAAAAGGCTTTGTAATAATTTAACACTTATTTTTTTTAGGAAATGATTGTCCGGTAGATTTTTTACGAGTATTAGAGCATGTTAAAGCTTGTTATTCATTTCGCAATGAAAAACCTTTACCCGGCAATCGTGTTAAAAAATTAGCTGACTATATGCTTGGGCCATTTAATGATGAAGATGACGAATTATTAACAAAAAAAAAACGTGAATGGATAAGTAGAGTGAATGGAAAGAAAACAATTATTGATAAACCTGAAATAAAATTGAAGAAAGTTTTAGAAGATTTTCCTAAAGATTTATCAAAATCATTAACTAAATATGATAAAACAAAAATTAAAGAAGCGAAAGAAACTATTAGTGAATGTGTTGACGATTTTAGAAAACAATTGCGGTAAGATATTTTTAAAAGAAAAATTTTGCATCTCCTGAATACTATCCATTACCATTATTTTACTTTTAGATATTTTATGTATCGCATGGCAGCTAAAATCGATACTGTGGATGAAAAATATCAAAATACTAATGCAACTACAAAAGAAATTGAAAGGCTCACTTTAGGTCAATTAATTGAATTTTTAAAAATGTGCAGTTTGAAGTATATTCATTCAATGGTTGAACCAGGTATTTTAAAACTTCTAAGTAAATTTTTTGTTTGTATGTAATAGTTTATAGATAAGATCATTTGATTAAAGGCTCCTAATCAGTGTGGCCAGAACCTTTTGATACGAAGTAGCCTAGCTGCAGCGCGCAAGTAGCTCCAAAATAGCCCCGCTGTGACGTGCAAATAGATAGCCTAAGGTGGAAGATTTTTTATGAATTTAAAAGTTAATTACATTTAATATACTTACCAAAAATTTAACCGATTAATAAAATTTTACCGGCTATCTATATGAATAAAATTTTATAGCCGTATGGTAAAAAAATATCCCCATTGGCGCTAAATAGCCCCACCTGGCAACACTGCTCCTAACGACAATATTGATTAGTTAGTCTTCACAGTTATTTCTTCAAATATACCACTTTGCTAAAAATGGCGTCATGTTTCTATCTCTCTCTTAGAACAACATTTGATTGATTAGAATCACAAAAATCAGAGTTCTGTTAGTAGTTTATAATTCATGATTTAAGCGTCATTTAGACATTTGATTATGTATTGATTAAAGACAGATAACTAGGTTTTGTTTGTTTACTCAGGAACGGCTGTTGGAGCATTAGCCGCTCAAAGCATAGGGGAACCAGGAACTCAAATGACATTGAAAACTTTTCATTTTGCTGGTGTTGCTGCTATGAATATTACTCAAGGTGTACCACGGTAAGTAAAATAATTTTATCATAACGTCCGTATAAATATTAATACATAATACTTTTTAGGATTAAAGAAATTATGAATGCTAGTCAAAAAATAATGACTCCTATAATCATTGCGGAACTTCAAGATCCTTTTGATCAGGAATTTGCTCGGCGTGTTAAAGGTCGTTTAGAAAAAACTACTGTAGGCGAGGTATGAAATGAAATAAATTTTTTTCGTATTTACATAGGATGCTTTAAAACTAGTAAATTTTAAGAAAGTAAGGTATTCTTTTCTATGCCACCATTTTATTATTGATTAGTACGTTAGTATTGGCAGGGTGCAGAGTATATGGTTCAGGGTGCAAGTATAACCGAATCCACTGCAGCGCACGCTGTGGTCAAAATTTAAAGCATTTAATTTGGCATTAAATAAGCATTAACTATTATAAATATTTAAAAAAATGTAATGCTACATACTGAATATTTATGGTAGTACCACAGATACCACAATGGTCAAATGTGTGCTCTGTGTGATTTGACTTCAGTAGTATTTATATTTGGCAACGCCGCGTAAAAGTAAGAGAGATAGAAATAAAACTTCTGCGCAAGCATCAATGAGTTACATGTGTGTTTACTAAAATGTATGAGTCAAAATTATTAATATTTCATTGGATAAACTTTATGTGATAAATGTAACCGCATTAATAAAAATTACTTTATATGTTTTGTAATAAAAAAATGTGTATAACATTGATATCCCCACATGCCGCATTCGAGATATGTTTGAATTTTGCGCGCGTCTTAACCTCTTTGATGGCGTTGCCACATGTAATTAACATAGTCCTTTTTTCGTAATTATTTGCTAATTACTCTAATATCACACTCTCTGAACCTCAATTTGAGAGTAATCAAAATGTTCGAAAAATTGTTTTCGTTTTGTTGATACCACTTTCATTTTAATCTGAACGGTACTTTTTGTGAAAAAAATAAAATCTATGATTTCTCATAATCAATCATCAATGGTAAAGGCAAAAATATTTTTATATTAATAGCTTTTTTTCTAGTTCTCTGCAGCTCTTTAAAAATTTAACTGGTTCATTATCTTATTATAATGTACTAGCCAAGTTTCATTAAATTCTGAACAGTAATTCTATAACTGAGGGTACTACCTTAAATTAATTATTAAAATACTTTTTGTATCACAGTCAGTAGAAAAACAAAGAAACTAAATTAGTCTTTGGACCCCTTCCTATGTTTAAATAATTTTTTAAAATCTTATCAACTTGATATCAGATTATCAAACTATCCAATTATTGGCCTTTGTAAATCGTTAGAGGTTGAAATAATATAATATGATATATGCCTCAAATTCTGTTAAAATGATGAAGTTCATCTTTGTTTGAAAATTTTACATTTTTATAATTACAAATTTTTAACCTAACGTTTATAAAATGATTAGAAGTTTACAATTAAAAATAATATAAATCAATACAATTTTTTAGTAGATCTATTCTAGATGTTTTCAGAGTCTGTATATTTAGAAGAGTAGCGAATTGTCCACAATTAAAAGTTCTCTTGTTACTATTTTGTTTCCATGGCAGCGATAAATATATTTTACTTATTTTTTTCGTCTAATTTTAATGTAAAAAGATTCCAAATATGCTGCTTAAGGTCAACACCTGCACATGCTGGTGTTATGACCGGAGGCTAGTTTTTAAGGTCCTTGGACAACACATTTTAAATGTTTTATGATATACTAATTTCTAATCGGTCATAAAACAGATGAGGGATAAATAAAAAAAAGTACGCTGCACTGGTGCTTTTAGGTGCACACTAGTAGATGCTTTAAAATCGTAGCGTTAATGTGACCATTAACAAACTAAAAAATTATCTTATTTGTAAAGAGTTCTACTTTCCATCGATTTTAATTTCATAAAGTACATTCAACAGCAAAAGTGGCGTTCTATTTCAAAATTTTAATAATTATTTATGCCGAATTCATTTGGTTTTCGAAAAAACATGTTTAGAACAAAAACTGTTAGTATTTTTATGAATACAAATTTTAAACATTTTTTCAAAAATCAATTAGGTTCGACGCAAATCGACTGTAAAATTGTGATAAAAATTTTTAGTTGCCGATAGTACAACTCATTAATATTGAATTTTTCAAAACTGTTTTAGGTTTCATCCTACATTGAAGAAGTTTATAAACCTAGCGAATGTTTTTTAATTATTAAATTGGATTTGGATAGAATACGTTTATTAAAGTTAGAAGTAAATGCTGATTCTATTCGTTATAGGTAACGTAATACTAATATTAATGTAAGGTAAAAAAAACCTAGGAGCTCATACTAATTCTAACTAAAACATTTCAGTTTATGTACATCTAAATTAAAATTAAAACCATCGCAAGTAGAAGTAAAAAGTGAATCAATTATTGTGGTTTATCCAAACTGTGCGAAAGGAACTAGTAAATTAAATTTTGCATTGTTATCATTAAAGATAGCCATTCCACAAGTAATTATCAAAGGGCTAAAAAGTATTAATCGTGCTGTCATTGAGCACACTAAAGTTGATGGAAACCCCGGTTATCGTTTAGTGGTAGAAGGTGATAATTTAAGAGAAGTGATGGCGACTTATGGTGTGAAAGGAACGCATACGACATCAAATAACACATTTGAAGTATATACGACTTTAGGAATCGAAGCTGCACGTGTCACTATCATGAATGAAATCGATAGTGTTATGAGGGGTCATGGTATGAGTGTGGATTATCGTCATATCATGTTGTTGGCTGCACAAATGACTCATACGGGTGAAGTTTGTGGAATCACTCGACACGGACTTGCTAAAATGAAACAATCAGTTTTAAATCTAGCTTCGGTGTGTATTCTATTAATTTTTTTAAATTTAATCTAAATCACGTAGGCATTCACTGAGTGGGTAATATATTTTTTTGTATTCGACTGTACTTTCTTCTAAAAACCGTGTCCACTCAAGCCAAGTTACGCCAATGATTATATTACACATTTGAAATTACTGTTTTCAATAAAAGTTTTCGATATTTTTATTTGTTTTAGTTCGAAAAAACAGCCGATCACTTATTTGATGCAGC
Organism: Nineta flava; assembly: GCA_963920215.1. Classification (NCBI taxonomy): domain Eukaryota; kingdom Metazoa; phylum Arthropoda; class Insecta; order Neuroptera; family Chrysopidae; genus Nineta; species Nineta flava. The sequence continues at coordinate 46,851,432 of OY986041.1, forward strand.
ATATTACGGACAAGCCGATAAAATAAACGGTGTATCAGAGAGTATTATTGCTGGTTTGCCAGCACCTATTGGTACAGGAATTTTTGGCTTATTACATAAACCACAAAATGTAGAAACGCCATCGGATGTTCGACTTTTATTTGATGATGCTTTGAGTAATGATATTTAAATAGAATAAAATATATTTATTTTTTATATTAATTATGTTGATAATAAAATTGTTTTAATAAATTTTTTGAATTATCTATCCTTATAAATGTTGCAGTGTATCTGTTAATAATTTTGTGGCAATATTGAACACCCGATAACATCTCTAACCTATGTTAATAGGTAAACCTTAGCCTCCTTCCATAGGCTAATAGTCCTATACAAGGGTTAGATGTATTGATGTTAGCGTATGGCTAGAAAATATAGATACGATTTTAAATAACGCTATATCTGTGAATCAAAATATTACGCATGAAGACGATTATAATTATATTGAAGCCGGAACTAGTGAGGCTGCTGGTCATAAATTTGCTACATTTGCCGACAAATGAAGAAAATGCTAAAACAAGAATTTTTTTTTAAAACGTTTGGAATTAAATAAAAGTGATGGTAAACTGATTGTTCGCAATGATGTAGTTAATAAAATTAATTTTTTCAAAGGAGTTTTTTCTGCAACCAAAGAGTTATAAATGGAAATATTTAAATCTGATACCTACAATCATGTTTGAGTCAACGACAAATGTGTGTAGTCTCCATGAACATATGAATGAAAAGAGAAACTAAAAACAAAATAGAGAAAAAGAAACAATTATTAGCCAGTTTTTTAATAAGATATAGCAGATAATAAATACAAATTTTTTATAAATTATAAAAGTTTAGAAATGTTCTTTTTTAGAAAAAATGTGCCTTATTCATTCGGTTTTCGAAAATTATAAAATTTAAAAAAATAACGTTAGATTGTATATACATATTAGTAATACTCCTATATGCCAGTTTGCTTACCAAGCCGGCCTTTCTGTGGATGCTGCACTTCATCGACTAGTAGGGTCGATAGAAGGTGCGCTCTCAGAAAAGGCAATGCGCGGGGTAGAGGACATCTTGGTAAGATGGATCTGCAACACGCTTGAAGTGAGGTGAATTACCACAACTTTAGGGATACAATCGGTTAGAGGCTTTGTGAGTAGAGGGTGTCCGCAGGGTGGAGTTCTTTCCCAATTACTGTGGTGCCTCGTCGTGGATAGCTTACTGACCGATGTCAAGGAATTAGGGAATATTGGCTCAAGGCTACACTGATGACAAATCCATACTTGTCAAAGGCAGAGACGAAGGCACTATCTATGATCTGATACAACAAGCGCTCTCGTACGTGGAACGCTGATGCATTGACAAAGAACTCTCTGTCAAACCGGAAAAAATGGGCTGTGTACTGTTTACAAGGAGACGAAGAGTTGCTCAACGGATGATCAGCATATCTGGCATTCAAATTACACAAACTAGAACGGTTAAGCATCTGGGAGTCGTCCTGGATGCAAAACTGAACTGGAGTGATCATTTGGATTGGAGACTAACCAAGGCAAATAGTGTCTTCTGGATGTGCAGGAGAGCATTTGTACAGTCTTGGGGACTCCAACCTCACATGGTGCACTGGTTATTTACAATTATTGTAAAGTCAATGCTCACATTTGGCTGGTATGGTGGACAAGAACCTCTCTGGCTGTAGCCAGGAAAAAATTGGATCACCTGCTCAGAGTCGTATGCCTTAGTGTCACTGGAGCCATGCGAACAACTCCTACTGCTGCGCTGAGCGCGCTTTAGGTATTCCGCCGATTTATTTACTGATTGAGGCGAAAGCCATGACAGCTGCCTATCGATTTAGGAGTTGCAGACAGTGGCACTGTAGGACAAACACAGGTCATGCGAGTATAATGAACAGGTTGGAGACTGTGACTCCACTTGCGGAAATGGCACAGGATTCCACTATTCCGATTTGACCGAAAATTTAGGGTAATCGTTCCCTCCCGTAAGGAATGGGATCAAGATGTACCTAACTTTTCACCCCCTCCCGGACCATATCTCTATACGGATGGGTCAAGGGCCGGAGATTTATCTGGTGCGGGGGTTTATGGACCTAGAATAAAGGAATCGATTCCTCTTGGTCAATATGCGATGGTTTTTCAGTCAGAAACCTTCGCCATGCTGAGAGGTGCCCAGATTTGTAACACGAGAGGTTACAGTGGGGCACATATCAGCATCTTCTCAGATAGCCAGGCCGCACTTCGGGCCCTTGAGGCGTCAAGATTCCAATCGAGGATAGTCTATGAATGCTTCGAGGAGCTGAATCGCCTGACACTGAACAATACACTCAGACTTATCTGGGTGCCGGGTCACTCTGGCGTTAAAGGGAACGAAGTAGCGGGCTCGTTGGCACGAGAGAGCTCATTTCAAATGCCCCTTTCACCTGAGCCTATCATTCCCATAGCAAGATGCTCCGTAATTTACCGAATCAAGGGGTGGCTGAATAAACACAGATAGGCCATTCGACTGTGCTCGATTGAAACTCAATAGAATGCAGTTGAGAAGGGTGGTGGCGCTTTTGACAGGACACTAGCGATTGAACTAGCACTTACATAACTTGGGGATCTCTGATGATCCCACTTGTAGGGCCTGTATGGAGGACAATGAGACCTCCATATATGTTATATGCACCTGCAGAAATCCGCAGAGTGTCAGATATAGAATGTTGGGGTCCGAAACCTTGGACCCATTAATCTTGGGAGCAATCCCGGCGAAGAAATTGTGGGTCTTCTGTGTGGCATCTGGCTTCGACAGAATCCTCTAGCTTCATCTGCTTAGAATGGTGCCTCTTACCCGGAGACTTCTCGCCTTCGGGTGAGGGGTTGTTCTCAAGGAGGGGACAGAGGACCCCTTGGTCTAGGTGCTAGGGACCCACTTGTGGTACCCCTCTCTCTAATTATTATTATTATGTATGTTCAAACTACCATGTAGAAATCACTATAAGCGTCAAATTTTTTGTTATTTCCCATTTTTTTGGATGTTGCGTTGGGAAAATTAAAGTTTTCCGAGCTACATTTAGGTTTTGAAATATTCCGCGTCGAATCCTTCTTTCTTCGAACGCGTCTGGAAGTGGCTTAAATTTAAACACTTAAATGTAATTTTTGATTTTTCCCATTTTGGGTTTGTTTCGTTGGGAAAATTAAATTTTCCCAAAGTTTCTTATTTTAGATTTCAGAAATTCCGCGTCGAATGCAAAAACCGCATCCTTCTAACATTTCTAGAACTGGTTTAAATTTAAACACTTAACTTATAATAATAACAATATTATCATCATCCAATAGGAATCAAGATAAAACTCATAGACCCTAAACAAGGACACATAACTCCATGTAAACAAATAATTGGCAAAAATAAGATGTCAGTAGTGTACCTTCGGCACCGGAAACAAAACAGAGAGTATAAGGCGCGAGTTTTAATTGAAAAACATTACGTATTTATAGTATTATAAAAATTATTTCCAGCCAAAGTATTTTTCAAATAAAATATTTTTTTAAATAAATGATAAGTAATTTCAATTTTTCAATAAGGATTTAGTTGAAGTGATAGTTAAAATTCGCAAAATAATTACATAAAAATAAAAAACATCAAATAATTAAATAGTAACCTGTAATGTTGGAATTGTAAAAATGAAAGAAATTATTGAATCAGATATTAAATTAAACTTTTATTTATTAATAATAATGCTGAAAATTAATATTTAATATAATGTCATACAATTTAATTAATTTTGGAATATTTATACTAGCTTTTGGTACTTTAAAAGACCTGGTTTTTTAAACCCAATTGATCCCGTTGCTTATCATGTCACAAGCACTACCACTTTTACAATTGTCTACTGCACATACTTTCCCGTTTTAAATGTTTTTTAAACAGTTTTTTATTTAATAAATTTTTTTTAACCAAATTGTGTACTTCAAAATGATCACTTTAAAATAAAAATAGTTACTTGGCTTACTTCACTTCTATTTATTATACTATATTCACTTTGGTAAGGATGAGTATCTATCAAAAACTTGCGACCCTAGTGGCATAAAAAGTAAATATAACTTCTCCCATTTCGTTGCCATATTTTGTCAATTTTCCCGTATGACTTATATCTCCTTTATATAGCCTCCATGATAAAACTAATCAGATATCATATACAAGACGTATATAGACTTACAATGTTAATTTTATCAAAACAATATATGCAAAAATTTTCGATTTCCCGATATAAATTTCGTAGTTTCATAATTTTCCTTTCGGTTTGGGCACTATATCTAACTGTATGCCAAATATCAACTTTTAAGGACTTATGGTCTAGGCCCTGGAATTATGATTATGTTACCCAAGAATGCTGGGCGTGGTCACTATTTTACAATTTTTGAATGAAAATAACTTTTTAACTGTTTATTTCTTAACGATAAGCGAAAACTTTAAAAACATTTATATATTTTAAAAACATACTAAGCGAAAACACGAAATAAATTTTTTCTTACATTTTACTTTGCACTCACATTCTTACATTTTACTTTTCGCTATTTACTTTGTAAATAGCTCGGCTTTTTAATGGGATATCATCACTTTTCAAGGAGCAACTATTATATGAAGTATCTCCCCGAAAACTTGGCCGTTTTTTACATTTATGTTTTTGATCGGATATGCTTATAGAGTTATAGCTTTACCTATGTTAGAATTTGTCACCAGATATACTGAAGCAAAAATCGGATGTCAAGATTTTTGTATGATTAGCTCATAATGTTATGCAAAAAATATTGTTATCTTATAATCATTAGAATTAAAACGAAAATAAATTAAGTAGATAATTTTAAACGCGATTGCATGTGATAAAATTTATTAAAATTGATGAATGCTTAACGTTAATTACATAGGTGCACAATATACCAATAAAAAACATTTATATGAATAGATAAATAAATAATTTTTAATTTTTTTTAATTTTGCCGCCATATACCAGTCAATGACGTCAGCTGTCAGGTGTACTGTTAATTAAAATAACGAACCAAAAAATAGGTGTAATTATTATTGCTAGTTGGTACAGCGAGAGAGACTTAAGCACTACGGTGCAGACATATATGCTCTTGCTTCATTTAATACCCGCTGAGACTAATACAAATATTTGATTATATATAATACATACACTCCCGTTCAATAAAATTGAACCCATCTTTAACACAAATATTACCTATTTGTTAATTTTTATATTTATGAGATAGACAGAATACTTTACATGTATTTTGTATCTCAAAAAACTAAAATAGAATTTAAAGATTCATATTTATTCCTAAAAATATTGACCATTTTTGAATAATTCAAAATTCATCGAAATATAGGATGCAATAGTAGAACGAAAGACTTTCAGATTCTAGATTATATAATTGTAATGAAATCCATAATCACTAATGAGAAATTTCTTGTTAATACCCATTTTTAAATGAATAAAACCTATTTTGACAAAATGGAAACCCGACTTCTAAAATCCAATATTCTATAACAAAAGATGCACTAAAAAGTAAAAAAATAATTGCATATTCTTGTGCCAATTTTAGTTCACCAAAGCAAAAATTTTTAAATATATATGTACAATTATTGTTATTTTTGGAGGCGGTGTCAGCGTAGAGAAATTCACATAACTTTTGGACACCGCCTCCAAAAATAACAATAATTGTACATATATATTTAAAAATTTTTGCTTTGGTGAACTAAAATTGGCACATGAATATGCAATTATTTTTTTACTTTTTAGTGCATCTTTTGTTATAGAATATTTGATTTTAGAAGTCGGGTTTCCATTTTGTTAAAATAGGTTTTATTTCTCGCTTTTTAGTGACTTTGAAGTTCTATAACTGCTTTTATTTGTCTAAATATGGGTAGACCTACTAAACGACCAACTAATTTTTAGTGAATTTTTTTATTACCTTTTAACACTTTAACACTTTTTTATTACCCGTTTATTATTTTTTTAAATAATTTTTAGTACATTTTTTTAGAACAGATTTTCAGTTTTTTTTACAAGCATTTTGTTTTTTTTTTTGTAAAAATTTTGTTTTTTGGGGTCGGTTTTTTTTTTTGTAAAAAATTTTTTTGAAGTCGGTTTTTAAAAAAATTTTCTTATTTTCCCATTATGAATGAGTATACCCTTTAAAAAAAAAAAAATTCGCAGAAATCGGTTATCACATATAAAATGAGAATTTTCCTCGATTTCCCGGAGATCCCCTCATCAGAATGCGATTTGGTGACAATGGGACCAATCGGAAATCAAATACTTTAAAACAAAAAAAAAAATTCAAAATCGGTTCATAAATGACGGAGTTCTGAGGTAACAAACATAAAAGAAAAAAAAAATACAGACGAATTGAGAACCATCCTCCTTTTTTGAAGTCGGGTTAAAAATAACCAAATATTGACTTGCCAAATAATTAAAAAATAGTTATTAACATTAAAAATATTCGTGACTATAGGTTGATCTATATAATATAAAATCTGAAAGCCCTTCGTTTCCGTATTAAATTTTGATAGATTTTTAATGGGTAGAAAATGGTCAAATATGGGATTTTTTAAACCACAAATTTATATCATCAATTTTATTTTAAAAATTCACAATATGTTTTAAATTTGAATGTAGCCAAACAATATGAAAAGAGTTTATTCCATTCTAAAACAACAATGTTTTGGAATTATTTAAACAATTTCGCTATAAAAAATTGAGATCAAATTTGTACAATCATGTGCCAATTATTTCTCGACTACCTAGACTGGACACTTATTTCAAAAATAAAAAATTTGAAATAGGATACATATATATTATTTCAAAGTAATAAACTTTGTACACTCGCCAAAACAATTGAATTTTATTGAACGGGAGAATCTACATACTTATACACTTGCGCACAACGGTTAAAAATAACCAAAAGAGGCAGAAATAGACAATTGCTGGCTCACTTCATCGGCCACACTTCCACTTATGGGAACTAGCAATATAGAAGTAATGGTTTTTCGTTGGAGACTTAATATGGTTTTTCGGTGGACACTTTTTTAGTTTAACAACCACATGAGATAGTTCTCCTTCTATACTCTAACCTCCATAGGCGCAATTCATAGTTCAGTCTTGAGCAACTGATTAAGCTTTTCTTCATGAAGACCGTCTTAGGCCGGATTCATAGTCCGGTCTTAAACGTAAGATCATTTAAGCATGGTCTTAAGACAGCGTTTAGATTCATCCATCATAAACGCAATCTTGAGGCTAACTTAGACTAAGTTTGAGATTAAAATAAAAAATCTAAAAATTACTTCATTTTTTTGTTTAACAATGGCTAAGTATGCCTTTTATACGTTAAAAATAATGTGCTCAATTTAAACGATAACTTTTAAGAGAGTTATCGTATGTTTTACCTTTTGTTAATTTACTAATAAACAAATTAATATTTTAAATTTTTATAAGCCTTAATCGAAAGCTTACAAACTTACCTATATAAGTATAAACTCAAAAAAATTATTGACCGATATGGTTTATTGCATAAAGAAAAACAGTATAAAATTTGTGCTTATTTTATTACAAAATAAGAATTTTATAATTTATATACAGCGTCATATATTTCATAAAAAAAAGACAGGATGATTGTTCAACCAACGTCTATATATATTCATTTCAAATGGCCAGTGAAATGAACTTTGGGAATTTTAATCTTTTTTTTTCTCGAATTCTAATAAACCGATTTTAATGCTCATGGGTTCATTTCGTTTCTTTTTTTATATAGAATTTAATAATATTCTTTGTCATTTTTAAATTTTTATTTTAAAAAAAGATATTAAGAAAAAACGCTTTTTTGTTATAAACAAATTCAATTTTGACCCTGTTCCGTCACGAGTCGGACCGTTAAAATTTAGGGTCATATTCAGGACGTCAAGATGAATCGATTAAAAAAAATTGCGGTTCCAACAACCTGCCTAAAAAATCCTTATTTGACTCTACTACTACTCTTAAGGCTGTTCTATACAAATTTTAAACATTCTTTGATTAGCGTGAGATTTCATGATTTTTTTAAGAATTCTCTTCAATATTCATTAGTGGAAAAAAAAATTTACAAAGAAAAGCGGTTTTCCAGATCAGAATGGTTAAAGTTACATTTGTTTTTCAAGCACTACGATTATATCCTTTACTCTACCTGCCCTAGGTACTTTTATTTTTCGAAAATCCTGTTAATTTTCCCAATTTTCATTTTTCACACCCAGGTACAGTGGAATAAGACTATATATGTTTAGCGTCTATGTATGTTTCTGTGGGAATCAAATTATAACCTATGTGACATAACGTTTGTAGTTGTCAATTTTGATATAAAATATGGAGGAAAATGATGGGAATATGTTGGAAAATATCAAAGGTGATGCTATCGGTAATACAATGTACAGTGAACGATTCGTGTTAAAAACTTTACTTTCATTACAAAACATTGAATGGAATGAAAATTATGAAAATACTTTATGTACACTATGGGATATGACTATTGATAAAGATGTAGCCATTTATTTAGCAAATCACAATTTTTTTGATATCCTGATTTCAATTATTGAAAACAATCTAAATGAAAATGCCCGTCTTGTTGAAATTTTAGTTGGTATTACCTCTAATATATGTTCACAGGTAAAATACTTCATTTTTATACTCCATTCAAAGAAAACAAAAAGAAAATATATTATTTCTGTATTCACATAATAAATTATTACATGCACTACACATTCGCTTTCACTCTTACAGTAAATTCAATTAAGGGCTGTACGCTATTCGGACATAGGCGGGTATCCAGCGTGAGTTAAAATTTAGATTAAACTAACGTTCAGATACTGTGGCAAAAACTATTGAAATTAAATAAGGTAACTATTCCAACCGAGTACTTTAGTTTTTGCCGCCATATGTGAAATATATAGAACGCCTTTTAGTGGGGGGCCCAAAAACACGCAAACCCGACCAATTCGGTGTATGACCGACGAAAAATATATTATGACTATAAACGCTTCACGCTGAAGACACGCAAGAGACCCGCGTGTGTCCGAATAGTCATATCGTTCAATTAAATCGTATACTAAATATTATTGTTGGTAATGTCGAATTTTTGTAAAACTGAAAAAAACGCGATCTATCGTAGTGACATTTAACCGAGGCGGGTAGGTCATCTAACATGATTGCATTTCAAAGTATAGCATCATACTTGCCAAACAACGCGTTATATTACAGATTAATTATCTATAATCTCACTACATAAACATCTTGTAAAAACTGTTCACCGTGTTAAATCGCCATGGATGTACAGAATATAATTTTTAATTAAAAGATGTTCTGAAAAGTATGTTGATATACTAAAACATTTCAAAACATATTAAAAAAAATTTCAAGAAATGATTCCTTTGGTTATTCTAAAAATTTTTTTATATTTATTTCAGCAAGCGTGTCTAAAATATAATATATTTGAACGCAATATTCTCATTCTTGTTAGAAATAGTAGAATTTATCTCCAAATCGAAAGAAAGTAGTCTTATTTCCTACAAAAAAAAAGTTACTTTCTGTTTCAATAAACTGCTTCGTTTTTACGAAGCATTCATGTATATTCCTGGGAATCACTTCTTGAACATTTTCGAATATATACAGAAGCACCCACGAAGCACTTCAATTCGTTACGATCACGCAGACTATTTTATAAAAGCTCGCAAATGGGAAAAAAGACTTCTGATAATATTAAAATAATCAAAGAGAACTCTAGGTTTTTGAAATTACATTTAAAATTTTGCCCCAATTCATAGTACATTTATTTGTATTTTATAAATACGTATTTCGACTACAATGTAATCTTCATCAGTATGAATTAGCTAATCGTAACTATCTCTGAGACACGCACCAAATTAGCAACGAACAACATATCTCTGACTCCATATCCCAGTGATAGTTACGATTAGCTAATTCATACTGATGATGACTACATTGTAATCGAAATACGTATTTATAAAATACAAATAAATGTTCTAGAAATTGGGGCAAAATTTGAAATGTAATAGAAGATAACGTTGATCCCTGATGAAATATTTTTTATTGCATCGGAGGTGGTTTGAATAAGTTTTAGTAGAAATTTCAAATCGCTGCAATCACGATGACTATGTCAGGAGAGCTCCCAAATAGGAAAAAAGATTTCTAACGACGTTATTTTATTCATAAAAAATAGAAAATAAAGTTGATTCCTAATGAAACATTTTCACTGCATGGAAGGTTCGATATGTTTTCAATAGAAATTTCAAGTCTTAACGATTACGCTGACGCTCGTTAATCCAACTGAAATATATCGTGTTTAATAGTATTGTTGTCATTTTTTATAAAAATTGAAAATTATGAAAAGCTAAAGTACTACGCTTTAAATAGGTAACTATATCTGCTCGCTTCTGCAATAAAACACCTACATAGAAAAATATTACCAGCTATATTCGTAGCTTTTGAGTTTAATACATTTTTTTTATAATATATACAAGGGTGTTAGAAAAAAATTTTGGCAAACGGATTGCAGAAAAAATTTTTGGTATGGATGTTCATAAAATGACCTAAGTAGTCCATTTCCGCTTATCCTGCCTTTAAACACGATAACTAAAAAGCGAACAGAGATAACGAGCTGAAATTTTGTGTGTGTGTGTTCTACAGTTAAAAAGTAGTCAATTTTGTGAATGGGCAAAATCGGAGCGTGCCTCAATACCCATCTTTGAAACCATAAAAGATTTAAAGACAAGAATGTTCTTTTTTTTTAAATAAAAAACTTTTGTTTGAAACTTCTTTTCATAAACTCAGTATATACCGGGTATTGAAGAACTTAGCTCAGTTATTTTTAATTACTGGTTATTTAATGACATAAATTTCATTAGTATCTTTGATAACTATTTAAAAATTAAAAATAAATCTCACTAATGAATAATTATTCTGAATTGTATTTATAAGATGTAAGTTCTATATGAATGTCATTAGCTCAATCAATAAAAAATAATCGCAAGAATATACGTTAATATGTTATTAACGTCTAAACGGTAAAATAATCGAAATATTAATAATTCTTTCAGGATGAAGTAGTTACAAAATTATTCCTTCATAATCTAGAAGTTTTTCAATTTTTACTGCGTTTAATATCATATCACGATACATGTACGTTAGAGCAATTACTTCGTTTATTTCGAGTGATTAGTCGCTCAAAGTACAAACAACAATTACATAAAGAAATTGACAACACCAACGAATTTCTAGATGGTATAGTATTCATTATGAATAATTGTGCACAAGTTGATTTATTAATTTCAATTGCAAATTTTATTCACTTATTGGCATATGATGAAACTGGTGAAGATATCGACTCTAACATTGATAATATATTTTCAATACCGCCTTTTTTTAATTCAATTATTGATTTATTAAGAACATCAGAATTCTTTCAAAATATCAATAATGAAAATTTAAAAATAACATATGCATACTATCAAGTTATTACCGATTGGGGTACTTGGGTAAAAAATACAAATTGTGATTGTGAATTAATTCGTGAAATGTTTAAAACAAATTTATTAGAATATTTAACAAATTTTATAAAAATTGTGTATAGTGACTCTGATTTATACGATGAAATATGCACCGATTATGGTTCTGTTGATATTCTAAATAATTTAGTATTAATTATTGGTGGTTTTGAAATATATTATGAATCGTTATGTTTATTTTTAATTGAAATGACAAAAAAATTTAAATTACACGATGATTTGAATGAAATTATTTTAATTAATATTTTGTATTTGTTACATTTTTCAAAAGATCTAAATTTAATAGAATTGTTAGGTAAAATAAAAGAAAATGATAAAAATAGACTGATGTCATTAATCAATTCAACAGAAGTTGTTTCAAAAGATGTATTAGATCATCTTAAAATTAGAATTTTAAATATAGAAAATAAATCTGAATAACGTTTAACAGAAGTGAATTATTTTGTAAATTTAATTTCATATCTTCTTAAATTTCTAGATACAATAATATTTTCTAGAAACTTGAAACAGGACGCACACACTTCGAAATTTTTTTACTTTTTCTCCAATATATGGTAGTGTTTTCATGTGTGTGAAGTTAGCACCGCCATTTTGAAAAATAAAAAAATAGTCATTGTGCTAGAAATGTGTTACGTTTTGCCACAAGCAGATGTTTTTCAGGCCCAACACCGCCATTTTGTCGGAATGAAAAAATGGTGGTGTTGGACCTGAAAAACGTTTTTTGCGAATTTACGCTTCTTTTTTCAAAATTTCTAAGATCGGTTTGCGGCCCAACGTAGCACAAAGATTATTTTTTTGATTTTTCAAAATGGCGGTGCTAACTTCACACACATAGTGTTTTCTCTATTGTAAATTCACACAGTTGTTATGGTCTAAGATCCGGCATTAGTGAAAACCTTCCCTCATCTGTTAATTGAATGAAATAATTTTTAAAAGGCAGATAACAATATTATAAATGTAGGAGTGCAATGTCTGCCACCGTAGTCCTGCTGGCTATATCATATTAATTAATTAATTAATATGATATAGTGTCTTTGTTTGTTGCTTGAACAAATATATTTGTCTCTCTCTCTGCGTAGAACACATTTTTTGAAAATTTTATTACTGTGATATTATAAAATATATTTTACATAATAACTATATAATTAAATTATTTGCAGCCTATATAAAAAAAATTTTAAGTAATAAAATTTTCAAAAAATGTGTTCTACGCAGAGAGAGAGACAAATATATTTGTTCGAGCAACAAACAAAGACACTATATCATATTAATTAATTAATTAATATGATATAGGCAGCAGGACTACGGTGGCAGACTTTGCACTCCTACATTTATATTATTGTTATCTGCCTTTTAAAAATTATTTCATTCAATTAACAGATGAGGGAAGGTTTTCTAATGCCGGATCTTAGACCATTAGCATGTAATTAAATTTAAGGATGTTCGAAAGAGAAAGAAAATGCAGAGAAGTTCCTGTAAATTAAATATGTTATAAAAAAAGTGAATACGAATTCAATGGTATGCTTCAAAATGTTAGTTCAAATGCATTTTTTTCGATATTGAAAATCATACTTTTAACATTGGGTCTTATGGAGAAACTACAAATTTAATCTTTATAATCGAATAAAACAGTTTAAAATGCAGAGAAGTTTTTATAAAACTATGTAAATTGTTGTTAAAGAAACAAGGATTTATTTTAGCCAAAGATGAAGGTATGTTCAAATGCATTTTGGAAAGTAATAATAAATTATATAAGTAATTTTATCATTTTAGAGAAGCAAAACACAAGATTTTACTTTTTTAATAAAAGGAACATTACGAGTCACGACTCATAAGTATTATTATTTACCAAATAACCATAGAATATTTAAATCTAGTTTCAACGTATACATTAAATCTGTAAAGCTGCGGGCATGTGCAGTCGCTTGATACCCCCTTACGTCTTTCCCCACAAAATGACTCTTTCGAACGTCCTTAAGATATCTGTGAATTAATTACAGAAGTGTTTGATTCAACCTGTTAAAAAACGAAGCGTTCATGTTGTATAATATATTTAAATAAAATCATATTTTACATATTTTTTTAGTAACTTGACTTTTACCTCATTCTAATTTCATTAATTATTATCTCCCAGTTAAGAATGATTCTATAATAAAATGAATGATTGTACTGTATAGACATTTTATGCGCTGAAAGATCAGCGAAGAAAAAATGATTATCTCGTATATAATTTTCGTTAAACGTTGGTACTTGTATTTGAAAATAAGATCGCAGCATCAGAATGTGAATTTTTTAGAACTAGTTTCGGTAGAAAACAAACCACTAGTGCTTATTTACCAAACACTTTCTATTGTTCAAACAAAGTTGTGTTATACTACATTTATATTATAGAATTGATCTATTTTTTATTCTTATTCTAGCATTTGATATTAAAAATTCTTTCTCACTTATTTTCTCTTTATTTACTGCCGAAGGTAGTTCAATACTTGTCTGATGGAATATCAGCTTTTTTTTCAATTACGAATAGTGAACAAAGTTTGCATATTAAAAGGAAATTTAGCCTCATTAATTACAAGTTAGGTTGATTTAACGGAACTGTACGTGTAATATTCATTTCTTTTGTCTTAGAATCATCAACTCATCACATGAAGTTATGTTGACAATACAAACAGAAATAACTTAACGTATCTCAACTTACAATCAGTGGCCAAAAGTTGTGTGGAAAATGGCGGACTATGATTAAAATAAGGTGAATAATGTACATTTTTTGAAATATGACCACACCATACTGAGTGCTCATTGGTAATCCAGCTAACTTAAAATCATAGTCCGCCATTTTCCACAGAACTTTTGATGACTAACTGTATATGTAGTTGAAATCTACATATACATATACAGGAAAAATATTAAGTTTCATAGTATAGAGATTATCAAAGATAATTCAAGACAAGTTTTTGAAATTAAACTTCAAAATTTGCCCCAATTTATGACCATATATTTAAAAGCTTTATACGAGCCACAGCTTGAAATTCATGTATAGCAAAGAAACGATCTTCCAACTCCTTTTAATCTTCAAATTTTCTCTTGAATTGAATTGATGGACTAAAAACAATTTTTTGAGTTTTGGTGTGGTCACCAGATAATATCAACTTTTTTACTATCACAGATAAATTTTGTCCGATTTTAATGAAATTTTGTTTACATCCACTATTTTTGGCGTGTACTTTCCTTTGTATAGAACTGTCTAGCGTTTATAGGCCATATAAAGTATTTGGAAGTTATACAAAACTAATTTTTTCTCTTTCAAATCTACTATTTAGTTGGCTAAATTAGATTTTCCATGACCATGAACAAAATTTTAATACATTTCCAGGTTTTCCCTGAACCATAACAAATTTCCTGACTATTTTCCAGATCCTGAAGTTTTCCAGGTCTGTCTACCCTACTAGATAAATTATTTGTGAGACACGCACCAAATTAGCAACGAGTAACATATCTTCGATTCCATATCCCGGAGATAGTTACGATTAGCTAATTCATACTGATAATGACTACTTTGTAGTGGAAATACGTACTTATAAAATACAAATAATTGATCTAAGAATTGCAGAAAATTTTGAAATTCAATTACATTTCATAATTTTAAGAGGCCATCAAATGGAAAATAGAGTCCATTAAAATAGAGTAGAGTAAATCCATTGATTTGGAAATGCTGTTTAGAAAAAAAGGCAACAAAAACTTCAACTTTCATTGTGAGTATGTGTGTATTAAACGTCTAGGATTAAAATATGAAAAACAGCTCACGCTTACGTATCCAACAATACAAACAATGGTAGTACATGATTATCAAAATAATATATTATTATCCATGGGACTAAAGTGACTCTTTTAATCCCGCGAATCATCTCGCTCCGCCCTCAGGAACAAACTCCACTCAAGGGATTAAAGGCACTTTCGTCCCACAGTAAATATACATTTTTTGCACTTTCGGGACTAAAATGACAACTTTACTCCCTCCAAATAGCTACTAAAGTAGTACTTTTTCTCCCATTTTTTTTCTCATGGGAGAAAAAGTAAATTTAATACATATCCTAGAAACAAAATCAAAATGACATTTTTATTTAACAAATTTTTTACTTTTTCTCCCTTGGGAGAAAAAATACTACTTTAGTACCTATTTGGAGGGAGTAAAGTTGTCATTTTAGTCCCCAAAGTGCAAAAAATAAATTTTTCACCTCCTTTTTAACTTCTCGTGTGGTGCAAACAAAGCATTACCGGAACAATTTCCTCATATTTTAATGAAGTATTCATTACTATCGATTCGAAACGTTTATTCACGAAAAAAATATTTTTCACCACTAGGAATTACTTCACGTGAATTATTTTTCCCATTATGATGAATTCTATCACCTAAAGATGTGATTTTACAACATTCTGTATAATTATTCAAATAATAAAACTTTTAAAAATATAACTAAACAAGTGAAAATAACAACTGAGTTAATTGTTTAAATACCTAGTATATACCGAGTTTATGAAAAAAGTTTCAAACAAAAGTTGTTTATTTTAAAAAAATAAAAAAATTATTGTTTTTAAATTTTTTTTCTCTTACCGTTTCAAAGATGGATATTTGTCAACTTGGCGGGGGTAGTCCGGTCCGATTTTGTCCATTCACGAACTTGAAGTTACGTTTTAGCTCTATAATATACACACAAAATTTCAGCTGGGCATCTCTTTTCGTTCTTGAGTTATCGTGTCCACGGATCGTGTCCATTATTGCGTTGAAATCGAAATACTGGTATCTAGGCGTAGGCGTCTTATGTGCATTTTTATACCTAACATGTATAATATATACCAGGATATATTAAGTTTAGTCCCGACTTTATAATGGTTGAAAATATGATCGCAGAAAAAAATTTTTGGATAGGTGTTCATAAAATGGCCGACCAACTTAGTTCATTTCAGCATATCCGCCCGTCTGTAGATATACCCGGTATATCTACATTATATATACCGGGTATAAAAATACAAATAAGACTTACGCCTAGATACCAATATTTCGATTGCAACGCAATCATTGTCAGTAGGAAAATTCAGTATTCACATTATAGAAATAAAATCAAGCATCGAAAAAAAATAAATTTTTAAACACACCAATTGAACTTTTAACACGTTCAACGTGTCATTTAGTTGAATTATTTGAAAAAAAAAAAACACAGCGAGAGAAGCAATAAAATTTCGTTTTATTTTAAAATATTTAAAAAAAAGATTTATATAATTTTTATTTTATTCTTTCATTTATGTATAATGAATTGTAATTTTGTTTATTAAAATTAGCATATTGCAGTGTTTTAAAGTTTGATAGCTAAGGAATCTTTATAAAATTTATCATGTTTGTAATTTTATCCAGTTTCGTAATTTTAAATATTGAACTTTTCAATGCATTTACATATACGGAAACACTAAGGAAAACGCTTACGTACTACTTACTTAGTTTGTATTATTTAACCTCAAATAATACTGCTTTCTATATTTGGTGTAAAGTATAAAAAAAGGTTTTGAATGAATAAATAAAATTGTCAAAAATATCCACTATATGCGGGGTGGTTGCGGGTGTATTGAATTGGTATAACACCACCTAGCACGTCTTTATCATCTTTCAAGCGGAGAGCATGAGTCACACAAAGAAGACATTTGATTCAAAAATTTAACTTAGAATAGACAATCAACTACTTATCGACTTGTATCGATGTATATTACTTTACTGTTACCTAGCAAACTAGATGTTGAGGCTACATAAATAATAAACCCTTTTGATGCCCTATTAATTGGGAATCAATCGTCCCCGTTTGAGGCTATTCAGTTCTATTTTGGGCAGCGGACACGCACTTCTGTATATTCTCGGCCAGCTCCCATCCAGATCATCTTTACAGCGTTTAAATTATCGACCCCCTTTTTTGTTATAGGGAATCCAGAGTATTTTACCCAACGATCCGCTGATTGTCTAAGTATTTGTCCTAATCAACGCCACTTCAGATTTCGTACAATAACCACAACATCTGACACTATCGTTTTTTTTCTTATAGTGTCGAAACCAGCGACAAAATTGTAAAAATGCACAACACTTCGAGAGATTTAAAACGATTTAAGTCTCTGTAGCTTGTTATCTTAAAAGATACCTTCTATAAATATTCAATTTTTATATAAAATCCAATAGTTTCCCACCTAGTTCAAAGATGTATATAAATTGAATCCGATCAAAAAAATAAATGTAAAAAAGGGCCGAACCACATGACAAACTACAGCTGAGGCTTAAAACATAAATCTCTCCCGAAGCTTTGTGAATTTTTGCCACATGCTCGCTAGTATCGACGACTATACTCATAGCCTATAGACGTCTGGGGTTTTTCGACCTCATGCTCCCTGTTTTCAATGATAAACGTCTTATACCATCTAAATGAGAATATAAGTATGTTTAAATATCATTAAAAATACACATAAAAACCACAACCGCAATGAATAATGTATATAAATAATTTAATTTAAAATTTAAACATAAATTAACATTAAGACATCATTTGTAATGCTTCCATAGCCGCATATAATCGTTCTAATTCACCATCAGTTTGTTCTAATTTCTTTTTCTCAGCATCACGCACTTCAACAGGAACTTTTAATTCATAATCATCAGCTGACATTGTTTTATTTAATTTTGTTTTTGTTGTTTCTAAATATTCTTGTTTCTTTTTTAATTTGATTAATTCTTTTTCTGGATCAATTAAACCTTTTAATAATAAATGTACTTCACATTTATCAGATATTGTTAAAATTGCACAACCAATTGGTGGTGTTTGATTGATTATAATTTTTGAGCAAGATGATAATGTTAATAACACGTCACTGAATTGTTCAACAATTTCTGTGATTTTTTCATCGGAACACGAAACATATGCTATAAATAAAATTTTATATTTTAAAAATTGATGTGAAACAAATTTACAAAAATTACCTTTTTTATATTACATAGTTTTTAATTATTAAGTTAAGAATCAAGCACTTAGGAACACCAATTTTTCATACTACACGTAATCAAAATATATTAAACTTACCTTCAGTTTTATTTTTGTTCAAAATATTGTAATCAGATCGTGCAGATCGAATCGAATGGATAATTTTCTGAATAAATTCAAATTGTTGTTCAATTTGTTCATCTCTAAATGGATTTACATCTACTTCTGGATAGGGTGCAACACAAATACTTGGCACTTGTGCTTTATAATTTTCTGAGCGTGGTAATCGTTGATATAATTCTTCAGTAATAAATGGCATAAATGGCGATAAAATACGTAAGCCAACATCTAAACAACGATACAACACTTTTTGTGCTGTTGATATTTTCTCTGTATCTCCAGTTTGGAATATAGGCTTTAGATATTCCTAGAGAATAAAAATTATTTACAATTCACCTCTAAATTAAAAAATAATGGGTTGAAGACAAATCGCACTCACGCAGATTTCCATACCAATTTTTTTTTAAAGATTTATATTCTATTTATTATGATCTTCCAACGATGAAGTTTATATTTAATATTTTATAACTTGACTATCTGAATGCTTCAAATGTCACTTTTGCCAACTTATTAATAAATTTTTGAGGCATGAAATGTCATGAGTAAACGATTTATTGAAGCCGCTTTCTTAGTCAAGATTAATTGAGCGATTTTAGTTTACCAACAAAAGTTGAACGTGAAAACCTTTGTTTCAATAGAGTAGATCAACTTCTTAGTGGATCAACAAGAGATAATCAAACTTTATCGTTCAAATGATAAATAATTGGCGATTTGCTTTCAGTTGAAACGTGTGAACATCATACGACTATCAACTTTCCTTTCAACCGATTACGTATGTTTATTGTTAGTATTTATGAGCATCAGGTTGTTTCGAGGACATCAACTAACAATGAGTTGATCAGTTTCTATTGAAATGTGTGAACCAAAAATTGATTCAAGTCAACTTCAACTTTTATTGATTAACTAAAATCGTTCAATCAAACTTGACTTGTGAGAACCTTTTTTCATCAGCTATACAATTATGTCAAAAAAACATGGATTTGGTGGTTTATCTCCGAGCATAATTGTTAGCAATTCATTCATGCTCTTGACGATTGTTATGTAATCGCTAGAATATTTAAATTTCATAATTTTATGCTATCAAAGGATGCAAAAGTAAGCTAAGAAATCGCACAATCAGGAAATGACACTTGAAAGGCTTTTTGTTTTCTTGGAAATGGATCTCAACAATTTCAACTCTTTAAGCCAATTTAACTGGATTGTAAATTTAAAAAAAATCATGAGTGTAAAGTGCCACTGATTTAAATATAAAATTAACTACTACTAACTCCAACGTTTGGACAGTATGGTTTATTTAATAACACATCGTACAGTGGTTCTAGTTGGATATATACAGAGTGTCCTCATAAACAATGCACCTGAATATTTCTTCAATGAAGCGTTTAGGGGCCGTTTAAGTATTACGTAAGCAAACTTTCTATGATTTTAGACTCCAACCCCCCTGTATAAGCAAAAATAAGAAAATTGCGAACTCCCCCTCCCCCAAATGATAAGACGTAAGAATTTTTCAAAACTTTTATTAAATATTAAAGTTAAAATTTAAAAGACTCAATTATTTAAAAAATTAAAGTATTAGTGTCTTAATAAAATTAGAAAATTAAGAATTGTTTATTGTCTACGGGCTCCGTATCCGTATGCGTAAAAATAAAACAGTCGATAGAGAATGTCAGAGAACAATGAACGTTATATTTATTTGTTTCAATCCATCCTAGTAGACTGGGAATTTCCCGAATTGAACATCGGTATATTTAAAAAAAACCCTATACTTATTTATTTTTAGTAAGAAATATAAAAAGAAATTCGGTATACCATAATAAAATAATAAAAATAGTATTATTAATTTAGATTATAATTATTGTTTTAAAAATATTTTTACTGTTTTATAATTTTTTTATCTTACGTAAGATTTATTTTATCCCCCTCTCCTTTTGTCAGCAAAAGTAAGAACTAATTGTACTTCCCCGCCCCCTAAACCTACTTACGTAATACTTGAATGCCCCCTTATTGAAAACAATGACCTGAATAAAAGTTGTTTAGTTTGGAAGGGGGCGTCTTATGGTGATCTTGATTTTCAACTTAACCATAACCTTGAAGGTTATTCGAAGATCAACTTGTGTTTTTCAAATAGGAATCCATGTTTTTTTGACATAATTGTATAGCTGATGAAAAAAGAACATTAAATCTGATTAAAAGACTATTTTGGTTAATAATTAACCATTTTATAACCGTTTTAAAAAATGAATTTTCTAAAACAAGACTGCATTTGTTGAGAAAAATAAAGTCATTAATTTTTCTCAAAACATGCATCTTAGAACATTTATTTTTTAAACGGCTATAAAATGGTTAATTATTAACCAAAATAGACTTTATTATCCAGTTTTAATGTTGTTTTTTCCTCAGCCATCCGATTCTGCTAAAATTTCCTTTTAATTTGAAAAACTCAAGTTGAACTTCAAATAACCTTGAAGGCCATGATCGGGGTGAAAATCAAGATCACTATAAGATATTCCCATCCGTACTAAACAACTTTTATTCGGGAAATTTTTACCAAAAACACTTTCTTGAAGAAATATTCAAGTGCATTGTTTAAAATAAGATACTCTGTATATTATTTATTTAAATGAATATTGCTTAATAACGATAATTTTAGAATAAACTTTGATTTGATACATTATTATTTTTTAGTATTCATCAAATTCGAACATTGTAAACTATTAAGTTTTATGTTTTTATTTGCAAAATAGATCAAAATAGGAATTAGGATTAGAAGAAATAGCGTCGTAATTTTAATTTTCCATTAAGCAAATCTAGATAAAAATTATTGTATACCCATTTGAAATGTTAGATACAAATACGTAAAGGAATTTTAGAAGCATTTGAACAGTTCTTCAGAGTCAGTATACAAAAATTACAAAATGCTACGGATTTGGTTATATGATAAGTATACGATATCTTGCAATGGTAATGTAACATTTTGTAATTTTCTTGTAGAGACCCTGAAGAAGCTTTAATAAAGAAGCGAAACATTTGTTAATTAAGTAATAATCGCCAAGTATTTTTTGTCCTATTTTTCGTGAACCTAATGTACTTTCAGATAAAATTACGTCTGCTATTAAAATTTCCTTTTTTTTTTTAATTTTCCAAATATTTCCATAAAATTCAAGGAGCAAGTTCCCTGATAATTCTAGATTTTGGAGGTTTGACTCATCCTGAAGTTACAAAAATATTCCCAAAGGTATTTTAATTCAGTTCAATAATTTTTGGGATATCAAAATAAGGACCAAATATTTTGTGTGTAAAAAATCTTCGAGATTAAATTTTGAAAAAATATTTTATGAGTTTCTTCAAGTTACATGTAGAAAGAATTTCGGTTACTACTAACTTTTCTATAACGTTTAATTTTGAAATTAGATACGTTATTTAAGCATATAAGCAAAAAAGCTTAATTTTAACAACAAAAAGTTTGAAAATATTTATTTTGATATGTTAAAAATTGAATTAATATTTCTTTAGAAAATCTTTGCATCTTAACATGCATATGCTACATTCCAATATTTCTTCTAGTCGATGCATTGGACCAAGATGTTTTTAAATTTCAAATTACGATATCTAAAATCAGCTCAAATGCACCTAGATTATTTTTGGAACTAAATAACAGAGAGTATGTTAACGGAATTGAAAATCAAGCGTAAAAAAACTACTTTCGGAGCTTCAACCTTAAAAATAATAATTACGCTGGCAAAAATACTCCCATTCATTCCACTTGAAGTTTAAATTAATATTCTCCCAGTTAGTGGAACAGAAGATCTACAGTATGCAATTTTGAAACTATAAACTTCTCACAGATGGTCATGTTCATTCACACTATTAGGTACGAAATCACATAATCGCTCGCTACATCTACAGATTATTTGTTAACTTACCAAATAGAAATCACATAAATGATATAACCAAAAATCATAACACGCTTGCGTTAATGTCGGAAAATCGTAATTCTTAAATCCATTATTGCATGTTTCTACGGCATTTGCCAATTTACTCAATATCCACAAATCCATTTGTGTTTCATTTCCAACCAATGTATTATTTGGTTCATCAAATAATAATCCTTCACCAAAATATGTCAATGCAAAACGCGTCGCATTCCATAATTTATTACAGAAGAAACGATATCCTTGCACTCGTAAAATATTTAAATTAATATCACGTCCTTGTGTCATAGCACAAAGTGCAAAACGTAATGCATCCGTACCACATTCTGGTATACCGTCAGGAAAATCTTGTTTTTGGCCCTGAATTGCTTTTTGTATTTCTTTTGGATCTAAATTACTATCTTGTAATTGTTTATGTAAATCTTCCAATGCGATACCATGAATTACATCCATTGGATCAATTACATTGCCCAATGATTTACTCATTTTTCGACCATGTGCGTCACGTACAATTGGATGTAAGTAAATCTCCTTAAATGGAAGTTTTCCTAACAATTTTTGTCCAAAAAATACCATTCGTGCAACCCAAAAGAATAAGATATCGTGGCCAGTTTCAAGTAATTCACCTGGATAAAATGCTTGTAAATCTTCAGTTTCATCAGGCCAGCCAAATATTGAAAATGGAAATAGTCCAGACGAAAACCATGTATCTAATACATCCTCATCTTGACGTAAAGATATTTTAGAAATTGGTACATTGAATTTTTTCGATGCCTTTTCCTTTGCTTCCTCCAATGTACGCCCTGTTACCCAATAATCATTATCTGTATCCTAAATAAAGTATCAAAAGTTTAAATAATTATCTGTATTTTCGATCTAAACCTATTAAAGTTAGATCTGTTGAGATTATTTTATAAAGGATGGCTTTGGTTGCTAAGCAGTTTTATTTTCTTTAACTATTCTGACAAAAATAGTAAATATATATATATATATATATATATATATATATATATATATATATATATATATATATATATATATATATACATATATATATATATATATATACATATATTTATATATTTATATTTATCCCACGAGTATGAGAGAGTACATATGTACATATACATTAAGCAATGTGTATGGGAAGGAGGTCTTACAGGTTTGAGTGGTTGGTGACCACTCGAACAGTTACGAAAAGTATGCTTGTTTATCAAACCTATAAAACCTATAAGACCTACGAAGATGTAAACTAAACAGACGGTATATATATATATATATATATAAAATAAAATGTCTTCTAATAAATTAATTTGTGTCTCAATTTATTAATGTAAGAGTAATAAAAACTCAATAGGTTATGGGCCCAGAACCCATAAATATCTAAAAAAAAGAGGAAATAATAAATTTTAAAAAAATGAGTTCGTTACAAAGAAATAGTGAAGACAATGGAAATAGAAATGACAATGAGAATACTGTAGATAATGAAAATAATACAGGTAATGAAGATATAAAAGACAATGCGAATAATAAAGATAATTTAAATGATATTGAAATATCGTTCATAGCACATAAGAATAATAATACTTTTATTTTGAATTCTGGTTGTATGTAACACACCTTGTATAAGTGATTTTGAAAAAAATATATGAAATGTACAAAAATATGACAATGAAAGCTGCCAAAAATATCAACTTACTGGAAGATGACAGGGGTATAAAATTAATTTTGAAGCTTTAATTGTTAAAGGCATGCATCGTAATTTACTGTCAGTTAAAAAATTAATCCAAAATGACGATAATGTAATTAAATTTACGAAGAATGAAGTTAATATTACAGGAATAAATTTTGAGTAAAAATGTCAAAGCTTAAATGATTTATATGTAATTAACATAGAGATTAATAAAATTTCAAATTTGTCCCCTTTACCTAGATCAGTTTTTCGTATTATAAATACGCATTTCGACTACAATGTAGTCATCATCAGTATAAATTAGCTAGTCGTACTTTACTCTTTGACAATTAGAGATAGTTATAAAGTCGAGATCAACAGACAAAAATAAAAATAAATAGAAAATTAACTAGATTAAAATATACTAGATTTAAAATATAATAAATTTTAAATTATATTGAAATTGCTCTTGTTAAAATTTCCTTCATTCACATTTGTTCCTGTTAATTTTACTCTTATTAAAATTACTCTTATATTGTCGCAGGATATGTTACTTGTTACTAATTTGGTGACAGTTTCACGGAACAGGAACAAATGTGAATGAAGGAAATTTTAACAAGAGCAATTTCAATATAATTTAAAATTTATTATATTTTAAATCTAGTATATTTTAATCTAGTTAATTTTCTATTTATTTTTATTTTTGTCTGTTGATCTCGACTTTATAACTATCTCTAATTGTCAAAGAGTAAAGTACGACTAGCTAATTTATACTGATGATGACTACATTGTAGTCGAAATACGTATTTATAATACGAAAAACTGATCTAGGTAAAGGGGACAAATTTGAAATTTTATTTCAAAAACCTAGAGTTCTCACTAATTATCATTCGATAATATAATGTATAGAGATTAATAATAATTATGATAATAATATTCATTGTAATATTGTTAAGGAACCAATCTCAAAGAAAGGAGAAGGATCTGATACATGGCATCGAAGATTAGGACATCTTAATCGTAAAGGTATGAAATTACTAAATCTACCCACAAGTCTCGAAAAGTGTCCTACGTGTATTGAAGGAAAAGCAAGTAGATTGCCATTCTACAATTGTATAAAACAATCATAACAAATCGGTGATTTAATTCATTCTGACATTAGTGGACCAATTAAAACACCTACTCAAGAAGGATACATATATTTTCAAGTAATTATTAATGATTATTCACATTTTACTCTTGTAGAATTGTTTAACAAAGATAGCTGAAAAAAATCTGATAGATTATATTAAAGAAGTTAAAACACAGCATGGGTTAAAAACTAAACAAATACGTCTTGACAATAGAGGATAATTATAACCAATTTAAATTTTTCTGTCAACAAAAAGGAATTATTTTACAATATACTAAAGCGTATACACCACAGAAAAATGGAACTTCTAAAAGGATGAATCGTACATTAATGGATAAAGTAAGAACAAAATTCATAGACACTAATTTACCAAAATACCAACGGGGTGAAGCAATACGTTGCTCAACATATGAGTTAAATAAATCACCAACAAATGCTAATCAAGCATCAAGGTAAAGCACATGCTGAAACCTGGAATGAGAAAAATAGAAGACGTAGAAAATGAATCCAGTGATAAATCGATAGCAGAAGATTTTGATGAAACAATTATTGAAAAGGAAAATAGAAAAGAAAGAAGCATCTCAAGACTTAGAATGGACAGATGCAATTAAAAAAGAATTGGATGCATTAAAAAAAATTAGAAACGTGGATTGAAGCAGATACACCATATAACAAAATAGCTATTGATAATAAGAGGGTATTTCGAACAAAAGAAGATGGAACAAAGAAGGTACGTAAAAAACGAAGTAAACATATAAAAGAACATTTTATTAAAGATTTGATTATGAATAAAACCTATTTTGACAAAATGGAAACCCGACTTCAAAAATCAAATATTCTATAACAAAAAATGCACTAAAAAGTAAAAAAATAATTGCATATTCTTGTGCCAATTTTAGTTCACCTAAGTAAAAATTTTTAAATATATATGTACAATTATTGTTATTTTTGGAGTTGGTGTCAGCATATATGCAATTATTTTTTTACTTTTTAGTGCATTTTTTGTTATAGAATATTTGATTTTTGAAGTCGGGTTTCCATTTTGTCAAAATAGGTTTTATTTCTCGCTTTTTAGTGACTTTGAAGTTCTATAACTTATTTTATTTGTCTAAATATGGGTAGACCAACTAAACGACCAACTAACTTTTAGTGCATTTCTTTCTAACACATTTTTTTTTATCCGTTTTTTTAAATTTTTTTTTATAAATTTTTAGTGCATTTTTGCATAACAGATTTTCAGTTATTTTTACATGCATTTTGTTTTTTTTTGTAAAATTTTTTTTTTTGGGGGGTCGGTTTTTCTTTGTAAACAATTTTTTTGAAGTCGGTTTTTAAAAAATTTTTCTTATTTTCCCATCATGAATGAGTATACCCTTTCAAAAAAAAAATTTCGCAGAAATCGGTTATCACATATAAAATGAAGATTTTCCTCGATTTCCCGGGGATCCCCTCATCAGAATGCGATTTGGTGCCAATGGGACCAATGGGAAACCAAACACTTTAAAACACAGGTGAGGTGACACACATAAAAAAAAAATAAAAAATACAGACGAATTGAGAACCATCCTCCTTTTTGAAGTCGGGTTAATAAAATAAGGAAGATATATTAATAAAAAAAATAAAAAAATTGCAGATATGACCAAGGCTTTGTGTAAAAAAAAATTATTCATTTGAAAAACAAAATGTTAATTAATATTCGATTAAATAATCAATTAAACCTTTATCAAGGTTTAATTAAGTGACCCGGTACCGGAGATCAGCCTGACTGTGTTACTCAGAGCCAAGTGGTTCAGCTCCTCGAAGCATTCATAGACTATCCTCGATTGGAATCTTGACACCTCAAGGGCCCGAAGTGCTGCCTGGCTATCGAGAAGATGCTGATATGTGCCCCAGTGTAATCTTTCGTGTTGGGCACCTCTCAGCATAGCGAAGATTTCTGATTGAAAAACCGTCGCATATTGACCAAGAAGAATCGATTCCTTTATTCTAGGTCCATAAACGCCCGCACCAGATAAATTTCCGGTCCTTGACCCACCCGTATAAAGATATGTTCCGGGAGGGGGTGACAAGTTAGGTACATCTCGATCCCATTCCTCACGGGAAGGAATGATTACCCTAAATTTGCGGTCAAAACGATAAATCGGAACAATGGAATCCTGTGCCATTTCCACAAGTGGGATCACAGTCCCCAACCTGTTCATTATACTCGCGTTCATTATACTTCTGAGTTTGTCCTACAGTGCCACTGTCTGCAACTCCTAAGTCGATAGGCAGCTGTCATGGCCTCCGCTTCAATCATTAAATGAATCGGCGGAATTAAATGAATTCGCATGGCTCCGGTGACACTAAGGCATACGACTCTGAGCAGGTGATCCAATTTTTTCCTGGATACAGCCAGAGAGGTTCTTGTCCACCATACTACACAGCCAAATGTCAGCAGTGACTTTACAATCATTGTAAATAACCAGTACACTATACGAGATAAAAATAACCAATCCACGTACGAGAGCGCTTGTTGCATCAGATCATAGATAGTACCTTCGTCTCTGCCTTTGACAAGGAGGAATATGTCATCAGCGTAGCCTTGAGCAAATATCCCTGATTCCTTGAGACCGGTAGTAAGCTATCCACGACCAGGCACCACAGTAATGGCGAAAGAACTCCACCCTGCGGACATACTATACCCACAAAGCCTCTAACCGATTGTCCCCCTAAAGTTGTGGTAATGCATCTCACTTCGAGCATGTTGCAGATCCATCTTACCAAGATATCCTCTACCCCGCGCTCAATTAATGCAGTGCGTATCGCCCCAACCGTTGTATTATAGAAAGCTCCCTCGATATCAAGGAAGACCCCTAAGGCCATTACCTTTTCTGAGAGCGCACCTTCTATCGGCCCTACTAATCGATGAAGTGCAGCATCCACTGAAAGGCCGGCTTGGTAAGTAAACTGGCACTCTGATAGCGGTCTCTGTACAAGACACGTATCTCGAATATGCCTGTCTATTAGCCGCTCAAGAGTTTTGTGCAAGAATGCCATCAGGCTTATCGGCCTGAAGTCTTTTGCGACGCCGTAGCTTGGGCGTTCAGGTTTAGGTATGAATACCGCTCGGGATTCTTCCCATTTCCTGAGTATGTAACTTCCAACAATTATATCCAAGCCCTGTTGTAGCAGTGCTGGGAAGATGCCGTCGGTATTCGGAGACTTGTAAGGAGCAAATCCACAGCCCATCTCACTTTTATAATGCTTACGATGAGTTTTGCCATGGGCCAATCCTCCCTGTGTCATTGTCAAATGTGTCATTGTCTCAGACACTATAAGTGATTGACCTGCTAGTTCGAGGCAACCCAGCTTTGCAGTATTATCCTTGGATATTACTTTTTGCACTCTAAAGACAGCGGACATCGTGTTAATGTTGCCACAAAGCTCTCTCCAGGAGTCTTATTTCGAATTTTTCACTGACCTTCTATACTCTCGCTGCTTCTCTAAAGTTTAGCCAGCCCGTGTCCAGACCAATCATTTTCGCTTTGTTGAAGGATACTCTAGTGTCATGGTGTAGTCTTACTAGATTTCTATTCCACCACGGAACATTCCTAGAACCGCCAATAACACTTGCAGGACAGTTGTTTGCGTACGACGAAATCATGGCATCCTGAAGTAAACAGATTCAACCAGGGTTAACCAGCAGATTCTACATCTTCCTTTGTGTGCAACCTATTCGCACCCCCAGCAAGTAGCCCAGAGAGTTCCTGTTTGTAAGCATCGCAGTCAGTGCGTCTGGGATTGCGATACGAGGTTACGGTACACGGTTTGGTGTGCATATTCAATGTGTCTATGATCAGATAGGGAGATCTGACCGAATTCTGTTTATAAAGGTCGGAGATATGCCTCTATTGACAATCTCCAGACCGTTGGCCGAAATGAATTCCAGAAGAGCCCGACCCCTACCATTTATGCCGCAACTGCCCCATTGCGTGTGGTGCGAGTTTGCGTCACAGCCAAAGATCAAAGACAGACCCCGAGATTCACAATATTCGACCACAGTTTCCACCTCTATTGGAGGAGGAGGTAATTCTGAGTCGTACGGAAAATACACTGAGCACAGAATCACTTCCCTCAGATGTCCCAAGAGATTAACCTGCACTGAGGCCATTGCAATATCTCTACCACACAGGTGCGGAATAGGTACTGCGTCAAGACCCGCAGGCTCTGGGATTAATGGTCGCGGAAATAACTTTAACCCCCGACTCATTTAGACCTCTGATGCCGTTCGCATATATATATATATATATATATATATATATATGGTATATATATGGTTCTTGCACCAGAGCAAGAATTAAAAATTGCTAAAATCGCTAAAATTGTTCTATCCTGATAACTTTGGTTCAATTTACATCTATTTCTTAATTTTCATAATTTTTTTCAGAGTTTTCTGAACGATTCCCTTGGTGATAAGAGTGGAGAACAACAATAATTTTTAACCGTTTTGTCCAAAAATGTTTTTAAAATATGCATAAATAATCATATATATATTGCTGAATACGTGCTTCAAGAAGGTTTCATTTGATCTTACACGATGTCCTTGAAAAAATTACCCTACATGAAGCATCTCATGTCCAAATTTGGAGATAGCTGGATATTATAACTATGGCAAATTTTAATCATTTACGTCAAATAGTCTGTGAGAAAATTGTCTGAGACACCGTTCGTTTTGCTGATTTTGATACGGATCACTTAAAAATAAAAATGCATAAAAAATAAAAGATGCAAGTACCGAAAATGTAATGATCGTAAAAAAAACATCTGGTAGGGGTCATATGCCCGTATCAAATGTTGATAAATTACACATTCTAAATAAATAATTACACATATAAATAATTTCTATTTCTATTGCTCACTTATTTTTTGTGTTTCATTAACGAAATCAAGACAAAATGATATCACTAGTGTTGTTTGGTATTCTTAGTACATTATTAATTTATTGTATATATAATTTTAGCAATAATCGACCTAAAAATTTTCCACCAGGTAAGTGAAAAGTTAAATTATAACAATTTAACATTTCATTTGTTATAAATATTGAAATAAAACAATGTATCTATTATAAATGGCATATTTTTGAAATTATCTAAAAAGGGGAGAGAAGGTTTTATACAACTTTTGCAATAAAATTATATCGGCAAAACAAGAATAATATTAATACCCGAATTTTAGAAAATATATTCGTAGGTAAAGAAGGAAAATTTTATTATACAGAATATCTTATATCTGAAATGATTTGTTTAATGTAAAATTCGAAGTATTATATGTTCAACCAAAAGAACGGATTTTTACCCATCGATTAGTGGCCAAAGGAGACTAGTCAATATTCAGAAGGTAAAACTTAACGTAGTAATATAAACAGAATAATGGAAAAATTAACTTCAAAAAAATTTTGTTTGCACATTTAGTTTTACGGAAGTGTAATAAGGTGACTGAGTACATCCTACCCTAAAATAACAGACAATACATCGTAGTTGTTTCACAAACTTGAATGGATTGTGCCCATTGGTGGTAATACGTGAAAAGTCAATTACATATTACATAACACATTAACCTTTTGAAAATATTCCACAAACTAAATTAGTCTTGATCCACACTATAGGTGGATTCGATAAGTTATTAAAATTGCGTATTATCAAAATTGTTAATTTATTATTTAAAAAACTAATGGTAAAAAAATAATAATTCGTTTTCATTTAATTAAGTGTTCCGATGTTTAGCAAATCATTATCTAAACAAATAGCTATCACAGCTAATTCTTCGATTGGAAAATTACTAAATGTAATTTTAAGCGATCTATGCATTCATTGCTATTTGCATCTAGCTTAAGGACGTTCATGCATGAGGCTTGATAGTAGAAAAAAAAATATTTTTAGAGAATTGAATAGCTCAATTATGTAGTAATTTTACCTTGATATTTGTCAAGTAAATATGGTTCAATTGAAGTGAAAAAAAATGTTCATTCAACACCCCAATTATCAATAAAAAATCAAACTTTTAACACAGCGTCTTATAGAGAACATAATTTTTTGTACTTAAAATTATAATAACTATATTATTAAAGTACACCGCGATAAATAATGTTTAAAAATACTCTTTGAAATATGCAGTTTATATAATTGAATTAAAAAATGGTGTTGACGAATGTTTGAATTAATTATTTAATAAAATTAAAACTGTTTTGTTAGGTTTTTTGCCACCATATTTTGAAAACTGGCGGTAGCGCACAGTAAAAAAATATACATATACGAGGTCTGCCCAAAAAGTATCCGACCTGCTTTTATATCTTCTCGCCAGAGTGTTCGAGGGACACTTCAGGACGTATAGTTCATGCGCAGCGTGTATTTAATTACAAAGCTTTTTGCGTTTGTCGGATTTTGTTATTGTTAAGAATGGCGAATTTGCATCAAATTTTGTTTCAAACTCGGAAGAACTAGTTCGGAAACTATTTAAATGTTGCAGAAGGCCTTTGGGGATGTGTATGGGCAAAACACAAATAAAAGAGTGGTATAATCGTTTCAAAAGTGACCGCACATCTGTTGATAGTTATCCTCGTTCTGGTCAACCTTCGACGACAACAACACTGGATAATATCGAGCACGTGCGACATGCGATTGAAGAAAGTCGACGTTTGATTATGCGCGAATTAGAAGATGACCTTGGAATAGCAAAAACTAAAATTTGGGAAATTTCAACTTCAAATTTAGAAAGTAGAAGCGGTGGGAAATCTCATCCAATCTTGTGCAGCAGTTTTTAACTAAACACAATATCGCACTTCTTCGCCAACCTCCGTACAGTCCCGACATAGCCCCTTGTGACTTTTGGATGTTCTCGAATTTGAAAAAACCGTTCAAAGGACACCGATTTGACGACAAAAATACGGTTGAAGATAATGCAACGAGGGCACTCAAGGTTATTCCAAAAACTGACTTCCAGGACTGCTTCGGAAACTGAAAACACCGCTGGGAGCGTGTTATTCAATCAAATGGGAACTACTTTGAAGGATGTCACTCGCCCGATGACGAAAAATAACGCCAGCGCGGAGATATGAAGGTAGGTCGGATACTTTTCGGACAGACATCGTACACACAAATATACAACATAGTTTATTGTCAGATCTGTCAAATTAAGTCAAATCAATTTCTAATTTACATTTCCTGATATTTTACAATAAATAATTTAAAAATTTTTGGAAAAATAAAAACAGCTTATAAATCGTTGTAAGATTATTGATATACTTTACAACTTTTTTAAAATCCTAAATAAATTTTATTAATGATAGTACTCATTTGACTCTAGCGTAGCAAATGAACGTCCTTAAAGCACTGACGGAGAAAGACTGAAACAAGACTTAAAGCAGAATAGTAATGTGAATATAAGAGGATTTTATCGAACCAAGAGCGGACCTATTGTATAGATCAAGCCATATTGAAACTAGTTAGAACTATTTATTACTATAGGAGCACAATGGACCATGAGGTCGAAGTGCAATAGTTTTAGACCTCAATATAATATCAATTAAATAGAACTATTTACAGTGGTGTACTCGTTTGAGTACCTCGGTCTTGAAAAGGGTTAACCCGTAAATGGAATAATATTTAAAAAAAAAGATATTAATCGATTCAAATGATGTAGTTTTAAATAACCCACAAAAGAATTTCAAAATGACCCACTTTTGTTAATATGTTTATAGATAATTAATTTTCGACATAATGCTATTTAAAAAATAAATTTTCGTCAACGACTACTTAAGTACGATATTTATTTTCTTGCCAATTTTTTTATAATCTGGTTCATTTTACTATGAATTGATTTGATGTTTAAAAAAATGTTTCAAAATAATCGAAAACATAAAATAGCTTAAAAGATTGTATAGTTTAATCGTCCTATTGCACTAAACGGACCGAACAAGGACTGAGATTTCAGAAATATTCTTGATATATCGAGTTTCGGTGTCAACCATTTTTAAATTGAACACTATTAATCCTTGTAAACTTCGTATACGTGGATATTCGTATAAGAATGTTTCATTTTTTCGATTGATTATTATTTTTAGGGCCCATGCGTTTACCATTTGTTGGAAGTTATTTATATTTAATATATAGAACGTTAAAAGATGCACCAATCGAATTAGCCGAATGGAGTAAAAAATATAAATCAAATATAATCAGCCTTTTTATGGGCACATTTAAAAATGTATTTATTAGTGATTACAAAACAATTCATGAAATGTTTACACGTAATGAATTTGATGGAAGACCTGCTGGTTTTATAGTAAAATCACGTGCATTTGGTAAACGGTTAGGTATATTTTTCACGGATGGTAATTTTTGGTTGGAACAACGACGTTTTGCTTTACGTCATATGCGTGATTTTGGTTTTGGTCGCCGTAGTGAAAATTTAGAAAATATTATGGAATATGAAATTAAGGAAATGGTTAAACAAATTGAGGACAATCATTATATGTTTAAAGCGCCACATTTTTTTGCACCTGCTTTTGTTAATCTTTTAGTGGAAATTTTAACGGGGACTACATTAGATCAAAATCAACGTAATTATTTACAAGAGATTGGTGTTAATTCTTAACTATTTCAAAAAAGTGTATCACCTATGGGTGGTCTTATTGAAATTTTTCCATGGATACGATTTTTTTCACCAAACTTAAGTGGATATCATGCATTAAAAAATGGAAACGATAAATTAATTGAATTTGTAAAGGTAAATTTTATTTGAAATTATTTATGTATCAATTAGAAAAATCGGCATCAAATCGTTCAATTGTAGCACAGGTCTCATGGGGATACTCGTATACCTGTCACAATTCTGGTATATTGTATGTTGAATTAAATAGTTTACTATACAAAATTTTGCATGGAAATTCACCAACTCATAATGATAATCGAGTATTACATAAAAAATATTTGGTCTTGAATGAATAAAAATATAAGCTGAGTACTCCAGGACTAACGCAAGCGAAAATCTATATTAAACATCCAAAGTCTCAGCACATAAAAATTATAATTGAGCATGTCTATTACCTGCAAGTCATTTTCAACTAAAAATTTTCGTAATGAGTTTCGTAATGACATTTTATTGGGACTCAGAACAATTAGGACAAATCACAGTAGATCTGTCCAGGGTCGGACTGGGCCTAAAGGGCCCGGGTGGTTCCCCACAAGCCCGGAGCCCGGAACGGGATTATGGTAGATACTATCAGAAAATATGAAATATACAAATTATTAATTATCAACTATATATATTATTAGGTAAATATAGTTCCAATTACTTAAAATAAAACAAATCGGAAGCTAGCCAATCAACATTTTTTTTAAAAGAGGAGAAATTTCAGTTAAGCTGTCAATAACTCGATCGTAAAAGCTACTATTCTCGTCATCCTTGCTAAGATCCGATTTTGTGTTTAATACAATCAACGAATCCAACAGTTCTTGCCCCAATAGAGAGTGAAGTACCGTTTTAATGCGCTTCAGCGCTGAAAATCGTCTCTAACAAGTCCCTTGCGTGTCCCTAACAAAATTGTCAGAATTACACAATATGCAACATATAAGGTGGTGTACGTGCTGATGTGCATGATATATTGTGATAAAAGTTTACATACACATAGTATGCAACTTTGGAGACGTCCAAACCGCTTCGGGAAAAATACATGGCGTCCTTTGCAGTTTGGTCTAAAACATCTTCGTCGTCTTTTACCTCACTCTGAGAATCTGAGTCATTCATGTCTTGCTGCTTAGGTGGAACGTGCTCATCCCAAAGAGTTTTAGATAGTTCAAAAGATATATAATTTTATGAATAGATTAGATACATATTATATTAGATTCGATTACGATATAATGCATCTCTTAAACAATGTCAAATGTCGTGTATTATGATACACGTCAAAATCGGTTGATTCATTCAAAAGTTATCGCCGTTCAGAAATTTCCAAAACAAGTTTTAATTTTTCAAGTTTTAACTATCTACTTTACATGTAGGTCGCAAGAGCCGGGCCCTAGGCTACGCGGTCCCCTACTGTACCTACCGCTTGGCTTGTAGCAAACCCTGCAAGCCAGGCCCTTAGGGGGCCCGCGCACGCTAGGGCCCGGCTGGCAAACGCCACCTCGACTATATGGCCAGTCCGACGCTGGATCTGTCATATCACCGTAATAAAAAGCTTTGGATCTCACGTCCACAAATTACTATATAGATACTAAGCCCTTCTAACACTTGTCCCGGACATATACACTATGTTTAATTTACATCTTCGTATCATAGATCCCACGAGTATGAGAGAGTACATATGTACATATACATTAAGCAATGTGTATGAGAAGGAGGTCTTATAGGTGTGATAAACAAGCATATTTTTCATATCTGTTCGAGTGGTCACCAACCAATCAAACCTATAAGACCTCCTTCTCATACACATTGCTTAATGTATACATATGTACTCTCTCATACTCGTTATGAATATTATTCACTATTTTAAAAAATATGCTTCTATATCAAACCTATAAGACCTCCTTTTCATACACATTGCTTAATGTATATGTACATATGTACTCTCTCATACTCGTGGGATTTATGATACGAAGATGTAAACTAAACAGACGGTATACGTGAAACTTTTTCGCTATGCAATCGTTAATGTATTATTTTCATTTAGGATTTAATTGAAAAACGTACAAAAATACACCACAAAGAAGAAAATGAAGGTTTCATCGATGTATACTTAGAAGAACTTAAAACTCGCGAGGGAGAAAACAAAACTTCATTTACACGTTAGTGTATTTTCACGAAAATTAATTTTTTTAAATTTCGTTAATAAATATTTTATATTACAGACGAACAACTCATATTAACGTGCCTTGATTTTTTATTACCAACATCATCGTGTGTTGAAATGGCTCTAGCATTATTGATTCAGCGATTAATTCATCACCCAAATGTTCAAGATAAAATGTATACTGAAATTAATTCAGTTGTGGGTACAGGACGCTTACCAACTTTAAATGATAGACCCAGGTGATAAAAATTCGAAAAGTGTGCACATTTAACTCATAAGTAGACAGTTAAAGCTAAACGTACATAGTGAGTGGTATGAATCGAGTAAAGGGGCCCATTCACTAGGCGATATTGAACTAATCAGGTTGCGCAACCAATTGCAAGGGATGGAATTTCCCAAATATTTCCTAATCTAAGCAATTATATTGCTAGCGATATTTTGATTGACGAAGCAGTATTTTGGCTTGTCAATTTGGTTGCGATTGCCGACAATCAGAGATAAATTTCGGAGTGGTTGCTCAGTGAATGGGCGATTGCAATCGAATCGCTCGACTAACTAGACATGCGCACCACTCTGTTTACGCTGCATTCCAGTTAGCACAAGTTTGCTCTGAATAAATATATATTTCGTTTGAAGTATTTTTCTAATATTTTTTTTTATTTCAAGGCAAAATTTTTGAAATCGTTATGATCTTGCACCTTTAGATGATTTATCAGTGTCATATGTGATAACTGTTTTCTTTGAAGCACCCATCTTTTGCTTCAAAATCTTTTCCTCACTTTGGCTTGATCTCATTATTATTGTTGCAGCCGTTGTTGTTTGCTTCAATATTGCCTAGAGAATGGACTCCTTAGTATATTACGTGAGCTATTTTTTAACACTGTTACATTATATAATAATAATTATGTCATATTCTATTTGTACATTAAGTGCATGTACGTTTCATAATGAAAGTGCAGAAAGTTTAGATAAACAAGACAGAGTTTAGTACAATTTTCTATGATTGTTCTCGCCTTTTCACAAGTACCATAGCAAACAGAAATGGAGTCTCTTGGTAGGGCGATGTGCCGTAAAAGAAGAAGATCAAGAGCCCATAGTTTGAATCGTACAACAAATTTAAATAAATTAAACGAACTTAAGTAAAGAGCGTTGTACACCACTTTTATAAAAATGCCCTAATCATACTCATTTTAACCCTTCTCAAATGTTTCACACGAATTTCGTCACTCATTTTTTAACGTTTGATATACAAGTATTACTTCATAGGTTTTAATGATTTTGCTTTGCAGTTTACCATATTGTGAGGCTACATTACGTGAAGGTATGAGAATCGATACACCAATTAATTTGGGCGTAGGCCATGAAGCTACAATCAATACAACTTTACAAGGATATGATATTCCAAAAGTATAAAATGAAAACTGCTTTATTATAAAAGTGTGATGTGATCTCTTAAAACTATATTTTCAGGGAACTACAGTTTTTGCAAACTTATGGCAAATGCATCATGATGAAAATTTATGGAATGATCCATTTACATTTCATCCAGAACGATTTTTAACAGACGATGGAAAGCATTTGCGTAAAGATATGACATTGCCATTTGGTTTAGGTCGACGTGTATGTGCTGGTGAAACATTTGCCCGTAATGGAATGTTTATTTATTTAATTAGTTTTGTGCAAAAAACTAATTAGTTTGGTTACCTGATTTAAGTGATCGTCATAATAGTGCATTCTTGACAAATTGTCAAGAATTTTTAGTGCAATGTAAGCCTAGAATTTAAATGCGTTATAGATTGTACAGGGTAATTCACACGAAAAATGAAGGAATGTAATCATAAACAGTTTCTTTGTCTTTGAAGTTTTCCGTATTTACTTTAAGTTTACATTAAATTCTTAAACTAGCTGGCCCGCACCGGCTTTGCATTCAAATTGTGTCAAACTATTGGAGGTGTATGTTAAAAGTTAGTGCGGATGCATGAAAAGCAAAATTTTTATTGTCTTTATTTATGGTATCCGGTAAAATCTTCAACCATCCGGAGAAAACGCATCAAAATTGATTTAGCTGTTTTAATATGATGCAGAAACAAACAGCCATACAAAAATTTTTTGGTATCATTTTTTATCATTATCTTAACCAATTCTAGTATTATTTTGAAAATACTTTTCATGTACAGAATTGACCCTGTCTACTTATTATAATCAAAATTGTGTAGATTATACAAAAGGTTCAAATGTCAGGAAATAAAATATCGTTAATATACATTCATGAAATTGCATTGAATTTAAATTTCCAGGAATATACTACAATCATATCCTATGATATTAAACGAGCAATATTTATATAGTTATTCGTTTGTAACCACATTCTCGAAAACGGCTATAACGATTTGTATAAATTTTCAGAAGTTTACGGAGGTAAAAAGTCGATCTAGATATGTTTAATCTCTGAGAAATTTCGTTTTCTAAGAGTATTCACAAACAAATATCGTGAAACATTTTTAAAAGTGGGCAACTTATAAGACATCGGTGTATAAATTCGACAAAAATTACCTACATACTTAAATTTTGAATCCTATACTATTAGACGAGCTGATCGTTTCACAACTGTAGAGCTTGGTCTCCCAGATACTATGAATGAATATCAAGCTAAATGAAAAATTATACTTAATGCCTACGACATACACTTAGCGACGTGAATCCTTTAGTTAGATTTTTTAAGAATGAATAAAATTTTAAAATTAAATTATCAATTTTTGTTTAAAAAGTGGTATAAACAACAAACAAGTACAATGATATATACTCAGGTCTTTCAATACGTTTCAATATACGTTTGTACAGGTTACCTCAATTTAAACAATGCACCTGAATATTTCTTCATGGAAACGTTCTGGAAATAATTACCTGAATAAATTTTGATTGGTTCAGAGGAGGACATCTTACGGTTATTTTGATTTTCACCCTGCTCATGACCTTCAAGTTTATTTGAAGACCAACTTCCGTTTTTCAAATGGGAACCTATATTTTTGACAGATTCGGATAGCTGAGGAATAAAAAACATTAAAACTGGGTAATAAAGTAAGTCTATTTTGGTTTATAATTAACCATTTTATAGCCGTTTTAAAAAATGAATTATCTACAAGATTGCATTTTTTGAGAAAAATAAAGTCTATAGATCACCATAAGATACCCACCTCCGTACAAAACATCTTATATTCGAGTATTTTTTCCAAAAATGTTTCCCTGAAGAAATTTTCAGTTGTACTGTTTTAAATGAGACACCTTGTATAACAAATACAATTGAGGTCAACTCAATTCAAATAATTGTTTGGAAAACAGTAGTCTTACCTCTAGAAAACTTAATATCAAATAAAATTTTTGTTCTATGAGAAACTGCGTTTTATTTTTGGGTGAAATACACCCTATAGAATGTTTTCTTTGTAATAAAATCAGTGGCGTTATAAGATGTTAATATGTCCTAAAAATTCAATTTTCTGTTCAGTTGACATGTTACTCATAAAATTGGTCTTCAATATGGCATAGGCTAATATGTCAAATTATAAAATATATATATTTATATAAATTTCGATTTTTGCCCCAATTTCCTAGATCAAAATTTTTGTATTTTATAAATACGTATTTCGACTACAAAGTAAGATTATAAAATACAAACATTTTGATCTAGGAAATTGGGGCGGCAAAAATCGAAATTTATTTCGAAAAATCTTAGAGTTCTCTTTAATATTATATATATATATATATATATATATATATATATATATATATATATATATATATATATATATATATATATATATATATATATATATATATATATATATGTATATATATATATATATATATATATTTCATAATTTGGACATATCAACATATTCCATAACGCCACAGAAATAAATTGTACATATTTGTAAAACAAATATCATTTAGTTTAATACTTCAGATTCGCTACACACTTTCATGAAAATTTTTTGCAGGAAATTTAATAAAGATCAATTTAGTTTTATCCTGCATTTTCAAATAGTAATGAAACTCGAATTTGATTAGTAATATAGCTTTATGTTATTTGTACATAAAACGGAAACAAAACAAAATTTACTTACTGCCTGTTATTCCAGAAGCATTATTTTAATTTAAACAAAAAAGCAGAAATTATTTAGATTTTTTAGTAAATGTTTTGGTATCTATTTACTTCGAATGCACTGTAATTATGCTAAATAGTTGGGATTAAAATTTAATTTGAAACAAATTATTGTTAAGAATGTTTTGCATTTATTATTTATTATTCATTTTGAACAAGCATCGTATTCGTAAACGGTTCGCGCATACTACATTTTTTTATAAAACTTGAAAAATACTACAAATTTCTTTCAAAAACAAATTTCTATAAAGTTAAAATTAATCAACTAATTTATATATATATATAAGGATTTTTTTTCAATTACGACCCCAAAAATAATGAATAATCACTGTCAAAACAAGTCTTACATAGTTCAACATATAGTAAATTGTATCATAAATGTTAAACCACTATATATGTTATACTAAGTATGTTCAATTGGTATAATTGTAATAAGTAAATTAATCATATTGTATTTTATACTTTTTGCTTTGACTGTAACGAGTGAACTACCTTAAAACATTATTTGACTAGTTAAATGCTAATGAAACATTAAAAATTACTTCGGATGGGTATCGGGTAGATGGGTAATGAGTACTTTCCACCTCTGAACATTCGACGTGGAGATCGGATTTTTTAACGTCTTACGATCCCTGGGCTATTAGATTATTAAGTTATTTAGGTTAACTATCTGTGGTTTACCTCCCTTCCCCTCAAAAATTTAGACATTTCAATAGTGTTTTTCATATATTTCAAATTTTCTGGCATCCTCATATTATGGTTCTCAAAAAGTTTTTAATTTGAATTAAAAACCTAGAAATGTATATACTATGGCCCCGTATTCATAGTTCGATCTTAAGCGTAAGTTCACCTTAAGCATGATCTTAAGGTAGCGTTTAGATTCATAGACGCAATCTTGAAATTTTGATCTTAGCTAAAATTGTGTGATTGGATAAATATTCATAATCATAGCTTAAGGCGATATTAAGAATTGAAAACTGTTTATGTATTTTTAGAAATTCAACCCGATCATACATACAGTCAAATAAGACAATCTTATTATCTAGATCTTAAGCTTACTTTTTATTAAAAAAAGAGGATTTTTTTCAAGTCAGCATTTTAGTAAAATTAAAACAACCTTAATAACTTTGCAGTGAAAAAAGTAGTGAAGGTAATGAATTTTTTGGATTTACATAATATCAATATTAATATTACCTACTCCACCAGTGTCTCAATTATTAATATGTTTGCGATTTTATGCTTCAAAATTTACAATACTCGCATTTCTTTCTACCGAAGTTTAATTTTTACTTTTACATTTGCCCGTCATATTTTTCTTATTTTTTATTTTAAAAACAATTTATGTACGGTCTTTCGTGGTATATTTGTTTACATTTGTAGAATAATATTCAGTATCACTGACAATAATATGACACATTTCTCAGCAAATCAGATCATCGGATACATGAGAATTATTACGGAAATTGACGAATACAAATTAAGATGATCTCAAGATTGGTCTTACTAAAGCTACTCTTAAACCGAATTAGATCATGCTTGAAACCATCGTCTTATCCAAGATGATCTTAATGTATATCTATGAATTCATCATGCCTGAAAACCAATAAGACGGTCTTCATGAAGGTAAGCTTAAGCACATGCTGAAGACTGGACTATGAATATGGGCCAGCCTATGAATCTAAACGCTGCCTTAAGATCATGCTTAAGATGAACTTACTTATATTTAAACCAGTCCAAGTAGCCGAGCGGTCTAAGGCGTTAGGTCTGTGCAGTATGCAGTACTTGGAAACTGGGAGGTTATGGATTCGAATCCCAACATCGGCAGTTTGTCAATTATAAAAATTTAAAAAAAGGGGCGGTTAATTGACTAAACTGTCGGCATATGGACAAGAACGAAGTAACCGGCTATGCTTGAGAAGATTTTCTGCTATTTCCTTCACGAACTCCAGATGAATATCGGCATAGTTTCTATCATAGTCGGGTGCAGCCGCATATCCTACCAATTCCTAGTCTACTCAAAAATTCCTTCCACTCCACTCATATCCTCACATCCTAAGGCATCACAAAGGACCTTTTGGTCGAAGTGTAGCCCGTCCAGGGCAGTCTTTACAATCTACCTATCTACTTATATTTAGTACTTATAGATTATTTTTGAAATGTATTTGGTACTACTCATTACTTAAAGTACTTTTTTTCAATACTTAGTACTTATTATTTAGAGTACTGTTTTCCGGTACTTTGCCCAGCTTTGGTAACTACCTACCACTTCTCACGGTTCTGTATACATAAATTTTTGTATACAAATTTAATTGAAAATCAATCAATCGTTGCGATTTTCTTTATGATTGAAATTTGTATACAAAAATCTTGGATTTTGATCATACTCATATAAAATCACAGGACGCATTTATGAGAAACTTTTGTTGAAAATCATAACTGGCTTTAAAACATTAATTAAACCGTTTAATGGCAAATTTGGATGCATTCGATTTAAAAGGATAGTTTCAAATAAAAATCAATTACGTATACTTACATTTCCTTTACGTATACTTGGATCATCAATAGTAACAAAATAAGCAGGAATACGATGTCCCCACCATAATTGACGCGAGACACACCAATCTCGTATACCCTCCATCCAACGATACCATGTTTTTGTATGTTGTTCAGGTATTATTTTTAAATCACCATTTTGTACAACTTTTATAGCATTTTCAGCCATTTCATCACATCGTACATACCTAAGTGATGTGAATGGTAAAATTACAATTTGTAAATTACATATTACCTAGTCAACTATATACGACTAAATTAACGCAACCATAGGTCCCGCAAATTAGGTCTATGAATTACAATAAGTTATATAAAATATAGAAAATTTTTCATTATTTTATCCCAGCACTCAAAGATTACAGAAAGTGTAGCTAGCTTAAAATTACATTAGTTTATAAATATATCAGTTAAAACCATAAACTTGATTTTTTGTGGTAAAGGATCTAGTGTTGTCAGTGTCGGGTTAGCCACATAGCAAGAGTTTGCAAATGCTACGGGCCCCGAACCTGGGTGAACAAAAAATCTATTAAGTTAGAGTACGGTATACCACCTATAAATTATTATTGTGGATTTAAACAGTGGTGTCCCACATTTTTTAAAGTGACCGCTGGCCACACCATACATTATGTGTCGCTTACATTAAGTTGTAAGTAACACCACAATTTGGATACGTCCAAGCAATGCGGTCCACATTTTCAGATATTAAGCCATAAAACCAAAGTCCTGAACGGCTGTGTAGAATATCAACAACAGATTTCAAGACACTCGATGAAGTTGTAGAAAATCAAACACCTGCGCAACAGGGAAATTCAAGAATTTATT
The DNA here is from genome assembly GCA_963920215.1 of Nineta flava. Taxonomy (NCBI): domain Eukaryota; kingdom Metazoa; phylum Arthropoda; class Insecta; order Neuroptera; family Chrysopidae; genus Nineta; species Nineta flava. The sequence continues at coordinate 46,895,279 of OY986041.1, forward strand.
ATCATAACTGATAATGCACTGTCTGCATCAGCTAGCTAACTTCAACAATTAAAATCTTTTACAACAGAAAAGATTTTGAAAAGAACTCCAATTATCGTCAGTGTTTACCCAAACGATATGGAAGAAAGCCTAGGTGACAAAATGATTCATTCAGCTAAGCTGCTCAAAACAGATGTGGTTGCTTCTTTTGACAGCAAAAAAAACTTTGTGGAACTGCAGTTTTATTAACTTTTAATGGGAAATTCTGTAGAATCGTGTTTCCCAAATGTAGAAATAGTCTTACGTATTTCACTTGTTTTTGACAACATTAAAGCGCATTAAAAATGAGTTAAAGAACACGATGGGCCCAGAACGTCTAAATCATATCAGCTTATTGAATTTAGAGTATGATTTGCTTGTGTTATCTCTAACTTTTCCCACAGTAAATCTGTTTTTTTTAAAGGTGCTGTTATATTTTATATCCTAAACTTTAAGAGACCTCGTAGTGGAGTTGCTACTAAATCTCAATATACTTTCTTTTCTAGATACCTTTGCATAATCACTACCTATGCCTCCTGTTGCTTAGGTAATTATATGTTTATTACCTCAGTAACAATCAATAAACAAATTTAGACATTTTTGTATCTTCAAAAATAAAGATTAAATTGAAATCAAAATTGTCTATTTTTATATATTTAAATTGTAGATTTTAGATACTGGATTCATTTAATTCTTCCTATTCTCCTACAACCTAATGCAAAGCAGGTGTCTCTTGTTATCATTTGGTTTGCGTCCGGCACTGAGTGTTATGGTTTATAAAACCAAAAATTAAACATCGTAACTTAGATATCCTATAATAAATTATGTAATTCTATTATATTCCGAATTCATAGCATGCATATAGTTTTCATGTGTGTTTCAATGAATATATTGGAAGTGATTGGAAAACATAAAAGAGCTAGGAAGCCGAGCTATGACACAAATAATACTAAAAGTTACAAAATTAATATTACTCGTAATTATACACCCATATACATACCATTGTGGTTTAATCAATGGTTCAACAATATCCTTCGATCGACTACATACTGGTACAACCATAGGATTATTTTTCGTTTCTTTATATAAGCCTTTATCTTTTAATGCCTTTATAATTGCTTTACGGCAATCGAAACGTTTCATTCCAGTAAATTCACCATAATCACCCATTATGTAACCATTTTCATCGAATATTGTTATAAATGGTAAATTATGCCGATTACCCACTTCATAATCATTTGGATCATGTGCTGGTGTTATTTTTACCGCACCAGTACCAAATTCACGATCCACAAACTCATCGCATACAATTGGTAATTTACGATCACAAAATGGATGTGTAACAAATTTACCATGAAGATGTTTGTATCGTGGGTCTTCGGGATGGACAGCTACAGCAGTATCACCTAGCATAGTTTCTACACGGGTAGTAGCAACAATCAATTCTTCTTCGGTTCCATCTACTTTATAAGCGAATGTGATTAACACACCAAATTCAACTTTTTCATCGTATCCTGGTACAGATAAAAATGTACGACCATCTAATTCAACTTTATCGACTTCAATATCAGATATTGCTGATTTTAATGTACACGACCAATTTACTAAACGATTATGTCTATAAATATAACCTTCTTCATGTAATCGTACAAAAGCTTCAGTTACAGCTCGACATAATTTTGGATCCATTGTAAAACATGCACGATCCCAGTCAAATGATGATCCGAGTTTTTTCAATTGATGGTATATTCGATCTCCTTTCCTAAGTTTACAAAAATTGGTAAATAAAGAAATAGTATAGAGTGTTTCTTAGAAAAATATATTCAATTTCACAATATATCATTTGGATGAAAGAAGGTATAACTTCGTAGCAGATTATAAAATACTTATTTTAATTACAAGTTTTTCTTAGTACTAAAAGAAGGTTACTGTGAGAAATCACTGTGTTTACCTGCCCATCGAACGCGCAAATCTTGTATTTTGATAATCTGATTGAGGTTAAATTTTACCAAAAGTTCAGATTCACGAGTAGAAGAGTTTAGTGAAGAAATCGCAAAAAAAATTTCAGTTAAAATAATTGAATGGTAACAGAATAGGAAAAAATGAAATAAGTTCATTTTTTCGAAAGATCTTTCTTTCGTTCTCGTAATCAAATTAAAGTGAATTATATTACTGGTTCCATTGGAATTTTGACCAAATCGAATGTACCTAGAAAGTTGCGTGTTCATTCTTTGTAAGGATTTATGCAAGACAATATCTTCGAGGGTCTCACTTTTCAACTACATGTTGGTAACAGTATGGGACGTAACTATCGTATTATTTAGCCTTGCGAAATCGAATGATTCTTTTTGAAATACTCTATATCCATTAAACACAAAAACTTACTCATTTCTCCATTCCCATATTTTTTCAATGAATTTTTCCCGACCAACTTCATGGCGTGTACGTTTCTCTTCTCGCCACATTTTCTTTTCCACCACAACTTGTGTGGCAATACCCGCATGATCACAACCTGGATTCCATAGTGTCATATATCCTTTCATTCTGTACCATCTTGTAAGTGAATCTTCAACGGCATTAGTTAATGCATGGCCCAAATGTAATGAACCGGTTACATTTGGAGGAGGTATTACCATAACAAATTTTTTATCTTGATTTAAAATTGATTTTCGCTAGAGAAATAAAATTTTTTATTTATTTGAAATTTTTATTAGTACTCATTTTTTTTAAATAGAGTTCACTAACACTGCTGTAAAGTTTTGGTACAATTGCAGTTTAGCGGCTTTTGCCAATTTCAGAGTTTAAAAAAATTGTTGCTTTGGATCAATAAAAACCGGGGGGAAAGCGATATTTTCAATTGTTTATTTATAAAAAAAGGTGAAAAACTGTGCAAAGGTCGATATTATTATTATATTATTTTTTATATTATGATATTATGGTCAATGACTATTCCAACCGAGTGCTGCAACCTTTCACATCATCGGTCATACCCCGAGTTGGTCGGGTTTGCGTGTTTTTGTGCCCCCGCGATAAAAGGCGTTCTATATATTTCAGATATTGCGGCAAAAAGTATAGTACTCGGTTGGAATATTTACCTTAGTGAATTTCAATAGTTTTTGCCCCAATATCTGAAATATACAGACTGTGTTGGACAGCTTTTCCTATAGTAAATCTATGTTAAATATTATTTATTACTAGCTGTCCGTCTGGTACTGTATGATAACCGAGATTCACGGTTGACCTTGCATTACAGTACGTATGGCTGAGCGCTGCGCGGTCTCCGCCCTCTATCTCAAAAACGGTTGAGCGAATGAAAAAAGGTTTAAAATAAAATTTTATAATATATGTTAACATCATTAGAGCTATAGAAACCGAGATAATCGCGAAAAACCGATTTTTGTGACCTTTGACCTTGAATAACTTACGACGCAGACACGAGATTTTATGAGACTTTTGAGATAACTTTTAAACGCCAAAACAAAGGTGTATACGAGTTTTCAACTTATTATCTCTCATTTCGATGTTAATGTCTAATTTTATTGGACTATATCGTTAAAATTTTTATATATGTATATATATATCAACATATACATATATATATATATATATATATATATATATATATATATATATATATATATATATATATATATATATATGTTGATATATATATATATATATATATATATATAAGTTTGTGTTTGTGGACTCTCCACCGGTCACAATTTTATTCCGACTGTAATGAAATTTAGAATTTGAGGCGCTTTTTGTATTCAAAACGTCAAATTCGTTAATGGGTAAAATTGGGCAAGGGCAAAGGGGGGTTTAGAGAGAAGGGGAAACACAAAATTTGGCATATCTCTCTTAATATTTGAAAAATTGAAAAATTGATAAGGAGTAAAGTTGTAGTACTTAGTTTTACTATAATTTTGTTTCTTATCATTTTTTCTGTTACACTAATATTTACAGAAATATTGACGGTTTAAGATTGAAAATTAAATTCCTTCATATCTCTGTACACATTAGAGTTTGAGCAAAAATTATAAGGTGATGAATTGTAGCAAACATAATTTTCTACAATTTTATTCCTTACGCATTTTTCGATTGTTCTAATATTAAAAAAGATAATTTATATTTTGTGTTTTCTTCTTTCTTTATGCCCCCCTTTCCCAAACCATTTTATAATAAAATTGGCCTTGCAAATACCAAAATCATATCAGATACGACATTTCATTTTGATTAAACTATAATTGTGGCCGTTAGAGAGTATTTTATGTATTCTAAGGAAATTCGCTAAGTTGACACGATTTAGAGGACAAAAATACCCCTTTTTTGAATCAAAAATTTTTTATCATTTTTTTTTTGTAAAAGCCGCTAAACGGCATTTTTACCAAAGTTTTTAAAACGCAAAAGCTTCATTGGGGTCTCGTAAATGTCTATTCACTACTTAGGACACTCTGGTGGGGACCACTAAAGTAGAGACTTTATTAGCCATGGAGTATACGCGCCCTAGCAAGGATAATCTAACTGGATTTATTTCCTAAGTTGAATATAGTAACTCGATTGATTAATTATCGTATCATATATGAGCTTCTATTTTCTTTTTTCTAAAAGATCTGACTTGTCATGACTTTCTTTTTAATTCAGCAACAGATTTAGCCTACGTGGGGGCTGTAGCAAGTATTATGAAGAGATCTTTTATTCATTTGATTAAAAATTAAAATATTCAAAACCACTCCAAATCTAATTGAATATTGAAATCAACAAAATAATTTATTTTTCGCATATCGTTTTTTAACCTCTAGCCTTTTATCTCGTCTTTTGTTATCCTTCTTTTCCAAATGATTGCACAACAGTATAACGGCAGTTATAATACATTTTGGATTCTACCTATTTTAATGATTTACTTTAGGTATGATCAATTTCGGTTTATTGTAAACGGGTAGCCAGAGCGAATTCTAATTAGAATTTTCTGCATAGTTTACAACTTTAGTCCTTTAAAATAACCGTAAATTTTTATGAGTTCAACCAACCAAATAACAATGATTTAGATTATAAAGACATCCAAGCATACTTAGTAACGACTGGACAAAATTTATGGGATGTTAACTATACAATTAACTTACGCCATATTCAGGTTTAAAATATCCTTGTTTCTCCCACCAACTGTACCAAGCGGCTTCAACATATTTTGGACTATAGGCATCTGGCATGGGACATGAAACATCTTTTTTATCACCAAGAGCTGTGGAAATGTCGTACACAGCTGATTCTTTCACTTCTTTCTTCTTTTCCTTTTTCTAAAATATTTCAGACAAAAAAAAATTTTTACGAATGTTATAAAATTTTATGAATGAAATGATGATATCACTTATCGTTTAACATTTTTGACAAAGTAAGTAAATTACAATTGAATTCAAAAATGATTTCATGCATGGTATCATAATCGATAGCGTATAATTTAAAATACGTTTTATTGAAACGTAGTGAAATAAAAGGTATGTGTGCTAATTTTTTTGAACATGTTTCAATATCAAAACATATGGGCAAACATATAATTACGATATCATTAAAATGCTTACATCAGATTTTTCTTTATTAGTATTCGTAGTAACATTTTTCTTGTCTAATTTTTGTTTTAATTTATCTAATTTTGCTTGTTTTTTTGCCTCTTTCTCCAATTGTTTAGCAGTTTTTTGTGGTGGCTCAACACCATTCACTGTTGGTTCACTATCACCCATTTTTGTGTAATAATTTTTAAGATTTTCAATCTAAATAGCGGATGTATTGTATTTGCCACATGTGTTTCATTCACTTTTCAGAATACAATCAGGCTTATGTCACATTTGACCTTCGTGAATCATCGGAACTGCAGTGTTATGAAAAAAGTGGGTTTTACAAATTGTTTTTTGGGAGAAAGGGTAAATTTGACTTTCAATTAGAGAATAGACAGAATGGCTAAGGCAATAAATTATTGAACATTTAAAAATTAAAATAATTTTTTATTTAGTGGTCGAACAACATTTTTATTCCAATATGTTCAACAATCGCATATGCGTTAACAAGTTTATGGAAATGTTATGTTAATACGACAAGATATTCTTGTTTTTAAGATATGAATGATAGATTCAATTACAAAATTAAAAAAGTTTTTTTCAAAGGTCGAAATATTTCTAAGTAGAACTGAATTAATTTGTTTTGACTATTATATGCGCGTAAGGGGAACTTATTTAAAAGTAGAAGGGCAGCTTATTTAAACCATATTTTAATCATATATTTAATACTTAGTATTAAATATATGTTTCCTCCCCGTAATTTTGAAAATAGACTGATCCACTAAAACTGTGACGATATTCGAGGCTTCTTTACAAATTAATATACTTCTACGAATAAGAGATATTTCTCAATAGGTGCACATTGAAAAATATAGATGAATGAAAACTTTGGTGGTAACATATGTCGCAAAACATTATAGAATACGTTTTTCAAAAAAATTGGAAAAATAAAAAACTATAATACTAATACTATAGTAAAATCCTACTTCCAATGAGACATATGTATCTCTTCTCATCTACTGTTACGACTGTTTCGTGTTCAAGGCAATTAATTCGAAACCCACTGAAACGATAAATGAGTCGGTTCCAGCTACCTCATTTATTATCTAATTCCGTTAGGAATTCAAATGAAATAAATCTTGTTACCTTCAGCCAAAAAATTCAGGGAAATTATTTCAAATAGTTGATAACGCTAACTGAATAATTTGAATTAGCGTTATCTATTTTCAAATATATTTCCCACACATTCTTAATTAATAAGTTAAAATAAAAAACTTCTTAAGTTTTTAAATTTATTAATTAATTTATCAATAGTGTAAACGTGCCATTAGGTACAATAGAAACGAGTGTTGTTTATTACTTTGGTACGGAATCCTTAATTCTAAACATATCTTGAAGAAAAACTTTGAAAATAAATAGAATTTTAGCTAAGAATGAAATATGATTTTACAAATAAGTCGATTGCAGGTTTAATTTTAATTTTTTTTGAAATATCGACCATTGTGTAATTCCACAGTAAAGTGAAGTGAGTATATAACAGAGCCCAGAGGTACCAATGTAATTTTACTAGATTGTTACAGTTTATAAAAGTGCTGTGTAACTAAAAAGTTTGTCTACAAAATCGAATTGTCATTCCTTATTATAAATCATTTATACTTCAAGATGATGGCAAATATGATGAATGGAGGTCTTCCCGATTATCAAATACCTGGGGGCAGACAAGTTCATGGATTTAGTCCATACGCAGATAATGGAGGGTAAGTGAATTACAAAATTTGGTTATTCTTTGGTTAAAATCGACAAATAAAGTGTCGTGTAATTGACTATAAGCCGCAGTTAATCTAAATAATTCGATCTGTACTCTAATAATAACTTTTAATGTTTCTCTAGGAGCATAGTCGCAATTGCCGGTGATGATTTCGTTGTAATTGGAGCAGATACACGTCTCAGTACCGGATTCCAAATTTACACTCGTAATCAAAGTAAACTATTCAAAATAAACGATAATACCGTACTTGGATGTTCCGGGTGTTGGTGTGATGCCTTAACATTGACACGTATACTTGCAGCTCGTACGCAAATGTACCATCATGATCATCATAAACAGATGACAACTCCAGCCACAGCACAAATGTTATCGACTATTTTATACTATAAACGGTTTTTCCCATATTATGTCTCCAACATCTTAGCTGGTTTGGATGGTGACGGTAAAGGATGTGTGTACAGCTATGATCCAATTGGACATTGTGAAAAAGCTACATATCGTGCTGGTGGATCATCGGGTGCACTGCTTCAACCATTGTTAGATAATCAAATCGGTTTGAAAAATATGCAGAATGTAGATGCAAATCAAGCGAAGTTAAGTGTTGAAAAAGCGTTGGCTATTTTAAAAGATACATTTATTTCAGCGGCTGAACGTGATATTTATACTGGAGATAGCATTCATATAAACATCATCACCAAAGATGGGATTAAATTTGAAACATTTGAATTGCGTAAAGATTAATTTCGCGTACTGAAATTTATTTTATGTATTTTTTTTCTTTTTGCATAATAAAATTTTTTTAAATCTCCAAACTTTATTTTAATCGTATATTTATATAACCATTTCCTTTTTAATATCTCCCGTGGTATCGAATTGTAAATTTTTGCTTACTTTTGCCTGCATTCATATGAATATTCGTTAACCAAAAATACAAACTGAATTTTTTGAGTTAAATATTTAACAAATGGCATGTATTATAACTAATAAATTGAAACAACCCGACTTTGTAAGGGTTGAAAATATTCATCGGAAAAAATTTTTTCCATCTATCCGTAGCTACGATTATTAAAAAACGAAACGATATACGAACTAAAATATTGTGTGTGTCTTCTAGAGCTAAAAAATAAGGTAAAGTTCGTGAAGGCAAAGTTGGACCGCGCTTCTCCCTGCTAGAAGGTAAAATATTCATCATTAAAACCATAAGCGATTAGAGAAACCGTTAAAATTTTGAAACATTTTTTCCATATACTGGGTATTTATTCGGTAAAATACTATATACAGAAAACAAATCATTATAAAAAATGGTTATTTAGTCGAGTTCGTCCCACCCACTTTAGACTAAAAAGTTCCTTAGTTGTTTTCAAGAAATATATTATTCACAGGAATGACTTATCACCATAGACATAGTATTACAAGACTGCGCGATTCTTATACTTTCTGTATTGAAAAGTTGTACCAACTTTAGAAACAGACAGCCTCTGATCTGCAGTATTTCTATCTTTGTTCTACTGTGAATGAATGGCAGAGATAGCTCTACTGTAACCGTGTTTGTATCTCTTTCTAATATTGGAACATGAATTTCATCGAATGCGCAGTCTAGTATTAACTATGTCTATGCTTATCACTCTTATAACAGTGCGTTCCACTAAGCGCTCACGACCGCGGTTTTTTCCCGTTCCACTTAGTTGCGAGCGTTACAATCATAAACCCAAATGGAATGGACTAAGGAGCGTTTTAGCTGTTTATGTAAACATTAAAAATTGCGAGCTTGAAAATAAGTCAGAGTTTAAAAGATTATGTTATAATTTGTAAGCCTTAATCATGAAGAATAGATATATTAGGAGATTGAACGACATAGGCAATTCGTCTGTTTTTGTGTCCTCAAAAACGTGTAGAGATCATAGTTATTATTTTCGCCACTAGCGGCAGTGCGAATCTGCCCGTACGGAATTATTATTATTATTACATATTAAAATCAACGGTTATCACATCTTACAAATAAAAATTGTAAGTATAAAAATTGTTTAATTTTATAAATGTGAAAAAATGGGACGATGTTGTACAGGGAAAGCATAGATATACTGTTATATATCTATGAGTGAAGGTTATTTAAGGTTAGGAATGCGTGTCTGCATTTACGAAAGGAATATGGTCTGTAATTACCGGTTTTGTCATCTTTCTTTATCTAATATATGTTAGTATTGTAAACATATATTTGTATATTATTAATTGCAATTATCACTATGATTCTTCATCTTTTAATTTATTGCAGATTATTAAGAATTCTCTATTATTAATATTTATTTAATTATTACTTGATAATCGAAAACAATTTTTTATTATCTATAAAACTAAGACTTCTTATTAACTGAATGAAAGTGATTTCTTGGCGCCTACATTTAAACATTTAAATTCCGTACGGCACTGAGACCAGTGACCCCTACTGATAAAAGATAGTTACACCAATTCTTGACCGTTTTTTTAACATTACGTTCGCTCTCCTAATATATCTATTCTTCATGGCCTTAATAATAAACTTTAATAATTATTGATCAACTTCATTTATACTAAAAAACATATACAATTGAATTTTTTATATTTTATTTTAGTGAGTATTTAAATAATTTACGTTTAAATATAATCAAAATGCCTTTTGTGGCGACAGTTGGATATTTGTTGGTGCATCGCAATAATGCTAAAATATATCTTTCCGAATCGCACAAAGTAAATTTTCTGTCGCCATCTTTAACTTTTAAAAATTGCGCCGAATTTCTCAACGTCCACTTCGAGCCACCTCTTCAGATGGGTCGTTGTGAGCGAAAATAATGACGTTTTTGCCGCGATCATTACGACCTAGGTCGTCATGTGGAATGGCTGAAGGACTATTTTGATCGTTGTGAGCGTCTAGTGGAGCGCACTTTAAGAAAAAATATTTTAATTGAATCAAGTTTTTCCTATAAATAATGTTGTGTTTTTATATAGTATACACTTCTAGCTTTATAGTATATTAGACTCTTTGTAGTATCAAATACAAATTGCTTCAAAAATAAATAAAAAAGTTCTATTTTCTACTAAATAATGAAATAGAACTAGAGATTAGTAGAGAGATCGCTCATGCATATACCAAAGAATACAATATACATAGAAGCGTATAAGGAAAGAATACAATATACATAGAAGCGTATAAGCAAAGAATACAATATACATAGGCGCGTATTCACAGTCCAGTCTTGAGCAATTGCTTAAGATCATCTTCATGAAGACCGTCTTATTTGTTTTAAGACACGATGATTTCATAGATATAACTTAAGATCATCTTACGTAAAACGATGGTTTCAAGCATGATCTTATATGGTTTAAGATCAGCTTACGTAAGACGAATCTTGAGATCGTCTTAAATTGTGTTAGTCTATTTTCGTAATAATTCACATGTAACCGATGGTATGATTGGCTAAGAAATGAATCATATTCCTGTCAGTCATAAATAAACAATCATACTTCATAAAACAAAAAAGGAGGGAATTCAAAAAATTGTCTTTAGATAAAAAATTGTTTATACAATTTTTTTATTTATTAATTTACAACTCCAAATCACTTGAAACTAAATCTGTTTAAGAAGTTTCATTTTTTTTTAAATACATTATATTTATAAATTCATTAGAGACAAATTAACCATTTCAATTAAAAATTTTCCATCACTTAAAATTATATCTTTTTAATAAAAAGTAGAAAAACATGTGTATTAAATATGAAAAAATTTATATAGCCTTATGCATTAAATATACGTTCAATTCACGATATACAGGCATTTCTTCATCTTGATAGATTATCATTGAATATCAAAGCATATTATGCAATACAGCACAGGCTACAACAATTGTGGTTGAATAAAGAAGTTTAGTTGTCAGTCCTCTTGATAAACAAAGAAATCCTCGTTTCCAAACACCGTACCCGATGAAAAGATTTGTCTAATTATATATGATTATGCATAATCATCTATATATAATCAGATCCAAAATTGGCCAGGCCTAGTCATATATAATTAGATCTGATCATACATGAACAGATATGTTTATATATAATCAGATCCAAAAATTGGCCAGGCCTAGTCATACATAATTAGATCTGATCATACATGAACAAGTATGTTTACATATTATCAGATCAAAAAATTAACCAGGTCTAATTGTATCTCATTATATATAACCATCTCTAATCATATATAGTCAGCTATATATCGGAATAGGTAATTCATTAAAAAAAAAGTATTTTTCATAGTTCTAAAAATTCAATATTTATTGATTTGTTATTATGTAACTACAATAACAAATATAAAAAAACGTAATTTTCATAACGAATTACATAATATTTTAAATTTTTCTAATATTATTTTTGTTTCTTTTAATAATTATTGCTGATTATTTTTTTGCTTATTGAATATTTTGCTCAATAGTTCGCTTTAATTCACCAACTCGCTGCGACATAGATCTCTCTGGTTTGAGGAACTCCTTGCGAGTTTTCTACCCCTTTAAAGAAGCCTGCTGTAAGGCAAAACCTAAAACAGATTAAAAAAGTTATCAATATAATTTTTTTTTTTAAATTAAAGAGTGTATTATTAGAAACGCATATAAAATAATGAAATGACTTTTTAGATGAAAGAAAAATAAATAATTTAAAGATGTATGAAAATAATATCTTATATTAATTTCAACAATATCTGTCTGCTTGTGGTTTTTCAAATTCTATAAATATAAAACAAAAATTTGAAATTTTCGTAAAATACTTAATAAGTATATTATATAAATATTTTATTTCATACAAACAAAAGGAAATCTTTCGTAAATTTATATAAAATATGGGCAATACCTGTTTTAAATCATCTTTTGGTTTTTTTAGATTTAAAAAGTCAAGATTTTGATACGACTCTGATGAATATTTGTTATTAACTTTTGTCGACATTTTGAAACTTTGTGTGAACTAATCGGATATGAGTACAATCAATTGCCCATCAACACCAGGTATTCCAAAAAGCCTCTGATTAAACTTCTTGAGGTTAAATCATTAAGCAAACTTGCAAGTAAAACGCTTACACGAAAACAATTCTAGAAACTGTTGGTTGTGATAATATCACCCAAAATAAGCTGTAAAAATATTTTTTTCTTTTTATTAAAAAATATATGTACTGCAGATAAACGAGATTATTTAAAAGTAATGAAAATTTATTATTAATAATAAATTTATAGTTATAATTATAATTATTTATAATTACCTGAAAACAACCAGTTGAATAGAATCGCAAACATATTAATAATTGAAACACTGGTGGAATACATAATCCACGACGGTTGACTTTAGCCAGATTCTGTTCTATTAGTGGTAATATTCCAAATTTAATACTGATTTCGTCGAATCTACATCTTTTTTTAAATTCGATGTCTGAATAAAAATCAAAATAATTTTGTATATCTCGAATCAAAATCGATATTAATATTATCATAAATAATAATATTATGTTAACCCAAAAAATCCATTATCCTCACTACTTTTTTTACAACAAGACTATTTAAGATCGTCTTAAGTCGACTAAAATGTTGACTTAAATAAAAACCTCTTTTTTTAATAAAAAATAAGGTTAACTTCAATTATAAGATGGTCTTACTTGACTGTGAATACATAAAAAGTTTTCAATTCTTAAGATCGTCTTAAGCAATGCCTGTGAATATTTATACAACTACACAATCTTAACTAAGATCAAACTTTTAAGCAAGCCTCAAGATTTCGTTTATGAATCTAAACGCTGTCTTAAGATCATGCTTAAGATGATCTTACATTTAAGACCGGACTGTGAATACCGGCCATAGAAGCGTATAAGTACGATTTTTGTGTCACCTAAAATTTTTAGTACGTATGCTGACCACTAGACTCATGAAGAATAGATATATTAGGAGAGCGAACGTAATGTTAAAAAAACGGTCAAGAATTGGTGTAACTATCTTTTATCAGTAGGGGTCACTGGTCTCAGTGCCGTACGGAATTTAAATGTTTAAATGTAGGCGCCAAGAAATCACTTTCATTCAGTTAATAAGAAGTCTTAGTTTTATAGATAATAAAAAATTGTTTTCGATTATCAAGTAATAATTAAATAAATATTAATAATAGAGAATTCTTAATAATCTGCAATAAATTAAAAGATGAAGAATCATAGTGATAATTGCAATTAATAATTACAAATATATGTTTACAATACTAACATATATTAGATAAAGAAAGAAGATGACAACCGGTAATTACAGACCATATTCCTTTCGTAAATGCAGACACGCATTCCTAACCTTAAACAACCTTCCACTCATAGATATATAACAGTATATCTATGCTTTCCCTGTACAACATCGTCCTATTTTTTCACATTTATAAAATTAAACAATTTTTATACTTACAATTTTTATTTGTAAGATGTGATAACCGTTGATTTTAATATGTAATAATAATAATAATTCCGTACGGGCAGATTCGCACTGCCGCTAGTGGCGAAAATAATAACTATGATCTCTACACGTTTTTGAGGACACAAAAACAGACGAATTGCCTATGTCGTTCAATCTCCTTATATATCTATTCTTCATGACTAGACTATTTAGTGTCATTACCAGCACAACCAAATGTATTCTTTGGCAGAACTTAGTACCAGTTGGCCGGATCACATCGAAGCGGGGATGTACTTCAAATTTATATTAAAAGGGAATCCACCAATTTTAATGAATTTTTAGAATTAGTCAACATTTTTTAATTTTTTTTTATAAACTGTATAAAATATTAATATTTGTTATATTTAAAAAACTTATTATTTAAAGCGTATTCTTTTAAAATAGCAATTGAAACTACAAAAACAAATATTAATATTATATACAGCTTGTAAAAAAAATAATTAAAAAATTTTGACTAATTCTAAAAATTCCATTAATATTGGTGGATTCCCTTTTAATATAAATTTGAAGTACATCCCCGTTTCGATGTGATCCGTTCAACTGGTACTAAATTTTGCCAAAGAATACAGTTGTTTGTGCTGATAATGGCACTAAATACCGAAATCAAACAGCTATTGTCATCTAGTGGTCAGCATACATACTAAAAATTTTAGTTGACACAAAAATCGTACTTATGCTCTTCTATGTATATTGAATACTTTGCCTATACTAAGGGAACGTACCCATACTACGTGGCCTGTTTAGGGGGGCGGGAGGTCTTTATAATACTAGGCTCAGGCACGGGAGCGAGGGTTGGCTTAGATTTTTGTCACGTAGTCGATTTCGCCGAGAGAAATCTCGCGCTTTTTCGAACTATATTTGAATATGGCGCGGAGTGTTTAACTAAACGTGCTTCTTAAACTCAGTTTGGTTCAGACGAATTTGAGCCAAATTATTTTTATTTGTTTCACTTTCTGCCTGCAAAATGATTAAAAATCATATTTGTCAATACTACGTAACAACTTCAGGGGGAGGGGGGGCCTTGGCATATACTACAAAATGGTCACCGAGGGGAAGGAGTAGTCGAAAAATCTTAAAAAATAGGTCACGTAGTATGGTTACGTTCCCAAAAATGTGAGGCAAGTTTTGGGCGCTGAAAAAGAGCGACGCCTTAGCCGCGAAAGCCGGCGGCTGGTTTCCACTGTGCGAGAAGGAAGCTCTTATTCGAAAGGTTTGTATATTTTGTGGCAACATATAGGGAATCGAGCGTTTGAGTAACAGAGACACTCTTATGCGTTATTTCCTATGTGTTGCCAAAACGCTTACTGTTTTTGCGCATAAGAGTGTTTTTGTTACTCAATGGCAACCTATAGGGAATCGTGCGTTAGAGTGACAGAGACACTCTTATGTGGAATTTTATTTTATTTTTTAAATTAAAAAAAAAAATGTTATAAATAATATTTTTCAAGCAATTTAAACAAATTTAATTAATGGTTTAATAAAAATTATTTTTTTTTATAATAGATTATTGTTTTTTACATTAAAAATATTCTTGGATTATAAATAAAAAGTATATATAAAAATTTTAAAGAGTTTTGATTTAAAATTCTAGCAGTTGTATTATGTTTGCTAGTAGTAACGTCTTTTATAGTCCGGTAAAAATAGACATTTCAAATAACAAAAATTCCGGCAGAGCTGAATTTTGGTAGAGACCTTGGGTACACCAGTAGAAATAAAGTGCCAAGAGTCCCCATAGATCCCATGTGTGCTAAAAAAGTTATTCAAGGTCAAAGGTCAAAATTTTCTGTTTTATCAAAAATATAGCCCAGAAAAAAATTGTAGATCATAAAATTATCAACAAAAATGGTCCCTATACTTTTTTCCCTAAGAATCACCATTCCTAAGATATCCCCATTCTAAAATATGAAGGAGTTACATTCTACATGATATGCTCACATTTCCACACCACCTGTGAGGTAGTTTCAGCTCTTTTTCTACTAAATTTGTTAGAAATGAACGTCGAAATAACCATAAAAATAAATTTTTTAAGTAATCTGGAGATTTCACTTCATAGATATTAGACTGAGTGTTTCACTTACAAGAGACGTAAAATCTTGTGTCGTGGTCAATTATTACATTGAAACGCGGATTTTTCTCTTCTTCTTCGGCACTACAGCCTAGAATAGGCTATGGCCGTTACAGTCAGCTGACGCCAATGCTGCCTGCCCGACGCTACTGATCTATAATTTTTAATACCCAGTAAGCTGAGGTCTTTATCAACATTGTCTAGCCATCTAGTGGGTGGCTAACCCCTATTTCTAGCACCTGAGGGTTTGCTAAATGTCAGGCTTGTGGAATCAGGCTCGTGGCAAGTTGGAATCTTCTAATCTTTGTAAATGTCCAAGCTATCTCATACGATAGACTTTGATGATTTTAATGATGTTTGGTTCTTTAAATTTGTTCTAGAATTAATGGTTGTAAAGTATTCGCCAAATATTATTTTCATTAACAGCTCCATGGATTTTTCTCAAAATTCTCCGTTCAAAAGTTTATCCTCTACCGTCTTGGTAAGCGTCCAACACTCACAGCCATATAAGATTAATGGTTTTTCAGCCCATAAAAACTTCTGTTTGCCATCATAATGCGACTATTGATTTCTCTATTTATGCCGTTGTTATCATTAATTTAATCGTATTCCAAGGTATTTGAACTATATAACCCTTTCAAATCTGTAATCATTTATTTCAAGGTATTTAAAATTAGTGTTTTTTCTTTTAGTTATTTTCAAATATTTATTTTTCGTTTCATTGATCGTAATGATCGGATTGTTCTCCACGGCGACATAATACAACTCAATCTATTTTCTATGGATAATATACTCACCTGCATATAAACAGAAGCTGGTTTACATTTGAAGTGCTGGCTTATATAACTCAAAAGATATATTCACTTCTTGTATTGTACATTTTCTTTAGCCAATACTTTCTGATAAAAGTTTCACTTTCACTTATATAATAACTAATAGTGATGAAACAAATATTCGCATTCGCGAATATTCACATATTTTTTGACATTTGCATTCGCAAGAAACGATGCGAATGTTTTACGAATGTATTTTACAAACAAAAAGGAAATTATATATGGATGGATATGGAATTATAATACTGATAATTATAACTGATATTTGAAAATTAGTTAGAAGTCCCCAGAATAAGTATAGGAACACCATCAAAGGCAGAAATAGTAGCAGCACTCAAGGAAATAAAAAATGGAAAAGCTGCCGGTGTAGACTGTATTACTCCTGAAATGTTAAAAACAAATCCAAACCTTACAGCAAATATTTTCTACGGATTAATAAAGGAGATATGGGAGAAGGAGGTAATACCAGATGACTGGAGGAAAGGGTTGCTGATTAAGCTGCCAAAGAAAGCAGACACTTCTTTATGTAACAATTGAAGGGGTATTACCCTGCTATCCGTGGCAAGTAAAATTTCCACTAGAGTAATTCTAAACCGAATTAAAGATACAATCGACTCTAAACTACGGAGAAAACAAACAAGGTTTATGAAAGACCATTCTTGCGTTGAGGATAATAGTCGAGCAATGCTCAGAATACCAGTCAACAGTGTATCTGAGCGTTGTAGACTTTGAAAAAGCGTTTGACTCCATCGAAAGAGAAGCAATATGGAGATCATTAGAGAGTTTTGGAACACCAAAGAAGATTATAAATGTAATCAAAGAAATTTATAGAGGCTACAGATGCTAAGTAATCCATGAAGGGAAACTCTCAGACCCAATTGAAGTTGGAGTTGGTGTCAGACAAGGATGTTTATTGTCACTGATACTCTTTCTCATCGTCCTGGATAACGTAATGAAAAAGGTCACAAATAAACCAAGAGGTCTACAATGGTGATTGGTTATAGATTATATTGGTTATAGGATATAGATTTTGCAGACGACCTATGTTTGATGTCTCAAAGCCTTAAAGACATGAAGGAGAAACTTCAAGATTTCCATACCCATGGGATTAGTGTAGGTCTTAAAATAAATTTTGAAAAAACAAGCCATGAGAATAAATCCCAGGAACCACCAACCGTTATAAATGAACAACAAAATGATTAAACAAGTTGACCAATTTCAATATTTAGGAAGCATTGTGTCAAAGACAGGTGGAACGGACGAAGATGTCGCAATCAGAATAAGGAAGGCCAAAGGAGCATTTGCACAACTTGCACCTGTTTGGCGGTCAAGCCAAATAAGAAGAAAAACTAAATTAAGAATATTTGAAACAAATGTAAAGTCTGTACTCTTATATGGTTGCCAAACATGGAAAGTAACAAAGACTAAAACAAGTAAATTACAAGTTTTTATCAACAAATGTCTTCGAAGGATTTTGAACATTCATTGGCCTCACAGAATAACTAATGAAGAATTACTGAGAATAACAAATCAAAGTTCAGTAAATGAGACCATCAAGAAAAGAAAATTTGGTTGGATTGGCCATACGCTAAGAAGGCCAAATTACACCATCAGTCGCCAAGCCCTCGAGTGGAACCCTCAGGTTTAATAGTTGGGCGGGCATGAAGTTTTACATGCTTCTAATGAGAGAGAGTGGGAGAGAATGATAACTTTGATATTAATTATCTCGTGTTCTAAACGGTCAAAAATTCTGAAACTTCGGGATTTATTAAAAAACATTTTTTTTAGCCTGTGAAAAAAAAATGAGCAAAATCTGTCGAAAAGTGGTGGTATGCTGAAACATCCTTTTGAAAATCAACATTCGCATTCGCGAATATTGGAGATAAATATTCGCATTCGTGAATGTGGAAAATCCAACATTCCTTACATCACTAAATTAACTAATAAGCAAGGCACACTGTCGTAGGAGAAGAGCAAACAATATTCAGTGTCTCTTTTAGATGGCAACACTTTTATAAAAAAAAATGGGCGTCAAATTATATAATAAAAAGTGAAAATGTATAATAAAAACTGAGTTAATTGTTTAAATACCATGTGTATACTAAGTTCATTATCAATACTACAGAGTACTAGTTATTTCACTTTTCACACACGTATAAATGTATAAATTTATAGGTGGTCATGCATACATGTTGTATAGTCATACGCATGCTTCTGTAATCTACAGTAATTACAGATGTTTGAGTTGAGACTTTGGCAAATCTATTCTGTTTATGAACATAAGTTTCTTGCAAAAAATGTTAGTTTTTAAAAAGGAATATATTATGAATTTCGTCTGGTTCTTACGATATTAAAGACACATTATCTCTTCTGGCAGTGGGATGCAAGAACCAGTTTTGCCCATTCACGAACATCACTTTGTAGCAAAACACACACCAAATTTTAGCTTGTTATCTTTGTTCGTTTCTAAGTTGTCGTATTTACGGACAGGAAGACAGACAGAAATGGAATAATTCGAACATTTTAGGAACATTCATACCAAAATTTTGTTTCCACGATCAATATTTTCAACCAATGCAAACTTGGAATTAAGCTTATAATATGCGTATATATATATTACATATATACAGATTATATCAAAAACTATGAATCCGTAGTTTCAAGATTTTTTATCAATAGTGCTTCAGCTCGAATATCGATCGCAATGCATCAACTTTGCACCAATCACTATTAATGAAAACATTCATTATAAAGTATTTTTAACCCGACTTCAAAAAAGGAGGATGGTTCTCAATTCGTCTGTATTTTTTTTTTTTTATGTTTGTTACCTCAGAACTCCGACATTTATGAACCGATTTTGAATTTTTTTTTTGTTTGTTTTAAAGGGATTGATTCCCGATTGGTCCCATTGTCACCAAATCGCATTCTGATGAGGGGATCTCCGGGAAATTGAGGAAAATCCTCATTTTATATGTGTTAACCGATTTCTGCGAAATTTTTTTTTTTTTTTAAAGGGTATACTCATTCATAATGGGAAAATAAGAAAATTTTTTTTAAAACCGACTTCAAAAAAATTTTTTACAAAAAAAAAACCGACCCCAAAAAAAAAAACAAAATGCTTGTAAAAAAAACTGAAAATCTGTTATAAAAAAATGCACTAAAAATTATAAAAAAAAAAAAAAACGGGTAAAAAAAAAATTAGTTGGTCGTTTAGTAGCTCTACCCATATTTAGACAAATAAAATCAGTTATAGAACTTCAAAGTCACTAAAAAGCGAGAAATAAAACCTATTTTGACAAAATGGAAACCCGACTTCTAAAATCAAATATTCTATAACAAAAGATGCACTAAAAAGTAAAAAAATAATTGCATATTCTTGTGCCAATTTTAGTTCACCAAAGCAAAAATTTTTAAATATATATGTACAATTATTGTTATTTTTGGAGGCGGTGTCAACATAGAGAAATTCACATAACTTTTGGACACCGCCTCCATTTTGTCAAAATAGGTTTTATATATTATTTTTCCTGCAAAACATATTGACCTGTAATTTACGATTTGATAGATAGATTGGTTTTAATAGACAGAAAATTTGGAAAAAACTATAAATACATATAAAATTTCTGATTACATTTGGATAACTTCTTACTCCTGGTGACTCAGAAATTTCTCATTTGTTTTCACAAATCTTTCGTCTTTTCTCGTTAACTACGCCGAGATTATCTTTATAAACTAGGATACCCGACTAACACAAGTTTGTGTCTCCGACTTTCCTGAAGTTTTACAAATTTATAGGAGGTCACTATTCACAAAAACCACAGTAAAACAGTAGAAAACATTTCACAAAAATAATCGATAAATTTGCATTTAAAATTGATGATCTATCTAGTATATATTTTTACAGGCTGTCGTTGGCAAGACTTGTCATTAAAATACGAAATTTGCAACAGTATTTAAATCAATTGAAGGCAGTCATTGGGTTTTTACCGGATGCAAGCGGTTATCAGCGTTCGAAAGAACTTTGCTGACTAAACTTCGAAGTTTGTTTATAAAATCAATTGATTTTTTTGAAATTCAATAAAAAAATAAAATAATAATATTTAGTTTGTTTACATAGTGGTTAGCGCTTAGCGGCCGCCATTTCACTTTCAATAGCTGGAAGCCACTTGCATCCAATCCACTAAACACACATCAACACATTTAATTATGGATAAAAAGTGACATGCCTACACATGTATTATTAACCTAATCCTACTAATCTAAGTATTATTAACCTAATCCTACTAATCTAATAAATGTGCAAGTTTGGATGTAAATAACTGAACCGATTTTGTTCCCGTTTTCACCGGATGGTAGCAAATGTTACGAAATAAAACATAGGTTTTAAAAATTGTTTGTTCCTTGCATCTGCGCCACGTTGTATAACCTATTTTTTAAACGCAAGATAGAGAAAACATTTAAATCCAAAAAATGTTCATCTCATGAAAACAAACAACTTTGACGATCTTTTAATCCAAAAAAGGTTTATCTCATGAAAACAAACAACTTTTGTTTGAAATATTTTTCTATAGTTTTGGCGTAAATACGGAGCGGTGCAAAAAAAAAACTATTATCCAACTCTCGATAGCAGTGTGTTGCATATATCTGTATATATTTACCCTAATCAATGAAATTAACGACTGAACCGATTTATTTTGATGCTATTTTAACCTGTGGTTGAGTTTTACCAATTAACATAAACGGAATATATATTTTTTGTTCCATGCATGGAACATGCGTGTCGCGTGGTATAAACTTTTTTTAAACGGTGTAAGATAGGAAAAATCTTTATATACACAAAATGTTTTTCTTATAAATTTGAAACATTGTTGTTATAGGGATCCATGTTCGCTTAGTAGTTGTGTCCATAACCTTTAAACGGTACAAGATAGGAAAAATCATCAAGTATAAAACATGTTTATCTCATAAAAACAAACAATTTTTTTAAAACATTTTTTCATACATCCAATAGTTTTGACATAATTACGGGCGCAAAAGAAAAAATAGTATATACATTACATTTATAAAACGGAGCATTTCCTTAAAAAACGACAAATTCAATATTGTATAGATAATTTCACATAAAATCTATGTCAAATTCTACGAATAATTTTAATCATTAATATCAATAAATTATTACTAAGTTTAGTTACGCTCAGTAAGTTTCAAGTTACGGGTAGTTGTTCCTAAGAATTAGAAATAATATGAGTGTACCTGTCTCTTTTTCTCTTTACAAATAAATGTATGCCTGTCTTCAACACATTTAAACAATGTTGCAAATTTCGTATGCTAATGGCTAGTCTTGACTAAGATAGCCTGTATACTATATAAATATATATATATATACATTTTTGTATAAATTATTCATTCTTATGCCTCAATGATTATTTTTGAACATTTATGAATTATTTTCATATTTTATTCTAATTAAATAAGGATTTTTCATTTATTAAACTCCATCATACCATATGCTATGCTATATTAAAATAGAAAAAAATTATTATAATATTTATAACATGGTGAACAAAAAATTAAATAACATAATATTTATTATAATTCAATAAATTTATTAAAAATATATCGGTAATTGAATCTGTTCCGTGGTCATAGATTAACGAGGTGCTCCTGTAATGTTGAAATTGAAAAAAAAACAACATATTATTTAAATATATATAACATGGTGAACGAAAAATTCAATAATTGAATATTTGTTTTAATTGATTAAATATATTAATAAAAAAATAAATCCGTTATTATAGATTCCGCGACTTTAAATTATGAGGTGCACTTTACTTTTTACGTGATCTCATACTAGTGCCCCCCTATAAAAAGTTCAGCCTGAAAAAATCAGCAAAATCGATGACACGAACAGCTGAGCATCTCGAAATACACGAATTTGAGTAACCGTAGTAAATATAAAAATAAAAACCAATACCGATTATTTTACTTTAAAAACCGGTTTTTAACCTTATATTTTTTGTGTATGATACTAATTATTAATTCCACAATGACGTTCAATGTCCACTTTGAGTGAGTCAGCCTGAGGGAGAAGCATCTCCTTTAGAGATCGTCTCTTTTTATGTCCTCTTTGAGAATTTCGTGACCAGTCGTGATTATATATTATCACTGATATACATATGGACTTCGGTTCCTTATGCTGTAAAACAAAAAAACAAAACTCAAATTGAAGGGTCCAATTTGAAGTATACACTAGAGCCATCTATACTGGCGTGGTTAATAGCAAAAATTAAGCATAAAATGTTACGCGAGAACTGTTGGATGTAATTAAAAATCTGAATTTTTTAATGAGTTTTCTTTATAACATAACTGTTTAACCTCACGCATGCGAAAATTTTTTTTAAATGTTTATAATTTAACTTGTATTAACTGGAACTTGGAATATCTTTATTTTATAAAATTTACTATTAAATATTAATAAATAACCGTAACCGAAACCGTTTTCATCTTTTTTAATAACCGAAAGCGTTTTTATTTTAGAATGCTAAAACCGAAACCGTTTAACTTTCCCCTTTACATTTATTAAACGGTTGGAATCCCTGGCATGAATTAAAAAATTGTTTTTATTAATATATTTAATTGTTATGTTGAAGAATAATTAATGATTAAAAAATTTTTTTTAAACTCGAAAAATTTACTAAAACTATTATATATATAAACATAACCGATCCATTTTATTGAATTTTATGTCCACTTTAAAAGTGATTAATCATCATTATTTCATATGGCCTTACCTCGCAATTTGATTCCCAATACTTTTTCAATTTTACCAATCACCAAGTTATTAGGTATTCCACGTCCAGCTTCATAATCATTCACAACTTGAGGTTTTTCATTAATTTTCTGTAAACCATAAAAATATTCAGAACATATGTAATTTTCAATATCTCATAATTTGTAAATTAATATTTAATGTTAATCGCAAAAAAAAGGTTAATTTCGACAATTTTATTTAAAATATAGATCTGTTGGAAAGCTATTTTTAACCCGACTTCAAAAAAGAGGATGATTCTCAATTCGTCTGTATTTTTATTTTTTTTAGTTTATGCTTTTAAGAGTGTATGTGCCACCTCTGTATAGAAAAGTGATCCACGATCTGAAACATTATTGCTTCAATTTTTATCCTTGTAAGTACAATAATGGCGACTAAATTCTGAATTGAGGTCTCTACATAATATTTTAAAACTATTTTATATGATTTTCGAGCTGTATTGGTCCAGCGGTATACATTTATAGTCTCCAAATGAAAATATAATCAATATTCATTAAAAACGTGCATTCAAATTTTTACGGTTACATTCTAAAATACGGTAAGATAGATTTTTTTTTTCCCAAAATTTAATAGAAAAATTTTATTTTTTGTAGTACTTACAAAATTATGGTACAAATTTAAAATCAATCGAACTCTATGAAAGTTACACATTCTTGAGCGGTATAAAATATACATTTTAGAAATAAACGCGTTTAAATGATTTTTGGACTCACCGTTGCCAGACCCGGTCTCTTAAAAAGCGGTAAATTTACCTAAAGTAATAGATTCAGAAAATAACGATAGATCATCAATCTGTAGATGATCTATCGTTTTTTTCAGAATCTACCACTTATACATTTCTTTGAAATTATGTACTATGGGCCACAAAAGCAGTGTCTTTTTTTCAAAATTGTATGGTCATTTTGTGCCTTTTTCATTCGGTTTTTGCCATAAAGATAGAATTTTATAATTGATTTGTATTAGGTTTTCGAAAAAAAGCTTGGAATAATCGTTGTTCATTAAAATATACTAACAATTTTTATTCGAAACATTTTCCCAAAAACCGAATGAACAAGGGACAATATAACTAAACATTTTTGAAAAGAGGGCACTCTGAAGAGTGCCTTCTGAGGCCCATAATAGAAATTAAAAAAAATATAGGAATTTTTAACTTACTGTGGCCAAATCTTTTTGACTCATTCCTTTAGCTTGACGTCCCTGTTGAATTAGTTTACCCATGCCTAAAGGTACTTGATCATGTTTTAATTCCTCTGTTTCCCGGTCTAATTTTGCTGTATTCTTAGTTGTCACGTGTTGTTTATTACTGCCGGCACCCCCTAAAAATAACACATATTATTTAACAAATATTAGTTATAATTATTATAAACAAATTAACACATACATTTTTGTTGTGTTTCAACAGCAATTCCTTGTCGACGTGCTGCATTAACAGCAGCCTCACTTTTCATTGCAGATGCTTTTGGAGCTTTTTTACGCAAAACAGTAACTGTATCCCATTCCGACATTTTAATTAATATTTAGTATCAATTATTTTTGAAAAAACTCAAAAAATGTGACTCTATGTTCTAGAAATGTCAATGGCTTATGAAGGCTTGTATGAGTTAATTTTACGCAATGTTTAATAATAATCTGACGTAGTGTTCACTACTGACATCTATAGACTTCAACATTTACTAAAAAAATTTAAATGTATATTCCAAAATTTCAATTATTAAATTTTTCAAATTTGGAAACAATATATTATTTACATTCGCGCTCAAAGGTATCTACATCTAGCTATAACTTAAAAATTGAAAATAAATTGTAAAATTCAAATGGCTCAAAATTTGCATATGTAATTATCAAAAACTTTAAAAGTTTAATCGTTTTAAAATGCTTGTTAATAGCTTTAAAAGCTTTAAAATGATTTCAAGTTAACCAATGAAAATTTGAGATTATAGAAACTTAAGTTTTGTACATTCAGTCTTTAAAAAATTGATTCACATTATTGTGCAACGATTACGTCAATTTTTCATTTAATTAAATGAATAAGCTTAATATGTATCCGTTATGTGCCTTTTTGTAAATTTACTTGATAATTTAAATAACTGCGCCGGGTATTGTTAGGAACTAATGAGATGTCACTACTGAATTAAACATAACAGTAAACACTACGATAAAAACCAATATTAAAGCAGATTAAAGCTCCGTGCGGATATTTTTCTTTTTAAAAATATATTGAAACTTTAATAATTGTTTTTATTAAAAAGCTTTTATAAATAATATAAAATGTCATCAGATTGGGATACTGTTACGGTGCTTCGTAAAAAAGCACCAAAAGCTTCACAAATGAAAAGTGAAGCAGCCGTCAATGCAGCTCGACGACAAGGAATCGCTGTTGAAACACAACAAAAGTGTATGTTCTAATAACATATGCTGTTAGATTTTAGTTGATAATAAAAATGATATCACCGTTACAGGGGGTGCCGGAAGTAACAAACAACATGTTACCACAAAAAATACAGCAAAATTGGATCGTGAAACAGAAGAATTGCGTCACGAACGAGTATCTTTAGATTTAGGTAAACTTATACAACAAGGGCGTCAAGCTAAAGGAATGAGTCAAAAAGATTTAGCTACTGTAAGTAATCTACGCCTGACGTGTACTTAATGTGTAGGCTGTAATCTGTCTAAATGGACTACGCACTAAATATATAGAATTATGTCTTTCGAAATGTGCAAATAAACTATGAGAGAGCCTTCTAAGAAACAAAATCTTGCCACACCGGCATTAGATTAATATAATAGACCTTTCCGTTTTAAATTACGACTTGTTTTTATTTCGGAAAGAATGTCAAAAATCAATGCTAAGAAATGAATAAACAATATTTCAGACCTTTATTTATTTTATTGTAAAGTGCCCGAAAATCGCGTACGTCTAAAACCTGATGAAAAGGTCTACTGTAAAAGTACAGTGTTGCAAGACAAAAATTTATTGTTGCTAAAGTAATCGCCAAAACTCGGCATATCTCGCTAAAGTTGCGGTTTCATGCTGTCATTTGACGCTCGTTTTCAGCGACAAATTAAGACACGTGAAACAAGTACCATTTTACCAATTAAATATTTATTTTACTTAATTTACCAATATACTGCTGGTAAATTATCAGACAATTAACCAAATAAGTTTTTAATGCCATCTATTTTTTTCATACATTTTTTTTATTACTACCTTGAAGAGTCTAAGTGGAGCTGTAACTCCACTTAAATTTAAACGCCAGGGTCCAGTAAACGAACTTGACCGAAAAAATGTAGAAACAAAATCGCAGTGTCCAATTTATGGAGCTAGACAAGAGTAGTTTTCCAACTACGGAGCATAATGCGACTCAGTGGCGCACAATGCTAAGTGTGCTAATGCTTAATTGGAACGTGCAATAGTTTTCAAGTCGAAAACTTTTTACGGTTATTTTAAGTAATTGCGATTTTATTATTTCAGTACCATTTTTTTGTGTTGACTAATAATTTTTTTAGATGAGTTCTAAAAAAATTATTTACTTTTTAATTGAATCATCTTATCTAGATGATAGTGATGATGAAGATTTATCGACTACTCCAAATTTAAATCAATCAATTAGTTCATCATCAAGTGATATATTTATTGAAAATATTAAATATTTTCTGCTACTGAGTTGTATCCACTGCGCGCATCACGCGAAAGCAGTACTTTTCAAAGTGCTCGATTGTGCGAAGCGTTGCTGTAGTTGAAACATTCAACGTTGAGCATTATGCCGCATAATGCGCTTTAGTGCTGTAATTGGAAAACATACAAGGAGTCCGAACTCAAACGGGAGAATTGACAAAATATGTCAACGTAATGGTAGAAGTTATATTTACTTTTTGTGCCACTAGCGTCGCTAGTTTTCATTTTTCACCGAAGTGAATAGTATAATAAATAGAAGTGAAGTATACATTTGTCATTTTGTTAGACTTATTAAAAAATAAAAGTTTAATTTAATATCTGATTCAATAATCTTCTCAATTGATTTTAATAATTTTAATATAATTTAATTCTACTTAATTTATTTGCATTTTTACAATTCCAACTTTACAGGTTACTATTTAATTATTCGATGTTTTATAATTATTTTGTTTTTTATTGTTATGTAATTATTTTGCGAATTTTTAACTATCACTTACTTCAACTAATTAATTTATTTCATTTATTAAAAAAAGTATTTTATTGGTAAATAAAACTTTTTAACAAAAAATAGAACCAACGAAAGAAGAAAGTAACTGAAAAGCAAAAAATAATACCTTCGAAAAAAGAAAGGAAAAAATAAAAAAGTAACTTTTTAGTAAAACTAAGTTTTACACTAATGTACTTAAATACCTAAATAATTTTGAGTCAAAAAATCTCCATCGAAATGGACGAAGGGTGAATCTGATTTTCGGTTAAAAGTAAATATTACATTTTGTTTGGCGCTGATTCAAAATTATTTAGGTATTTAAATTAGTGTAAGACTTAGTTTTACTAAAAAGTTAATTTTTTATTTTTCTTTACTTTTTTTGAAGGTTTAATTTTTTGTTACAAAGTTATTATTTTTTGCTTTTCAGTTACTTTCTTCTTTCGTCGGTTCTATTTTTTGTTAAAAAGTTTTATTTTTTATTTTTTTGTGGCTTATAATGTCATTAGAACTACATATGTGTGTCAAGTTTCAACAGAATCGGTTCACAGATGAAAATTCGGTGGTGAATAATCAACCATTCCCTATTTGTCAACCCTTAGGAGCGAAATTTTTTTTTTCAAATTTATATGGGACCAACTTTGAAGTACGAGGGTGGTCTGAAAAGTTTCCTGGCTAGATCTGGTGAGTAAGGCGGATGGTCAAGCAGTTCAAACCTGTCTTGGTGAAACAGGATTTTCTTTTTCTGCAAATGTGGCCGTTTTTCCGCAAGTTCTGCCTTCAGCTTGTCAAGTAATGATGCGTAGTATGCTCCGGTAATGGTTTTTCGTTTTTGAAGATAATCGATTAAAATAACTCCATGACTATCCCAAAAATCAGTCGCCATCACTTTCCCAGCCGAAAAAACCGTTTTTGCTTTTTTTGGAGCCGGTTCCCCCATGGCAGTCCACTGTTTGGACTGTATTTTTGTTTCGGGCGTATAATGGTGTATCCAAGTTTCATCTACATTAATTAATCGCCAAAACTCGGATTTATTGCACCTAAATTGCGCTAACAGAGCGTTGGAAATGCTCATTCGAACACGTTTTTGGTCTAAAACTTGGTCTGGCACCTCTTGTCTAAATGTTGATTTAATATGTGACAAACACGTTCTTTTGACATGTTCATAACCTCTGCTATCTCTCTCATTTTAATTCGGCGGTCGTCTAGCACCATTTTGTGAACTTTGGTGATGTTTTCGTCGGTAGTTGCAGTTTTTGGACGTCCCGAACGTTCATCGTCTCCCAAGCTCTTACGGCCAGATTTAAATTCAGCTGCCCAAAATTTCACTGTGGTAAATGATGGTGCAGAATCCCCATACACAGAATCCAACTCAATTTTGATTTGCGTAGGCGTATTGCCTTTCAAAAACAAATATTTAATGACAGCTCGATACTCGATTTTGTCCATTTTCATAAAAACACTCACATCAACTCACTCAAACGACTGTTACATAACAACTGCGCGTCCAAAATGGCTGAAACTTTGGTGAGTAACTGTCTCAAATGACTTTTATTTACGAGTGCTGCTATCTTCATGTTGAGGTCGGAAACTTTTCAGACCACCCTCGTATACCCTATACAACAATGCGTGATCATACATAAAAAATAATAAAATATACAGGTTGAATTGAGTACCTTCTTTCGTCGGTAGAATACTACATAAATGTTGTTCAATTCAAACTCGTGCCTTATGCGTTTTTTTGTGTTCCTTCTGCAATGTTTCCGGTGCAGAAGGAACACTACTGACATCTTATTTTTGTCAATTATTTGTTTACATGGAGTTCGGTCTCCTTGTCTAGTCTCCATGGTTTTGACATAGATATTGGATATATACCACTGACCTCCACTATAGGAGGTCAGTGATATATACATAGACATAATTATACTATGTCTATGGATATATACATAAACATAACCTACTATGTTACTTATTAAAAATTTCTGTGAATGCGAGCTGCGTTGTCTGATAAAGTTGAAAATCATAATAAATTATTTTTTTAGTTTTTCAAATTTCGAAAAATTAAGACTAGTTTACATGAAGCCCTTAACGGTAAACATTGTCAAAATCAATGTACGATTATAAACAAATCTTTATATATTATTATGGTAAATTCGATTTACGTGTGCCTAATTATATATTTTATCTGTGGGACCAATCCAGCTCTGAATTCGTAGCAGTTTCAAAATATTGTCCAAATCCAAAGATACCTATTTTAGTTATTCAAATTTTGAAAAATTATACTATGAGTTTACATGAATATTTCGATTATAGTGAAGAACATAAACCTGGAGAATCCAATTTATATTTGTCCCCTTTAGGAAATAAAGTATATGGAATGGATTTGAAGGTCGCAATTATCTTTATGTTATGTGGTATGGTCCCAAATATTGAAGTTTTTTATTCAAGGTTTCCTCGCATCTCTATTGAATTTAAAATTATTTTTATTTTCTAAGCTTAGCTGACTGAGGTGGTGTCCCTTAAATATTTTGATACCTCATTACTAATAGTAGTCTTATGTCTTCTTCGATTGAAGTACCCAAAATGATTTTTTGTTGAATTCCGGTAGATTTCTCTGGAGCGTATATTCATCTCATAATTTATTTTCAATTTACTGAAGGCCGTTATTCTAAGCAATTAGTATGTGGTCCTTGACTGTTTTAAAGCAGTCAAAATTTTTGAACATTTTCTTTTTGCTAAGTATAAAAATTCCAAAATAAATTGTTTTATTTATTTTCTATAATTATAGAAAATTAATGAAAAACCTCAAGTAGTAAACGATTATGAAGCTGGTCGTGGTATTCCAAATAATTTAGTAATTGGTAAAATGGAAAAAGTATTGGGAATTAAATTACGTGGTAAAGATCGTGGACAACCATTAGTGCCCCCCGGGACAAAAAAATAAGACGTCACCGAGGGGCATATACCTATAATGAATTAATATACAAAACACAATTTATTATCATATAAATGTAATATGAAATTGACATCAGTCTGATGTCTGATCATAAACTCAAACTGAATTTCTCTATCGGAGTCAGTTGTTATATTTCTATATACACTTTTTTGATATGTTCTCTTACCTCATACATATTAATAATTATACAACAGCATTCAAAGTAATTGTGAATGAATTGCAATGTAATTTTTGCTGTTTTTAATTTGTATATATAAATTAATAATTCGTGAGGAATATCTATCAAAAACAAATTATATCAGACATATTTTTTTTGTTTGTTGAGACATTTTCTGATATTTAATATATAAAATATTAATTAATAAAAATGTATAATTAGTTTGAATTGTTTGAATTTTTTATGTATGTACTGTCATAAAAATAGTAACAGCTTTTATCTCAAACATTTTTTCAAAAACCGAATAGATTCCGCACTAATTAACTAGGATATTTTGAAAAAAGTATACCATTTTTGCAATCGACTGTACTATGAACCACAAAAGTTGATGTTATTTTTTTAAATTTTATAATTGATTTGTGCCTTATTGATTTGGTTTTCGAAAAAATGCTTCGGATAAAAGTTGTTCATTATAAATATAATAACAACTTTTATTCGAAAACCAAATCAATAAAGTACAAATAAATTATAAAATTTAAAAGAAATGACAAACTTTTGTGACCAAGTGTACATATCATTGGCACGAGATTTGATTTCACGTTCATGCTTCCATTTGTTCAAAAATATCGTTGTAACATCAATGGAAATTCAAAGTTTGTATAGTAACGTATTTAGGGGAAGAAGTACAACAGGTATTTGCCCCATAACATAAAAATATTATTCCTTTATGGATGTATTTAACTTTGTATCATCTCTCACTTCTATAATTATGTATGTCTCTGTCAAACTTATTTATTATAAAATATACGCTGTTGATATCCTTACATAGTATAAAATAAAGTCCCCCAGCCGCGTCTGCCTGTTCGCGATAAACTCAAAAACTACTGCACCGATTTTCATGCTGTTTTCACCAATGGATAGAGTGGTTCTCGAGGAAGGTTTTAGTATATAATTTGTCAAGTTTATGAATACATTGGTCCTTACATATTATAAAAATGATTCATGAGGAAGGTATAGTTGTATAATTTATTGATGAATAGGTGTATAATTTATCAGTCCTTGACGGGAGAAAATATTATGTTACTTGGTTATAAGGGCGTTACAAAATTTTTGCGGGCGAAGCCGCGACCGGTAATGCTAGTCCAATATATAATATATCCTGTTGATATATTGATATCCCAATGGCTGGTCTTTAGGATACAGACTAAACAAGGGTAAACAGTCTACATAAGGGTATTATAGCACTATTAGTAGTAGTGGTAGCGGAGGGGAGATAGAAGCGTGGCAAGTACGCCTTTTTTTACCGACCTCTAAAGGACAAGGATGTAGACTAGGAATTGGTAGGTTATGAGACTGCAGTCGACTGATAAGAACTATGCCGATATTCATTTGGAGTTTGTTAAAGGAAATTGTAGAAAACCTTCACAAGCATAGCCGATTACTTTTGTTCCATACGCCGACAATTTAGTCAATTATCCCCATTAATTTTTTTTAAAATTTATTTGACAGACTGCCACCATAGAGAATCGAACCAGCAACCTCCCAGTTCCGAACAGAACGCCTTTAATATCTCGACCACTCGGACTGGTAAGGGTATTATAAGTTTAGTCCCAAGTTGGTAACCGTTTGAAATATTGATCAGAGAAAAAAATCTTTGTACTAATGTTCATAAAATATTCGAATTATTCTATTTCCGTGTGTCTGTCTGTCCGTCAACAGGATAACTCAAAAACGAAAAGAGATAACGAGTTGAAATTTTGTTTGTGTTCTAGAACTAAAAAAGTGACTTGGAGTTTGTAAAATAGGTCAATTCCCCCTCCCCAGCTAGAAGACAAAATATCTACCAGTGTATGTGTCATATTAACTTAGTGTATGTGTCATATATATATATTTGTGTGTAAAAATTAAAATAAACAGTTCATGCATTAATAATGAACTCAGTATATACAGGGTATTTAAACAACTAATTCAGTTAGTTGTTATATTTTAATTAGTTTGAATTAAATTTTCTCAGTTCTTAGGAATTTGTAAAAAAACAAATATATTTTATATAAAATTCTATTTAATATTCCGATAAATAAAATTAATATATGTATATATATATACAATTATGTACTTAATTAATTAAAAGCACATTTAATTAACTATAATATATTTAACAAGATTATACAGATAGTATAATTTTCTAATTTATGTACAATTTGTTTGAAACCTTATAAATATATAAAATTCAATGAGTAAATTATTTTTAATAGTAACTTATTATTTTTGAATAACATAATCAATAAAAATTTTATTTTTACGTTAATTTAAAAGCTCGTAATGACATTTTGAGAATTATATTCAAAAATAACAAATAATTCGATTTTGTGTGTGTTCAGAATTGTTCTCAATTCGAATCGATAACATCTGAACCATTGGGTATTGTAATGTCTAAAATGTTACACATGTTTTGAAACATTTGGATATGCTCTTTGGTGGGTAAATTAGAAACTAGAGCTAGTAGGCCTTTGTTTACTGCCTCAATCCCCGTAACATACCCTTTGGCATACAAGTTTGAAGTTAGGAAATTATTGCAAGTAGGTCGAAATATTAAGCTCCGTCCCTGCCAGAGTACATTGTAAATAACTTACATAAGAGTTATACATGAGTCCCAAAATCACAATATGGACTCCTTCCGACCTGATTCGATTATTTTAAGGGAATACCGAATTTTTCACACCTCCTAAATAAATTCAGATCAGGTCACTTCTATCACCAAGACCCTAACCTTAATCTTCCTACAAATCATCAACCCATTCGATTCAATAGTGTAGAAGTAAGCCGGACGACGAGTATTTTTCGAAATTATTCAAATAATAAAATGAATTTTTGTTGACTTCAAGTTGAGACATAGTTATCCAAATAATAAAACTTATACCACAATAATCGAAACAAAATTTTGTTTTATTATTTGAATAACTTTATACAACTATTTTTTCTCGCGAGTTGTGAGTTTGACTTGAATGAAAATATCTATAGTGCCAATGTATAATATCCTAACGATTCAATTTTTTCCAATCCAATCCGATTATTTTAAGAGATGTCAAATTTTGTATATACTTTGAAAAATATCGTTAAGATTGCCATGGAATTTTTATTATCTAGAGTCTAGATTCTACACCCTTATCTCAAGCTTTATTTTATATTTATAAAATAAACTAAAAAAAGTCGATCTTCACAAAGCGCGAATATAGCTTGACTTCATATATCTATTTCACTGCATTATGTGCCTCCCTCGAAATCATAAAATTTTTATGCAATACATTTTTTATAGAGCCAAAAGTTCTTCACGTAAACATTTGTAACATTTTATGTAATATACACTCTGTATATTGAAATAATTTTCTAAAAATTGCAACCGTTAACAAACTGCATCCAGTCATATTCTCAAAATTCTTTTTGAATTACTGATACTGAACTCAGAGAATTAACAAGTATTTAAAAATAAAAAAATTCCATATAAACGTCATGAAAAATGGCACGAATTTAAGGTAATTATTATTACAACAGACATTGTCATCAAACCAACAGAGGTTAGCAAAAGCTAAGTAGTGGGAGGGGTAGACGTACAATCGTACCTCTTTCATTAATTTTCCCATTTCCTTCCCCATTCTTACGCAGACTATACTTGTTACGTTATTTTAATAACTAAAAAAAATATATTTTCAAAAAATATACAAGTTAACGTAAAAGTTCTGTCCTTTCTTTACTAAAAAGGGAAAAATTACAGAACATAAAAGTGGTTAAGGTTGTTCTGGTATGAAGACTGAATCAGAAAAAGTTATAAAAATTTGTAAATAAATCCTCCAAGAGGTGTTTTGATCACCCCATGAAAAAAAGAAAGAAATCTGGTCATTGAAAATCGAGAAAAAAATATCAAAGTTGAGTGAATATTCATGGGTTTTTATGGAGAAAAATGCATTTTTTTTTCGGATTTAAAAAAAACAGTTTTAATTCAATAAAAAAATTATATGATATAGTTTAACCCATGAAGAATCAATTCTCAAAATTTAAAAGTGATCCTGTCGACTGAGTGCGAAATTTTATAATCGAAAATAGTGAAAACGCGGAGTGCAGCAGTTATACACAAGAAACTTAGCGATCTTTTTTACAATAAACAAATTTGAAGGTTGAAAATAGATGCCTGAAAAATAACAAGATTGAATGAAAGAAACGCCAATAGTTGGATCAAAACTAACAGTGAAAAAGATAGCGGTAGTATCCTGATTGTAACGTTGCCGTATCTAAAACAAATTTCTCATTCACTATTTAAACAATACTTTAAATAATTATTTTCATCTAAAGGTACGTTTTCCTCGACTCGACTACCACGATGCTCATTCAACGATGACCGTGCAACGATAATCATTGAGCACTATTTCTTTGCATTTCCTTAATCTAGCTGTATAAATCCGAGCAACGGCCGCTGGATTCGTTAACGACGATTGTATATTTTGAATAGTACATGAGAAGAGTGAATATAATGGTCAGTCGATTATGTTTTTTGATGCGAGAAGACCACGTGCATCACGACTCCTTTTTTTTCTGACGTAGAAAATCATCATCTAATGTGGCAGCTATAAGAGCCAAAGGAACATTTGAACAACCATCTTCCATCTTCTCAATCAAAAGGCATTTAAGTAATAATTTTCTATGTCTACTCAACTTTAAACTCATTGTGTTAACACAACGTTCCTTTAGATTCTAGAACTATGCGACTGCGAATAAAATCACGCGACTGTTGAAAAATCAACAAATCGCAGACGCTTTGTGCAAAACGGAACCAACGATTATCGTTCAACGACCATTGTAGTTTAGGACATTTTAACATATTGTGATATTAAAATTAGATTTGTATACATTAAAAAATTGGTAAATTTTTACATTGAAATTTCATTGGATACAGCAATATTACCATAATTATTAAACTAAATCTCATGTCAGAACAACCTTAATATTGCATGTGAAAGCGATTGCATATTTATCAAAAATATTGCACTATCTACTTAAGAATGTCGTAAAACTATATTTTATTCGAATAAAAACAAAATATCGAAATATTAACATTACGAACGTCGAATAAAACCATTTTTATCTGGATTAGTAATCGTTGAGTTATCAATAAAATTCATTGTATAATTGTTATAAAGTGGTGGGGGGAAATTTGTTGGAACTGTAATATTGTTAGTTGATGTGTTGGGATCAATATCAGACGTCGGAGTGGATGATGAATGTTCTGTACTTGGGATTTTTCCAAATAATTTTAAATTTTTCTGCGCTATTGAAGTATGTGTAGCGGCTGCCATAGGTATTGAAATAACATTTGTTAATGATTGAAATTGACTAATTGCTGGATATTGATTGAAATTTGTATCATACTTATTTTGTTCATTATCATCAGTGGTCGTTGCAACAAAGTACGGATAATTATACGCTGCTTGAGCTGGTGCCTTAAACGTATGATGTGTTGGATGCTCTGATCGACCACCAATTGTTGCCGCATTATAATGAATTATATTCGGAAATGAATGTGAATGTTCCGTAGAAATTGTTTTATCTGGTGGAATTGACGTTACAATTGTAGGTGAATCGGTAGTACGATACAAATGTGGGGATTTTTTATTATCTTTATTAGAATTATCCTCATTTATTTTTTCTTCATCCTCACGATTATCTTTAATTTCGTTAAATTTTTGTTCCATTGTTTGTTGAAAATTCTTAAAAAATGGACTTACCAATGATTTTTCTTTATCATTAGCAGATTGTTCGGTATTATTCGGTTTTACGTCGATTTTACGTTCGATGACCTGTTGCTGTTGTTCCAAAAAGAAACGATGGAAATTTTCAAAAAATGGTTTTGGTGTTGAAAATTGTACAGAATTTGTTGTGGCACTTGCCGTCGGTGATAATGATGATTCATTTACTTCGCCAGATTTGTTATTAAACGTTTCGCTTACTTGTGTAGTTTCAGTCTTTACTTGTTGTGATGATGACGATGATGATGATGTGGGTGGTGGCTTCATATATTGTTCGGTAACAAAATTTTGTAATGATTCGATAGCTGACAATAAACGACCGTTATTTGTGATTGTGTTTTTCGGTTGTTTGTTATTTGATGCTGGATCGTTATTTGCATCGTGTCGCCGTGAATGTCGTCGCCATGATGAACGATCACTAAATGCACGTCCACAGACCGTACATTCGTATGGTCTTTCACCGCTATGTGTACGATTATGTGTGACTAAATGTGTTTTTACTGTGAAACGTTTTTCACATAATGTACATGGATACGGTTTTTCGCCTATGAAATTATTTTAGAAAAAGAATTATTATTTTCAAAAATGTAAATAAATTTTAAATTACCTGTATGTATTCGTTTATGTACGACTAACGTTGAACTTGTACGGAAACATTTATGACATATTGGACACTCGTACGGACGTTCCCCACTGTGTGTTAACTGATGCTTTTTTAAACCCCAAGCATCCGAAAATAAATTACCGCATAAATTACCTAAAATAATAAAATCATTTATTAATTTTTCCGAAATAGTTCAAATCAGTAGAGTAATAATTGACCAGAGCTGGGCAAAATACCTGGAAACAGAACTCTAAGTAATAAGTATCAAGTATTCCAATCTAGAGCACGGAAGTGCGTAAGGCAGAGCTTAAGGGGTTTTTGGCCTTTCGCGCTTACAGTGCTATTACTACCACCTTAATTTATATAATAATTAATAATCAGCCTATAGAGAAAGTAACAAAATTCCAACACATGAGTAGCATTGTATTAGAAAAGGAAAAGGGCAGCACTGATGAAGATGTCAAGAAGATAATTTGTAAAGCCAAGGTAAATTTCGCCCAACTAAGACCCATCGCACCAACTCAGAAGATATATAAAGCTAAAAATTTTTGAGAGCAAAGTAAAGAGTCCCAAGTACATTTTAAAACTAATTTACAAGTATAAGCACTTTTAAGTTTACATATAAGCACTTATAAGGTAGGTACTTATGAAAAATGAAGTACAAGTACAAAGTACTTTTTAATGGAAAAATATAAAATTATGAAGAATTTTTTTGTAAATATTTAACATTTTGTTTATAATCAATATGATAGTTATATTAATACAAAACTTGAAAAACCCTCACTCAATAACAATCAGTTTACAACAAAAATCTTATTTATCATTGTAGTAAATGAAAATAATCTTTTAGCCGACACAAATGCCGGCAAACATCTACTAAATTTTAGAAATACTGACTTTATAGAGAGATATTAGTTTAGCAATTGGAGTTGTTTATTTGTGTCTTTAAATATCAAAAAACTTCGTATTCAATTATATTGCCAGCCTGACATGTCATAAATATTAATTAGCGTAAGGAGCGAACTAAGTATAGACAATTCTTAGACAGTAGAGGTTCAACTTGAAAATTAATTTATTCTGTCCGCTTTGATGAATAATAGTGGGTACTTGTATTATAAGTATTATCCGACAGTACTTTAAGTAACGTTACACTCAATTTTGAGGATTTATGTTACAAATACAAACCACCCATTACTACAAAAGTACTTTAAGTACTTTTTAAAAGTATTTTACTTAAATTATTTCCCAGCTCTGTAATTAGCATGCAACACTTTCATTGGAGGCACAGTGGAATTTATCGCCTTGCCTGACTGATGAGGTTATAAACCAATCACTGAATTTTATTAAAATTGCTTCACATAAGCAGTAATCAACACTGTCCAATTTTTTATAAAGCATGAATATAATGCAAAAAATACATCTTACTATTTAAAATAATCTTATATTTTTGCAAATCACTAATCAAACAAATTTTATGATTTTAGTTACAAATAAATATTAGTGAAAGGATTTATGAAAAATTTAGTACGCTAAGGGAATTATCCAAAGTCAAATTTAAAAAATTTTATATGGTTTTCCCGTAAAGACGCTCAATAGATAATTTGATTGCAAATAGTCAAAAATTTCCCAATTTGGGTTAAATAGCTTAATTTGATAACAGTGTAATTAACACGTATACTAAACTGTCGGCGTATGGACAAGAACGAAGTAACCGGCTATGCTTGAGAATTTCTGTAGCTTCAGAGTCAGAGTCGGCTGCAGCCGCATATCCTACCAATTCCTAGTCTACTCACAAATTCCTTCCACTCCACTTACATCCTCACATTCCTTAGGCATCACAATGGACCTTATGGTCGAAGTGTAGCCCGTCCAGGGCAGCCTCTACAATCTATCTAACACATATAATTAATAGTGGAGTAGCGCTACACAAATTAAAAAAAATCATCAAAATCGGAGTAGTTTTGACTCGTTCACTACAATGATTTCTGAAATATAATTTACTAATCTGTTCGACTGTACCTCTCTTTACAACCTCTGCGTATTTCTAATATTAAAATAACTATATAAGTAGAGAAATCAGATAATAAGAAACTATAAGATAATTCTTTAACACAACTGCTTGTCAATGAAAAAAATAATTACATTCAACTTTTTCTTCTTTCAATCGAAAATGAATTTTTTCGTGTTTAACAAATGCAGATCTACGACAAAAAAAATCGTTTGAAAATTAGTTGACTGAAATTATAAATTTTAAAAGGAGAAATATACATACCTATCTGCAAACGCTTTGGAACAAACAGAACATGCATATGGTTTGATACCAGTGTGAATTCGAGTATGATTTTGAAGTCGAGATTTTGTTGAAAATACTTTATTACAAGTCGCGCATAAAAATTTTTTTACTGGTTTCACACAACTAAAAAAAAAAAAATTGTGAAAACAATTGGACATACCGAGTTAGTAGAGAATTTTAAATTTGTTTTCATTGTTACGTAATAATTGTTGATATACTGTTAGACTAAAAAATATCCGATCACATGTAAAGAGCATTCAATTATAGCCGAAAGACTACGTGATGTTTTATGATGTTGCATATATTTATGGAATGCAGGGCTGGATCTAGGCATGATGCAAGTGATGCACGCATTGACCTCTACATAACTGGACAGATATACTTATGGGTATAAACGTGAATTAACGGATCCAATGCAGCGCTGTCTAACCGCCTCAACTAGCTAAGGTACTAAAAATTTATGTGTGTTGTGGTTGAACATGTGACAGCCACACATACATTAACACACATGCATAGCACGCTGTGGATGTACGGCATCAGCAAGATTATTTTTATAAAATAAAATATATGCTATTTTTGTAATTTTAAAATATTTATTTTAAATAAAATATAATTTTATTGATATGTAACATAATATATTTGTTCCAGTTGGATTGATTAATTAGTTGTTTTGCATAACAGCTCCGTTATATAAAACAGCTAAACGACATCCAGCTGGATTGCCATTACTATGTTTAACAAAACTGCTACCAATGTTTTTTGTTAAAAACTGTGCAAATATATATATATAAATTAATATATATAGCAAATATAAATTAATATATATTCGTAGAACTCGACGAAAAATAAGAATACAATTTTTTCGATATCTCGCTTCGTTTTCGAGATATCGATGTTTAAAGTTTCAAATTTTTTACGCATAAATTTTTTTTTTACATTTTTATAGAATTTTCGAAAATAAATTGAAAATTAAGAATAAAATTTTTCGATATCTCGCTTCATTTTCGAGATATCGAAGTTTAAATTTTCAAATTTTTGACGCACGGATTTTATTTTTGAGGCATTTTTATAGGATTTTTTTAAATAAATCGAAAACTATAATAAAATTTTTTGATATCTCGCTTCATTTTCGAGATATTGATATTTATATTTTCGAATTTTTTTTCGATAAATATCATAAACAAGTTGTAAATAAGTTACGTGGTTAAAATACGATTAAATCGCATGTTTTTTTTTCATTTTTCAATTTTTTATAAATTGTTGGGTTG
The DNA here is from genome assembly GCA_963920215.1 of Nineta flava. Lineage (NCBI taxonomy): Eukaryota > Metazoa > Arthropoda > Insecta > Neuroptera > Chrysopidae > Nineta > Nineta flava. Next base: position 46,936,071 of record OY986041.1, read on the forward strand.
GTTTGGGTAAGGTTAGGTTGGGTTGGGTTGGTTTGGGAGGATACTTTAGTAGAATTGTGTAACAGTATGTATTGAACTAGAAACCACTATTATTTCTGATTTATGAAAGTAGTACAATTCCTTAGATGCATTTAAAAAATTAAATGAAGTTAATAGAATGAGATTAAAATGATGATGATGATGAAATTAAAAAAAAAAAAAGAAGAAACTTCGAATCTCGAAAATGAAGCGAGATATCGAAAAATTTTAGTCTTAGTTTTTGATTTATTTTCAAAAATGCTATAAAATAATTCTATAAAAACGTCAAAAAAAAATCCGTGCGTTAAAAATTTGAAACTTTAAACATCGATATCTCGTAAACGAAGCGAGACATCGAAAAAATTGTATACTTGTTTTTCGTCTTATTTCGTCGAGTTCTATTATAATCTGTTCTGAAATCTTGGCGCCGTACGAATCGTAATCGTGCTTATTAGAGGGACATATCAACATCTGCCATAATGCCACATATATATTACTGAAAAACACCGACCTCACATGTTATAATATTATATTTACAATATAATATAATATCCACAATAATATTATATTTTTATTATCCGAAAAGTAGCCACTATTATCTTTAAAAGAATATAAGGGGCGATATAAAAGAACTTCGCAGCAAGGTGCCGACTATCCTAGAGCCGGCTCTGATGATATTGGCTCTTATTCACTCTAAAAACTCCTTTTTATTATAAAAACATACACTTAATAAATTACTGTTGCTCTCTGTCGAATTTTGTTTAAATTTTCTGAGGAACAAGGGAACAGAACAACAAACTGACTTAATTGCTGAAATTTCCCGAATATACTAAGTTCATTGTCAATGCATGAACTATCTGTTTTACTTTTAACACATGCACAAATAAATAAAAATACAAAGTAATGCATTTAATGGTACTAATTATATAAATATATGCTTTTGTAATCAAAAGTAATTACATATGTTTAAACTGAAATTATGACAAAACCATTCAGTTTAAAAATTTTCTTCTATATCTTACGATTTCAAAGAGAAGTATTTTCTCTCATGGCGAGGGAATGCACGGTTCGATTTACCCCATTCACGAACTTGAAGTTACTATTTACCTCTAGAATGCACACACACACAATTTCAGCTCGTTATCTCTTTCCGTTTTTTAATTATGTTGACAAGCAGGCGGGCGGGTATGTGGAAATGAGCTACTTTCATTTTATGTTATTATCAAAAATTTATTTCTGCGACCAATATTTTCAACCGTTACAAAATCGGAACTAAACTCTTGTATATATTATCTAGAGCACGGTAGTGCGACAGGTCGAGTTTAAGGAGTTTTTGCCTGTTATATATATATCGGGTATAAAAAGGCTAATCGAATTTGCTCTTATCTTTTTTCAGTTTAAAGATACATTTTTCATTTGGCAGAAGTAAGATGATTTTGTTTATTAACGATTTGAAATTACCGTCTAGCTCTAAAACTCTAGCAAAAATTTCCTCGGCCATCTGTGCTAGTTCACATATATAGGATATAAAATGTTTTAATACATAAAGTTGGTTTTATTAATCTGGAGTTCAATCAGTATTCACACACAGTCTTGATCAATTTTCCTACATCAAGTATGCTATAAATATTGACTTACGTTTTCTGGTGATCTTGATAAACAACAGAATCAAAAAACTGTTTATGACATGTAGGACAAGTCAACATATTTGTAGCCGGCTCTGTTACACCAACATTGCCTGTATCATTCCTGCATGGAACATTATCCATATTATGAAAACTACTATCTAAAAATGTTGTATACTCTTTTTTAACATCATTTGCAACGATATTAACACCGCTTGTATCAATATCCGGCAACCAAGTGTTTCGTAACGATTCTCGAAAATCCTCTTCAGTTAAATGTATTGGTTCTTGTTTGATTATTATCTGTGGGAAACATTTTAAATCACCATTTGATGATTGTACAAGTTTGTTATCAATTAATGCATGTTGATTAGGTATCGTTGATTTTAATGTCGAGCATGTATCATAATTTATTTTTACATCCAAAAGTGTACCAGATGACCTGAAATTTGTATATTGATTTTTATCAAATTTCATAATACATTTCATTGAATCTTCAATTAAATTTTGATTTATTAATACAGATAATTATATTTTTATGATTTATATTAGTTGATTAAGTAATGTTTTTGAAAAAAACCTACATTTTTGGGTTAAATCACTATTATTCGACATCAGATAAATGTATACATTTATTGTAGTAATCAATGGTGATTTAGTACGATTTTTCAATTCGATATTTATAAATAGTGATAATATTTACGATTATGTGAAAGAAATATTTCGATAATATTTATTTCGAGAATTCATTGTTCGTTTTTTTTAAACAAAAAAGAATTCGAAATTTATGCGTATATACGTTATTTGTATAGTTAGTTATACACCTATAAAATATTCACAGACTATTCAATGTTCATAATCGAAACTACCTTTTTTTAAAAAAAAAAAACAATGCCATATTTTATTTAGATTTTGTATTTTTGATTTGTAGTCGTTATTACACCCGATATTTATATAATATATACAACAGGTATATATTAAGTTTAGTCCCGACTTTGTAATGGTTGAAAATAATCGCTGAAAAAATTTTTGTATAGGTGTTCATAACATGAACAAGTCCATTTCCATATATCCATACGTCTGTCTATCTGTCAGCATAACTTAAAATAACAAATAATGTTCCTCTTTTAAAAATAAACAACTTAAAAGTTTTAGACAAATGTTGTTTATTTTTAAATAAAAACTGAATAGTTTCGCTACAATTTCAGCTCAAATATCTGTTAATTACTCTTGATTACAAAACCATATGTATAGTTTTGAATTGTTATACATTTATTGTGCTTGCGTAAACACTACAATAAATAGTTCACATTCATATTGAACTGTGCGAGTGTTTGAGCAATTAACTCAGTTAGTTGTTATTTTCAATTGTTTTTAATTATATACTAGTGTACAATTTTTGGTAGAAAAAAAAGGTAGTCCATTAATTTTCAAACGCCCATTTGTTTGTCTCTATCAATACAAATCTAGGTAAGATAACAAGATGGAAAAATCCCATTGTTATGGAGAAGAAATAGATGAGAAAATGGACCGATCGATTTGAAGAAAAAAAAGTGATTTAAAGATCATGAAGAATAGATATATTAGGAGAGCGAACGTAATGTTAAAAAAACGGTCAAGAATTGGTGTAACTATCTTTTATCAGTAGGGGTCACTGGTCTCAGTGCCGTACGGAATTTAAATGTTTAAATGTAGGCGCCAAGAAATCACTTTCATTCAGTTAATAAGAAGTCTTAGTTTTATAGATAATAAAAAATTGTTTTCGATTATCAAGTAATAATTAAATAAATATTAATAATAGAGAATTCTTAATAATCTGCAATAAATTAAAAGATGAAGAATCATAGTGATAATTTTGCAATTAATAATAATAATATACAATATATGTTTACAATAACTGACATATATTAGATAAAGAAAGAAGATCACAAAACTGGTAATTACAGACCATATTCCTTTCGTAAATGCAGACACGCATTCCTAACCTTAAACAACCTTTCACTCATAGATATATAGCAGTATATCTATGCTTTCCCTGTACAACATCGTCCCATTTTTTCACATTTATAAAATTAAACAATTTTTATACTTACAATTTTTATTTGTAAGATATGATAACCGTTGATTTTAATATGTAATAATAATAATAATTCCGTACGGGCAGATTCGCACTGCCGCTAGTGACGAAAATAATAACTATGATCTCTACACGTTTTTGAGGACACAAAAACAGACGAATTGCCTATGTCGTTCAATCTCCTAATATATCTATTCTTCATGGTAAGCATGAAGAATAGATATATTAAGGATTCCTGGGGGGTGGGGTAAACATCTATCTTTGAAACTGTATGAATTAGAAGACAAATTTAAAGACAAAAAATGTTCCTATCTTAAAAATAAACAACTTGCGATGTCGTTCATTGTTCCTTATACCACACACCCCCACCAACGGGTGCAGAAATATCTAACTTTAAAACCGTAAGAAATCGAAAAAAATTCAAGGCCAAAAAGATTCCTTCTTTAAAAGTAAAACATTTGCAAATTTGCTCATTGTACCAACCAACCACCACTACCCAAGGAGGGAGGAAATAACTAATATTAAAACCGTAAGAGGTAGAGAAAAAGTTTAAAGACCAAATGTTCCCTCCTTAAAAATAGATAGTTTGCAATTTCAATCACTGTACATATTACCACGCTAAGTAGTAGCGGTGCCCGCAACCAATCTTTAAATATAAAAATGTTTATCTGATAAAAAGCAACTTTAGTTTGAAACATTTTTTTATACTTTCAATAGTTTTGGCATAAATACGGGCCCAGTGTATAAGAAAATATGTACAATACGAAAATATATGTTTATAAAACGGGAGCATTTCATAAAAACCCGACAAAATATTTAGTCTATAGATAATATCACATAAAAGCCATAAAATTCGAATAATCATTAAAAATCAGTAAATTATTAAGTTACACTTAGCGTCAGCGAAACGGGCGGGTAACAGCTAGTCAGTCATAAAATCTACACAACTTTTACTGCTAATTAATAAAATAAAATCACATTTGACAGGATACAAACTTGTCAAACTGTATTGAGTTAAGGTGGATTTTCATGCTGCCGCTTGTCGCCGATTTTTTGCGACATGCGGTCACGTGGTTAAAATTCAACATGCACGCCATCTGGAAAAATTGTAGCGATAAATCGCAGCGTTAAGCGTCAAATTTTAGCGACAAATGCGACTTATATATCGAATGTAGATGTGTCGATACTAAACACTATACTGTATATGTGTATGTAATTGTGGGTAATAAACATTAAACTGGTTTGTAAACATTCATTATAAGTAATAGGACCCGACGAAAAAATATTGTAGCGCTTTTTCCCTACAATATTTTCAGATGGCGTGCATTTTGAATTTTAACCACGTGGCCGCATTTGTCGCTAAAAATCAGCGACTAGCGACAGCATGGAGGCTATATAAGTCTATGAGCGACAGCATGAAAATGCACCTTTATAGTTTATACTCATACCATTCTCAGAGGCCAGAGATATAGATTATGGGTGGCACTTAAGCAACGCAAGCTGCCTAAAAGTGTGAAAGTGCCTTAATTAAAAATAAATAAACATAATTCAAATAATTAACGATTCGATCATTCATAATGCCCTTGCGATATTTTTTTAATGTTTCTCAAAACTAGAATTTTAAATCGAAACAAAAATAAAAGAAACTTCGATAACCCTTCCAATAATGGTATCTCGTATTAAAAGTGGGGTTATTAATTTAGGACAAATAATGCCCCTTTAAAAAATACATGTCACTTAATTAAACACCATAGAACGGTAATCTTTGTTAAAAAAAATTGGACATTGTACTTTGATTACAACTCAACTAAAAACATCTCTAGTCACACTATTTAAGTAGATTGAATGAGTACAAACTTTTTCAAAATTGGTTGTTAGTTCAGATTCAGTTAACATACTTACATAAGGATTAATCATGATCAATACAGGGTAAATTTGTATAAAATTTTAATTTTTTTGCCAAGTTGGCATTGTTAAAAAATAATGATCCTAAATTTTTTAATTATTAAAATACTGCTGTTTGTGTTTTAGAAAATTAGCTGGACGCACTTTGTTCATAACAGGTGCAAGTCGTGGTATCGGGAAAGCAATTGCTTTAAAAGCTGCAAAAGATGGTGCGAATATTGTAATTGCTGCCAAAACAGCTGAACCACATCCAAAATTACCGGGTACTATTTATACGGCTGCTAAAGAAAGTAAGATTAGTTTTTGTTTTTAAAAATTTGTTTTTATTATTTGTAAACTTATGTTGGGAAATTTTCAGTTGAAGATATTGGTGGTAAAGCGTTACCTTGTGTAGTGGATGTCCGTGATGAAAAATCCGTTAAGAAAGCTATTTCCGAAGCTGTACAGAAATTTGGTGGTATTGATATCGTAGTAAATAATGCATCAGCAATTTCTTTAACTGCTACGCCTGATACTGATATGAAACGTTACGATTTAATGCACAATATTAACACTAGAGGAACTTTCTTAGTGTAAGTAGTATTCTCGGTTTTCATGAATTTGAACTATCAATTTGGAACTAGAAACTAATCCACTATTTTAATCGTATTTCGATACTACTTATAGAAATACGTATAAATATTTATACGGTACCTATTTAGAACCTACGGTATACCTAAAACATCAGTACCTAAATAATACTTAAATCGTCTTTCCAGTATGTTCTCAAATAATCGTCCAAAATAGACACGTTCATTTTAGGTGCTGGTTTTGGGTGTTTTTCCAACTTTCATATTTTATAAAATTTTTGGTTTAAAGAAAGTTATGTTTAAAAGTCATTGTGAAATAAATACATAAATGAAATTTATTGAAACTCGACGAGATAAACAAAAAAGAAACAACGTTTTTGGTATCTCGTCTATTTTTAAAACAATGAAAGTTAGTTTTAAAAATCATTTAAAGTAACTTATCCAGAGACCATTATTAAGAGAAGTTAATTTTATCTTGCACCGGGTTAAGGGATTTATTTGGGTTGGGTTAGATCCGCCATAAAGTAAGTAATCTTTTCATTGGTTTTTAAAACTTTAGCTTTCGATATGTCGAATCTTGATGTTTAAAATTTAATTATGATTCGATAACTATTCTTTTCGATATAAGTACTTTCTTTCGATACCGAAAAAAATATTCGACATTATAAATAATAATAATCAGAAAGAGGGGTATGGCATACGGGTCCCTAGCACCTAGACCAAGGGGTCCTCTGTGCCCTCCTTGAGAACAACCTGTCACCTGAAGGCGAAACGCCTCCGCTTCGACAGTGTCCTGTCAAAAGCCCCACCACCCTTCTCAACTGCATTCTATTGAGTTTCAATCGAGCACAGTCGAATGGCCTAGCTGTGTTTATGCACAACTTGGCCTGTCGCATGCCCTGCGCAAAGTCCCAGTAATCGAGATGAGCTTGTAACAGTCACCCCTTGATTCGGTAAATTACGGAGCATCTTGCAATGGGAATGATAGGCTCAGGTGAAAGGGGCGCTTGAGATGACCCCTCTCGTGCCAACGAGTCCGCTACTTCGTTCCCCTTAACGCCAGAGTGACCCGGTACCCAGATCAGTCTGACTGTGTTACTCAGTGCCAGGCGATTCAGCTCCTCGAAGCATTCATAGACTATCCTTGATTGGAATCTTGACGCCTCAAGGGCCCGAAGTGCTGCCTGGCTATCTAAGAAGGTGCTGATATGTGCCCCACTGTAACGACATTGTAAATACTTGGTATCCAAATTCTTGTTTAAGCCTTTATTTGTATTATCAATACTTCTGTATTCGGAAGTATTTTTTAGAACTAAACGAAAATTTTATTTGTACGTATTTTTATATTTTGTAGATCCAAAGAATGTTTACCGTATTTAAAGAAAAGTGATCATGCTCACATTTTAAATCTTTCACCGCCATTATTGATGACTCCAAATTGGTTAGCACCACATGTAGCGTACACAATGGCAAAATATGGTATGTCAATGTGTGTGCTGGGCATGGCCGAAGAATTTAAACCGTATAATATTGGTGTCAATGCCTTATGGCCACGTACAGCAATATCTACAGCTGCTATGGACATGTTAATGGGTCCCGAATCAGCGAAAAGTAGTAGAAAACCAGAAATTATAGCTGATGCTGCATATGGAATTTTATGCGAAAATCCAAAAACAGCAACTGGAAATTTCTATATTGATGATGAAGTTTTAAAGAAATTCGGTGTTACTGACATGAAACAGTATTTAGTTGATCCTGCATACGAAGGTCCATTAATACCAGATTTTTTTGTTGAACCAGTGGAAGAAACAAAAGCATACACAGGTGCACAAATTAATGAGGGTCCTGGTACTTTAAAGAAGGATGGAGCTAAGCCATCTTCTGGTGGAAAAATAGAAGGTTTATTTTCGAAAATACAAGCTACCATTAATCCGCAAATTTCTGAAAAATTGAATGCATTGTATGAATTTAATGTAACTGGTAAAGAGGCAGGAGTTTGGCATATTGATTTACGAACTGGTAATGCGGCTGCTGGCCCGGGACCTGCACCATCCAAACCCGATGCTACTCTCACAATGGATAGTGATAAATTCTTTGACATGTTCAGCGGCAAATTAAAAGCCGCTACTGCCTTTATGACAGGAAAATTGAAAATTAGTGGCAATCTCCAAAAAGCAATGAAATTAGAAAAACTAATGAGTAGTTTGAAATCGAAATTATAAAGTATTTTTTGTGTCACAATTTTAAAGGTTTGGGCAGGTAAATAAGGTGTAAGTCTAATTTTGATTATTCTTTCTACAGTGTCTAGTCGATTTTGTTTTCTTTTTTCCTATTTCATACCTAATTTTTTAATTTTGGGTGGTAAATTTTGCTATGATTCAACTGATAGTCCATGTAAAGCTCGACACGAAATTTAACTGATTTTACTGCCAATTTTTAACGAAAATTATATAGAATTTTCATAAGTCTAAAGTCAATGTGGTTCAAGCTCCCATAAAATATTACATTGTGGTATATTATGTAAATATTGCCAAGAAAACTTAATTCTGTCAGAAGTACAGATAAGCTGTCACAATTTCCAATGATATAAACAAATTAATAAAGGAATGTTCTTATTAAAATATAGCCCGATGTATAAGATTTTGTTAAGTTGAATTTATATTATAAATTTATTCTATTGTTGTATAAAATAACAGGCAAAATATTACAAAAAATTCGAAAACGAGTATTATTAATAGATTAATTTATTCAACAAAATATATTGTGTTGGTCTGCAAGAACCAAACCAAGATTGATTATTTATGTAACTTAACCTGTGTAAATGAGTTATGGGAACTCAAAATATCCAAAGTTTTTCATAGGTATAGTTGTTTGAAATACTGAAGATATGGATCAATGTTTGAAACGAAATAGAATATTTTTTACTGTCTGGTAAATTTCTGTCCGTATCCAATTTAAGAAAAGATTGTATAATGCTGACAAATTTATTGATCTATAAGTAATTTTATATATTTCCTAAGGATAGTGGCGTATTTATGTTCAAAGCCGCCCTGGGCTGTTGGCAAATTGGCCGCCCTGTAAAAAATCGTAACTAATGAAATTATATTGCTCACTAATGAATACTCTGAATGTATATATTTATTTTTAAATCAGATTTATGTTCAAGTGTATTTTGAAAATAAGAACCTAAATTAAAAGAAATAAAAAGCGTTATTGCACGTGGTTTAAAAAGATGTTAATAATAGATCAATTTTAATAATTAATAACTAAATTTTTACTAAAAATCATTTTTATAAAAATAACTGCTCCAAATTTTTAGATAAAACGTTTTTAATTTTTGGTGTTAAAGTCCAATTCATCCTTACGTAAATACACTTCTGCCTAAGGATGTAATTATTTAAGATTACTTAAGCATGTTACTAATAAACTACGTATTGTTAATGTTTAATATTTTTATAATAAACATATATATCATATTTTATTAAATTATGTTGTAATTTGTTCCCTTTTTATCCAAGGTAATTACAAAAAAATTCGTCACGCAGGAGCATTAGGAAATTGGGAATAAACATATTACTTAATAAATAATATTAATTAATTGTATTCTCCCAGCAGATGAGAACTGTTTAAAAAATTATTTCTGTAAATATGAGGTACAGAAAATATGGTCAGGCAATGAATTGTAGTAAAATATATTTACTACAACTTTTCTCATTACAAATTTATCCATTTTCCGAAGGGAGAAATCCACGATTTTATATTTCCCCCAATTTTAGGATGATATATATGTATATCGAGATATCTATCTAACTATATAACACAGTAAAATTAGGTTCAAAAAGCCGGTTTCAGGCAGGTTGCTCGGAACCGCAATTTTTTGGCCATTTGAAATGACGATATATAGACTTTGGTTAAACAATCATGCTGTCTTTTTTTGATGAAATATATGACGCTGTATATATAAATTATAAAATTCTTATTTTGTAATAAAATAAGCAAAAATTGTATACTGTTTTTCTTTATGCAATAAACCATATCGGCCGAAAAATTATAGTTATACAGGTAAGTGTTTAAGCTTTCGATTAAGGCTACTAATACAAAAATTTGTTAAAATTGATTACAAAATTTTGTCTTTATCTTTTATCGGTAATCGTAAAATTTCAAAAAGTGTAAATGTCAATTTCGTAATCAAACACCGTAGAATAAAGATACAATAAGTAATTTTTTCTATGATCATCATGTTTGTTTATATTGATTAAATAGTCCAGTTAAGATCTACATCCGTGCTTGCAAAAGGTCAGGTCGTTCTGCATTTTTTATATGTTGTTAGGACCTAAACCAATATTAAAAAACCAGATTTGCAATTTCCAAAGTGTTGTGCTAGCGGCGGTGTACCCAAAAAACCATGAAATTTTCGGACTTTTTTCAGTTTTTGCTCAATATCTCAGTGAAGAAAGGGTCTGACCGGTATAGTCATTCTATACACTTTTAAAGTAGACTAAATTTTCAACAATTTGAAATCAAAACAAGCTCTATACAGCTATTGGTTTCCAAGATACAGTTCTTAGAAAATAGGCCATTTTTTCCAAAAAGTGAAATTTTTTCGTAATGGTCACTTATTTCGTAAAATATCTTCTAAAATACACATCCCACGTCAAATATTATTTGTAATAAACTTGTAGTAAATTTAATTAGCTTTCGTTTGAGGTCAGACTGGTATCTGTATGCCTAGCGGTTCTCTCAAAAACGGCAGATAACAAAAACACTCATAAGTTAACCAGCGCAGATAACCATCGCAGCGCACATATTTACCAGATGTTTGTATCCATATTTTCGGTAAAAGTAGCTACCAATTCCAATCAGAAGGAAGGAAACAAAAGATCGAGGTCGTACAGCAGTGATCAGAACATGAGAAAATGACATACACTTCTTCTTCCATGCTCAAGGGGCCACGCTTGTTTTTGAGAACAACAGTCTCAAAAAATAGCTGTACTGACTGTCCCTTTGTTGGAGCCCATCTCCACTATGACTATGTCATCGACAAAACGTTTTTGGAGGTGAGTTTTTGCTGTTCTGACATCAGGTATACAATCACCCTTAATTTGCTGTAGGAGGTGTGATAAAGAAAACTGGCATTCATCACGGTTTTCCAATAAGTAATCGTACACACAATCGAACGTTTCTTCAGTATTACTGGCGGGACGATACCGTCTCTTATTCCACGACCACTCTTTTCTTTTTAAGTCAAAAAACATTAGCTATGGTATACTATTAATTGGTTCATAGCAGACTTAAATATGGAATTTTGTTATGTGGGGCTTCCTCTCAATCAACACAATTTTTAATAAAGCAAAAGAAAATATTACGAGTAATTGTTGGTGTTGGCCAGCAAACTTCCTGTAGACAATATTTTAAGAAACAGAGAATCTTGACGCTCGCCAGTATATACATTCTCCATTGTCTCGCCCACATAAAGAAGAATATTCATACGGTAGATCAAAATAACTTTAATCACACGTATTATACAAGACATGTTAGCGACTTAAGAATACCCAAGCACAAATTAAATGTCTTCGAACATGGTCCATCTTACAATGGCTTAAAATTTTTCAACAAGTTACCATCTCATATAAAGCTTGAATGTAACCAAAGGAAGTTTGAAACCGCCTGCAAGAATTTACTGCTCAATCATTGTCTATATAATGTGGATGAATTTTTTTCTAACAACCTATAATGTTAGGAATATATGACGAACCAATATGTATTACATTTGTACATCATTTCTGGTCTAATAAATTATTATTAGTATTATGATCATTATTCCCAGTAGCAGGTGGTAATCTAAACAGGCTCCTGTAGCACAATCGGAGCGCCTCCTCGCCATTGACGACCTGGTTGCTACAGGTGGGGCGTACCACAGATTGTGCTATAGGAGCCTGTTTAGATTACCACCTGCTACTAGGAATAAGAGAGGGTATCGTCTAACCAGGAATACTGAAGAAGCGATGGAATTGTGTACGATTACCTGATGTCAGAACAGCAAAAACTCACCTCCAAAAATGTTTTGTCGATGACATAGTCATAGTGGAGATGGGCTCCAACAAAGGGACACTCAGTACAGCTATTTTTTGAGACTGTTGTTCTCAAAAACAAGCGTGGCCCCTCGAAGCACGGAAGAAGAAGTGTATGCCATTTTCTCATGTTCTGATCACTGCTGTACGACCTCGATCTTTTGTTTCCTGCCTTCTGATTGGAATTGGTACCTACTTTTACCGAAAATATGGATACAAACATCTGGTAAATATGTGCGCTGCGATGGTTATCTGCGCTGGTTAACTTATGAGTGTTTTTGTTATCTGCCGTTTTTGAGAGAACCGCTAGGCATACAGATACCAGTTTGACCTCAAATGAAAGCTAATTAAATTTACTACAAGTTTATTACAAATAATATTTGACGTGGGATGTGTATTTTAGAAGATATTTTACGAAATAAGTGACCATTACGAAAAAATTTCACTTTTTGGAAAAAATGGCCTATTTTCTAAGAACTGTATCTTGGAAACCAATAGCTGTATAGAGCTTGTTTTGATCTCAAATTGTTGAAAATTTAGTTTACTTTAAAAGTGTATAGAATGGCTATACCGGCCAGACCCTTCCTTCACTGAGATATTGAGCAAAAACTGAAAAAAGTCCAAAAATTTCATGGTTTTTTGGGTGCACCGCCGCTAGCACAACACTTTGGAAATTGCAAATCTGGTTTTTTAATATTGGTTTAGGTCCTAACAACATATAAAAAATGCAGAACGACCGGACCTTTTGCAAGCACGACCGCCTTTTCATGTTTAACTTTACTGAACTAAAATGAATATATAAAAAAATTTTTAAAAATTAAGATTTATTAATTAGTTAAAACATATTTGTTGCATATTTACCAATATTTCATTATTATAAAAATAATTAATATTTACATTCGTAAAAATAAGACTTAAACACTAAAACAGATACTATGGGGGCTAGAGATAAGGTCCAGTTGCAAAATTGTCCATCTAAAAGCGTAGTAGCCCAATAAGTACCCAGAAATGCATTAGAGGGTTAAATGTATTTATATAAGATATGGTTAGAAAATATAGATACGATTTTAGATAACTGTATACCACCTGTGAATCAGAATTTTACGCATGAAGACAACCACGATATTATAATGAACTCTTAACATGTTAATTTGGTGTGTTTAAAAATTATTTTTTTCGCAAGGATTAATTTTATTTCTTTAATGAGTTATACGGGATTTGCCTGCTGGCGATGATTGCGTTGCAATCGAAATAGCGGTATCTAAGCATAAGATATATGTGTATTTTTAATTATATGTTTAAAATAAATTTTCTAATATATAATTTTGTTTCGGGTATTGTGGTATAAGTTTTATTATTTTAATAACTATGTATCATTTCGACGTCAACAAAAATTCATTTTATTAAATTTGTTATAGAAACGCCATCTTAATCCAACTCAATTTCACGGACATTTTTATTCTAGGAGATACGTCTCCTTATCTCTGTCCATAACAGATACCCATGACGCTATTATTGGTATTTGCAACCTCTCGGCTTCTATCATTTTAACCACTTGCTGATTCCTCCGTAATAATTATTTAAGTGTGAGAATACCATTTTCTTATTATATGAATACTTATTGAATACCAATTTATGTGATTGTACCATATACGATAACTATCGGCCTCTATAACTCGAAAATCACTCATCGCTGAGAACCTTTTGAGAAATTATCGATAATAATTTTCAATAAGGCTTGTTATAAACAGACGTTAATTTTTAAATTTTTAATTTCCATATTCTTTATTAACTAAATCGCAAATTAGAAGTTTTTGTATATCAGAAATACCACCATAAATTTCAGTAATACGAGCGTCTCTATAATATCTCTCAGCTGGCATATCTGTCACGTACCCCATACCACCTAATATTTGTATACATTGATGTGCCACAAATGTGGCCGTTTCACTTGCTAATAATTTACCCATCGATGATTCTTTTGTTGAACGTTGTTCTGTATCTTTTGCAACAGCTGCACGCCATACCATTAATCGTGCTGCTTCTAATTTTGTTACCATCTCAGCTATTTTCAGCTAAAATAAATATAATATTTCAATAATCTAGCAATTATTTAAAGTTTGTGAGTTATACTTTTATAGCTTGTAATTTAATAATAGGTTGGCCAAAAGCTTGACGTTGATTAGCATAATTAACTGCACACTCAAGAGCCGCTTGTCCAATACCTAATGCTTGTGCAGCAATTCCAATACGTGCACCATCTAACTGCTGCATTGCTATTTTAAATCCTCCGCCAACAGTACCTAGAAGATTTTCAACGGGAACTCGAACATCTTCTAAAATTATATTACACGTTGATGACGCTCTAAAAAATGAAAAACGTATGTAGATCTAATTTCGATTTTCTTATTTTTATAATCATATTACCTAATTCCCATTTTGTCCTCTTCCTTTCCTAAACACAATCCAGGTGAGGCTATCGGGACTAAAAATGCAGTAATACCTTTATGTTTTAATGCTCGATCAACCGTTGCAAATATGACCGCTGCTTTGCCATATGAACCACTTGTGACCCATGATTTTGTTCCATTTAATATATAACAGTCACCATCTTTTTTAGCAGTCGTGCTCATAGCTCCAACATCACTTCCCGCATCTTAAATTTGAATATCTGCTTTCATAATATGATTAAAAATATAAGTATTCACGTAAAGTATAGTTTTAAAATTAGGTACCTGGTTCACTTAAGGCAAAACATCCAATTGTTCCTTTTGTAAACGGTTGTAAAAACTGTTCTTTCTGTTTTTCGGTTCCAAAAACATCAACAAGTTTTGCATATAAGCAATTATGTACACTTACTGTGACCCCAGTTCCTCCACATCCTCGAGATATTTCTTCTACAGCTAACGCTAACGATAAATAATCTTGCCCAGCACCACCATACTCTTCGGATACATTAATACTCATTAAACCTAAATCCCCCATTTTTTTAATTTGTTCAACTGGAAATTTTTTATGTTTGTCCAAATCAGCAGCAATTGGTTTTAATTCTGTTTCAGCAAAATCTCTACACATTTTTTGAAGAAGTAAATGTTCTTCAGAGAGTTTATGTAAACTAAAGGATCGTACTTGTTGTCCATATTTGCTTAAAACTAAAAATAATTTTAAAATAGAAATTTTTTTTAAAGTTACGTTTTTTTTATTATTTAAAATTCCGCCAAAAAATTAAGCACTTCCGTTTTTCTTAGGGTACTTCTCTATTATCTTGAAATGGTCCTTAGAAGAAAAATCACTGATCTCTAGTTTGCAGAAAAAAATACACATCCCTTTTCTGTTTTTTATAGATCTTTTACTTACTTTGCATGGATTTCTATAAGATTAGATTTACGAATTTGTTTTTTGCTCATAAATTCTAAAGGCCCTTGTGTTTGAATAAAAATTAGAAAGAAACAATGATTTAATAAAAATATTAAAATGAATCTTACATGAACAATTTTTTCTTAATATAAAACCAGCCATTTGTTTAAAATAATTTCAAGGCTTTAAAAAATATTGTTTATACGGCTGTAGAAACGATAATACTACCTATTATTAAATGTTTAATTTTTGACCTTTTATCGTTTTATTTATTTATTGTATCAAAAATTAACATAATATTTATGATTATGACGATAATTATTTTCAATTTTGTTTTGTATTTACTTAAATCGTTTAATTTTATGAAATACGAAAAAGTTGATTGACTGGTTCTACTGTTTTGTCTCAAACTAACATAATATAATATTAACCAAAATTTATAAATTAATTATATTTTATTTTTATTTAAATAATAATTAACTATTATTATTAATAGTATGCCATTTCTATTGAAAATTTTTACAATTTCAAAATGGTTGTTTGTTGATTATATTTGTACATTAAACAAAAAAAATACAAAGTTAAGCAAATATTGCTTGGGGCTATATAAGCCACTTATCTTGATCAAATATTAAACTCATTTGCCCTGCCGTCTTAAGGGTTTGTAAAGGAACAACTTTCCAAAGATTATATAGTCGAAATACATCTTAAGATTTTCTTAATTTTGTAAAATAATTTACTAGACATTCAAAGTTCAAAAAAATTACTGAGATAGATGACTCAATTTTAATATATTTCACCTGACCGTATTAAATAAACCCAGTTATACATTTTTGGAAATAAATTCATGTTTTGTTAATTCGATACGTTTTAATTTCTAAATAATTCTTTAAATTTATAGAATAGTATTTCATTATTGTAATACATACAATAGAAAAATAAAGGGATTATATTTTGGCATGAATCATTAAAAAGTGTCATACTTTTGTTGAAAGGTAATAAAATTGGTAGATTTTGTATGAAAAACAATAGATGTAGGCCTACGACTCAAAAATTTAAAAAGTCATTCTGTATTGTAATTATTAGTCATCGATTATTAAACATTTAGCTTCCTCTTTTAATTGGAATTGTACCAGTAATTTCTGATAATAAACATCAGACTTGAAAGACAGTGACGGGTTGGTATTTTATTTTAATTCATGGAATAAAAAAATTTTGAAAAATTGTAAATCTACTTAATAGTATTCAAAATATGACCCCGCAGGTAAATCGCAAACCCTCGTCACATTTCGTTTTGTTAAAAACAAAATTTCTTTTAAACTACAAATTTTTCCAATGAGCCTAAAATGTCAATATGTATAATTTATCACTGACATCCACTATAATAATTATATATTTCAGAATTATGCTTTACATTACAAATTATTTATAAAATATTCACCTTTCTATGTACCTAAGGCAGTTCTACAGTTTCCGAAGCGCCATGGATTCTTAAACAACATGTCAACATATGACGAAAATAAAGATTAAAATTTTCCAATCTCGCTTAATTTTCAAAATATCGAATATCAAAAAATAAAAATGTTAATTTTTACAATATCTGAAATACGCATAAACACGCATAACCGACCAACTCGGGGTATGACCGATGAAATGAAAGATCGCTAAAATTTATATATATATATATATATATATATATATATATATATATATATATATATATATACCATCTAGGAGTAATAGGCAAGAAACTAAAAAAAGTCCAAAAACTCAAAAGTTTTTGGGCTGCCAAAAGTTGTCCCGAGATCGCCCATGTTAGAATTTTTGTTTTCACATGTTTGTATCTATATATACAAGTTAAAAAATAAAAAATACTACACCACCTTTATTTTAAAGGTGGTTTTACAAACCGTAGAATCTCCCACCTATAATCTTTATTTTAAATTTCATTTTTTATTTCGATAAAATTATACTAGAAAATTATTTTTATATAGAAAACGGACGAATATAATTTTCGAAGAGGTAGAATTTGAAAGAAATTGAAAAAATTTCTTTTGTATCTGAATCTTTTGTGGCAATTTTGACTTATAGGCAGAACAAAGTTAGGGTAAGTTTGATTTCTCTTTAACGATATCCACGTTATTACTTTATAATCTCATCTAAAAGTTGAGTAGTGTGTGCAACCCTTAATTTATCCAAAACAGATAGACCAGCAAATTTCATATTTCATAGCGAATCATATTTCATAGATATTGTAATAAAATAAATTGCATAATTAAAAATGTGATTTCAACATTACATAAAAAATAATGAAAGCCGCCACTTAATTAAAACACGACAACAATCCAGAGTCCATTTATATAAAAACATTACTGAGTAATGCACTGGAGTAAGTTATTACAAGGTGACAACTGACTTGTCTGTACATTTACAATACACGTACATGATCTGATACTGATTCAAAATCAAAGTTCATATAAATTTTATTCAGTTAAGTACAACTAGCATTCAGTGATTATAGTTTAGTTGAAATTGTTTGTCTTCGAGTGAAGAACAATCTTTGAATAAGCGATAAGACGTAGTTAACATTTATCCATAAGTAAGTCCATTTCAATTGATAACATAAATTTATATTAATAAATATTGAATTCATTCTAGATAAACAACAAAATGGCTACTACTACAACACCAGAAACAAAATTACCTCATATGGAATTTACTGATCGTATGTGGAAATTACCAGCCATACAATCGGCATGGTATTATTCAACAACTACATACAACAAAGTCAAGGATTCAAATACTAGTATCAATTGGGCGTTAAATTCTGTTGAGCAAACTGTTCAAAAAGCATTGGAACAAGTAACACCAATCGCTGTTCCGGTACTTAATTCATTGGAGAAACCAATTGGTTTAGCTGACCGTACATTGTGCAGTGGATTAACAACAATTGAAACACATTTACCATTGGTAACAGAAGCGCCATGCAAAGTACTCGAAGATACAAAGTGTAAAGTCCATCAAGCACTTGAACCCACTTTACAAAAAGTATGTTGTTTATTAATTTTTTTATTACGAAATATTTTTTTTTGTCTGCGGAAAAAATCAAAGTTCTTTTATCTGATTTTGGGAATGAAGTGCTGCAGGTTCCCGTAGAAAATAGCTAATTTCTCAGTACATTTTTATACCCAGTATATGTGTAAATATACAAGGTATATTAAGTTTATTCACGACTTTGTAATGCTTCAAATTATTGATCGTAGGCATGAATGTTTGGCATATGTATTCATACAATTGCCTAATTCGGCCATTTCCGTCTGTCTGCCTGTGGACACGACAACTCAAGAACGGAAAGAGATAACGAGCTGAATTTTTTAAAATGTATTTTAGAGCAAAAAAGTAAGGTCAAGTTCGTTAATGGGCAAAACTGCCTATCTTTGAAATCGTAAGAGATATAACAAAAATTTTCTTCTTTTTAAAATAAACAACTTTTGGTTGAAAAATTTTTCCATGAACTAAATAGTTTTCAATTCAAACATTGATATACAATGATCAATATATACTGGGTATTCAAACAATTAACTCAATTAGTTGTTGCATTACTTGTTTTAAAATCTTCTTGTTAAGAGTTTTTATTGGATAGAATAATAATTATTTAGAACCTTATTATGGGGATTCTATAGATTTATTTTGTTTGTCTAATTTTCTATATCTCGTTTTCCCAAATCGATCCAGGCGTTATAATCTACACTAGTCTTCATTTTGTAGTCGAGTTCAAAAAAAATTAACTGAGCGAACTAGAGGCTGTGGCGATCAACACCGGCGATATAAAACATTGTTACATGTTAATGAATATAGCAATTATTTTATTTCGCCGGTGTGATCGCCAAAGTCTCTAGTTCGCTCAGTTGATTTCTTTTTAAACTTTATTTCGCCGGTGTTGATCACCACAAGGCATTCGTTATATCGCGATCTAAAAGATTTATTATGCTTTCTCGTCTGTTGTTTACTAAGCAACCAAGAGCAACCCATCCATATCGATTTTCTTTCGAATGGAAATAATCTAGACATGATAAAGCTCATTACATTATTTAGTATACATCCCCTAGCCTCGGAATCTCTTTCAGTAGCCGTAGTCTAGTTTTACTCATAAAGTAATGCGGTCAACGTCTTGAAACTTTTTCAATTAAAGGTTTCGATAAGATTCTCTGTTTGTCTTAGCACTGGAATGTTTAAAGCGTGGCTGTGTTGCGTCTTCCTTTTTATCGAGCTCTTCGCGGTTAGGCCTTGAAAAATAAACGAGGGGTGTTGATGACTCTTACCAAACTATTTTTCAAAATATTTTAGAACTGATTACTGATCGATCAATCGGAAATCGATTGACGCTATGAGATGTAAAATGTTTTTGAAAATTTCTCTCACTCGACAGTTTTTTGTTTTAATTGTAATAGTTGTTACAGATTAATGCCGCCAAAGATTTGAGTACACAAAAAGCAAAAGACTTACGTGATTTTAGTTGGGATAAAGCAAATGAAGTATTAGCTACACAATATGGTACATTAGCTGTAAGTGGTATTGATAATTCAGCGGTTTTAGCTGAACGATTACTTGATTACTATTTCCCTGCAACAGAAGGAGTTCAAGAAGAAGATGACAGTAAGTATTTCATAAATTTATTTAACGAACAAAACAAAATAATTGATTACTCGTTTTCCGTTAAGGCCCGATTTCACCAGATGAAGATAAACTACTTCATTCCGTTCAAAGAGTAGGTCGCCTTTCAAATAAAATAGCAAGACGTGTTTATAATGTTGTGTCAACGCATATTAAAAATTTAAAGAAAGAAGATGTTAAAGAATATGTTGCATCTTTAATGGCTATTTTGCAGTTAACTACAACATTAAAGGCAATAAATGATAAAATTAATTCTCCATCGACATCAGAAGCACCTAAAGAAGAAACTCCTAAAACCAAATAAATTTATATTTTTTAATTTATTATTCAAAAATATTATTTCTATATCTGTTATGTATCTTTCTAGATAAGCATTATTTTTAAATAAAATTTTCAATTTGTTTATATATAAATTATGATTCTTAATCATCCATTCAACATAAAATTTCAAATTCGCCTCAATACCTAGATCAGTTTTTGTATTATAAATACGTATTTCGACTACAAAGTAGTCATCATCAGTATAAATTAGCTAGTCGTAATTTACTCTTTGACAATTAGAAATAGAAAATCGAAATCAATAGACAAAAATAAAATAAAAATTAAACAAAATAAGCAGTTTAAGCATATTAGCAACGAATAACATATCTTCAGACAATATAAGAGTAATTTTAATAAGAGTGATGTTAACAAGACTAAACTTGAATGAAAGAAATTTTAACGAGAGTACTTTCAATAAAATTTATTATATTTTAATTTATTTTGTTTAATTTTTTATTGGGGGTTAATTTTGGTTTCCAAAACTGCACACTCGAAAGTTTCTTATATTTATTATTTATTAATGAAACGAAACAACATATCGGGTTTAAAACTTCTAGGCGGGTTGTTGGAGTAAAAGTTTCATTTCAAAAACGATCCGATATAGAGCAAAACTTAACTACAAAGTTGTTCTTTTTCATCTTTTGTTCGAAATATTTACTGTTAAAACGTGTTTATAATTAATTTTAGGTATTCATTTCGTGTTTCTACCGAATTCATTAAATTTTTGAAAATGAAATCGACTAAATTCTGTTCGTACTGTAAACAAAATTCGGACATAGAATCAGCCCAAAAACCTACTTAATTTTATGCTTAGCCTATAATACTAAAGTGTTAATTTATTATGTCTTGTCGAACAAAATCATTGAAGAATAGGTCAACTCAACTCTCAAACTAAACCTGAGTCGATTTAAACACTGAATTTAAATTTTTTGGGATAGTTAATTTTTATCTATTGGTATAAACAACGACTAATTTAATTGGTAATTATTAAATTTATTTTTAAGAACCTTATAAATTGAACATAAGATTCTTAAATGTTTCAAACAAAAGTTGTTTATAATTTTATCAGAAACAACCTTATAGTTTCTGTAGCTCTAGGATAAAATAAGGGATTTATAAGCTCTTCTGCTAATAAACTTATGAAACCACATTTTATTTCAATCGTATTCTTATAAAATTGGAATGCATAATATCTTGCTTCATTTTAATTCCGAAAAAAAAAATTTAATGACTTTCTAAAATAAATCAAAAGTTGGAATTAAATGTATTTTTTATTCCAACTGTCAATGGTACAAAATATTTTTCTAGATATTGAGAACGTCTTGAAATTTTATAAAATATTGCATTTTGAAGTACTTTAAAATTCGAAAAATTTACTTTGATGTTATGTTACATTTAAAATTGATTAAATTTTATACAAGCAAGAAATTAATGTTGATTATTTTTAACAAAAATATACATAAGCTTAAATAGATGTATATAATAATAGGATTAACGATAAAGAGATAAAGTGACTTTGTTTTTCATATTTTATTCATACAGTTCATGAATAGTTTAGCGCTGATAAAGTATTTGATTTACTACATAAAAAATATATATAAATTATTTGACCTTCATTTGAACTAAATGTTTAAACATTTAAGTTTTGTTACAATTCAAGTTTATAAATTTCAATAACTAAAATTTCTAGGTATATATTAAATTAAATTACTTAAATATTTTTTATAATTTATCAATATTTTAACGTAAATTGTATTTAATTGCTTCATTACGTATATCAATTAATAAATTTCGTTCACGGTTTTGGCGTACGTAAGTTCATAGATTGAAAAATTACCGTATTTTTACAGGTTGACAGTCCCGGCATTAAGTATAGTGACATTCAATATTTTCTGATCTAATTTTTCGACTATTAAAATTTTTTAGTAAGATTACTTTCTTTTAGATAAAAACATGGCAAGTTTAGAAAATCCAACTCTTCAACAATTAGTAAAGGATGCTATAGCTTTATTTGTGAAAGAATTCAATGCGCAACCCACAGCGGCAGCATTTGCTCCTGGTAGGGTGAATTTAATTGGGGAACACACAGATTATAATGATGGTTTTGTTTTACCAATGGTAAGTAAATAATAAAGTAATATTTATTTATACATTTGATTATCGTTTTTTATCGCACAACAATAGCGGATTTACCGGGTAGGCAATTGCCTAGAACGGAAAATGTTCAGGGGCGGCATATTTTGACCGTTAACACTAGTTATAACGCTTACTTCGATGATCAAAAATAGAATTTTTCATTTGAAAGCGTACAAGCCTAATATATTCTTGAATCATTGAATATTAACTTTATTTATTTTTCTTATAACGTTATCTTTTTTTTGTATCAATAATTCGGAAAAAGATGATATAATATGACAATGCTTGTGTTCGGCTGAACTAAGAAATCTGAGTAAGATAGAATAAATAAAATTTTGTTCTGAGCATCTGAGTCAACTAGTTTCGGCCTGGACAAACTTTCTTTTGCTTCTTAATCAGTGTTGCCATATCTCCCATTTAACAGTAGATCTACTGCATTTTTAGTATATATACCTATTTTTTTGGAATAAATAAAAAAAAAATTGAATTTGTGTAATTTTTTTCAATTTTTTATAATAATTTATTTAAAACTCCCCAGTCGTACAAATACAAAATCAGTCATTACAGACCATATTCCATTATTTGAAATAATTGAATATGGTTCTGAAAATACTTTAAGGTATTATTTTATAATGGGATTTTAAACAAAAAGTAATAAAAAAAAAATTTGTCAATAAATGACAAATAAAAAGAATTAATATTATTATATTTGAAGAAAAAAAATTCTATAATATATTAAATACTAATGTAATATAATTTTAATTATTCTGAATAAAAGTATTTATTTCAAACTATTTAAATTGGAATTTTCACTTTTTGAATCTACCGCTGTATTTTGGTGGATTTACTGCTTTTTTAAGAAATCGGATTTGGCGACACTGATCATAACCTATTTGTTTATATATTAGATTCAGAACATTTCTCGTTTGTTGTTATTATTGTAATAAGTGAAATAAAAACTTAATAAAATGGATAATTTTATAAGGAGTATTTTAATCATGAAGAATAGATAAATAGGAGATTGAACGACATAGGCAATTCGTCTGTTTTTTCGTCCTCAAAAACGTGTAGAGATCATAGTTATTATTTTCGCCACTAGCGGCAGTGCGAATATACCCGTACGGAATTATAATTATTATTACATATTAAAATCAACGGTTATCGCATCTTACAGATACAAATTGTAAGTATAAAAATTGTTTAATTTTATAAATGTGAAAAAATGGGACGATGTTGTACAGGGAAAACATAGGTACACTGTTATATATCTATGAGTGGAAGGTTGTTTAAGGTTAGGAATGCGTGTCTGCATTTACCAAAGGAATATGGTCTGTAATTACCGGTTTTGTCATCTTTCTTTATCTAATATATGTTAGTATTGTAAACATATATTTGTATATTATTATTAATTGCAATTATCACTATGATTCTTCATCTTTTAATTTATTGCAGATTATTAAGAACTCTCTATTATTAATTTTTATTTAATTATTACTTGATAATCGAAAACAATTTTTTATTATCTATAAAACTAAGATTTCTTATTAACTGAATGAAAGTGATTTCTTGGCGCCTACATTTAAATTCCGTACGGCACTGAGACCAGTGACCCCTACTGATAAAAGATAGTTACACCAATTCTTGACCGTTTTTTTAACATTACGTTCGCTCTCCTAATATATCTATTCTTCATGATTTTAATGGAGGAACTTCTATATGATCCAGCCGATGATATCAATAATTTAATGCTACAATTAGATCCACTAAAATAAAGCGGTAGATTCAAAAAGTAAAAATTCCAATTTAAATAGTTTGAAATAAATACTTTTATTCAGAATAATTAAAATTATATTACATTAGTATTTAATATATTATAGAATTTTTTTTCTTCAAATATTAAATAATATTAATTCTTTGTATTTATCATATATTGCATTATCTATTGTTTAAAATCCCATTGTAAAATAATAACTTAAAGTAATTACAGAACCATATTCTATTATTTCAAATAATGAAATATGGTCTGTAATGACTGATTTTGTATTTGTACGACTGGGAAGTTTTAAATTAATTATTAGTATAAAAAATTGAAAAAAATGACACAAATTCAAAAATTTTTTTATTCAAAAAAACGGTACAACGGTAGAAATACTAAAAAAGCGGTAGATCTACCGTTAAACGAGATATCTGGCAACACTGCCCGTGACGTATATACTAAGTAAAATGGCGGCATATTAAAAGTTTCTTAGTAAGTATAAAGTGTCCCAGCCAACGACTAAGTAAGATAATCTGACTATCTTACTAAGATTACTAATTTCTAGTTCGGCCGAACAGCCCAATAAGATAACTAAGGATGTGTTCCGCAATATTACCCAGCATACTGTTCAGTGCTGTCGACGCCATACTGTCGATTCGTTCCGACTATATACTGGCCCCAGTGCGTTGACATCATACTTTTTATTTGCTTCGTCCACCAAAAATAATTGATGACTTGTTGAATTGTTGGAATGTCATTATTGCAAATAACAAATAATACAATAAAAAATTCATCAAAGTCATTCATGCACACACGCTCGTTTGGTATACTACCATAGAGATAATATATATAGAGTAGACAAGTCACAGGCGCACGTGTAAGTGGAAACGTCCCGCCAATAAAAAGATAATCGCGTAGGTTGAGCTATCTCTTTTTAATGACTAATATATAACCACTGACCTCCACTATATGGACTAACTATTCTTATGGCATAAAACTTAAAAAATGGCCCAATTTATCGTACACTAGATTCATCTATTTGTACAGAGTTTATTAGCGAGAACTAATCAAATATCAAACTGGCGCGATGGTTAAAATTAAATTTCTTTCGAAATAAAATGAGTGACGGACGAAATCGATGGAGTAGTTCCTAATATATAGTGGTGTCGTCGAGCTAATTTGACAGTGAAATTATCTAATTTTCTAAATTAAGTCATCTAACATTATCCCCTACGGAAGCATCTACACACAATGGGACTCCATAACGGGTCCATTGTGTGCAATTGTGTGGCTAGGAGGAAGAAACATCCAGCCACATTATTTTTTTCTGCGAACCTCTAGGTTACAGCAGATACACTACACTACCACGTGATTCGTTACGTGGTTGCATCTCGGTTGCATTCAGGATATTCGGTGCATCTCACCCCGAATATATGAACCTTCAGGAAGACCTGATAAGCAAACTCCTGGCTATTGCCAACATATGGGAGAAGCGAATCTCGCCGGACTGAAGCAGAAGAGGAAGCACAATAGACCATAAGGTCGAAGTGTAATAGTTTTAGACCCCAATATTGAATCAATCAATCAATTAAGTCATCATTGCATGTGCTCAAGTTGCAGTTTCTACGTGGATGACAATATATGATGAAAATAGAAAAATCAATTCTAATTAATAACGATTGGCGTCAAGCGAATAAGTTGGTCATTCCAATTTTAAGCGTTTTCGACGATGGTGTCAAAACTGGTCACTTAACGAATCACGTGGCCTATTTTGCCGTCCGACATCAAGCATATTTTTATGTAGACGTGCCGTCGAGTGTCTGCGTGAAAATGTGCCTTAAAAGAAGAGGCGGCAATTTTACAATCGCCTAGGGTGACTAATTGTCTTAATCCGGCCCTGCGCATACAACATAGTACATTGGGTTGTTTAGTCGATTGCCAGTTCTTACAAACTCGTTAACGCTCTAGGTAAGGTCCACATTACATGAAGACTATTAGCAATAATAGGTAGTGCTGACGAAGACGTCTGGCAAGTGAGCCTT
This sequence comes from Nineta flava, assembly GCA_963920215.1. Classification (NCBI taxonomy): domain Eukaryota; kingdom Metazoa; phylum Arthropoda; class Insecta; order Neuroptera; family Chrysopidae; genus Nineta; species Nineta flava. Next base: position 46,962,622 of record OY986041.1, read on the forward strand.
ATTTTGTCAACCTCTTACATCCTCCTTCCTAAATATATCAGTCAGAAGATCCCATTGCACGCTGAAATCTGGCTATCCTTAATTTGGCTTATTTGCACCCCACTGAGCTTTACCATTTCCGATTCCTAAATATATTCACTCAGTGGTATATCAAAAGTGCATGAAATATGCTTTCCCGTTATTTCCAGACAATGCAAATTCATTCATTTTTTTATTGCATATAATAATACAAAATTCTCCAATAACTTAATGCATTTGATTACCGTCGAGTCTTAGCCAAAATAAATAATCGGCTAAACACACTGGTTTAAACACAAGTTTGGTTTCCATAAACTTAACGGAAGACATTTTCTTCACACAGTCACTTGGAGTATTTTCCTGATATTATTTAGGGTTATTTAATGTGGATTTATAAAGCTAAGTTTAGAAGAAACATTACTTTTGGATTCATACCATTACATTACTTCAAAATCAAATCTTAGGCCAGCTGCTTTTTGAAAACCTAGATGCGTAGACACAGTAGCTCAGTTTCTGCTATATATGCCAAGGAGGACTTGCATGGCGCTTGTGAATGAGACAGTGAAATATTCCACACAGTCGTTCGTCCCGAGTACATGTACTCTAAACTTTTAAATTTTATGAAGTGTTTACTCGAACAATGTAAATATATATTATAGGCTTTACCTTTGGTAACAGTAGTTGTTGGTCGATCAGTTGCTGGTAACTCGGCAGCAGTAACTACCACCGATCCAACCGTAGATGAACCAAGACTTGCACAGTTTTCTGTTATACAAAAAGATTTAAAACCTGAATTACCAAAATGGGCAAATTATATAAAAGGGGTAGTGGCACTGTATCCAACACAAGTTCAAGGCTTCGAGGCTGCATACACATCTAGTGTTCCGGTAGGTGGTGGGTTATCTAGTAGTGCTGCTATGGAAGTAGCTACTTACACATTTTTAGAGGCTTTAACTAATAAACCAACTAGGTAAGACTACATCTTTTCACTTTTAATAAATCATTATTTTCATGGTGATGGAAAATGAACAAACTCGTGATATTAATGAAAATTTTTTTAAACTTCAAGTTTTGTCCCAATTTCTAGATCAAGTAATTTGTATAGTATAGATTTCACATGCTTTATATTCGCTTTATGAATTTTATGTTTGTTTTGTATAACATGAGTAGTTATGCCCGATTTTATTACGGCTTTATTCAAGATAGTTTCAAAGAACATTTGGCTCATATAAAATTTGGAAGAATACAAAAATCGTGCATTTTAGCTGCTCACGTTATAGAGAAAAATTATAAAATTGATAAATCACACACACAAGTTTAGAAAAAAAATCATGAATTTAGATAATGGACCCATTTCAAATTCAGATTTAATTAAAATTTGCAAAATTAAAATAAATGCCAAAATCAGCTGGTAGAACCATAGAGTACTTTATCCATATTCACGTCGATTGGCTATGCACAATCGACGATGTTGATTGGTCATCATACTTAATCCTAACGTCATACGATCGTATAAAAGAAATGGCAAATTTTAAATAGTTGTGAAACATGCACCAAATTAATGAGAAACATACATTCTCGGAGATTAATTTCTACTTATGAAGGTTAGAGTATAGAAGGAGTTATCTCATATGGTTGTTAAACTACAAAAGTGCCCCCGAAAAACGTAAAATTAGGTTTCATTGAAAGGCCACAATGGCGCTTGTGAGAAGGTGGACTTGCTCTGAAGATAGTTACTGTAGAGAGAAGTGAAGTTGCCAACCGGAAGTAGTATAAAATATCACAAAATTATGGACGTTAGAGTATAGATAGAATATCATAAAATATATATACAGTTTAATATAGAAATATTCAATTTATGCTTCATTAAATTTTTATCAAACAATTTTTTAATTTCTATCTTCGATAAAAATTTGATTATTCTATTTTTTTAACAAAATTTATTAATTGAAATATATATTACTTCAAGTTTCTTAATTATAATTTTGTTATTAAAATACCTTTAACTTTTCAAATTTATTGAAAAGTTAAAATTTATTATCGAATTTCTTAAATAAATAGTCTTTCTACTTCTTTAACATCTGAGGTTTCATATGATTTATGTAATTGTCCTTGTCTACTATTAGTTTCTTTAAAATTGGTATTACAGTACACCAGCGCCATCTTAATTTTCTTCTATTTAGGGGACACTTTTTATAACATGGAGATAGCTCTCCTTCTATACTCTAACCTCCATATTTCTACTATTTAATTCGTACTGAAGGTGACTACTCTGTAGTCGAAATACTTATTTATCCATTCTGGCAAATTTTGAATTTTAATTACAAAAACCTAGTTTATGTAATAAACTAAAAAACCGTTGATTATGTTTGGGATTTTTTTTTGTAAATTTAAATTTCACATCGTAAGTTATCGCGTTATATTAAGTAAGAATCAATTTGGAATGCATGGAAATTAAAACATGAAAATTTTGAATATATCAGAAGCCTGTGATCACAATTCCAATAAACAATCTGCATTTTCGATTCGAAATTCATTACATGAATTTCACCATGGGTGTATATATTATAGTCTCATAGCATTGACGCACATGACATGAGCGGTGAGTAGGACTCGCTTCACTTGGGAATTGTTATTAATATAGAGGTTTATGGGCGAGGCAGTCTCAACGTAAATAAAGACAATAGTAAATTTATAATTATGGTTGACTCTCATCTACCATTATCAAAATTCAGAGTTTTATCAAAGTGTATCACGGGTTTCAAAAAATTAAAACCATAATTGTTTTTAACTTTATGTAATTTGCGATTTATTATAGTTCCTACACAGAAAAAGCGTTAGTTTGTCAAAAAGCAGAACATGAATTTGCTGGAATGCCTTGTGGTATTATGGATCAATTTATTTCGGTGATGGGTAAAGAAGGACATGCTTTATTAATTGATTGCATGTAATAATACTTCACATTTGGAATTAATAGTGAATTCAGATATTCTTTCTAGACTTTTAGAATCATTCGTAACTAATCAGAAATGAACGCAGATACAACGTGATCGCTTCACATTCGGAAGTTAGTCAAAATTTTCCGGGAAAAATCTTATTATTACCGTTGTATATCATCGTTGAATACTCATATGAGACTTGATGTTTCCGTCATCCATTGGCGTTTCCAGTTTTTTATTATTCCAAATAACAAAAGATTCCAGGTTTAACATCAAATTTAAACAATTCAATCTCAATTTAATAACCAGAAAAATTCGTTACGCAGAAGCCGCGCCTTAGCGAATTTCCTTAGAATACATCAATTACTCTCTAGCGGCCACAATTATAGTCTATTGTTGCGGCTGCTCCGCTGTGGTGTAAATTAATTTGGATGAAACTCACCATAATTAGTTTACCATTATAATCAATTTGATGGTGGTTTGGGCCCGCTTTTCTTCTTCCTCCTATTCTTTGCGGACCTCCATCCATCTTTACGTGCGGACTCTGATGGTAGTGAGTCCGCCTCTATAGAAAGTGTGGCAGAAGGAATAGTAGCAGATGCTTCAGATTCCTGAGCAGGAGCCACCACCCCACCAGCCACAGCTTTCTTCTCCTTTAGATCGGAGGTGACTCCGGCAACCACCCCAAGTGTTGCGGCCGCTATCGGTGTCACCCCCTCTAGAACCTTTGCTGCAACGGCACCTTTGGCATTGTCAAAAGTCTTTGGCTCTGTCGGGCGCCGTGCTTCCGGTTTAGGTGCCTCCCCACTCCTGCTGGGCGCCTTTCCTGTTTGAGACAGGGAGGCACGAACCAGACCAAAGTGGAGAAACCCCCTTCCGGCTAGTTCCGCATGTGATCGGGCTGACACCCCGAGTACCAATCTGGAGCCCTTTGGATGTTCAGTCCGATCGTACACTTGCCAATCCCGGGTGTCAACACCCTGGTTTTGGCGAGTTATCCTCTTCAGGATAATTTTGTCCTCCACCCTGGATGTCGGCACCTCTGGGATCCAGAGGAACATCTTCTTAAGGACGATGCGAGAAGGAGGGATAGATGCACTCAACCTCGCACCCTCCCAAGCGACTATTTCTGGTACTGTCTTTATAAGCCAGTCCCTGGAAACAGCGTCCGTAGCTATCACTTCGAGTCCATTTGGACCCGAGGTGAAGCTTTCAAAGCGGAGAACGATGGTCATGTCCCTGTCTAGGGACTCGTCGATCGCCCGCTCAAGGACACCGTGGAGCATTCCGACCTGTTCCGTCGTCCACTCGGCTCGTCGAGGCCTCGCCCCGAATGACGGCACGAGGTATCAGCCATCCTGCTCAGATGTTGGTGTGTCCCCTTCTGTCCTACCACGTTTCTGCGGACGGACAGGGGTCGACTCCACCATAATCTTGCCAGCTGCAGTTTGGGGTGAGCTTTGAACTTCATCCCTTCCTGCAGCTGCTTGTTGAGCCATCGCTCTCAGCTGGGCCACCCGCTTTCGCTTTGCGCCTCCAGGACGTTTAGCTTTCAGCTGTAGCGCCTGCAGATTCACCGAGATCTCGGTGTCTGTTTGGGAACCTGGGTCCACTAATGTGAACCCTAGGTTCATCGGTGAAACTCCACCTTCCCCTCCAAGTCGGCCTTGCGGTGTCCCTGCGGCTCGAGTTACCGTTTCAGTAGCCTGCAGATTCACCGAGATTTCAGTGTCTGTTTGGGAACCTGGGTCCACTAATGTGAACCCAAGGTTCGTCGGTAAAACTTCACCTTCCCCTCCAAGTTGGCCTTGCGGCGTCCCTGCGGGTCGACTTACCGTTTCAGTTGATGAAGGTGTACTGTTTCCAGTTCCTTCCAACTTGGGATTATTTATTTCGTTAATCATTTTTGATCCCACGAGTGAATAAATAATATATGAAATTGGCCTTACACACACCCTGAGGCCCGGTGTCAGGGCGGGGATCGCTTAATACTAACTTTCCTTAGTCATGCATCCCATCGGCACAATACCAGACCTTAAGATTAGGGGAGGTTTTTTTATAGAGGTCTCCATCCTCGTGTGCCAGGCGGTTAAGCCAAGCATCCCGATTCTCCTGAACACCCGCAAAAACATGACTGCTGCAATGCCAAGAGGTTACGGTGTGATAAGAAGGTTTGTGAAGGTTTTCCGCCAGTTCGGATGCCATAGCCTTGATTAGTTTTAAACAGGGGTACCAACGTGAAGGTTCGAGGCTAGACTATTTGCCATGCAGAGGTTTATTTACTTCACATGCATGGCCATTCCACCCCCTAATGACCTCTAAGTCAGGTTAAAAAATGGTATGGGACTTTTCGTCTCAGAATTTTATTCTCTATCAATCCCCTTCGGCACTTTCTGGATACCCGGTATATGTATACATATATAAAAACTTTGACGATAGTGATTTTAACATCTAATAGGTAGAATTGATGGAAATTTGAAGAAATTTTTACGAAATTCAATCAATAGATGCATTTCCTTTGCAGGAAATTCGCTAATATGAAATCTGAATTCCCTATGAAATTAACAAAAACGTAATATAGGCTATTATTTACATGACAATCGATAATTCTTTTAGGAATAACACATCCACTGACATTCCCTTAAATGATCCAAATCTTGTTATCCTAATTACAAATAGTAATGTTAAACATGAATTATCTGGAAGTGAATATCCAACAAGAAAAAAACAATGTACAGATGCTGCAAAATTATTGGATAAAAAATCATTACGATTCGCCAGTTTAGATGATATTAAAAGTGCGTATGATTTGGGGTTGGAATTAAACACACTTAATTTTTACTTGAATTCCATTTTTGTAGCACTAGAAAAATTAAATGCTGATGTTGATATTATCAAGCGAGCACGGCATGTTATCACTGAAATAAAACGTACACAAGAAGCTGGCGAAGCGTTAAAAAAGAAAGATTATCAACGATTTGGACTATTAATGATTGAAAGTCATAATTCTTTACGTGATGATTACGAAGTTTCAACACCCGAATTGGATACTTTAGTAAAAATTGCGTGTGAAATACGTGGTGTGTATGGCTCTAGAATGACTGGTGGTGGCTTTGGAGGATGCACAGTGACTTTAGTAAGTAATAAAATTGTTACGTGTAGAAATTGCTTTACTAAAAAATATTAAAATACATAATTTTAATTTTGTAGGTAACTAAAAATGATGCTACTAAAGTAATAGAAAACGTCAATTGTAAATATAACAGAAAAGCATCATTTTATATTTGCGTTCCAAGTAATGGAGCAAGATTGATAGGTTGTTTTTAAAAGTAAAAAAAAAAATATTTAAGTAGCATGAAACTAAATAAATTTTTAAAACATTAATTTGAAAATAAATTTTAAACAATTTATTTATAATTTTTTATCTTAATTACGGTCCTATACTTTTTCTAAAATAATGCCACACTCATATCAAAGAATACATATATATTGTGGTGCTAACAGATGAAGTACATACTATTGCCCTTTGGTTAGTTAGGTTACTACTATGGAGGTTAGAGTATCTAACCTCCATAGTTACTAGCTACCATATAATGGGGACGGAAAAAGTCATGTTATGAGCTTCTATGTATACCGGTTGTTTAGTTAACATCTTCGCATAGCAGATCTCCAACGAGTATGAGAGAGTATACATTAAGCAATGTGTATGAGAAGGAGGTCTTATAGGTTTGTTTTCTTACTTAAACTTAAACTTTTGTGTGCTGAACAACAGAACAAATCATAACAACTGATATGTTCACTTAAAAAAAACCAACTCTCCAAGCGTTATCTAATTGAATGCGTATCGTACGACACATACCACACACAACAGTTTAACTTTAAGTAAGAACAACACTTTGCGTTAACAGTCGGTCGCGTTGTTTAACTCAATTATAAAACTCAATATTTAAATATATAAAAAACCGCAAGAACATTAATATAAATTTGTTTAAATGCAAGAACCCTTTTACTGTTTCAATATTAATTATTAACACAAAACAAACATTTACAAATAATTCATATTTTATAAACATTGAATAGGCAGAAATATTAACAATTCAAAGTATAATAATAATTTTTTTTTTTTTATTGATAGACTCATACATGAGTATACAACTCAGTATATACTAGGTATTCAAACAATTAACTTAGTTGTTACATTACTTGTTTTTTCTAAATTCGCGAGTGCGTGTTTCGGATGGCAAAAAAATGTTATTATATAAATAGGGTATAAACTTCAAAGCAACCGCATTTTCATCCGGTTGCCTCGTCAAAAAATTTTACGTTATTCCCACCCTCCCTAACTTCGTCCCCGCCCATTTGGACGGTACGGGGAGGTTCAGTATCACTTCAAGACACAGATTATCACTCACCACCCGATCCAAATTTGACGTGCCATTGCCTTGAATATCACCTAAATACAGCATCAAAAGTAGAGCTGTGTCGTGTTGTAGAGTGGAAATTGTAGGGTAATTACTCATAGTTAAATGTAGAACCTCGTATAAAAATCATATCACACACAAACAAAATGTTATGGTGAAGAGTGGAAGTCACACTTTCTAAATATACAACTGTGTAATAGATTGATTACAAAGGTACTTGCTTCGGAAGTACATACACTAAAATTGGAACGATACAGAGAAGATTAACATGGCACCTTCGCAAGGATGACACGATAAATTGGGAAGCGTTCCACATTCATGCACAAATACGTACATTATTTTAAAATTGTATATGCAAATACTGCAGCGCTTAAACCTACCATAGGGAAGAAAATTTGACATTATAAGTAAATGGAAATTTATCATATTACCAGAGCCGATTTAAAGATTTTTAGACCTAAAGCTAATTTATCTGAAAAGTTCCAATAAAAAATTTTTTGTTATTTAATTTACAAATTGCATGTCTTCCACGAATGTGATATTAATGGCATTTTTTTGTCATCATTGAGGGACGAAATTTGAAGAGCCTATGGCTATAGCCTTTTTTGCTTTATGGTTAAATCGGTCCTACTTATTACAAAAAGTTTTTCATAATATAAACATTACCATTGCTATCTATAGCTAAATAAAAACAACATAAAACCTATTTTGACAAAATGGAAACCCGACTTCAAAAATCAAATATTCTATAACAAGAAATGCACTAAAAAGTAAAAAAATAATTGCATATTCTTGTGCCAATTTTAGTTCACCTAAGCAAAAATTTTTAAATATATATGTACAATTATTGTTATTTTTGGAAGCGGTGTCAGCATAGAGAAATTCACATAACTTTTGGACACCGCCTCCAAAAATAACAATAATTGTACATATATATTTAAAATTTTTTGCTTAAGTGAACTAAAATTGGCACAAGAATATGCAATTATTTTTTTACTTTTTAGTGCATTTCTTGTTATAGAAAATTTGATTTTTGAAGTCGGGTTTCCATTTTGTCAAAATAGGTTTTATTTCTCGCTTTTTAGTGACTTTGAAGTTTTATAACTGATTTTATTTGTCTAAATATGGGTAGACCTACTAAACGACAAGCTAATTTTTAGTGCATTTTTTATAACACTTTTTTTTACCCGTTTTTTTTTTTTTTTTTTTATAATTTTTAGTGCATTTTTTTATAGCAGATTTTCAGTTTTTTTTACAAGCATTTTGTTTTTTTTTTTGTAAAAATTTTTTTTTTGGGGTCGGTTTTTTTTTTGTAAAAAATTTTTTTAAAAAAGTCGGTTTTTAAAAAATTTTTCTTATTTTCCCATTATGAATGAGTATACCTTATCAAAAAAAAAAAAAAAATTTCGCAGAAATCGGTTATCACATATAAAATGACGATTTTCCTCGATTTCCCGAGGATCCTCTCATCAGAATGCGATTTGGTGACAATGGGACCTACCTTGAATCAAACCCTTTAAGACAAAAAAAAATTCAAAATCGGTTCATAAATGACAGAGTTCTGAGGTGACAAACATTAAAAAAAAAAAAATACACACTAATTGAGAACCATCCTCCTTTTTGAAGTCGGGTTAAAAATAGAACCAATTATAACAGTCTATGCAGTTATATACAGACAACGCCAAAAGTCGAGCTAAAATTTAAAAATTTTATAATTGATTTGTGCCTTATTTATTCGGTTTTTGAATAACTGTACTAACAACTTTTATTCGAAACATTTTTTCCGAAATTCGAATAAATACAAGCAAAAATCAATTATGAAATTTTTAAATTTTAGCTCGATTTTTGGCGTTGTATATACGTAAGATTATTGAATCTAGTTTAGAGGTGGACTTTAGTCACTGCACGCCATTGTACATTGTAAACACAACTTATGTACACACTCCCATTCAATATATTTGAACCAATAAGTCACATTCTAAGCGTATATAATATATACTATATATTACTGAATATATGTATATTACATACTGTAACACTTAGAATGTTTCTACTGGTTCCTTTTTTCGAACGGGAGGTACACTAACTGTACATTGATGCTTAAAATATGACTTGTTGGTTCATGTATTCAAGTGTACATTTTCCCCGGCGCGACTAGCACGATAATCGTTGGTTACCTTCTTGCTCGTAGCGTTTGCGATTTGTTGATTCTTCAATAGTCATTTGTTGTTGATTCTTCAATAGTCGCGTGTTTTCATTCGCAGTCACATCGTTTCGTTCTAGAGGACGGTTGTATTGGACAGATTGAGTTTAGAGTCTAGGAACCGTAAACGATTATTATTAAATGATTTTTAATTGAGCAGATAGAAGATGGTTTTCTAACTTCATTGGCAATCCCGTACCTTACATTGCCCTTGACCCTTTAATTTTTGTGGGACGCATGTGACAGACAGCTGCCTCAGTGTATGATTTTCCATTTCCTCGACAAGAAGGAACCATGATGCAAGTGGTGTTCTCACAACATAAAAGACTGATGATCGCATACAGCCTTTTCCTGTACGACTATTCAAGATGTACGATCGTCGTTAACGACCCTAGCGACTGGCAAAAGTCGCTCGGGAGCAAAACAGCTGACAGGAAATACAAAGTACTCAATGATTATCGTGATATTAGCACCGAGGAGAACGTACATGTAATGATTGAATTTTGACAAGAAAACCTGCAATATTGTATTTCAATGAGAATCCCAAAAATAAGAGTTTGTATCACCAGTTACGCATAGTTTCGCTTGTGTTATCTAACGTTTACTTAATATGTCTTATTGGATAAATCGTGGTCGGGTTTTTTTTTTAATATAACGTTTTTTTTCACTCAATTAAAACAATTATATTTATTTTCAATGCTTTTACAATGAAAACTTTAATTTTAATATGAATAAATATATTTATTTTTTTAAATTTTACATTGCAATAATTCTTTCTACGAGATTTAGCAGAAAATTAAAAAAAAAGAAATCTATTTTAATAGGGCTCTTTCAAAATTGTGTATAATTCTTAATCGTAATACAACATGTTTTATTTATTTCGGTTTAAATCAATTTTTAAGGAAAATAAAGTTTTATTTATTCGTTATTTACTTAAACAATTTTATTTACTCAAATAATATTTGTGTATAAATACATTTTGAATGGTTGTGTTTTAATTAACTGTTTAGTAATCATTTATGACATATTATGATAATTACTCAATATCAAATAGTTAAATGTTGAGAGTACTAACTGAATTCCAAATCGTATAAAGTTGTGATATTTTGTTATCACAACAAATTCGATCACAGCCAGTATATACTGTTTTCCAATTTTAATTCATCTTAAATATGACGAGTATTCTATAACGGTAACCTTACTACCATGAGATCTATTATATGATTACTAAACGTCATATATGTCACACGAGATGCTCAACGTTTACTTAAACTATCAATGTTGAATATACAACAAAATATAAGTATTTATACACACAAAATTAACTATAATTAATTTGCAATTACTAATTGCAATCTATAATTCAATATGCTGATTAGTGTTAACTTATTTTGAATACAACCAATGTTGACTATACAGTAGAATCAATACATAATCATTTATGTAAAATATAAGAAAAAAATTAATGCAACACTTATGGATGCACTCGCTCAGGAATTGTTTAGGACTAACGGCAATAAAAAAATTGTATTTAGGACATTTTTTAATTATAAAACTGATTGTTATTTTTTTTGTTATCAATCCTATTGTTTAAATCACAAAAGTTTGGAGAAAAAGAAAGAGGCGTACTAAAATAGACAAATTGAAAAGAGATAGCAATATGTTCTAAAACAAATATATTAAGGAATATGTTTTTTTGCTATACCCTAGAACAATGATTCTCAAAGTGATCCATATGGACCCCCATGTAGCGATTTCGACCTGCAAGGGGTTCGTGTCAGCGAACATAAACTTTGGAGATGCGTGAGTTATAAATGGGGCTGTTCTACGAAAGTGAATCCTAAAGCTCCCTTAATATCATAAGGCGACTATCACAGATTGTACTTACATAATACTTGCTTATAATAGACATAGAAATTACCTACTTAAATATGAATTAAGTGTATTTCATAAAATTATGTAATTAGGTCCCTATTCGCTTTGTGGACACAGTAAGTATAATTTGTATTTAGTTTCACATTCATTTGATACCAGTTCCAGTAGCAAAGCTTGCCCAGACTTGTACCAGAGCTTTGCATGACAACGGAGGCTTGAACCACTTGTGCTTACAAGGACTTGTGTAATTCATGAATTATAAAAACGAGTGTCAGAGGCAGTGTTGGCAGCTAGGAACAATGAAATTATCTGATTCAAGGCCGTAAAATTATCGTACATTTTAATAAATTATAGAAAAAATTAACTCTAATTTAAAATTTTCGAACAAAAACACTGAAATAACAAAAAGTAAACGTTTTAATTAATAAAAGTATAAGTCTATAAAAAAAATAGCTCTGGGTTAGGTGAAAAAACTCTTCAAGTTGATGAATTTATAAAAATTAAATATAAAGAAGGCAAGGGTCTACGGAAAACAAAAAAAAATCTGCACTGCGTCTATAGGACACAAAACTTTGGGAATCTCTGCCTTAGAACGAAAAAAATCAAAAATATTTTCAAACAAGATTTGTATAAAATGTTTTTTTCCATTAAAAATGTTTTGTGGTATTTTTTCGTATCTTCAATAGTTTAGCCGCTAAAGAAGTGAAAATGATAGTAAATAAAACGAACGATTTTTTCACTTAAGATATAGCTGAAAAAGCATATATCTAGATACATTTATTAACCTATTGTTTTCACTTTCCAACTGGAATATTTTTGTGTATTTCTTTCAGTCTTTTTTAAACTTTCGTGGTTTAAACAATATTCATCAGGAATGATAACAAAAAAATAATAAAAGTTTTATAATCAGAAAAGTGCCCTGAATACAATTTTAAAAAAATCTTCAGCCTAAAAAATTTTCGTAATGATTGCGCCCATATGTGCTGTTCTAATATTTAATAATCACAATAACAAAATAATAATTTTAAAAAAAAATCACACGAATTGGTAACCTTCTTTTTCGAATTAAAAATAAAACTAAATTCTATTTTTTTGAAAGAGTATCTCGCATACGTATGAAGATTAATTTCATTATTTTGGTATAGATTATGATATAGATGTGCGGTAAAGATAAATTTTCGTTTGAGATGAGGTTATTAAATCGAAAACTAGACTATACAAAATTTAATTCTTTTTTGCACCCCTAGTTTTACTTAAAGGACCCGGACGGCGACAACTACTAGTACGTGTATTACGTGTTACACGCTGGGGTGTCTGAGCAGACGTATCTTCTTCAGTTGTTTGTTCATTTTTAGTCGGTGTTGTAGTTTCATCTTTTTTAATTTCTTCACTTTTTGTCTCTTCTTCTTTAGTTTCATTGACTTCAGTTTTATTTGTATTAATAATTTCAGCCTTGATTTCAACTGTTTCAGATGTTTCTTCCACAGGTTTATTACTCTCAATAACTTGTATATCATCTCCTTCGTCATCATCCTCATCTTCAGCTTCCATGGGATCATATAAATCACCCTTCTTTAATTCTTGATCCTGTTTTTCACCACCTTCAGTTTGTTCCTCTGCAGAAACTTTTCGTCGTTTCCAATTACCGTCTTCATCTTCCACATTACCCTCCTCTTCTAAACTACGTTTTTTGTCTTCTTCTTCCTTTTCATTTTGCTTGATTTTTTCAGCATTTTTATTCTTGATATATTTTATAAAATTATCATAATGTAATTTTGATTTACCATGTGATTGAGCTTTGATTTCATTACGGAAAAATTGATTACATAATTTACAAAAATGTCCTGTGATTTCTGTGACTGTACTCTGACCAACATTACGACTTTTTTTATAAACGGGTATTCGATTATCAAAATTTGTTAAATCAGTATTATCATCAATATCCAATATAACGTTATCTGGATCATTATCTTCTTCCTCATAATCGTCATTTAAATTTATATCAAGAATATCATCCGATGAATCCAAATCTACTGACGCAGCATCTGGAAGAAAAACATATAAATTAATATTCCAGTAAACGGTGAATAGGTCTCTCAGTAATAATAGTGCCAATGGCACTATCATCCTGTTGTAGTTTTTAAATCAGAAATCAAATCAGCTACTAAACCGTCAAATGCCACTTTTGAGATCGCTTTTGAAATCAGCGACCCATAAAATCCCCTTGTCTATATGCTGATACTCCTGTTCCGGTAAATAAGGCGAGTTGACAGTGCTATTGGCAGCTGTCAACTGTCAAATGTTACATTCGATATCAGATTCGAAATCAGCGATCCGAGAAACCCCAATTGAAAACTAGCGAAGGCGCGTTGAATGGACCATAGCTTCACTCTTAGTGAAAAAATTCCGAAAAATAGTGAAAAAATTCCTACTTTCCAGTCCCCATATCTGAAAAACTGTCCGACCATGTGACTATGAGTAATTTTGATCAGGAGCTCAATAAGAATGAAATATATCGATTCCAGCTAATTTCAGCGAGGGCGGCTTCCCATAAGAAATGTGCGGGATCCTTTGATTAAAACAAATTTTATTGTTGATTAACTGTATGTTATATATGTGATAATGTGTGATTAGTTGATTAAAAACTATTGAATTGAAAATTGGTACTATGGGCCTTTATAATAGGTAAAAAATGTGCGGGTCCTTTATGAAGTACATGTTTAAAAAAAACATGTACTTCTATGGTATGCTATGCCCATCGCACCGAAGGCGATGTGACAACTCACAAATGAAGTTTCGGTCGAATATTCGGTCAGATTTCTACCGAGACTGAAATTAAATCGAAACTAGAAATGTGTGCCGTCACCGAATCTTCGGTGGACACCATTTAAAATGTTTCTATAGTGATAACTAAAATACTAAATAAGATAACGAGATGAATGTTTATTTCATCCGGTCACAAATTTATTATAAAAAGTAATTTACTTTACTAAGATCTATAACTCCTTTAAATTAGAAGTAATTATTCTGATTCACTCTGTACATTATAAACTGATTAAAACAAAAACAATTTGGTGGCAATCTAGAGCACGGTAGCGACAGGCTGAGTTTAAGGGTTTGTTTGCCTTTTCAATTTGGTTGAAATAATTAATTTCGTAAGTTTTCTCTTACTATGTTTTTAAAATTTTATAACGCGGCAAGTAATTTGTTTTCTTTTGATTCAAATATTTTAAATTAACACTTGCCGCGTTATAAAATTTTAAAAACATACTAAGAGAAAACTTACGAAATTATTTCAACCAAATTTTTTTTTCATTTTACTTTTCTTACATTTCAGTTTTCACTATTTAATTTATAAATATCTCGGCTCTTTAATTGGGATATTATCACTTTTTAAGGAGCAACTATTATATAAAGTATCTCCCCGAAAACTCGGCCCTTTTTTACATTTATGTTTTTGATCGGATTAATAAATTACATTAGATACTTACCAGTATCATCTTTTGTTTCCATAAGTTTACGAATATGTTCAGGTGTTAAACGATGTTCCTCCCATTCTATTTTGATTGGGAATTCAACACGACATCGTTTACAACGTGGATGTAAAAATCGTTTTAATTTTTGATGACCTGGTGAACGTCGATGTTCCGCTTCACGACCATAAAAATCAAATGCACACATATTACAATGTGAGACTTTACGATATTCTACATGTTTACCATGCCGTTTTTTTCTATTTAATTCAATCGCTTTACGTTCTTCGGATAAACGAATTGCTTGTCGCATCATATCAGCTTGTACATCATAAGTATCTCTTAAACTATCTAGCATTTGCTGATGAGCACGACCCCGTAAATGCTTTTCAAATGATACACCATCCCACATACTTTTTTCACATACTAAACATTTCAAATATTCCACAGGAATACCAGCATATCGACCATCTTTGTTACGTGTTTTTTCTGAATTATCTTTAGATTTATCATCATCGGTAGATTTATCAACAGATTCATCAGTCTTATTTTTGCCATTATTTTCATTTGTCGTATCCAAATCTGTGTCCGTATTTTTTGTTTCGTCATTATCTTCATTTTCTTGACTTGTTCCATTCTTTTTCTCTTCTTTCCAATCACGCTTTTTATCTTCAGATTCTTCGCTGTTTACAAAATAATATAACAATTAAGATTTAAATAAATAAATCAAAATCAAATTAACAGTAAAAACAATGTAAGTTCAAGTTTAAAACTTCATTTTAATATTTGTAGCCATCCTGTATTTTCAACACGGAGCGCAATTCGAAAACACAATAAATGAGAAAATCTTTAATTGGATTTTTCTAGGTAATAATTCAATGAACTTACAAAGTTTTCCCCCATTGTATATATAATCTAATAAATAAAAAGAAATTAAATAATTTTAAAAACCGATTTATAACAAAATTGATTGTAACCTACAACGTTTAAAGTAATTGGAAGTTCACGCTAAAGGAAAAGAGATTTTTGAAATAATTTGTTGAAAACAATCAAAAAACGATGATTAATTAATCATTCAACGAAAAATGTGTAATAAATTTAAATGTTGAAAAAAAACACAAGCATATTGTGTGAAAATTTTTATTTAAATAAATGAACTAAAATTGCGAATGAAAATAACTATGGCGGAATTGATTGGAAGAAGGGTATTTATTAGAAGTATTACCTTTGATTGTCGGTTTTAGATTCCGAATCTGGTTTTGATTCAGACTCTTTCGTTTTTGATAACGATCTTTCTTTACTTTTTTTAGAATTGTCGTTGTTACTACGGCCATCAGACTTGCGATGATGATCATTGCGGCGTCTATCTCTGGATGGACGATTTGTTATCTAATTGAAGTGAAAATTTGGCAAAAAGACACCAAAATCAGTTTTTTTTAAACAAAAAAAAAGGATAGAAATATTCATAAAAAAATGACGTTATTTTGAACCCAATTATGGGATAAATATTGTAAACAAAAAGTACCTTATCATTAAAACGCCCACGTCGAATATTATTAGATCGATTACTGTAACGATCACGATCATCATAACTTTGGCGACGGTAATCGCCATATGAACTTGACGGATTTATTTGCGGTAAATTAAGTAATGAAGGGAGTGGTTGGCTTTGTTGTAAAGCTGGCGGTCTTAACAGATTTGTTAATGCCAAAGCTAATTGTGCTTGAGTATCAGTCAATTGAGAAATTCCGCCAACTGTTGGTGGCATACCACCCTGCCAAGGATTTACAGACATTGAATTACCAGAAAATGATCGGTTGTGCCCAACATGGCGACGATTTGCCATTTTTATTAAGAAAAATCTATGAATAAAAATTGTTTATAAACGTCAAATATAAATAATACGTAAAACAAATTATTTAAAAAATATTGTAAATAGTCATACAAATAGAAATTTAATATGCTTACCAACCAAACTTTTCAACTTGACGAAAATTTATACTCGATATGCACTTGTTACCCGGTACTACATGTAATAATACTACATGTAATCGAAATATGACAGATGAAACAAGAATGATTGGCTAGTCTGATTGGCCGGCTTTCTTGCCTCTTGTTGACATATTATTTTTATGATCTCTGATATTGGGATGTTTCTATGTTTCGTAATCATGGATACTACACATTTCTAATAATGAACTAAACAAAAATAGGGATGTATATTGCACTAAAAATAATTGTCGATTTTTTAGATTGTTTTCACATGTATTTCCATAACCACTTTATTCTTGCCATTTAAAAAATTGTATAATAAATTTATTATTTTTTAAAAACAATATTAATTATTGCAATCTACGAGGGCTGGGAAAATACTTTCTTTAGATTCAATTCAGATCACTGACCTTCATCCGTCTTATAATAGTGGAAGTCAGTGATTCAGATCCTTTCCTTTCTGCGGAAACTGGTTGGGAACGTACCCATACTACGTGACCTATTTTTTAAGATTTTCCGTCATCTCCCTCCCCTTGGTGACCATTTGTAGTATATGCCAAGACCCCCCTCCCCCTGAAGTTGTAACGTAGATTGACAAATATGATTTTTAATCATTTTGCAGGCAGAAAGTGAAACAAATAAAAATAATTTGGCTCATATTCGAATAATTTGGCTCATAAAAATAACGGACTTTCGTCGACTTGCTTGACAACTTCACTGAACTACAAACTGTCGGACAAACAGTGTTTGTTTTCAATCAGCTGACGTATAGATAGTAAACAGTTTGTTTAGTCTCCATGAGCTGACGTCTCGACATATGTGCATCAGCGCCACTAAGTGTGAGTTTAAGAAGCACGTTTAGTTATACACTCCGCGCCATATTCAAATATAGTTCGAAAAAGCGCGTAATTTCTCTCGGCGAAATCAACTACGTGACAAAAATCTAAGCCACCCCACCCCCTCCGCTCCCGTGGCTGAGCGTAGTATATTAAAGACCTTAATTGTCACGTAGTATGGGTACGTTCCCTTAAGGTATTGTTGACGACCGAGACTGTTCCGAAGCATGGTTTTTATACCCGGTATACAGTTATTCACTATATATATAAGGGTATAATAAGTTTAGTCCTGACTTCGTAACAGTTGAAAATATTGATCACAGAAAAAAATATAAAGGTGTTCTTAAAATGACCTAATTAGTTAATTTTCGCATGTCCGTCTGTCTATCTGAGGACACGATAACTCAAAAAGGAAAAGGGATAACGAGCTGAAACTGTGTGTATGTGTTACAGACCCAAAAAGTAATGTTAATTTCAAGAATAGTCAAAATCGGGTTTGGGCTACATGGGCAAAAATATTCCATCAGGAGATAGAACAAAAATTTAGAGACAAAATGTCTATTTTTTTTAATAAACAGCTTTTGCATGGAACTTTTAACTGAACAACTGGATAACGAGCTGAAACTATGTGTATGTGTTACAGACCCAAAAAGTAATGTTAATTTCAAGAATAGTCAAAATCGGGTTTGGGCTACATGGGCAAAAATATTCCATCAGGAGATAGAACAAAAATTTAGAGACAAAATGTCTATTTTTTTTAATAAACAGCTTTTGCATGGAACTTTTAACTGAACAACTATAGGTAATATAATGACACTCTATTATATTATCGTATACTCTTATAAAACGATATTATGACGACATTATATATTAGATCTAGTACTACTAGATCTAGTATATAATTAGTATAATTATTAATCTAGTAAATAAAAGAGTATACGATAATATAATAGAGTGTCAATATATTACCTATAGTTGTTCAGTAAAACATTTTTTATTGGATATCTACGGTCTTGACCCGAATTAATGATATCTCCCAACGATCATAGATTTATTGTGTTATTTGTTAAGACTTCTAACGTACGTATTGTCGTAGAGATTGTAAACTTTTTTAATTTTATACAAAGGAGAAAATAAATCAGAGCATTTAGATTTGCGCAACAAATAGTGAGTGTCTCGCAAAACCTTTCTGCGAGACACAATAAAATCATCTCATTTTCAAAATCCCGCAAAACTTAGGACGGTGGATAATCTACTTATAATATGTTAAATGGAGGTTACGCCATACAAAATACAAAAATAATATCTATATGAAAACTTCGTGTTCACATGGTGTCATCGATTAGAACGAAGCTATTATAGTTTTTATAAGACTTGTAGAAATGTAAATTGTAAAAATATAACCAAAGTTTTTGGATAAAAATAATGATAATTTTTACAAAAAAATTAATTTTAAATAGTAAATCTATAATTTATAGTTTAAAAAATATTCATAGAATTACATTAAAATGTAATTTCTCAAATTTTCGAAATCAATTGGGTATTTTTGATGGTTTGAAGAAACGAAATGTTAAATTAAAATTAAGAGATAAAATTAGCGATGATTATGATTTAATATATAGAACAAATTTCGATAATTATGTATACTCAGCACGACTTTTTGGTATATTAACAACAGTAATTGTGACTCCCATCATTTTTTATGTCGATTATTATTCACCATCTGGAATTACTAAAGTTCCGATTAAACCAGATGTAGAAGGATTTTTACAGAGTGGTGAAATGGATTTGTTTATTTACACATCTAGTTTATTAATATTTAATTTAATGTTAATTATAACTAGTGGTCGGTTTCCACTTCGAATTTATCGTCATGCACAGAAATCAAATTATATTGCATTGCTACCAACATATGTGCCGTATAAACCGAAACAAATACAATTCTGCAGTGGAGATTTGAAACCAGTACCTGTAAGTGGTATACTTCCTTGGGCAAGTGCTCGTCATATGTTAGGAGATCAAAAAATATTTCTTTTTGAACATTGTTTCCGAACAGCAGAGGAATATCACACAATAATTAAATCAGAATAATCGCTTAAAAATTGTAGTTACTTTTGTAAATAAAATTTTGTAATATTAAGAGAATTATGAATAAATTTATTTATTGTTAACTGATTTTGTGTAATGAAATGATTTGATGATCTTCTTTTAAAGTGCCGTAACAAACAGTTAACATTAAATTTCAATATTTTCCCCAATTCTTAAATCAATTATTTGTATATTATAAATACGTATTTCGATTACAAAGTAGTCATCATCATATTCTTTGACTTCAATTGCTTGATATGAAAAATCATATAATCTAGGATGGGAATCAAACCCACGACTTTTGGCATTCCAGACCAATGCTTTATCGACAAACTACCTGAGATATTAAGGATTAAAGATAGTGAATGATCATATCCATTCCACTACCATAACATCTAAGGTAGCTCAGCGGTAGAGCATAGGTCTGGAATGCCGGGGGTGTTAGGTTCGATTTCCATCCCAGATATTTTTTATGTCAAAGAATGTTACTTAAATGTCAAATTAAGTAAAATCTAGTCACTTCCATTGGTATGATATAACCCAAAGAAGACCATACTAACAATGGATATAAATAGACGCTTTTAGTTTATATAAAAACAATTAACAAAAGCCATCATCAGTATGAATTAGGTAATCGTAACTATCGTCGGGGTATGGAATCGAAGATATGTTTCTAAATTCTTCTCGTTACTAATTTGGTGCTTGCCTCACGTAACAATTTACGAAAAATAAATTACAGTATAATTAATCTAGCAGTACTCATACATTTAAAATTTCTTTTATTTGATACTCATTAATATCTGTGGCCTTACTATGTCAATGCATTTTTATAGCAGAATGGTGTAGTCATCATTTAAAGAAGTAGCATGGATATTAAAAATAATAGTGCCTCTTCGCGGTGGTGATATACGTCAAAAGACTATATTCTGGTTAACACACCAGCAGTATGCCAATATGATTAAAATTAAACCAAATCTATTGGGTGTACGAAAAATATTTTAAACAATAGATTATCCTTCTGTGACAAAATTTTTTTTTATTTACTAATAGTTTAAGAAAATTGCATCACATGTCATAACTGCGACAAACTGCTAATTTTATATGCCACATGCTAAATCGTGATTAGACGCTTTTTTCGAAATAATGATTTAAATTAATTTTATATAAATTCAATTGGTAGCGCTATAAAGAACAACAATATAAAAGTAAATAATCAAATAAATAGAACATACTTAAAAAGTTAATAGGTAGAACGATTATATTTCATTCTAAGTTCTGTCTATGTATAAAATTGAGTAATTTTTATTTGCTATTTTGCGTTCCCATCCATCGTTCTTGTAAAACAAATAGTTCAAAAACTATTTAGAAATAAACTTTTATATGAAAAAGTGGTCCTAATATTTTTATGGGTAATCGACCAATGTTTGAGAATCACTGTTCAAATTTATTGTCAACATATTTATGTGAAAATAGAAGTAATTCCTTGAGAATAATGTCGATAAAAACAACTAAATTATTTAATTTTAAAATTTAAATTATTAAAAAAATAATCATAAAATTTAATTAAAAAAGTTTTTAAAAACTTAAGAATATTTATTCCAACTTAATTATCATCTTTACTTTCACAAATATTGCTATTTTGTAAATTAATTGATTTATGACTATAAACGTGGTATTGACTTGTTTAGTACTATTTAGTACCACAACAGCGCATAAACGTGTTGTGAGATTTAAGAAGTAAGTTCTTTTTCCGGAAAATGGTAAGCAAGTTCACATGGTATTCAGTTATTCAACTTAATTCGTGGTACAAGCGTCCTTTTAAAATACTTTTAAGTCGAAAAAGTATTTATAAATGTTATTTAAATAATTATACTTAATTTTTGTTCGATTATTTAATTATATTTTCAAATTGTTATTTAGTTAACCAAAGTTTTTGCAACCACATGGCTAATATTTTTATATGTATAATGGACGCTTGTCATTTTATTAGCTGTTTAATAAATTTTAATAATAAATGTTATATTTTAGCCTTTCAAAAGGTTCGTCGAAACAGGGCGAGTAGCCCTCGTAGCAGATGGTCCACACAAGGGAAAATTGGTTAGCATTGTAGATGTCATCGATCAAACAAGAGTAAGTTCATATTTTATGTTAATCACAGTAAATTATTCTACTAATATTATTAACGATATGGCTATTCAGACACGCGTGTTTTCAGCATGACGCATTCAAAGCCACTGTAATATATTTTTAATCGGTCATTCTCAGAGTTGGTCGGATTTGCGTGTTTTTGAGGCCCCGCACTAAAACACGTTCTATATATTTAACATTTTGCGGCAAAAACTACAGTACTTGGAATAGTTACCTTATTTAATTTCAATAGTTTTTGCCACAATATCTGAACGTTAGAAAAGTAAGTTTTATTTTTTTTAGTTTAATCTAAATTTTAATACGGCCACGAATAGGCCCTATTATTAATGTGAAAGTTTGCATGTTCGTTACTCAAGCACGCATAAACGGCTGAACCGATTTTGATGGATGATTGCGAATTTTGCCGAGTGGCACATACGGCTTATAAATATTTTGGTCTATGCATCCGTGTACGCAGGGCCACAGAAGTATTTTATAATTGATTTGAGCTATGGACCACAGAAGTCCTGGTAATTTTTTCAAATTTTTAGAATTCATTTTTACCTTATTCCTTCGACTTTCGAAAACAAATGCTTAAGATTAGTGTTCATTATAAATTCGAATCATTTTTTCGAAAATTAAATAAGGTACAAATCAATTATAAAATTTTGTAAAAGACTAGGAATTTTGCAGTGTGGGTACCTTACTCATTGGAATTTCACATAAAAGTGTAAATATACTAACTTGTTTATTCTAAATATTTTCTCAAGAACCTAATGAATAAGGTAGAAAGCAACTATAAATCCACAGTACACGTGGTTTAAAAAAATCTTAAAATACGATAATGTTCATCACATAAATAAACAGCTTTTTTTTTACACATAATTTTGGACACTTATAAAACGGAAGTACATGTATAAATAATTCCAGAAGCTTAAATATATGAAAGCTTATATATTGAACAATAAATTATTACTAAATATTCAGTTACCCTCAGCGAAATTGAGTAATGAGTCTAATTTTGTGTTTTTTTCTATAGGTTTTAATCGATGGACCAGAAACTAAAGTGGCTCGTGGTGAAATTAGACTTAGTCAACTTCATTTAACAAAATTCCGTTTGAGATTCCCGTATACTGGAAGTACTCGAGTTGTACGTAAAGCATGGAAAGATGCTAAAGTAAATGAAAAATGGAGCGAAAGTGTTTGGGCTAAGAAAACTGAAGCTAAGAAGAAGGTAATTTTCAATATTTAATAAAAATTCTTTAAAGTTTATTGTTTCAATGATGATCCATGTTCTTGATAGGAATTGCCGACTGAACATATTGATGTTAAAAACCATGTCTGAAGTTTTCTTAATATATCTCTTAAGTTTACAAATCTTATGGCAGAAACTGATTTTTTGTTTAATTTTTTCTTCAGCGTGCGGCTATGGGAGATTTTGACAGGTTCAAATTGCGTAAAGCACGTTCCCGTAGAAATAAGATTCGTACAACTGCCTTCTGCAATTTAAGAAAGAAATCATCTAGAAATGGTTCTTTATATGGTAGAAAATGTAAAGGTGGTCAAAAACCAAAACCTAAAAAGGAAGCAAAGAAAAAAGTACCAGGAACTGCAGCCGCACCACAAGCTAAAGCAGCTCCAGCCGCCAAACAAGCAAAACCCAGTCAACCTAAAGTGGCAAAACCACAGAAAAAGGCTGAAGCTAAATAAATAAATGAATAAAAATATTTATATAAAATAAACTATTTTTAGTGTTTTATTTTAGTCCCCAAATTATATATAATATATATATTCCTTTTTTGAAAAGCCTTTTTTCTTTCTATAATGTCCGACGACCAGGAACTTGACAGGGATTTTGAAAAAATTGTTGAGATTGTCTTTTATTTTAAATTTGTGAGCTTCATTAAGACCACATTACTGGTTTAAACATGAAAACTTTACTTTTAAACCTGTTTGTATTCTCTTAAGGCTTGATTTATGCTGTTATATGAGATATGCAAGGAAATTCATTTTGTGTAACTGGACAGTATGCTCATGGATATGAACTTGAAATAATAGCTCCGACCTCTATATAAACATATTTTGTTATATGTTCATAAAATGACCTAATTAGTCAATTTCCTCAAGTCCGTCAACACAACTTAAAATCGAAAATAGATGAGCTAGAATTTTTCGAGTGTTCTAGAGCTAAAAAGTAAGGTCAAGTTCGTGAATGAGGAAAATCGTAACGTGCTTCTCCACACCAACTGGGGAAATAGATATTTTTAAAACCGTAAGATAGACAAAAAATGTTCCTTTTTTAAAAATAAACTACTTTTGTTTGAAACTTTTTTATAAACTAAGTATGTACCGAGTGTAGCAATTAACTCAGTTATTATTTTCACTTGTTTTAGTATAGATTTCGAATTCTTTTTGAGATGATTTTATCTGTTTAAATTTTGGGCTACTTTGTATATTAATACGAGATCGTATAATACTGCTAAATTTGCAGTTTCTACATTTAGGGTTAGATGTTAAAGCATGGCTAGAAAATATTGATTATAGATAACGTTATACCTATGAATCAGAATTAATTAAAATGCTGGCTCGCAATGATGATAATATAAACCCTATTTTGACAAAATGGAAACCGGACTTCAAAAATCAAATATTCTATAACAAAAAATGCACTAAAAAGTAAAAAAATAATTGTATATTCTTGTGCTAATTTTAGTTCACCTAAGCAAAAATTAAATATATATGTACAATTTTTGGAGGCGGTGTCAGCATAGAGAAATTCACATCATACTCGTGGGAGATCTGCTGTGCGAAGATGTAAACTAAACATACGGTATTTCACTTCGGTACGGATGAGTTCCTATCAACAACTAGCGACCCTAGCGGCATAAAAAGTAAATATAACTTCTACCATTTCGTTGCCATATTTTGTCAATTTTCCCGCTTGAGTTAGATCTCCTTTATATAGTCTCCATGCATTGGAATATAAAAATTGCAACACTGTGTATGTATATATAGTTTAGCAAAGATATATGTATATAAGTTATATAATATATATATGTATATAAGTTTAGCAAAGAGACATATACATCTATATGTAAAGGGGAAAGAGACAGGCAGGCATATATAATGTATGTTTATGCACAAAATTAACACTTAAAAAAATATATCTAAAACGTAAGGCAAAAAAATCCTTAAACTCGGCCTTACGCACTTTCGTGCTCTACATTATAACATTTATAGTGTTGAATTTTTATATTCCGATCTAGTCTTCAGGATTACAACCTGTATATATAACTTCTATATTAAATTTTAATGATGGTTATTTTCGACATCAACTAGGTAGGATCGGTGGACATTTGAAGAAATTTTTTCGAAATCGCATTGTCGGTACATTAATAGATGAATTTTCTTAAGAAAATAGGCTAAAAGATCTGAAACATGTAATAAAGAGTTTGATACTATATCATATATTATATGACGTCATTTAGTCCACGTGCCTTATCTTGTCATACACTTTTGAATAAGTATTTGTTACGGCTTCCTAAAATTTATAATTAATTAATCGTTAGCACTACTTTGATCATAAGTAGGTAAGCTATAATTTGAATTAATAATTCATGCAATGTTTTTTTAAATCATGCTTGTATATTATGTAAAATCACTCACTGAAATTATTCAAATTTTAGTTTTAGAGAAAAATATAAAGTAAAATTTCGATTCAAAATAGTACAAGTGTAATTCAGAATTTATTTTTATTTTTTTGTTGGATAATTTTCTCAGAATTGATATCAATATGTATGCAACGGTTTACGTAATGCTCTTTTTCAAAATATTACAAATTATCGTATCTAATTAAATATTTCTTCAATAATATAGTTATATTGATACAGATTTGTATCAATTTTGTTGAATACGTGAATACGAATTTATTAACCTAATATTCCATAACCTAAAACAAATTTAATTATGTTTTATAAACTTACCACTAGAGTGAGGTATTTCAAATTTTTTAAATAAAGTGCCTTTTTCAGAGAAACTACGTGAATGAAAATTATTGTAAAACATGAAAAGAAAAGTAGAAGAATTGCTCTTTACGGCGGAGGAAAACCTTACAAATGTAGTTTTTTTTAAATTAATCTACATTTGTAAGGTTTTTCTCCAATGTAAAGACACAAACATTTACAGAAGATAAATAAGAAACGTAGCAACTTACTAAGTTGTGGTATGTAATGTTACAGATAATTGAGCTGACATAGTGGCAAAACTGTTCAGTTTATGAAAAAAATTTCAAAGTTGTTTGTTTATAATAAAAGAACTTATTTTGTATTTAAATTTTTTTCTAGCTTCTACGTTTTTAAAGATAGGTAACTCCTCTCTAGTAGGGCTATACACGAACGATTTTGTCCATTTACGAACTATAATTTATCCTCATCGAATAAACCAATAACATATAAGAACACTTCACATTCGAAAAAAAAGAATTTGATTTGTTGGATACAGTGCTGAATATGAGAAATGAGAGGAAATTAGCGATTGTGGGGAAATATTTACTACGAATGAGAATGAAACCAGACTTTGACTTCTGAACTAGAACGACGTTAATTATGTAAAATCGTAATTTTCTTTTTAATCCTGTAACTAACAAATTATTTTAAATTAACATAGCTAAAAATACTATCATTTCCTACAACCTTAGCATTCCCCACCATGCTCGCTCTTTTGTACGCATGGGGCCCAACCTACGGTCGATCATGGGTATGCTCGCACGCTTATCCCCACCATGCTCCCATGAGAGACACGTCTGTGTCAATCATATTACTGTGGTTGTGGCATTATTGGAAGGCTACCAAGGTTACACTCATTAATGGTTTTGTAGCAGTTAAAGTTTTTAAATTTATTTTATTACTATAATTATATTGTTTTATATACTTGTATTGTATTGGTCTTGTTCAGAACAAAGAACTCCTCAGTATACTTATAAGTCAGAGTGGAACATTTTTCCCTAAATTTAGTGGTTTCAATAAAGCCTAGTAGAAAACATGTGATTTATTCTCGGAATTGTCGTATTATAAAATTTTTGTATTCAAGTTGAGAACAACAAATCATTATAATACAAAATGTTTATACTTTGATACATGATGGCATGTATTATTTCATTATTAGGAGAAAATCTCCCAATTTGGCAACACTGTTGACAAGTTAGTAAGGGTGTCCTGAGATAAACACGCTGAACCTGATACTCAGAAGTAATTTTTTTTTAGACTGCAGACTTATTTAGTTTACTAAGGACTTAGTTGTTCTGAACACGAATGTTGTAATACGACTAGCTGTAGCATGTCATATGAAAAAATATAAATAAATAAATAAGATGGTTTCATCTTAATCTTGAAAAATTGACTTTTTCAAGCTTTCTGCCTAAGCCCATATCTTGAATACGAAATTCTTACTGGAGTAGAATATTTAGGATAAACTGTTAAGATGGTATGCCGTATAAGGTATAAAAATGAATACACAAGTAGAAATTTTTGTTTTGATTTGTATTATAGAAATTAATTGAAATCAGAAATATTATTTCTTTTTCGATAACAACATAATAATAATAATAAATTATCAAATAAAGGAAATATCTACGTATAAAATATCTACGGTATGTTTCATTTCAATTGGCTTCACTTTAATCGAATAATATTTCGAAAACAATATTTTAAACATTTAAAAAAGTTTTAAAATAAACATTTCAGATAAAAGTTATTTGAAGTGTTGAGGGTAGATAATCTATAAGCTTTCTCAAGAACTTTCAAGGTCATTTTAAACTCAAAAACAGTATAAAACAATTTTTTCGTCTTAAAACATAACAACTTTTTTTTTTCTATTTAAAAAATACACAAATTTGTCTGAAACTTAAAATAAAGTTGATCCACGTTCTTCAAGTTATTAAAGAAAATAAAAATAACTGACAAAACAATACATACAATTATTATTTGTTAGAAATTTTGTATCGTAAAAAATTCAAGTCAGAAACCATCGAAAATACTCACAAGTCGTTAGATATTATAGTGAAAATGTTCAAAATAATGACTTTTCTTTAAGCAAAAACTGTAAGGTAGGTTTTACTTTGTCTCTGACAATCATAGTAAAAAGTAAAAACAACTAATGAGCATTACAAAAATAAATTTTTGCAGGAACTTTTCGAATTTGCTTTAGTATTGTCTATACATGAAATACGAAATTTGTAACACAATGTTAATGAGTTTAACAAAGACAAACATTTATTTGTAAAGAGAAAAAGAGACAGTCTATACCAAAGATATATGTATTATTTGGTCATACACATACATTATTATTGTTTTTAACCCGACTTCAAAAAGGAGGATGGTTCTCAATTCGTCTGTATTTTTTTTTTTTTTTAAGAATTAGAAATAATATATGTATCCCAATGGCTAATCATGATGAAAGGGATAAAATATTACAGCCTAGTGTATAGTTATATATACAATAAATAAATAAATAATATTAAGTTGAGCTAGTCACGTTATATGTTAATCAGCTTCAGGTTTTTGGCCTGGAATTATATCAAAATTTTGTATCCATAATGATGGTTTTGTCCTCTGCTAAAATGTTAAATAATTTTATTATAAATTGAAATATAATTTAATAAATTGAAATATTACAGACTTATTAAATTAAACGTATATTTGAGATTATCGTAAGTAATAACAATATTGTTACGATAATCTCACATATTTGTTTTATTTAATAATTATAATGGATTTTCGTAAAGTAACGATCCATTTATTATAAAAAATGTTACAGAACCATATCTTATTTGTTTATAAAACAAAACTTCATTATTTCATTTAAATAACTTTTATTGATAATTTTCCCTTTTTTCTTATTAATTATTAGTCCTAAAATTTGTCTATTATTTTGGTTTTGATAATTTGTTTAAAATAACCGAATATGTAAAAAAAAAAGTCCCCACAGTCATTGCAATTGTTTTTTACACAGAGAGTTAAAATTGTTCTTACAAAGCAACTCTAACGATCTCCAAGCTGAAACCGCATAGCTTTTCTCCGAAATAATTTCTTTTCAAAACTGTATTGTTATTGAAATATTAATCGATAACAGTTGTACATGTTTCAATAAAACACTCGTTTTGATGATGGGGTTTTCTTTTATTTGATAATAAATGTGTGTGTGTGTACATCATTAATTATTCATTATTGTAAATAAGTAATAATAATATTATAATACCACCTACATAATTTGTTCAAAATTGCTACAAGTTAATATTACTAAACATTACTTATGTTTCTTTAAAACAAATTTTGTTAAAACGAAAAAAAATAATTCTACTACCATTCAACAAATCGGCGAAATTTTATCAAATCTTTTTAAATCAATCCTCAAACTCAATAAACTGGGTCTTAAATCAGTTAACGGTATTTGTTTACAATATTATATAGTGCAACAAACCACACAATGAAAGGGATACAAAATTTTAAATAATAAAAAGTCGAATGTTGTTTCCCCAAAGCTAGTGATGAATTTAATTCGTCATAATATTGAGTCATTGTTTTGAGATTGTTTATTAGTCAGTTAAACCAAAGCGATAGCGTTTGACATCCAGTGGCAGATTTATCGGATAGGCGGAACAAATTTTAATAGTTTACTCTAGCTACAACACTAATTGAGTGATCAAAAACATAAATTTTCATTTGAAATCGTACATTCCAGAATGACTGAAAATGGACTCTATTTTTTTCTTATACTATTCTCTTTTTTCGTTTTGTCGAACTTCAAGCGAAGAAGTTGGTTTCATTCCAACTTCTAGCGTTTTAGACGATGGCGTCAAAACTGGTCACCGCTCCTGTTGATACTCTCTCAGACAATGATGTAGCAAAAAAGGGAAAAAACTAAACATTTGGGAGTCGCTAGAAATATACAAACATAAGAAGGCACCTGAAATTTTATTGAACGACCAGGCAGAAGCATTTTATTCAAAATTATTCACGCTTTTTTAATTTTTATTTTCTTTTATAACTGTTAAAATTTTGACGAAGATATCAACCTAACTTTATTCATTGATACTATTGAGACGACACGCAATTTTATGTTTTTGCCATAATGTGTTTAATTGTTTTTTAAATACAAAAATAGCTGTTTTTTTCAAGAAAAAAATTCAAATTTTAACAAGTTCACAAGTCTAGTTTGATAATGGTCGCAAAGGCCGAAAATGTCACTTTATATATATTATATATATATATATATATATATAATAAACTGTGAAATAGCAAAAAATTAATTGTTTGAAATTATTTTCAAATCCTCCAAGTAATAATGGAATTTCACAAAATAAGGCTCGAAATAATACACAACCTGTATCTATTATCACGACTCAATTTTTGTATACCCGGTATAATATATAATTATAAAGCTATATTAAGTTCACTCCCGACTTTGCAACGGTTGAAAATATCGATCGCAGAAAAAAGTGGTTGGTATATGTGTTCAGAAAACGACCTAATTAAATTTACAAAAGGTTTGTGGAAGATCCGAGCTGTTACTCTGAATTCCGAAGTTAAGGTCCTTTTTTGACTTATTTTACTGCACTAATATTATTTGTTTAACTTTTGGCGGTTTAATTTATAATCAAACTAATATATATATATATTATTTTTAAATAAATCTTCAAATAATTTGTCGTCATGAGTTTTCATACAAAAATGTTTTTATAAGATTGCTACACGCCGTCGTTTGAATGGTAGTGTTGGTTTTTTGAAATATTGAAAACATGTTTATGGTAGACTAAATATATATCACAGCTACAGTATTTTCAAACATAATACAAAATCAGTCCACTGAATATTATTTTTTTCTTTGTATTTTTAATATTACATACAATAATTATATTATTTATAAATATCAATAAGTGTAATTTGTGTGAATATCCTTATTCATACATAGTGTGACAGTCAGTGGATGTGTGAATGAATATATTATTATTCTCTTTTTTTTTTTAAATTTATTATTTTTTATATTTATCATTCTAAAATTATTTTTAAGTTTATTTTGTAACTGATGTGATTTATCTTTACATATATTTCAAGATCTCGACCTAAATTGACATTAATCGATCTATTTTCTTAATGATATTTTTTATTAAACATGCTATATGAACAAACAAATCGTGGATGGGTTGCCATCAATATCAGTTCAGGACTACCCTCACTGACTAAATTATGAAATCTTATTTACAAATAAGTATTCGTTTTATTTTGAGATGCGACGCAGGCGCGCTGATGAAAAAGTTAGTTCCTTGACTAGTTGAATAGCGCTTCAAATGGGGTTCATGGCGTAACATAGGATAAGCTGTCCAGTTTATATAGAGGTCAGTGACTACCCTAATTAAAAATAATTTAATTAATTTTTTTTAAACTGCTCTCGCTTGTAATTAAAAAAAAGAAATTTGACAAGTAGGAGCTACGTAATACATATGGAATTAAGTTACCTTGGCGACAATTTTACCATTATTATTAAATTAAAAAAGTAAATGAAAAAATAATCAGTACATAAATAAAGGTAAAATTAATTTCCTACAACTTTACTCACATTAAATTTTTCCATTTTACCAATATTAAAAGAGTTATTCAAAGTTTTGCATTTTCCCCTCCTACTAAATCCTATTTTCTTCTCGGCCAACTAGGCCTTCAAATACCGATAGTAAGCCATATACCAAATTTAATTGCAATCGAATTAAAATTGTGACCTGTAGAGCTTTACTACTCAAGTATTGATACTTTAAAGCACGACAAGCGTGAGTCTGCATCACTTTCTATCAGACAATCTAATACCAATATATTCGCAATACAATTATCTTGTTTATACCTGTCTACCTGAAAACATCTTTTGCAAGCAGCTAAACCAGTTTCCTTTTTTTATGCTTAGTATTCTCGTTTGATTCCTATTTTTGTAAAATTATTTTTAATTAATGGTAGTCCTGAACTGATATTGATTGTCAACGTTTCGCGGTTTGTTTGTTTATTTGGTATGTTTAAGATATTTCTAACGGCATGAGAGTAAAAGTAGTTTTGCACAAAATTTTGCAAAGAGGTAGTTTTCAAAGTTGTAGAAGTATTAACCGTTTCTATCAGCTACAATAAATGTTCAAAGTTGTCAATATTGAACACATAAAGGATAGGAACCCATACTGTTTAGGAAACATTTTTATTTCGCGTTTTTGCTATAGAAAGTAACTTCGCAAACAAAACTGGATATATGTAAATAAATAAAATAGAGACGCTTTGAGCCTAAATAAGATGTAATTTACCGTGTCGTATACGAAAAAACATAA
Source organism: Nineta flava (assembly GCA_963920215.1). Lineage (NCBI taxonomy): Eukaryota > Metazoa > Arthropoda > Insecta > Neuroptera > Chrysopidae > Nineta > Nineta flava. The sequence goes on from OY986041.1 coordinate 46,994,948, forward strand.
ACTACGAAAAAACAAAGATTACTTTTTGGTAAATATTTAGGCTATTCCAGAAGTAAATTGTGCTGACTGCTATACCGTGCGCACAGATGGGCAATATATGAGTGTGTGTTACAGCGTTGTCAGATTTAATTTACTAATACAGCTACTATTTAAAAAGTTATGTATCTCTCTTTCCAAGACATTGCGTTCTTTCTCATTCCGATAGAAAATATTTTTCATTGCGACAAGAGATCAGTGAAGGTCGATTTAGATCGGGATCTTAGACTAATACGTGCTGTCACCTGGGATATTTAATTAATGGAATGTCTAGATATATCGGGATATATGCGTCTGTCTTATCATTGCTAAGCGAGCATGCTTGTAACAAATTTTAGTTGGTGTTTATTAAATCAATTTTATAAAATTAAGCCTGACTATTTTTAAATAGAATTAAATAAAAATTCTGTAAAATTTTAAGATTCTTCTCTTATAATTTGCGGGGTTTAACGGCCGCGGTTTCAGCTTTCATGCTCCATAGTACCATAAAGATTATGTAAGAATATTATACTAGTGTAATAGCTTTTAATGTTAGTAGGGATAACGCGAAAGAAATCAGAGACTGAATTGGCAGCCAATTCATATGCAATGTATTTTGTATGTTATACACATGGAGTATAGAAATCTAAGGAGAACCATCTTATATGTGGGACAAGTTGAAAAATTGTCCAGCTGTAAGCAGCAAATTACAACTCATAAAGCTACCAAAATAGCGCTAGCGTAGCAAGAGGGTATGATAAGAATTAGCAGTTGTAAACGGTGTGAAGTGTGCTGAGTTGAATTTGGTGATTAGTGTAGTTTATGAAACAAGAAATAATTTAGTAAATATAACCTATAAAACTGCTGTGTTTATAAACTTTTGACAATACTTTTCGGTGATTTTATATTGTAAAACTTAAAAATAATTGAACAACAATGGGAAAAATTTGTGGAGTGAAAAGTTGTCAAATTGGCCGAAAATTAAAAAACAAAAAAAATGATACGTCTCAGTCTGTCTTTTTTTTGACCAAAAAATAATTTTTAGGAACTATTTATTCCGTATTCTATTAACAATTTTTTACTTTTATAATTATTTTGATAAATTTTCACATGTTTGTATTAATTCACAGACACCGGCAAAATTAAGAGATTGGACAATTGCTTTGGACATTGAGCTAAAAACAACTGATTATATTTGTCACCTTCATTTTAAACAGGAGGATATAAAAACTTCTACTTTTTTTTCAACATGTGATTATCTCATTTTTTGGGAAATCATTTATTACAAAAATGACTATTTCTTTAGAAGTTTATCAATTTTTAAATATTATCTTCCATTTACTATTTACAATTAATTAGGCGCTTGAACATGATAGATATGTAATTATATTCAATATCGATGTTTTCTTATGTTATAATTATGTTGAAAAGTGAGCCATAACAAAGCGGAAGTCTTTCTTTCCATGTTTCATTCACTATCCTTCTCTAATAACTTTTGACTCTATCTTTAAATTTGACCCGCCTGCTACCGTGGCGCCTCCAATTTGACGCATTTTGACGGACACTTTTTCATACACAGAGACTCCATGGTTATACACAAAAATATTTTAAATGGCTGCCAGATCGATCTCTGCCTTCTTTTGCGCTATTCTACCAACTTTATATGCCATTATAACTTGTATAAGCTTTGTATATTGCAGTATATAATTACAACGAATAATTGAAATCTTATTGTGAAATATTTAGATGGGAAAATTGTTCGATAACTTTGAGAAACTCAATATTTTAATATTACTTTATATTGAGTTTGTGCTAGTTCACTTGGGCCTGTTTCCTTCGGTTTTTGGAAAAATGATTCAGATAAAAGTTGTTAGATAAAATCTTTGACATACAATTATGCAATTTTATATATGCTTAAAAGCATATTAAATTTCTTGTAGCTTTGTGTTTTGGTATAAATTTATATTGTATATTTCAAAAATTACGCACATCTTGGATGGGCATCGAACCCAAAAACTCTGAGTTTCCGGACCAGTGCTCTGCCAACTGAGCTACCGACATGCTATACTAGGATGTATATTATTTGTTACTATCTAATGTACATGTGTTTTTATTTCTTGATATTGTTTACAAAAGCAATTAAATATTTGTATTGTAAAGTAAATCATCAGTTACATCACTTATTCATTATCTTTTGTGTATGCATCTCTATAAATTGTCATTTATTTCACTAAATTTAATGGTTCTCTGTTTAGTATAATAAATTAAAATGTCTATATAAATTTTGTATAAATAAAACTCAAATAAACTCGAGGATATTAAAAATAAAACTATTGGCTATTAAACGCAAAGTGACTGACATCTGGTGTTCAAAACTAACATACAAAATAAGTAGAATAAGTTTCATTTTCACAAAGCCTGCAAAAACATATTATATAGTCTACTAATTCAAATACATATAAGAAATATTACACAATAGCTCGTCCTACGTAAAAATTCAAAGGGATGTCTTCAACAGTTGGATTTAATAGCCAATATTTAAAAATCACAGCACACGACGATAATAATATTTGGAAAATTTATGTATTTTAGACTAAATTTGTTCCGAACAATCAATATTTTTAATTAGAGTAAAGAACTCTGTTGATCTATTAGCCTTTTTCCTCTGAAGATTTAAAAAAAATCCACCAGAGGCTGCACTATTGGGGGGTACACATGTTTTGATTTTCTCATTGACTGCAACGTTATAACTCGGCAAAAAATTAATTTTTTTAAATTGTTCAAAAAGCATCTATTTTGGCTTGCTTTGTGCTTCATTTCTGTGGATTATTAGACATTTTTATGAGAAACTCGAATTTTTGAAGCAAAAACAAGAAATCGCGATTTTTGACGGTTTTTCCGATTTTTCTCAAAACTACCGATCCAATTTCAATTCAAGACACGTCAATCGATAGGTTTTTTTTGATATCTACAACTTTCTCATTTAACTTTTCCTGATCGGAGTTCAAGTTTTTTTTTAATTGCAAAAAAACATTTTTTCAATATATTCTGGTATTGGTATATGCCAACACCTGGCTCTGATCTAAAAATTACTCAAGAGGGTGGTGATCCCCTCCAGTATTTATTTTAACGTTGCTGTCAATGAGGAAATCAAAACATGTGTACCCCCCCCCCCTCCACTAGTGCAGCCTCTGATGGATTTTTTTAAAAATCCACCTTCATCTTCAGAGGAAAAAGGCTAATTATGTATCGTGCTATGTAACACAAATTAGAAACAAAATCTATAAATAAAAATACGTGGATCGTCGGCACTACTGAATCAAAATAACATAGGGACTTATTTGCGACCAATTCGCTACTCTACTAAATATACAGACTCTGAATGCTTTAAGAATAGCGCCAACGTGACAAATAACTAAACTAATGGAAGTCGTTTAAGTTGTAAACAGGATTTAATATCATATTAAAACATGAATGGAAATTTCTGTAAAATTCACATTTACAGTAAATCAAATAAATAACAAAATGATAACTAGTAATAATAAAATATATTATAAACAATTTGCAAGACGACTTGCTATAGTTACATTATTTGATCACTCGAGGGGTATTGTTTATCTGCTTTTCCAGATACACAATAGTCTGACTTCACTTATCAAATGTGCTTGTATTGATATTTAAAAAATTGTTTTATTAGATATCCTCCATATAATAAATGATCATCTATTGACCTTATTTATTAAAAAAATTAATTTTTTTTAATAATTAGCACCTCTTTGTTTTTTATTTATTAAGTTGTATATATATTTACTTTTAAAGATAAATAAGTATTAACAATGGCTTGATGCGTGTACATGCGAGATAGCTAAAATTATAATTTTAAAACTGATCTTTCGAAGGCCAATAATCATAAACAATATATTATGCAGATAAAATTTGAAAAAAAGCATAAACAATAATATAGTGCAGTACATATGGGCGCACTTGCTTAGGAAATTTTTATGGCTGAATATTTTCTTTTAATCGTATTCAGGATACTTTTCTGATTAAAAAACACGGAAATTTATAGAAAGGAAAAGAGATATACAAAAATATACAAGTTGGAAAGAGAAATGAGATGTTATCTCTCTCTATATATATAAAAGGAAAATATGTTGTGTGTTTGTCCGAATTGTTTGGAAAAAACTATAGGAGATAGCGAAATAATGATAAAATTCCAAACCGTTCTTAAGTTATAGCGGTTTTATAACGTTTTCTGACGGCAAGATCTCTAATATAGTTAAAATTTTCTATAGAAATACCATCGTTAGCAAAATTTTTAAAATAAATTATTTGTCAATAAATTTAATATAAAAATTTTGACGTTTTGAAATGTTAAAAAAATAATTATTTGACATAAATTTTCTATGCACTCTTTATAAGGACTTTTTGAAGCTCGGGTAACGCCGACCTTTTCAACTTGTTAAAAATAAATATATTACGAAAAATGATTTTTCGGTCATATCTTAGACCCAACGGAAAAAATAAAAAATATTTTCAACAAGAGTTATAAGAAAATAGGCAAACAAGAGTTATTGATTATCTCACGTTTGCTGTGGTAAATTTTCAAATTTTAACATCACATGTATTATGTATCTAATTACTTCGTTCAATTTTTAAACTCTTCGTAAATTTTAGTGATCGCGAAGCAACTACCTGAAGTAAAAAAGTACTTAAATTAAAAATGGAAACTTATATTTTTCGTACATATTGTTTCTTTTTCATTTTAATATACATTTACTTTTACGAAAATTTTAAAGGTTGTTTGGTAGAAAAATGTTTATTTTCTGATTTTCTTATTCTTTTAACTCTCTTAGAGATTAACATTTCATACAACTCTTGCTTGAAAATATTTTTTATTTTTTCCACTCCAAAGAGCCAAAAAAGTATATTCCTTAATATATTTATGTTTACTAACATATTATTTTCTCTTTTCAACTTGCATATATTTTGTATGTCTCTTTTTTAAATTTTCGTAGTTTAAACAATAGCCAGAATGATAACAAAAAATAATAAACAGTTTTATAATCAGAGAGGTGTCCTGAATACGATTACATAAATATCGTCAGCCCTAAAAATTTTCGAACGCGAGCGAAATCGTCCATATTGGCTGCACTAAATTTATAAATATATACAATTACTCCACAAATAACATTTACGTTTAAAAAAAAAACGAAAAAAAAAAACAGAACAATATACACTAGAATTTTGATATTATGTGTAGAATATTCGTCTCGTGAATATAATTTAAATAATTAATAATTGCACAAAATTTTTTTAGATATATATACAATATATACTTTATTTATTATTATTATTTTATTAAATATACTTGTCTAAAAAATGCGATGATTCCATTCTACTAAATAATTAATTCATAAAAACTAAAGTCTATTTTATTAGATATCTTACAAATATAATTAATGGTATTTGTATTTGTTATTCACAATAGGCGAGTTCGGTTATTGCCCGAATTTTGTAAAACATAACGTGTTGTAAGTGCGTCCATTGTGTGTATTTTATTTTTCAATAGCCCTGTTTAACAGCTTTGAATGAACGACCAAGCTAAAAAATTTATAACTAATCACAAATGTATGATTCTTTTGAGTAGTATTTCTATTTTTATATCTTGGAAGAAACTTATAAAAAATCGCGTTGACCCTTACGTCTTCATTTTAATATGTTAAATACATACAAATATCTTTTGTGTTTATTTAGGTCTGATACTTAGGCAAATAAAAATATCCAAATTCACTTATTGTGAATAACATATCCTTTAAATGTGACTCGATCTTTGTAAAATGTTCTACAATCGAGGAGATAGGTAGCTGAAATCGGAAATAAACCGTACAAAATTGGAAATTATTTTTACGTTTTATTATACGTCCTAATGATTCCCTTGGGTTAGATATACTACCAAGTGAAGTATACTACCACAAACGAAATCTTTACATATTTCCGTGTATTTGATTATCTCCAATTTAGCCTTTTTTCGATTGATCTAATGAGTAAATTTGTATCAATGCATGAATTCGATCTGAATAAACTTATTTTAAAATCTGATTTCAAATATTACATGAAAAAACACCTCATTAAAAAAAATATGCCGATTTCATCTTATAACAGATGAAACAAAATCATATACTATTTTTGTTCATTTCAAATTTAATTGACTTAAATTACTGAGGAATGGTTTTCCATGTTATTAATTACAGTTAATTCAATACTTTTTTCACCAAAAAATAACTTTATTGTTGATAAATTTTCTAAACTCTGTTTATATAATAGAAAATGCGTTCACTATTATTCATTGACAAAGCAAAAAAATTTAATTAAAACTTTTTTGTATAGAATGGAAAATTAAAACATAAATGCTAAAACGAGTAAATCATCATAGTACTTTCCGCATAATTAGTAAATCTTCATCAGAGAAAATTTTAAAACAAAAATAAAAATGTATTTCAAAGAAAATTTCTATCTTTTAATTATTGCGAAAGTGCTACGATTATTTACTTATTTTAACATTTTTACGATATTACGATTGTCTCAGAAATTCGAAATATAATATTTCATCGTCTAAAGCTAGAACTTCATTGAGACGGCGTGTAGCGACAAACATGAACGTCAGACGGCAACGAACAACTCCCTAGACGGCTAGACGAGTCAAATTGTATACAACCATAGACATAGGGCTTATTCCGTAATGGTAACATCAATAAATTGTAAGTTGGCATCACTTAAAAAGGAGGGGTAGGGATGGATGGAGCTGTGTTCCACCATCATAAACATCATCAATCATAAATCTTCTGCTGTAAGAATCATGCAATGACTGAGAAACAAAAAATTAAATTGAATAAAAACAAAAAATTATATTTTAATATATATAGCGATTGATTTAATAAGATTTTGTTTAATAACAGACTCGGCCTTGCGCACTACCGTGCTCTAGATAAGCTTTAACTAAGTATAATTTATAAATAAATAATAAAAATGATTCCTCTATCATTACAATAGCATACGTCATACGACTTTTGATGATGTTTATGATGGTGGAACACAGCACCATCCATTCTACCTCTCCTTTTTAAGTAATGCCAACTTAAAACTTATTGATGCTATCATTACGGAATACACTCATAGTATAATACTAGAAGGCATTCGATGAAATTCATGTTCCAATTTTAGAAAAAGATACAAACACTATTACAGTAGAGCTATCTCTGTCATTCATTCACAGTGGAACAAAGATAGAAACACTGCAGATCAGAGGCTGTCTGTTTCTAAAGTAGGCACAACTTTTCAATACAGAAAGTATATGAATCGCGCAGTCTAGTAATGCTATGTCTATGTATACAACCGTGCCGAACAACGATACGTCAGGAAGACAAACTTTTGATAGCTAACCTTAAATAATTTAATTTAAATCGTTACGAAATTGTTTTTTGATTATTTTTAAATATTTTAGAAAATCTATTATCATAAAATCGTACAATTAAAAAAAGAGAAGATTAAATGTTGTATTTACTATTTTTGAAATATTTGACGAAGTTCTCGTTAATCTCCGTATCTACCCGACCATCAAGTGGCAAGATTACTATAGCGGCAAAATATTGAAATTTTTTTAATTTCAACGTTGGCTTGCGTCTAAGCCGCGGCGGTAAGCAAATGCTGGTTTCTGATTGGTCAACGAGACCTACCACTTGCATTTCCCGCTAACTGCCATCTTAATAGAATTCTAGCATGCATATCAAGTATAAAGCTTTTAAAGAGTTTGTTTCAATAAGCTTAAAAGCAGTTGAAGCATGAGGTATAGATAAGACTCCTTAAGAAATGTTACAATTCATTTAAAATTTTCGATAGACGTTACTATTGAATAAATTGCTAATAAATTGTTCAGAATATCTAGTTCAATTGTTTACACAGCAATGATGCACTATGTATCGATTTTGACCCAATTAAAAATATTATACTTTGCCAATGAAGAAATCTGTGAATACATTCAAGAAAATGAAACAGAAGAATTAGAATTAAGAAAGGTACTTTTTTTTTAAATTAACAAGCCACATACATCACGCGATCGATATGTTTGAATAAATACTAGAGCCAAACAACAACATTTATTCAAATTTAGTCCATTGTTTCGTTTGCGATGATGATGATGATTTTGTTGTTTCTGACGTTGAATTTGTATTATTGAATGGATCAAACGGATCACGTAATTTTGCGTCACTACCATTTTGTAAAGAATTTAAACTAAATTTCTTAAAATCAAGGCCGTATTCATTTAATAAATCTTGATCATTATTTGACATTTTATTATTATTTATGTTATTATTAGTATGATGGTATGGGGACGTGGTGGCCGACGTGCAACTTGACGATGATGAATTTAATAACGGCGGTACAAAATATGTGTACAAGGGATTTGATAAACCTTTTTCTACTGTGGGCGGCGGCACTCGTTGTTGTTGTTGTTGTTGATTTATTGAATTTCTTGATAATGATTTATGACGATCGGATGATAGCAATGGATCAAAATCATCAATACTATCACTAGGCGTTGAATCCAAACGAATTAAATCATTACTTGAATCCTAAATTTAGAATACAAATATTTTAATATAGTAAAGTTTTTAATAATTTTTTTTTGTAATTCGAACTTAATTTAACCTTTCTTTCGACATAAACATTTATCATAAAAAAGTAGATACTTTTGGATTTAAAAAATAGTATATTAAAAATACACAGATTGTATAATTAGTTTCATACATTTGCATTGTTTTATTTTCTTGAAATTTGTATTTCTAAGATTTATGAGTGTATTGTCAACACCTACTGTACTACAGTACACCTACTGTATTACAGTACACCTACTGTATTACAATACCTACTGTATGACAGTAGGTGTTGGTATTGTTGAACTAAACTGTGATTTCAAATTGGTTAATAAACCAAATTATTCACTTCCTTCCCCCAATTTTAAACTTTACTTCAAAATGGTATGAGCATGAAGAATAGATAAATAGGAGATTGAACGACATAGGCAATTCGTCTGTTTTTTCGTCCTCAAAAACGTGTAGAGATCATAGTTATTATTTTCGCCACTAGCGGCAGTGCGAATATACCCGTACGGAATTATTATTATTATTACATATTAAAATCAACGGTTATCGCATCTTACAAATAAAAATTGTAAGTATAAAAATTGTTTAATTTAATAAATGTGAAAAAATGGGACGATGTTGTACAGGGAAAGCATAGATATACTGTTATATATCTATGAGTGGAAGGTTGTTTAAGGTTAGGAATGCGTGTCTGCATTTACGAAAGGAATATGGTCTGTAATTACCGGTTTTGTCATCTTCTTTCTTTATCTAATATATGTTAGTATTGTAAACATATATTTGTATATTATTATTAATTGCAATTATCACTATGATTCTTCATCTTTTAATTTATTGCAGATTATTAAGAATTCTCTATTATTAATATTTATTTAATTATTACTTGATAATCGAAAACAATTTTTTATTATCTATAAAACTAAGACTTCTTATTAACTGAATGAAAGTGATTTCCTGGCGCCTACATTTAAACATTTAAATTCTGTACGGCACTGAGACCAGTGACCTCTACTGATAAAAGATAGTTACACCAATTCTTGACCGTTTTTTTAACATTACGTTCGCTCTCCTAATATATCTATTCTTCATGGGTATGAGATACGAAAGTTTCTTATAAAAATACATACAACGTTTCTTCGAAAAGCGAACAGAATCGGTACTTGTTCAATAGAAACAGAATATGTTTGTATTGGATGTTTATGTTAAGATCGCAACGCCGCGGTGGCAAAACTATTAATCCTTCACAGATTTATAAACAAGATTATTTGAAGGTGCTGTGTAATCGAGTTTACCACGTAGAGTTATATTACGTAAAAATTAAAATCGATCATATTTTATTATGACAACAACCTACGGTTTCCAAAAGCATTCAATAATTTTTTACGTCAATCTATTGAGTTATAATACGAAGTTAATCAAAATGTCTTTAATTAGAAATTTTATATGCTTACATAATTTGACACGAAACGTCTCACCAACTGAAACGTTTTGGAAGGTAATAGGGATGAATAAAAATGAGAATATAGTCAAACTAAATAGAAATATTAGTTAACTATTATATTCATATTTTTATTATTTTTTAATTTCAATATCTTACGTAAGATTTAATATCCCCCCACTCGCTTTGTCAGCATAAGTAAGGAAAAATTGCACCCCCGCCCCTTAAACCTGCATACGTAATACTTGAACGCCCCCTTATCATTAATTCGAAATTTTAAAGTTACAATTTTATATCTTTACTTAAGGCCAATAATTAAGGCCAAAAAACTTGTATAATCGATTTTTTAATTAAAAATTTTATTTGATCAAACATGAAGTAATTTTGAATTTATAAATGTATGATACTAATTATTTAAGAAAAGCTAATACTTTAAATATTGGATTAATCACAAAGTGGAGTGTGCAAACAAAGGAAAAAAACAAAATCTAAACATAGAAAATCCATGCAACGTATTCTGATTTAACAGCTATAAAAATGTATGTCTAATCGTTCGTTGTATAGGCTACTCTTAGAAACTTTATTCCATGAAAGAGCCGCAGTGTCAATAGAGAAAGAGAATAATACAAGTAACAAAAAAAGAGATAAAGTTAACACATACTTTATACATGTTTGTACTATTGTGTTCAAAAGTGATGTATATTTTCAATTTTTTATGTCGAATCCATTTGGTTTTCGAAAACATAATAAAAGTTGTTAGAATTTTTATAATGAACAATTGCCTTCGAAACATTTTCTTGAAAACCGAATGAATTCGGTACAAATGGATTGTAAAAATTAAAAAATGTATAATACTTTTGAACCTATTAGTATTAACATAATCGATGTTCTTACAGAGATTACCCTTCTGGTAGTGTATATTCTAAAAAGCTTTTTTTTATACCTATTTGTCTAAAAGTATACGTTCACAATTATTTGTATGAATTGTTCAAATTGTGAACAAAGTGATCCCCTTTACTCGTGAGTGCACTGTGCAATAAGCGACAACATAAAAAGCTTCAGGGGAATATAAACTAAATTTGGAATAAAATATGAATGAATAATTGACACACAAGTAATGATAATGATTTGCAATCCTTAAAGGGTGACTCAACAAGAAAATGTATACAATGATTAGTTTACGACGGAAAGCTGTAGATTTTAGATAGATAAATTCGAAATTTCACTTTTTCAAATGAAAGGAATCTTCATTATATTTTAAGGGAACTTCTGTTTTTATGACATCATACAGATAGATTTTTGTGAAAATGTGATGTCCATATAAACTTTTTTTATGTTGTGTTACAAAAAAAATTTGTAAAAATTTCGGTGACATTACAATTTTTTAAATTAATATTTAGGAAAAAAATTTGCTACTATACCAAATACTTATCAAGGTTTACCAGTCAAGTGGCCGTACGGTCAAACGCGCTCTGCTTGGAACTGGAAGGTTGTGGGTTCGAATCCCGACTATGGCAGTTTGTCAATTATATTTGATGGGTCGGTTAATTGTCTTAATTGTCGATGTATGGACAAGAACGAAATTATGCTTGTGAAAGTTTTCTGCAGTTTCACGAACTCCAGATGAATATCGGCATAGTTCCTATCAAAGTCGGTTATTGCCACACAACCTACCAATTCATAGCCTGCATATAATTTCTCTTCCTCAACCCACATCATGAATGTAATTGAGATTAATAATAGTTAAAAAGGATAATGATGTGGATGGCCTATGTTATAGATTGTGTGTCCCAGAAACGGAGACAAAACCTCATTATTTATTATAATTTACTTATTAAAGTTTTATAATAATCTCTTGGATATGGTAAATATTTTATAATCTCTATAAAGAATAAGTAAATTTTTTCAAATTTAGTAAAGTTCTTGTTGAGCACCCTTTACATCTAAGCGCGTGAGTTTTTTTTTTGTTGATATACCTTATTCTTATTAGCTGCAGATGTAAATGACATTGGTGGTGGTGGGGATAATTTTACCATATCAACTGTGTGTGGGGATGCAACTAAAAATACAGGATCCCCATTCTCACTTTTAACACCACTCACCACAAATGGTGTTGAACCAAATAAATCCTTTGATGTTTTTCGTGTTGGGACTGGCGGTGGTGGTGGAGGTGTATCACTTACACCACTAAATACGTCATCATTAGTATCATCAAATAAATTTGGTGAATTACATTTTGAATTATTTGATAATTTTAATAACGACGATGAATCAAATGAATTTGGTGATTCAAATGAATCGAGTAAATTTTGTGATATTGAATCAGATTCGGGGAAATACCGATTAGGCCGTATTGCTGCACCCGCACCACGAAATGGTGATGTACTACTACCACCACCAACACCACCAATTGTTGTTGACGTTGATGTTGTATTTGTTGACGTTGTTGTCGTATTTGTGGTATCCAAACCACTTCCCCACCAATAATCTGTCAATGTTTTATCTTGTTTGAAGCTTTCTAAACTGCGCACAGGTTTTAGCTGTAAGTATCGTGTAAAATGTGTGACCACCACAAAAATCAAATACTCCAATATCAAAATACATTAACGGTACGGTTTTGTGCTCAATGTTAGATACAAAATGGTAAATATTTAATAATTTTTATGTTACAAGGTTATTGTCGACTAATTATGAGGGTGCAGTTAACTGTAGATATTTTATTTAGTTCAATCAACTACACCTATGTAAAGTTTAGACAAAGTGTTTTTTTTTAGGTTGATGCAACCTATTTTTCGATAAATGAACGACGAAAATAGTTAACACGCATTTTCTTATATTTTGAACGTTACTTTTCGAAATATTCGATTGTATATCCAAATTTTTCTGACACCCATTTCTAGAGAAATACTTTTCTGATTAAAAAAATAAGTATAATGTATAATTACTTACACCTTGAGATCGAGTATGTACGAACAGACCGATGGACGAACAACTGAGAGACTTCAGTACAATTTCGTAAGTAACGTAAAAGTAACATAAAAATCATTGAATAAAGGAAACGAAAACAATAACCCTAAACCAAAATTTGCATACAAAGAAAAAGCCACAAAAAATGCAATAAATTTTAGGGAATTATACTATAAGAAAAATAAAATTGATAAATTGAAAAAGTAGATTAAAATACAGATTGTCTATTAAAAAATAAAAAATTATTAATGGATGTTTATTCATTCATATACATTTTTTAAATTGATCATGTGATTTAATTACTTCATTATATTTTCAAAACGGATATTATTTTCTTCAATCCCGCTATTTTGTGTTTGTTAAAAAAATTATCAATTTTTCGCAAAAATAATAGGATGTTGGACTACTTCTAGAAAATAATATATTTGTATACCCGGTATATATAATATATATCAGGGTATATTAAGTTTAGTCCAGACTTTGAAATGGTTGAATTATTTAGTCCCGATTTAGTTTATTAAGGACTAAGTTGTTCATAACACACTCATTGTATGTTACTCACTCACTTATTTTGCATTTGCAAAAGCAAAAAAATGGCTTTTTTCTTTCAGATTTGTAAACTAGATATTTAAGTAGTTTTATTATTGATAAATTCGTTATTGAACAAACAGTCGCAGTGGAGCATCCTGTAGAAATGTTTAAACCTTCTCGTTAAGATAGAAATTACATATATACCACCTTCACTTGATCTGCCAGAAAGAGGGTTTATTTAAATCAATAAATTCAGAGCCTTTCATCAACTTAATTAGAACATCTGTGCGACTCTTTCGTTGATGGTAAATCTCTCAAGAAACATCTAGATAATAAATTTGAGACAAGAAAAACAATTATTACATAGGCTAGATTATCAATTTATGAATCTAATATCTGCTTGATTAGTGAAATATAGTCTTGCTTATTAAGAAAATTAGTTAAAAAGCAAAATCCAAGAATATTTCTATGACTTAGATGTTGCTTATAGTTTAGTGTATATATTCGCCTTCCAAATCTTTATATATAAAAATGATTGTGCGTTTATTAGGATTCGTTAATCTTGGAAAATGCAAAAGCTAGCGAAACCAAATTCACACCATATGGTCGGTTGGTGCCAACAGTTTTTAACTTGGTTAGTTGCGGCCAGGCGAAATCTGTGCTCTTAGGTCGACAATTCATATTTATGGTCAAATTAGAGTCTAATTCACAATATATGCTTGTTATATGGAAAAAAAATTTGTACAAATAGTGAACCCGATTGGTGACACCGAAGTCGAGTGATTAACAAAAATATGTAAGTGCGGTCCATATATTGACATAATTCTATATTTATGGTCCGTTTGGGCTTATATTTAGAATGTAAGTTAGTTTGGACATGAGAAAATTTATAGTTGTGGATGCACGCGACAGGCGACGATGGGATGCAATTATGTTGGTTTGGACATGAGAAAATTTGCAGGTGCGGTGTGGTATTTTATATGCCTAGAATAAATAAGTAATAATTTATTTCATTTCAACGCGTGCTAGCATAAAAATTCTTTTAGGCTAAAACAGAGCTTGCCGGGTCAGTAGTAACCTGTATACATATACAGGATGTGAAACGTAACATAACCATACACTATTGGCCCATATATACAATGTAATTTTTGTGTATAAGTATAGTTACGTCGTTAACATTTAATTTTTATTAATCTTTGTTTAATAGCCGCTCTGTAACATTTTATTTTTCTATTAATTTTGTAGATATTTCAAAAATTATACCACTTTAAAAATTTTATATAATCAAATTTAGCCGAACATCCTATTAGATATCTGCCTTCATCTGTTTACTTTATCGCTCCAATGGAAAAGTATGTTTGAATGATTGTACAACTTGTAAATAAAGATAATTAATAGATTCGTTTAGGGTGCCCAACTTAAAAAGACCTGAGTAGACGTGTTTTAATAAAATGGACATCATAAAAATATTTTGCATAGACATTCTGTATAATTTAGATATAAGATATTTGTTAATTTTAAAAAGTTCCTGAGTAAAATGGAATTCTTGAACAACCAAAAAAATTTTGTGTTTATATATTAAAAAAAATGTGTAAAACTAAAATTATACGTTCTGGCTATCTTAGAATTCTAATAAGAGATAAGGCAACGACGAAATCACGATTGGGAACATAAAATATTGCTGTAAATTACGTAATTTCATACATGTAAAATACGTGGTAGTCGTTCATTTTAGTAGCGCCAAGTTATTGCAGGCGTCAGAAAACATTTCGTTTAAACCGTTAGAAATTCATCCAGGTTTTTGATTTTAATTTAGAAAGATTTAGACATTCGCTCCAGATTTTGTATACATACTCTCTGTAACTATAGTTGGAAGTTCTCAAAGGGTTTTTTGGCGTAGTTTTTTTATCACACTCGAAAATAAATAAAAACAATAATCGTTTGTTAATTCTTAGTAGGCAAAAGTTTGATTAGGCTAAAATACGCGGAGCCTTGGACTAATTTATTTTTATTTTTCCTAGATAATTAATTTTGTATAAGTTTTATCTTTTTTATGCTCCAATTTTGTTTTTGTATGTTTTAGGTACACACAAAATATATTTTTATTTATTAGATACGTATTAACAGATATTTATTGTGACTTACGTTTCATATTTGGACTTGTGAATTGGAAAGTATTTTTATTTATTTATTATATTTATTTAAAATGTTTTGTATTTTAATGCTTTTTATTATGTATTGACTTACATACAAATCGAAATTTGCTTTTAGACAATTTACTGATAGTAATTTATAGAATTTTTTATTTAAATAATTTTGACTTCATTCAGATTTGTATGTATTGTAATTAATTGTTAATTATAACTATTATATATTATGTATTCTCAATCTAAATTTTCCTTTGATCTAGTAGGCCATATTGCACTATCTTGGCCTATATTAGGGAGGTATTTTTATACTGGCTATTCGGACATGGTTTTCTACGGTTTCCCAATTTGTCGTTAAGGTAAATACCGGAATAGTTCCCTTAAAAGTCGGCCGTAGACGCATACTCCCTCTATTATTGAATAGAATGTTACCATACTCTATTTATTGACGCATTCTTATACAAAATATATATTTAAAAGAATAAAAATTATTATTATTATTGATATGTAGCAAAATCTTCCAAAGAAATTTTACAATACTGTCCTAATTTTTTTTTTTTAATTCTGTCGATTATTGTTTCTAATACAACAAATAATAGTTGGGCGGGCATGAAGTTTTACATGCTTCTAATGAGAGAGAGTGAGAAAGAATGATAACTTTGATATTAATTATCTCGCGTTCTAACCAGTCAAAAATTCTGAAACTTCGGGATCTATTAGAAAACGTTATTTTTAGCCTGTAAAAAAAATGAGCAAAATCTGTCGAAAAGTGATAGTATGCTGGTGCATCCTTAAGCTAACAACAAGGTTGTGAAAACTTTGGTTAAATATTTTCAGTTATTAAAACATTAAACATGGAGTAAAATCGTTTTATTTTATTAGTTCTTCCAAATCTAATTGTTTTTATACATAACCAGGTAGGCAAACTGATTAACGTATTTTATTATACGCTAGTTATTATACGTAATTTCTGGATATTATACATTTATACATAATAGCTAGATTATTCACTTTGACTGTGACATATATATATATATATATATATATATATATATATATATATATATATATATATATATATATATATATATATATAAAAACGGGTATTGAGGCTAAAACTATTTCGATAAAATTTTAAAACTTTCAGAACAGAATAAGGGTGGTCAGGGGGAAAAGTACGATATAGCTAGGTTTCTGAGTGAAGCGGTTTGCTTTGTATGTGTATGTGTCTACTTAGAAAGAAAAAGAGAAATAATTTAATTTATGAATTTTTATTTTTAAATAATCATTAAATTAAATACTGCAGTTAAGATTAAAATCTAAGTTCTGACAGCTTTATTTATTAGCCGTTGCGAAATTTAATTTTGGTTTGCTCAAGAATTTTACATTTCTTTATTATCTTGTTTTTGGAACTTTCCTAACATATTCCCTAAGTTTTTTTTCTATACTTACAGATCGATCCACCGGTGGCGTATTTTCACCATCATTTTCATTATAAATATGTCGTTTGTACAAAACATCCTGCATTTCATGTAACAAATCCATATTAATTGGGGATAATTGTAAACTATGTGTAAAATTATGGCCGTGATCAAAGTCCGGTGAATCCGGTGAACCAGGATTTGATGGTGGACTCAATGGTGTATAATTTGGACTTCTGTAGATATAAAAGAAAATAATGAATACAATTTATTTTTAAAATGCAAAATAAAAAATAACGTAACCTTAATTCGCTAGTAGTTTTCTGTACACGTCGATATGTAGTTTTTGTAATTGGTTTTCGGCGTGATGTATTTGGTGAATTTGGTGCTGAACGTGGTTTTTCATTTGTTGCTCTCGAATATGGTAATTCATCACCAGTTGTCATTTCGTCTGGACTTTGATTATCACGAAATTTTGATCGCAAACCTTTATATGCACTTTTCATACCTTTGCTACCCTCTTTTACCTAAAATTATGTACAAATGATTTTGAAAAGTCGTTAAAAATTAAATTTGTTGCAAATTAAAATTCTTACAGATTTAACTGCTGATTTCATTGCAGGATTAGCCTACAAATTAAAATCAATATTAAAAGCCTGCAGTAAATTAAATACAACTATAATTTTATAATTTTTCAAAAAACGAACAACAAAGAATAAAACTAGTGATTCACTTGAACTGATATATCGTGATCTTAGTGTGTGTGATATCCTTCTAATTTGTATCAGGATTTTTACCTGAATACAAATTTCTACTCTTTCATATTCAGATATGGCAATGATTCCCAAAGTGCTCCATATAGACTCCTAGAGGTTGATTACAGTTTGCAAGGGGTCCATGTAAGCGAATGAAAAACTTTAGGGTGCATTAAATGTAAATGGGGGTCTACGAGAGTGAATCTCTTTAAATAGGTCATCACCAAAAGTTTACTCGTTCTATAAATGGCATAATGCGTATAGCACAGATTGTACCTATGTATTAACATACGAGTAATTCTTACTTAAAATAGACATAGAGGTTACCTACTTAAATATGAAGTATATTTCATAAAATTGTGTATAAAGTAGACACCTATGCGTTTTTTGGACACAGTACTTGTAAAAACTTTCACATTTGATACCAGTAGAAACGCATTGCGCGAAGACTCACAACAGCAACGTTTGTCCAGACTTATACCAGAGCTTTGTATGATGCTGCAGACTTGGTCTTGCATGAACAGAAAACAGAAAAAATCGGCAAGGAGCCTACAACGGAGCCTGGACAAAAAAGTTTGGGAATCTCTGATATACGATATTCATAGATGATACTGTTAAACATCTAAATTGTTTGATTTAATAGCCAAAATTGAAGGAAATTTTTCGTCAATCTTTCATCGTTTACGCGTTATACTAGAATCGAAAACGTTAAAAAGGATAAAATATTAAATTAAATATTAATTTGAAAGAATTAACTCATCCATCAAGAATCAAACCCGGGCCTCTGGATTTCTAGCCCAGTGTGATAACCGTTACACCACAGATGACTCTAGTAAATGAATCAATTTTTTTATATCATTGGCAGTATTACTTTTTTGCCGACATCAACTTATTATTCCACATATTATTATTTGCGTATACTTAGGCGCCACAATACAATACTAATGTCAATTTCCATAAGCTTACGTAACACATAGTATGAAAGAACTAGCGTATAATATATAGACAAACATGTTATTGAATTTTTAATTACATATTGATATAAAAACTCCTGGTGGATTAATTTAGTTAATTTGTTCATATCAATATTCAATATATTTGTTCATATCTATATAGTATATGCTAGTTATTTCATGCTATATCTTACGTAACCTTAATGGAAATTGACAATAATATTGTATTTTGACGCCTAAGTAAAACACAAATAATAATATATAACACCATTTATTTGGCAAAAATATAGAAAATATTAAAAGAATAAACGAGCTTCAATTTTTAGTTAATCTTTTATGGTGTACGGTGTATGCGTTATCTAGGTGGTGAAATCACTAGATTGTATTTGTTATATATTAGCAAGAAAATTACTACGATTTCCATGCTATCTTAATTTTTCTTAGAAAACTTTACCAGCTGATTATGAAATGTAGCTATGTCTTTATGTCACATATATTGGGTTTCAATATATGTTACGAATTTTTATCAGATAATCTTCAGTTTCTACAAAAACTCATTTCATGTAAAGTTTGTATGACTTTGACACACGAGGGATGTCAGTTATGTAATTTAAGCCACTTTTGTTTTTTAAATTCACTAGCACTTCTTATGCCAGCAGTGCACACTGGGCGAGACATTCGTAAGGGTAGGAGCTGCGAGTGGAGCTGTGTACACTCTCGCCGAGTGTTTGGCCGGCAATACAGTTCTCGTCAGTTAGTCAACGAAATTACGTTGGTATACCTGAAAAATGACATTTTTTAATTAAAAATTACGGAGTAGTAATTTTTTGATTAAACAATTAAAAATAATTATTATTCAATTGAGTAATGAAGGACACTAAAATAATAAAAAAAGTAATCATAAATTTATACAGTTTTTATTTATTTTCGTGTTATACTACTAAGACTAATGGGTACAATTAAAGCGGTTGATAGTTGAATGTTTAAAAATGGTGGTTGAACGTTGAATCGAATCTAGACGAGAGTGTCCTTCGTGCTCGTATCAAATGTATTCTCCACTCGCTTTCTTTGACTCGTATTAAAAAAACCGACTTTTAATGGAGCGATGGCGAGGCTGGGCGAGTCGACACAAGGCAGACCGACCCCGTTGTGTGTATACTCTCACGCAGGTTATATCTCGTCTTGCGTCATCAAGTGTGTACAACAGGCATTACAATCGAACATCTTTTATATAAAAATTTTTTTTGTTGAACCGATATTTTCTCTAATAAAAATGCATAACATATATTGGTTTTTGAGATATAACTGTTGGAAATCTGGAGACATATAAGCGGTGGATTAGACGGACATATAGGTATCGTATTTTTTAGACCAATTTATAAATGGCAGTACTAACTATTTTATTTCTACATAATACTTGTACATTACATTTTTCGAATTTCATAGAATCAAAGGACAAAAATATCTTACCTTATCTTTAACATTTTTAATAAATTCTTTATACTGCTGTTTAAATTTTGAACTAGATTTTTCGGAATATTTACACGCTTCTTTCTCGAATTCATCAGAAAATCCTAAACCTGAGTTTAACATTTGTAAGCGTTCTTCGATGAACTAAAAAATAAAAATAGAAATCAATCAAGATGGATTATTATTTCTTCAATATAATTCACATCATGATTTATTAATCAACATATGACCGCTAATTATAGCAAGTTTCTAATAATTTCATAATTTTAAAACAAATGGTTTATTCATATACAATGAAATCGGTCATCGATTCGTAACGATAGTCAAATGATTCGGAAGCCAAAGTTTATACAGGTTCTTAAAAAATTGTGGTGCTGATTAACTTTTTAAAATTTAAAATAGGGTTTTTTTTTAATTGAAATTTTTGCATTCCTTTCCATAAAAAGTTTTTAATATTGGGGTGTAAAATTGTTCCATCTAAATATCTTATTTTCTTTTCATAAGAATGAAAAAATCCGGAGATTAATTTTTTAAATCTAGGACCGGTCTAAGTCTCCGATCTAAACCTGGAGTTGGTAACCCTATTAGAGATTAGTGTTTGCATGTGATTACATGAGATATATCTAGTAAGGATGTCAAAAATTTTTTGGTAGTTTCGGACGAAGTTAAGAATGTATTTGTTTATTGGAATATAAATTGGCATCATACCTGTTGAAAAATTTGTAATTGTAACATTTTTTTAAGGAATGTTTGCATTGATGTTGATCGAGATTCAATAAATGCATCTGGATTAAATGTAATTTTTTGTCCAGGTGAAAATCGTACAGCATCCCGATAACCACCAATTAATTGTACTAATGCACGTAAAAATGCACGTGATACACCATCACCAAGTAATGCTGCACGATTACGTAATGTGCGTTTTAATGTTGATACAATTTCTTGTGGAAGACTTTCTAAATCATCAAACGGTGTTTCCACTGTGTTATTATCCATATCTAATATTACTACTTCACCAACATCGGCTCTACGTACTTGCTATATAAAAAAAAGAAAAAATATTACAATTTTTTTATGAAAAAGTTTGATAATTACGATTATTTCATTGCAAAAGGTGGGAATAATAATTTTATAGAGTACTGAAATATGGTACGATACACGAGCACTGGCGAGTTTCAGGCGGGTTACGGGGGTCTTGAATTAATTATTTAATGTTAAAGTTCGAGTTTTTACTGCATTGCTCTTATAGAGAAATCCATATTTTTACAGATATTTTGATAATTTTCACTTGAAATAAAATAAGACCAATAAAAAAAAAACTACGCAATAGATTCTAATGTTAAAGTTCCTTCTATTGCGTAGTTTTTTTTTATTGGTCTTATATATCCAAGTGAAAATTATCAAAATGTGTAAAAATATGGGTTTCTCTATAAGAGCAATGCAGTAAAACTCGAACTTTAACATTAAATAATTAATTCAAGACCCCCGTAACCCGCCTGAAACTTTTATAATTAATTTATATGCATTTCAACTATAAATAGAAATATCAATAAAGAGATTGATCCAATAAAATTCCGGTATGGGCTTAAGGACGGGCTTTAAAAAAATAATAAACATTATTATGGACTAATGTACTACATAAGATTTTGAAGAATTTTATAAATGGACTATAAAACAGCGCTCGTACATCCTTAAGGGATTATGGACACAAACAATGGATTTAGTTCTTATTGTAAATTTTCTAATGTTTCATGCCTTTTTTGTGACATTCTATATATACAGGTACAATTATATCCCTATAGTGGTGAGTAAATTGTAACATTTTAATGTATTTGATGCCGGAAATAACTAAGGATGAATCGTTTGAACTTTTATCCGCCTCAGTGTGTATAAATATAAATATTGAACATACCTTAAATACTGGTTCAGGAACACCAATTAAAAATGGCATTGGTGCTAATAAATAATCTTTTAATTGCATTGGCAATACTGGTATAAATATATGTTGCCATATCATTGGATAAATAATATCATTAGCTGATTGTACACAACTACTTAAACGATCTAATTTTTTTGATGTAAATATAATACGCCGTTCATACAACATTGACGCAAATACTACCATCATATTATGACTATCAACTGCATTATAATATTCTGTTAAATTCCTCTGCAATTATACAAACAAAAATTGATTAATTCATTAATCAATAATTAATAAAATGTCGCGGAAAAACAAGGTGTTCACATTTCTGAAACGAAATCAAATATCGGGCTCACAATTTTTGAACGCATTGGACTATAATGTAGATTCAAATAAGTGATCAACCAAATCCCTACAGCTGTAAAATTTCTGCGCCCCTTCTTTTAAGATCCATTTACATGCTGACACTTGACGCTGGCGTCGGAATGGACCACGTGACCAGTCAAGTGACCAGTTTTCACAACATCGTCAAAAACGTGGGAATGAAACCAACATCTTAGCTTGACGCCAATTGTTATTAATTAGAGTTTATTTACTGTAAATTTGCCATTTTCGTCCGATATATTGTCATCCACATAAAAACTACAACTCGAGCACATGCAGTGAATTAATTAGAAAAATGAGATAATTTCACTGTCAAATTTGCTGGACGCCCAAAAGAAGCACTGACGCCCAAAAACGGCATTGACGCTCAGGCTTCAAATCGGATAATGTGACTCACTTTACGCTCAACACTGGCGTCGAAAATGCTCCCATGAAATTACAAGTTTTGAACGTATAGATAATAATAACGCATTTATGGTTATTGGGAGTTATATCTGGTGTAAACTATCAAAATTTTTCGCTATAGGCAAATGTCCACCTTGCTTACCCGATAAACCCACCATTGGTAATAATTATAGATTATCAGTTCGATCATTCACCCACGTTTCGAATAAAAGTTGTTCGTCTTATTATAAGAAATAATTTTGTATTTCAATATTTTTCTCTATTTCTTACCTGAGTAGGGGTTATGAAGGTACATGTCTATTAATCACTTTGAATCTACATTTTAGCCGAATAATGCGGATACAAATTTTGAACATTTATGTGATTCAGCTCGAATATTTCTGTTAGAGTTGAATGAGATAAACCGTCCTTAGGAATAGAAATTTTCAATATCTTGTATTTTCTCTCGAGAAATCAACTCATAAAACTATACCTGTGTTCAGTGATAACAATATTTAACGCAACTTAGATTTGTCTACCCGTGCGAAGCCGGGGCCAGCTAGTGTATACATTATATAGGCTAGCGCATTGTTACCCGAATATTTTATTTCTCGAGTCTCATATAAAAATATGTTAGCCTTTCACGTTTCAGCTCTTCCCAAAAATTAGGTCGATTAAAATGTTTGTAGGGGTTGCTCACAAATTTTGAAAATTAAAAAAATGATGCAAACTTTTATTATTTAAAAATTTTTTTCTGTCACATTTTTTTGTAACTAAAAAAAAAATTCTGAAAATATTAGCTCAAAATATAAATTTTCAAAGGTCGCTAGAGAATTTTAAATTTTTAGTGGTAATAAATAGTGGATGTTTTGAAGCAATTTTTTAATATTATTTTTATTTTCTCAAAGATAAATTAAAGATAGGTTTAATACTTATTGCTATTGGTTACTGACAACCAACCAATGGATACTAGTTACGTAATTATACCCAAATAAAGTCTTTAACATCGGATGCGTATGCAAGTAGCGATATATTCACTATATTATTTATATGCGTCTCGTTGTTTACTTTAGTTGTTTACTAAACGATGAAATTTGACTGTGCAAAGGAAGCCCAGCTTTAAAATTACTATCTAAAGGTCGCTCGAAAGCATCATCCAATGTATAGTACTTTTTTTAAGCGACTTTTGAAAATTTATATCTTGAGCAAAAATTTTCGGAATGTCATTTTTAAAAGACGACTTTTAAAAGATTCGAAAACAAAATGTGTAATCTGGAGCTGTGAAATTGAATAACTCGACGAAATAAATAAAAAGAAAGATTACTCATTTTAAAATTTAGTTTGTTTAACGGCAGAATAAAACGAAGCACGGAATTGTTAGATAGATTGTAGAGGCTGCCCTGGACGGGCTACACTTCGACCATAAGGTCCATTGTGATGCCTAAGGATGTGAGTGGAGTGGAAGGAATTTGTGAGTAGAATAAGAATTGGTAGGATATGCGGCTGCAGCCGACTCTGATAAGAACTATGCCGATATTTATATGGAGTTCGTGAAGGAAACTGCAGAAAACCTTCTCAAGCATAGCCGGTTACTTCGTTCTTGTCCATACGCCGACAGTTTAGTCAATTAACCGCCACTTTTTTTTTATATAATTGACAAATTGCCGATGTCGGGATTCGAACCCATAACCTCCCAGTTTCTAAGTATGCATACTGCGCAGACATAACGCCTTAGACAGCTTGGCTACTTGGACTGGTACAGAATTGTTACTTAAGTGTATTTTCTTTACTAAGCAGTTGGCGTTTATATGGCGTTTTGTACTATGGACCACAAAAGTTGATGACATATTTTAAAATTTTATAGTTGATTTGTGCCTTATACATTCGGTTTTCGAAAACAATTTTCGAATAAAAATGAGTAATCTTTCTTTTTATTTATTTCGTCGAGTTATTCAATTTCCCAGTTCTATATTACACAGGTATAGTTTTATGAGTTCATTTGATATTGACTTTTAAAATTTAAAGCGCAGCGTAAAAAAAGGACAATCAGAGATCGCTTCACAATTACATAATAATATTTATAAGGTGATATTGAGAGAAAGGAAAATGTTTGTTTTAAATTTAAAATGAATGAAAAAATGAATAAATAATCAGAATAGAAAATTATCAATTATATTATATATCTGAAATGTTTTTGTATTAATGGATGTTGAAAATTACCTACTTACATTTTCTGGTATACTAGGAAGTTGAAATTGACATGGAGATTGGCATGTGAATGTCTGTTACATACAACAACAAAAAAAAAACATCAAATATTGTAGTGAAGTTGAGATTAGATAGAGAGACGAACGAATATTGTACTAAAAAATTAAATATTATAAAACAGTGGCGTAGCGGACATCAAATTGGACACAAGAAGTAAAATAGATCTATAAAACGTTTGGCAAATATTCTTTGATACAAGCTAAAAAAATGTCGCCATGAGTACAAAATTGAATTTTGTCTCCATTTTGATTTACATTAATTCTAAGAGTCTTCAATTTAGCCATTTCATAAAATATATCAAACTGTTTTTGTAAACTTTTATGTCTTCCTATCCATTGTTAGTATCATGGAGACTAGACAAGAAGACCGAACTCAAGCGGGAGAATTGGATAAATTTTTCAACGTAATGGTAGAAGTTATATTTACTTTTAGTGCCACTAGCGTCGCTAGTTTTCCTTTTGCACCGAAGTGAATATAGTATAATAAATAGGAGTGAAGTATATATTTGTCATTTTGTTAGACTTATTATTAATAAATAAAGTTTAATAGCTGATTCAATAATCTTCTAAATTGATTTTAATAAGTTTAATATAATTTATTTCTACTTAATTTATTTGCATTTTTACAATTTAAACTTTACAGGTTACTATTTAATTATCCGATGTTTTATAATTATTTTGTTTTTTATTGTTATGTAATTATTTTAAGAATTTTTAACTATATCACTTACTTCAACTAATTACATTATTTCATTTATTAAAAAAAGTATTTTATTGGAAAAATACTTTGGCTGCAAATAATTTACATAAATGCGTCATGTTTTTCAATTTAAACTCGCGCCTTGTACTCCCTCCACTATCTCCGGTGCAAAAGGAACACTACTGACATCTTATTTTTGTCAACTATTTGTTTACACGGAGTTCGGACTCCTTGTCTAGTCTCCATGGTTAGTAGGCCTGCCTTTCGGTTATGTTATACTAAGGGAGGTGATTAGCGTGGCTGGGTATTCAACCCAAGACCTCAAACCAGTGCTCTGTAACTGAGCTACCCAGTTGAAGTGCTAGAACGTGTATAATTTCTCACTACCTGATATACATAGAACGCTAAAAGTCGAGCTAAAATGAAAAAATTTTTGAATTGATTTGTGCCTTTTTTTATTCGGATTTCGGAAAAATGTTTCGAATAAAAGTTGTTAGTATAGTTATAATGAACAACTTTTATCCGTAGCATTTAAAAAAATTTTAGCTCGACTTTTGGCGTAGTCGTACATGTGTTTTTGAAAACAAGATGAAGAATTGTTTTGTAAAACTTACGCCACTGTTTTTAATTTTATCAAATAAAAACCATAACATTTGATGATAATGTTCCATTTTTCAAATATATTGTTGTTACATTTGTGATCACAAGGGAAATGACTATAATTATCGAAATATCGAATAAATATTTTATTTATATTTGAATCTATGCTGTCTAGTTTTTAATAATATTTTAATAAAAGTTAAATTAATTTATGTAAACAAAAAACAAACAAAATTTTAAAGTAGATTTTCCGGAAATTCAACATTTTTCATTGAATGTACATTTTTTTATTAAACGATGATTTATTTATCATTTTAAGGATGTACGAGCACTGAAGCTTCAAAAAGATTAAGGCTTGATTTTTTGTTTACATGTAGTTGAAGTGCATATAAATCAATTGTAAAAGTTTAAGGGGGGGGGGGTTCTGGGGGGTCTTAAATTAATTATTTAATGTTAAAGTTTTAATGCATTGCTCTTATGGAGAAACCCATATTTTTACACATATTTTGATAATTTTCACTTGGAATAAAATAAGACGAATAAAAAAAATTACGCAATAGAAAATATAAATATTAATAAAGAGATTGATCCAATAAAATTCCGGTATGACGGGCCTAAATTAAATTTTAACTTACGACAAAAAATAATAAACATTATTGTGGAGTTTTATGAATGTACTATATAAGATTTTGAAGAATTTTATAAATGGAATATAAATCAGCGCTCGTACATCCTTAAATAAATTTATGCCATGGAATAAAACTTTTAAGGTTGTTCGATTAGAATCATTAAAATTAATTCACGTTGAATTGATATAATCGATAAACAATATCCCGAGTTTTTCCAGAAACGTTGTCAAATGTGCATTTTCAAAAGCCAGTCTATTTACAAGATTTTAATAGCAGTATTTATAATTATAGTGTGAAAGCTGTATGTTCCTCAACTGAGTATGTAGTAACATACTAAAAAATTACACGCTAAATTGAAATAATGAACTTATGACAATCAGTAGCGGTCGGGTAATTATCGTAAAAAATAAATCCAGAGTCAGTGTAGCACTAGGCTGTTATGCTACTGTTTTCCAAGCAGAGGATACTAATACTATTAGTCTAGTCAACAAGTTAAAAAACGTGATAATTCTTCCTACTGCTAATTAAAATACGTGCGATAGTTCGTGAACTCGTTATGACGTCTAAAAAATGTGCAAAAATTTCAAACCCCCACATAAACAATTGCAAAAGTTATAAACAATTAAAGATTCCAAAGAAAAGGGATCTACTTTTTTGAAAATGGCTCAAAAACTAGGAATTTTACAAACTAGGAATATTGAAAATAGTGTTCGAACGGAAAAAAAATCAATAATAATAATTAATAATTATTATTTTTTGTTTAATGGCACTGCGCTCGCCGCGCGGAACCCTATTTTCAACATTAAATCAAAAGTATTAACAATAGAGGTCAAGTTCCGGGAGTCGACATTTTTTTCCGAAAATTTCCTCCTCTTTAAGAATCTGTTTGTAAAATTCCTCTAGCACCAATAGTTTTTGAGTAATTATCAAAAAAGTAGACCCCTTTTCTTTGGAATCTTTAATTGTTTATAAGATTTGCAATTGTTTATGTGCGGGTTTGAAATTTTTGCACATTTTTTTAGACGTCATAATGAGTTCAACGAGCTATCGCATGTATTTAAATTCGCAATAGCAAGAATTAACACGTTTTTTAACTTGTTGGCTAGACTATATCAGTGAAAGTGAAGGATGGGGTAACCAATTGCGAAGAGAATAGAATGTTTTAATAATTCAATCCTATAGTTCTCGAAGGCATCAACTCATTAGAAAAACTATACAGGATGAGATATATCACATTAATCTTCGTTTCGGAAAACAATGGCCCAAGTGACAACAAGACCACCGGCAAACTTGGGGTCTAATGTTTCGGAAATCTGAATCTTGGAATGACACAACATATATTTCAACCGCTCTTATATTTGATTGGAGAATTCTCCAGACTGGTTATTGTCGATTCCTCGTGAGAATATAGTCCGGGAGACCAAAGGGTTTTTCAGGATGATGAGAATAAAGCTGGTACTTTGTAAGTAGCTTCGTTTTGACAAGACGCCCAACTTTTTTATTATAAAATTTTGGAAAACGGTATCGAAATTTTCTGGAAGCCGTTGAGCATTGAGGATAGGAGACTCGGAATTCATTCCATTGAGTTTGTAGGACGAAAATTTGTCCTCGTTCTTCACTTGATTATCTTACAATTAAACTTAAAAATAACTCGAAATTTTCTGGAAGCCACTGAACATGTCGATTTGACCGTTCATCCAAAGTTTACGAGCATCTAGTTATTTTTAAGTTTAATTGTAAGACAATCATATGAAGAACGTGGGAAAATTTTCGTCCTACAAACTCAATGGAATGAATTCCGAGTCTCCCATCCTCAATGTTCAACGGCTTCCAGAAAATTCGAATAAAACATAGTATAAAATGCATAGAAGTTTTTATAAAACTGTGTAAATTGTTGTTAAAGAAACAAGGATTTATTTGAGCCAAAGATGAAGGTATGTTCAAATGCATTTTGAAAAGTAATAATGAATTATATAAGTAATTTTATCATTTTAGAGAAGCAAAACACAAGATTTTACTTTTTTATTTAAAATAAAATAAACATTACGAGTCACGACTCACGAGTATTATTTGAACTAACAAACGAAAAATTGCATTTGAACTAACATTTTGAAGCATACCAATGAATTCGTATTGACTTTTTTTATAACATATTTAATTTACAGGAATTTCTCTGTATTTTTGTTTCTGTTTCCAACGTCTTTAAATCAGTAAGTTGGAGAACTAAACTAATGTTAATGAGTAAAAAAAGGCCACGATATACTTATTGTTTACAATTGTCTATTTTCAAAAAACACATTTTTATCTATATTAAATGCTAGAGATCGAACAACCTTGATATTAAATAAAAAATGTTTTTAAAAAAAAACCTAATTTGTATTTTGGATATAAAAATTAAAATTTTGTATTTTGAAAACATTTCTAAAAATTGTTGGCAATAGTAATTACATTAACATAGATTATGACTTACTAATACCCTTGAGACCTTAAGTGTATAAGTACGCCTCCATTATATAAATAATTTGTTTTTGGGAATATTATTTAAAAAAATTTTTGAATAAAAAAAAAATATACGTACACTTTTTCCTTGATTGTAAGTCACATGATACGTCATACCAGGATCTGGTACACGACTGTTGTATGCAGCACTTAAAAAATCCCATAATTCTTCTGATTTCGGATTGTTTGTTAATCCAGCAATATTGTCTAGGAACCTAAATAATAATATTTAAAATTTATTGACATTTTAATCAGACACAATGCTTTTTATTACTAAAAGCACTACCGAGCTTTAGGTAACTACCAAAATAAAATTGTTTAACATTTAAATAACACTGGTTGCCATTTTAACCACAACCATTTTTATACCCAGTATATGTAAATATAAAAGGTATATTAAGTTTGATCACGACTTTGTAACGCTTAAAAATAATGATCGTAGGCATGAATGTTTGGCATATATATTTTCATAAAATGGCCTAATTCGGTCATATCCGCATGTCTGTCAGTCTGTGTTCTAGAGCAAAAAAGTAAGGTCAAGTTCGTTAATGGGCAAAATCGGACCAAGTTTGGGCAAAATGGGCAAAACTGCCTATTTTTGAAACTGTAAGAGATATAACAAAAATTTAATAACAAAAAATATTCTTCGTTTTAAAATAAACAACTTTTGTTTGAAATTTTTTTCCATAAACTCAGTATATACTGGGTATTCAAACAACTAATTCAGTTAGTTGTTACATTACTTGTTCAATCTAATTTTTTCAAATGTTCTTCCATGCTGACCCAGACCATTTTTCATATATTCTTTTCATAAGATCATACCAGCCAAGTAGCCGAGCGGTCTAACGCGCTCTGTCTACTTGGAACTGGGAGGTTATGGGTTTGAATCCCAACATCGGCAGTATGCCAATTAAAAAATTAATGGGGCGGTTAATTGACTAAGCTATCGGCGTATGGACAAGAACGAAGTAACCGGCTATGCTTGTGAAGTTTTTCTTCAGTTTCCCTTCACGAACTTCAGATGAATATCGGCACAGTTCCTATCAGAGTCTGCATATGACTTCCTAGTCTGCATACGACTTCCTTGTCCTCCACTCACATCATAAAAAATGTACAGTTTAAATTAATAAAGGTTGAAAAATAATGATGAGAGTGGCTTCTGTTATAGACCGTGGTGTCTCAGAAACGGAGACACATGATGATCTATATATATATATATATATATATATATATATATATATATATATATATATATATATATATATATATATATATTTATATATACTGCACAGCAAAAAATTCGGCGCACTTTGAAAAATTCATTTAAATTATTTTCTCTGGAAGTTTTTTGCATTTCAACTACATTTTTATAAATTTGTATATGTTTTTGTGGATGTTGGGGTAAAATTGTAAAAGAAAACCTTTTAACTTACGGAAAAAAAATTAATTATAAAAAAGTTAATTTTAAAATAAATAAAAAAATTTTATTTCGAAATTTTTGGAAGGAATTAAACTTTTAACAGTCGATATAACCTCATTTTGCTCTAATGACTGCTTCAAGCCTTGTAGGTTAACTTTAAATTAAATTCGCTGCGACATCTTGGGTGATTACCTCCCTTTCCTGCACTAAAGCTATTATGGGCCCCTGTGAACTACCAGCAGGGTTAATTCATCCTCTTATACGCTGGACAAGTTCATTCCAAAGATTTTCTATGGGAGTCCACTGTGGGCTACGTGGTGACCATCTCAAAATCATAATTTCGATCGTTTTATTTTAATGAACACCCTTTGGAGTAGTTTTTCAACTGCCCAAAGGCTCTATATGGATTCTAATATTGCTACTAATGCAAAAAGTCCTAGAAGAACACTTGCTGAAATGAACTCACAATCCATAAAGTCAGTCGTACAAATTTAAAAATTGGTAAAAATTTGTCTTTTTTTTAAATTAATTTTTCCCCCCGTAAATTAAAAGGTTTTCTTTTACAATTTTACCCGCACATCAACAAAAGCATATACAAATTTATAAAAATGAAGTTGAAATGCAAAAAAATTCCAGAAAAAAATAATTTAAATGAATTTTTCAAAGTGCACAGCTTTTTTGCTATACAGTGTACACTCCCGTTCAAAAAAAATGAACCGACCTGAACCGAATCAGTCTCTCACAATTTTGATTATTCTTGTAGTAGCAGATACAACATTTTATTTAATTTTTACACGTAAGAGTAAGATATAACACTTAACATGTATTAACATTAACGGTGTCACTGACACCGTATATACAAATAAAAATATAAATTCAGTTTATACTTCCATTTCTTTTTTACACACATAAAAAATATACAAGTTATCTTTGTTTATAAATAAATAAAATTATACATTATACAGAGACCTACAAAAGTGAGGAGTTTTATGAACTAACATTTCAGGCCTGTTCATTTTTTTTGAACGGGAGTGTATATGTATATATATATATCTATATATATACCGTCTGTTTAGTTTACATCTTCGTATCATAGATCCCACGAGTACGAGAGAGAACATATGTACATATACATTAAGCAATGTATATGAGAAGGAGGTCTTATAGGTTTGATAAACAAGTATATTTTTCAAAATAGTGAATAATATTCATAACGCGTATGAGAGAGTACATATGTACATATACATTAAGCAATGTGTATGAGAAGGAGATCTTATAGGTTTGAGTGGTTGGTGACCACTCGAACAGTTATGAAAAATA
Source organism: Nineta flava (assembly GCA_963920215.1). Classification (NCBI taxonomy): domain Eukaryota; kingdom Metazoa; phylum Arthropoda; class Insecta; order Neuroptera; family Chrysopidae; genus Nineta; species Nineta flava. Next base: position 47,027,435 of record OY986041.1, read on the forward strand.
TGCTTGTTTATCAAACCTATAAGACCTCCTTCTCATACACATTGCTTAATGTATATGTACATATGTACTCTCTCATACTCGTGGGATCTATGATACGAAGATGTAAATTAAACATAGTATATATATATATATATATATATATATATATATATATATATATATATATACATATATATATATATGGAAAACTTTTTTATTATAAGGTTTACGAAAAAAAATTATTCGTTATAAAAATCTCTGCATTCGAAAATATTAATATTCAGCTATTCACTTTTGACATAGGGTGCCTAAAAATTGAAAAAGTTCGATAGGAATGTTTTGACCACTTCAATTTTTAATTAAATTTTGTATATTTTTGTTCTAAATGTAGACCATATAGAACAGATTATACGGGAAACGGTTCAAGAAATCACTCCCGAGATATGTAGGAGTAGATTTAAAGAATTTTGTAAAAGAACAATTACATGTATGGAACGCGAAGGTGGATACGTTGAGGCAAAAACGAACTGATGATTACTTACTTAACTGTTGTTACTTACGTCAACAATAATAACTGTATTTGTAATGTATGAAAAATAAATGTTCTGTATTCATTATTTTGTTACATATCATTCATTAAATGTTTCAAATCAGCAAATAAACATTTGAAGTACGATGACTGGTTAATTAGAATAACAGATAACGTGTTTTATAAGTAGGATTTGCAAAATTTAATTTAAAATTGAAGTGGAAAGAAAAATTCCTATCGAACTTTTTCAATTTCTGCACACCCTGTACATTTGATGTCAAAAGTAAATAGCTGAATGTTATTATTTTCGAAAGCAGAGATTTTTATAAAGGATAACTTTTTTTCGTAAACCTTATAATAAAAAAGGTTTCCATATGGAGCCAACTTAAGTAGACACACTGTATATATATAATTACACTGGTGCCAATAAAAATGTTCAAGTATTGATTACCATAAAATATATTATCATTTAATTGTGGACGGAGTACCTTAAAATATTTTGTTGAAATTATAGTCCAAGATTATGATGGTCCATAGTAAAAATAAATATTTTTGCTTAATATTCGTGGAAAAATTAGTGTTTATAATCGATGTCATTGTCCTCTTTGAATATTTTCGTTTTGAATGGTTCTTTTAGTCTTTTAATAACAAATCAATAATAAACAATATTTTTCTATATTAGTCACCAATATCAATAAAGACACCCATTTTCTTATAAAATTTATTACAATGAATAATAAATAGATAACAGAATTGTTATTTTGCGTGATTAGAAATAGTTAAAAAAGTAATCGTATAGTTAAATACTTACTTGCGAAATGCACCATGCCATGGTAAAAATGTTAAAACAACTAATGCAGTTTCAGTATATGGATCATGTCGACAAAATCCAAATGTCCATTTTGAATCAATATTTGTTAATACAAAGGAGTAATGTTGTACGGAGGTACTGGAAAAAAATGAAAAAACAATTGTAATAATTACATTTTAAAAATACTTTTGTTCACCGGTTACCTATAAGGTATAGGGAAATTATACGTTCGTTTTTATGTGACGTTTAGGTCTAAGCGAATAAATTGGTTCTCGTATATATCATGTGCGGATCTAGAGTTAAAGTTAGAGGAGGGGATTGATTGATTAATATCGGGGTAAACACTATTGCACTTCGACCCTATGGTCCATTGTGCTCCCCCTTCTACCTCAGACTGACGAGACTCGCTTCTCCCATATGTTGGCAATATCCTGGAGCTTGCTTATCAGGTCCTCCCGAAGGTTCATATATTCGGGGTGAGATGTACCGAATATCCTGTATCTGCTGTAACCCAGAGGTTCGCAGTCAAAGATTATGTGACCGGACGTTTCTTCCTTCTCGCCACACAATCTGCACACAATGGAGCCGTTATGGAGTCCCATCGTGTTCAGATGCTTCCACATGGGATAATGCCCGGCAATGAACCCGGTAACCCTCCGCAGTTGCATCTTGTTCAATCTCAGTGCATCGAGAGATAACCTCTTTGTTGTACTCTGAAGCAGTACTTTCCCGAGCTCTTGCCGCGGTACTTTTTCCCAGTGATCACGGTGTTTAGTATTTAACCACTCGTTGATCACTTGTTTACATGCAGCCTTTGGAATTCCTAAAATAGGTTCTGGCCCTATGAAGGGCATTCCGACTCCCTTCTTTGCTAAGGTATCCGCTTTTTTGTTTCCTTCGAAACCACTGTGACCCGGCACCCAGATCAATTTAACATTGTTCCGTTTTGCCAGTTTTAGAATCCTTGACTACCCTTGAGATGACCTCAGTTCCAGGCAAGGCTTTTATCATATAGTTTTTTTTTTCTTAATTTAAAAAAATATCATTGAAAATTATTTTGAATTAAACTTATATCAAATCAACCATGAATTTCAATAACCAATTAGAAAATATTTGTTACTCATGAATTGATAAAGATTGAACAATAGCATTTTTTCAGTAGTAATAAATTACGTAACACTCTAGACTCATTCTCTCAATTGAATTATCTCAATGTAAGATTATAGTAAGAAGCAATAAAATTATAAATAAAAAAGAAATTGTATTTAGTATGGGGGGAGGGAATGGCATTACTGATATTCTTCACAGCCGGTCTTCAAGACAAAAATTAATACATATTTAATATTTTTCGTTATTCTTACTACAGACGCCAACAAAAACTTTGAGAATTTTTTTTTGATTCAGCGTGGTTCAATTTTATTGCAGGAGAGTGTATGTCAAACTGTCTTCGTAAGTGGTGTTTTAAAAATATCGGCTTTATATTATAAGTGGCGTTTTCAAAATTTATTCTGAATATATTTGGTTTTCGAAAAAATGATTGGAACAAAATTTGGTAGTTTTCTTATAACGAACAATATTTTTTCGAAAATCAAATGATGTCATCTTTGAATTCGTTATCAATAAACAATTTTGTTTGAGAACATTGAAATTGGATTATTTTTGGATATTTAATTAATAAATTTTCTATATATTGTAACAATTCAATGCTTAATCAATTATATTCGATACAAATTTTAAAATAGGGTGAAGGATGTTCTTCGTAAACAATGTGTATTGAATTGTATACAGTGTGGAAATGTATTTTGTGTTCCAAGAAAACAATTGATATTTTTTTTTGGAAATGTATTTTATCTTTAATATAATTACTTTGGATTTAATATTTGATAATATTGTTAACTAAACCAAAATTGATTGAATAATAATGATTCATACTTATAATCAGATATTAGATGAATCATACCGAACATTTATATTATAAGCTGTCTTTAACGTCATTTAAATCAAATAAAAAAATTCAAAATTTAGCCACCAGACCTAACTAATATCAGCTCCATAAGTGACGTTCCATTTGCCTATTTTTCAAAAAAATGATTAGAACAAAAAGTGTAAGTATTTTTATAAGGAACAATTTTTCTTCTAAATATTTTTTTATTAAAACCGAATACAAATAAATTCGTCATATTGTTACCCGGTATATAACCCCAGATTTATTCGTACCAGCCGAACGAACATAAAAACGGATATTGGCTTCTTTAGTAATTTTTTCCAAGGAATCGAATGAGCCAATCATATTTCGTGTCCCATGACCAGTTGAGGCGAATCAAAGTCAAAGCCTGAAATCCTAAATGGATCCTCTGTCATTTTTTATGAGAGAATCTACCTTTAAAATCGTAAGAGATAGAGAAAAAGTTCAAAGACAATAAATGTATGTTTTTTAAAAATGAACAACACAGGTTTGAACATACATATTTTCATAAACTGAATCGTTTTGCCACAATTTCTGCGTAATTACTCATGATAAAAGTATATATATACATATATATATATATATATATATATATATATATATATATATATATATATATATATATACTTTTATCATGAGTGAAGTACTATATGAAGTACTATACTATACAAATATCATGTCCGGGGATATTTTGTCTGTGGATATTTTGTCTTGGGGATATTTTTTCCGGGGATATTTTGTCCTAAGATATTTTGTCCAGGGATCAAAACGCCTGATACCATATATATATATATATATATATATATATATATATATATATATATATATATATATATGGTATCAGGCGTTTTGATCCCTGGACAAAATATCTTAGGACAAAATATCCCCGGAAAAAATATCCCCAAGACAAAATATCCACAGACAAAATATCCCCGGACATGATATTTGTATAGTATAAGATATTTAATGTATTTCATGAAAGAAATGGAAATAATTTTTAATTTTCTTCCTATGATGATGATGATGATGTAGGGGTCCAGGGGCGAAGCCCCGGCGGGGGTTGGGTTGGTTTATTCCAGATGAGAATAAATAGTATTATTTATTATTATCATGATTACTATTACTATTATTATCATTAATATTTACTATTATCTAAATTATTATTATTTAAATTATTGTAAAATGTTTAATTTAGCGGTTTTTGTTATTTAATATATGTGTAATAAACTCAACTCTGGCTAGAGAATTTTTTTTTTGAGGATATTTTGTCGGGTAGTCAAATATCATGGAACCATATATATATATATATATATATATATATATATATATATATATATATAACCTTTATATCTATATATAGAACTCTTATATCTATATATATATATATATAGAACTCTTTGGATTTTTATACATCTGTGCCTGTGTAAAACGTAAAATAAATAGTTCACGCATTGATAATGAACTCAGTATATACCAAGCATTTAGGCAATTAACTCAGTTATTTGTTATTTTCATTTGATTTAAATTTTAAAATTATCCTCAATTCCTAAATCATCGATGTTCCCACGATTCTTGTATGTCCAACCTGATTTTTTGTAATCCAGTTATTAGTGCAAGATAGTCTATAGGCGCTGGATCTCGTTTTAGCTATTATAGCAATGTTTAGCTGAGTCAACCCTAGTGAGGTTTCCATGGTAGCTGTGGGTATACTGTTCATAGATCCAGTAATGCACAAACAGGTCAGTCTTTGGATCCTGGGCAGCTTTGTGCATGCCGTTATTTGATTAACCTGTGACCACCACACTATTCGCAGATATATACATACGTTTACGTGTAGCTTGCTAAGGAAACGAATACCGTAAATTCTTCAGAAAAATGTGTATACTACCTTAATACATTTGTTAATTAAGGCGATTCGTGAAGTCAAATAAAGTAAGAATACTCATTCATGTTATTCATGAAATGATTAATTTTTAACATGTAAATAATAAGATTATACCTCAAGACATACCGGAAAACCACACTTTATCGAAAAAAACACAGTATCGATCGGGTAGAGATTAAACGATAAAAAATGTATTCCAAGATAAGTTTAATCAAAGAGAACTCTAGGTTTAAAATAAATATTAAAATTTGTCCCAATACCTAGATCAATTATTTTTATTGTATAAATACGTATTTCGAATATAAGTTGTTTTCATCAGTAGTATGATTTAGCTAATCGTAATTAATCTCCGGGAAGATATGTTACACATTGTTAATTTGGTGGAGATAGGCACCAAACTAAGGTGAGGCACAAACCAAATTGTCAACGAGTAACATATCTTCCCGTAGATTAATTACGATTAGCTAATTCATATTGAAGGTATGTGACTACTCTGTAATCAAAATACTTATTTATATCGAAAAAAGAAAGGAACTGAAAAGCAAAAAATAAACCTTTTTAGTCTAAGTCCTACACTAATCTAAATACCTAAATAATTTTGAGTCGTCGCCAAAAAATCTTCATCAAAATGGCAGAAGAGTGAATCTGATTTTCGGTTAAAAGTAAATATTACATTTTGTAATATTTTGTTTGTTTGGTGCCGACTCAAAATTATTTAGGTATTTACATTAGTGTAGGACTTAGACTAATTTAGTTTAATACTTAGTTTAATTTTTTGTTAAAAAGTCTTAATTTTTTATTTTTTGCTTTTCAGTTACTTTCTTCTTACGTCGGTTCTATTTTTGTTAAAAAGTTTTTATATAAATAAACCCCAAACCCCATATACAGCCCATATATACATACGAATTAAAGAAATTTGTCGTATAGAACACTGTTTTTAGTTTTAAAATATTTGAAATTATCAGAAAAAATAACTTGCCGCGTTACATAAAATTTAAAAAACATACTAAGGGAAAAATAAATTTTAAAAGAAATTTCAACCAAATTTTTTCTTACATTTAATCAATTTACCCCTCATTAAGTTTTTTGGTAAATAGTTTACCGAGCTATTTACTTTGTAAATAGCTCGGCTCTTTAATGGGATATCATCACTTTTTAAGGAGCAACTATTATATGAAGTCTAGAGCTATTTACTTTATAAATAGCTCGGTCCTTTCTTCCATATCATCACTTTTTAAGGAGCAAATATTATATGAAGTCTAGAGCTATTTACTTTGTAAATAGCCCGTCCTTACTCTCATATCATCACTTTTTAAGAAGGAACTATTACATTAAGGATTTCCTCGAAAACTCGGCCTTTTCTTACATTTATGTTTTTGATCGGATTGATTATGTGCAAGAAATGATAAATTTTAATAATACACAAAAGTAAAAGGATCATATGCGAGTTCTAAATACAATTTAATTATTATTCGAGCATTCAAGTATACATTCATTAGAATTATATTAATACTGAATTAATTAAAATTATTATATTTAAAAATTGTGTTATTCATAATTAGTAAAAGTTTATTAATTGGTTTAAGTTTACAAAATATATGTATTTATCGTGTGTTGAATTTTTAAAACATCCGTGTTTAGCCACTATAACAACTGAATTAATGTTGTTACAACTGAATTAATTGTTTAAATACACTGTATATAATGAGGTCATTATTACGTACATAGATATAAAACTATGGCTTAAAATTGTGATGAATATACCTAATAAAGGCTGTTCCAATAAGAACGCCGGTTATGAGTTTTAAATAAAACATATATATTTGTGGCATAAGTTTGAAACATTTATTGAATAATGATGTACACATCATGAGGTTATGAATGGGATAAGACATCGGATAAATGACCGCCTCGGCTATGCTGGTACAGACGTGCTCTTTTCATAAAATTTCCAAGGACTATTGCGCATAAATTTTGCGGTATTTCAGTGATACAGCGTCGAATTTCATCTTTTAAGGCTGCAATCGTTGTGGGTTTGTTCACATAAACTTGTGACTTTAAAAATCCCCAAAGAAAAAAGGCGTTAAATCGCATGATCTGGGCGGCCAAGAAATGACTCGTGCAGTAACTCAACAGTTGCTCTGGCTGTATGGCATGCTGAACCGTCCTGATGAAACCACATACTATTGAGATCCATATATTTTGCAATTTTGGCATAAAAAAGTTAGTTAACATTTCACGATAACGAACACCATTCACGGTTAATGCTTGACCAATTGCATTTTCGAAGAAAAATGGTCCGAAGCCTCCAACCCAAAATGCACACCAAACAGTGACTCTTTTAGGATGCATTTTCGGGACTCTTCTTGGATGCACTTTCGGGACTAAAATGACAACTTTACTCCCTCCAAATAGGTACTAAAGTAGTACTTTTTCTCCCATGGGAGAAAAAAAAGTAAATTTAATACGTATTGTAGCAACAAAATCAAAATGACATTTTCTATTAAACATGAAAAAATATAAAATAAAAAAAATTTGTTTAATAGAAATGTCATTTTGATTTTGTTGCTAGGATACGTATTAAATTTACTTTTTCTCTTATGGGAAAAAAAATCTACTTTTTCTCCCATATGAGAGAAAAGTACTACTTAAGTACCTATTTGGAGGGAGTAAAGTTGTCATTTTAGTCCCGAAAGGGCAGAAAATAGTATATTTACCGTGGGACTAAAGTGCCTTTAATCCCTTGAGTGGATGTTCCTTCGTGCGGAGCCCTCAGGAACAAACTCCACTCACGGGATTAAAAGAGTCACTTTAGTCCCATGGTTAATAATATACTATTATATGCATGCATGGCATAAAAATTATATAATTAGTTTTTATCCTGACCAATTTGGAATTTTTTTGTCGAAATATTATCAATCATTTAACCTTGATATGTCATAATAAAAAAAAAAACAAAACGGTAGAACGGTAGAAATACTAAAAAAAAATTCGTAACGCAGGAGCTGCTTCAACTTAGCGAATTTCCTTAGAATACATTAATCACTCTTTAGCGGTCGAATTTTATTAATAAATGACATACGTCGAGTGGAATGGGGGGGGGGGGAGGGGGATGTATAAAGAAAGCAAAAAACACAAAATATAAAATATCTCTCTTCATATTAGAACAATCGAAAAATGCGTAAGGAATAAAGTTAGAAGAAAATCATATTTGCTACAATTCATCACCTTATCATTTTTGTTCAAAGTTTAATGTGTACAGAGATATTAAGGAATTTAATTTTCAATCTTAAACCGTCAATATTTTTGTAAATATTAGTGTAACAGAAAAAATGATAAGAAACAAAATTACAGTAAAACTTAGTACCTACAACTTTACTTCTTATAAATTTTTCGATTTTTCAAATATTAAGGGAGATATGTCAAATTTTGTTTTTCCCCCTCCCTTTAAACCCCCTTTTCCCCTTGTCCCATTTTACCCATTAACGAACTTGACATTTTGAATACTAAAAGCGCCTCAAATACCAAATCTCATTCCGATAAAATGAAAACTGTATGAAAACTGTATATATATATATATATATATATATATATATATATATATATATATATATATATATATATATATATATAAATTTTACAGATGATGATTTTTGACATCTACTAGGTAGGATCGATGGACATTTGAAGAAATTTTTGCAAAATTTTGACTTTGGTACGGGCCTAATAGCTCTATTTCCTTTCAGGAAATTCGCTAAAAATTAAACTAAATTAACTGATATCTCAAACTCAAATATTCCTTATTTGTTTAAGTCTCCACCTCCAATCAAATAAGGACTCAATGTCGGGAAGAAAATAAATAAGCAAAATTTTTGCATAAATTGTTGTTTTTAACATTCTGTCAAAAAAGTCTCATATAATCTCGTGTTCGCTAGTCAAGATATTAAAGTCCAAAATTATTGGAAAAAAAGTTATGCGCGAAAGAAGATTCGGGAGTGATTCAACCCTCACTTATGCACGATAAAAGATTTGGAGATAGTCAATCCCCTGTCAAGGACCAAGTTTTCGCAAGGTTGTCTAGATTGAAGTCACTATATGTACTATCTTTTTGGAAAGTTTCACCCCTAATTAAATTGGCACCGTTTTTTACGGTAGCCGCTTGGACTATAATGTCTAAATTAATATTTGATCGTTTATTTTTTGTGTGAATCACCATATAAATAAAATATTTATGAAAAATGTTGGTAGACTCAATAACTAATCATAACAATGGCATAGTGATGACAATTTAATAGTTCACAATCATCAATAGAAATAATTTAAATAACAATTTATTATTGCGCATATTCCACACATAATTGTTATGCAACAACTCTGACGAACAAATAATACATTTCATGTATTCATGTGAGAAGGACATTTACACACATTCAGTTATGTCCTTAAAGCTAACTGAGAGCAGTCAAGAACTTTCGTAACGACTATTATTTCCAATAGAAACTTTGGATTGTTGAAAATTTATGAGCAAAAATTAATGTTCTCATATTTAAGGATGTACCAGCACTGTGTTATGCAATCAGCAAAACAAACCGGTTTGATTTTATGAAAAGCACAAATACATAAACACACATACACAACACATAGACAAAAACACTGTTCACATATACAAAATAATGTTGATTTGAAGAAAATAAATAAATTTAAACTTTTATATTTCGAAAACAAAACGGTAACACACGATTATTTTTTTTAAATTTATATAATAAATATTTAGCTTTACTCTCCTAGTTTTTTTTTTGAATTCTGTTGATTATTTTTTCTAATACAACTGCCCGAGCAGAAAATGCCAGATGTTTGCCGGACACTATATCTGGTCCGCATCAGTTACAAGTATGGCCTGCCAGATCGGGCATGCCGGACTGGTACCGGATCAGTTCCTGAACAGGTATCCATATGGCAAGCCCAATGTTAAAGTGTTCACAATATATTGGGTTTGCCTGACATGGGCCAGTCTAGGAACGGATTAGGTTAACCTTAGCTCACAATTGTAGGATTTTTTTAAACTTCGTAAAATGAAATTTTTTTAACTTTATTAATATTAAATAAATTTTAATTATTATATTTCTATAACAAAATAGTAAAATTATTTCAAATGTTTTTAAATCATGCCGGACTGGTACCCGATCAGTTCCTGAACAGGTATCCATCTGGCAAACCCAATTTTAAAGTGTTCATATTATATTTGGTTTGCCTGACATGGGCCAGACTAGGAACGGATTAGGTTAACCTTAGCTCACAATTGTAGGATTTTTTTAAACTTCGTAAAATGAAATTTTTTCAACTTTATTAATATTAAATAAATTTTAATTATTATATTTCTTTAACAAAATAGTAAAATTATTTCAAATGTTTTTAAATCATGCCGGACTGGTACCCGATCAGTTAGTTCCTGAACAGGTATCCATCTGGCAAGCCCAATTTTAAAGTGTTCATATTATATTTGGTTTGCCTGACATGGGCCAGACTAGGAACGGATTAGGTTAACCTTAGCTCACAATTGTACGATTTTTTTAAACTTTGTAAAATGAAATTTTTTCAACTTTGTTAATATTAAATAAATTTTAATTATTATATTTCTTTAACAAAATAGTAAAATTATTTCAAAAGTTTTTAAATCATGCCGGACTGGTACCCGATCAGTTCCTGAACAGGTATCCATCTGGCAAGCCCAATTTTAAAGTGTTCATATTATATTTGGTTTGCCTGACATGGGCCAGACTAGGAACGGATTAGGTTAACCTTAGCTCACAATTGTAGGATTTTTTTAAACTTCGTAAAATGAAATTATTTCAACTTTATTAATATTAAATAAATTTTAATTATTATATTTCTTTAACAAAATAGTAAAATTATTTCAAATGTTTTTAAATCATGCCGGACTGGTACCCGATCAGTTCCTGAATAGGTATCCACCTGGCAAGCCCAATGTTAAAGTAGGCATATTATATAGGGTTTGCCTGACATGGACCAGACTAGGAACGGATTTGGATATTTCTTTTTTTTGGAGTTGGTTAAAATTTGTATTGATTTTCTCATTTCCACCGAAACTCTACTTCAATAAGATAACTATAAACTTTTTTTATTTAAGTTTTGTTTTAATTTTGAAATGCCAATTTTGATTGTCGTTTCCATAGTCACGTTAAGTCAGGACAACGTCTGTCGGGTCAGCTAATATATTAAAACAAATATCGAATGGGATTATATCGATAATACCTCAAAGGGAAATTATTGTTTCAACGCCATGAATAGGTTGGAATGAAAAATTGAATCATATGTCTTGGACATATATGTCAGAGTCGTTTACAAATAAAATAAAGTGCCAAAAACGTCATGAAATGGTAAAAAATTGTCACAATATCATGTTGAAATTCTTGGAAGCGCTTGTAAGTGATTTATTTTAGTTTTTTTAGAATTATATTTATGAATAAAGTATAGTATGACTTTACATTAAAATTATTAATTAATTAAATATTAAATTATTATTAATTATATAACGTCAGCAATTAAAACGACGGAAATTGGGACGATCATCGATTATTATCGCTTAGAAGAAAGTGAAAAAAATTTATATTATTGTAAACTAAATTTTGTAATTAATCAATAAAAGATTTAAATTTAATTGAATTTAACTTGTTTTATTTTTAAATCTATAGAACAACTTCAGTTACAGATCCGTTTACAAGCTGGCATGCCAGACCTGGACCCTATAAGACATCCCTGATCTGGATCTTATCAGGCATGCCAGATCCGTTTCCAAGCTGGAATGCCTGATCTGGACCTTATCAGGCATGCCAGATCCGTTTCCGAGCTGGCATGCCTGATCTGGATCTTATCAGGCTTGCCAGATCCGTTTCTAAGCTCGCATGCCTGATCTGGAGCCTATTAGGCTTGCCAGATCCGTTCCTAAGCTCGCATGCCTGATCTGGAGCCTATTAGGCATGCCAGATCCGATTCGAGCCAAGCAGCCAGATATGTTCCAGATCGGGCATGTCAGATTGGGCCCAGATTAATCGTCTGCGTTACATGACGGATCAGTTGACCAGATCCGGTCCTTGTCAGTTTCAGGTAAAAATTTCTAGTCGGGTAGAATCAAACATACATACCAAGTTAATAAAAGCGTATTAAAAACGTCTTAACTACGGATACAAAAACTGAAATTATCGCCTATATTACATGTAAACATCTCAGCAAGTGCTTACATAATTAATTCTCAGTTACTTTGAGAATTTATCTAGATGACTCAAAAGAAAAAATACGCACATCGATTATTGTTTGCTTAAAATGGGCTCTATTTGAATTGAATAGAGCTAATTAATTACATATGCTTAACATTTTGCGAGTAAAGATACCTTTCAATTTTCCTTTCGGTATTTCCTCCACATCCAATTAAAATAGTGAATAAGTGACACAGGATAAACGGGGGAGGAACATATTATTAAAAAAGGTGTAACTTGTGGACATATTAATTAGTTTGTAGAATAATTCTTTCTTCCAATATATAAAAAAGATGAAAATGAACTCGCAAAGTGGCGAAATGACAGCACTATTTTTTTTTACGAAAGCTTTATCTGGTGACTTTATTCTGCTGTATAAAATAGGACGGGATGAGAATAAATCGATGTGACAAAATGAGAAGTTAGGGAAAAAATATTCGCTTCATCTCGTGTTAACCAAAATATAAATTTTCACCAAAAATAAATAAAAACCGCCTTTAAAAATTTATCTAAATTTGCCATAATTATTGCTTATGGCATGGCAGGTTAGCTCACCTATACCCGATCTTGCTGATGGAGCTACCACCTCACGGCATGTATGCCGTGTTATGTGACGCCCCACCTAACTGTGGACGCGACTTATACCAAAAGATTCTCAGTACCAAGTCTAAGTTGACAACTCAAACTATTACCAATCAAGCTAAGTAGATCAGCCTAGTTTAGCCTACAGGCCGATGCAGTGTACCGAATGTAAACCATAGGTGAGATTTGAGGAAATAGCGGTGACCAAACTCCTTAATCACTAGTATATCTACCGGTTCGACTGTCATGGATGAGGGGCACTGTACCTACAAACCGCCTCCATACATTCCACATACATTTACACTTAAACTAAAAAGTTAAAAATAAAATTTTTAGTTGCTTAGAAGAAAATATATTTCTAAAGAAAATATTTACCATTATTATTATTTAAATATTTATACAATAATCTGGTATTTTCGGAGGTTTTTATTTTTAAATTTTTAGTGGTAAATACAAACCATAACACGTTTGTATTTTAAATATGTTTAGACCTTCTCAACAACCTTTAATAAAAAAACGCAATCACGGTGCGTGTGCTGTTATCCGTTTTGGAGATCCTTTCGTTCATCTCGTACTAATCTGATTTTAACCAAATTAGTATGGGACCACCCTAGAGATAAATCTTTTTAATTAAAAAAATCATTATAATCGGTCCACAATTGGCGAAGATATCGTGTAACATACACACAAACACACAAAATACAGTCGAATTGAGTATCTCCTCCTCTTTTGAAGTTGCTTAAAAACAGGGCGGGATGAGAATGAACCCACAAAGGGACGAAATGAGACGATAAGGGGGAAATTTTCACATCGTCTGGTGACAAAACTAATTTTTCTTTTAACAAAAAACTTTATCTCTGGTGACGTTACTCTGTTAGCTTTAAGGACATCCACACACATCTCACATATAATATAAAAAAAATAGAATAAATAAATCTATCACATTACATAAACCATATTTTGACAAAATGGAAACCCGACTTCAAAAATAACCACCTAAGCAAAAAATTTTAAATATATATGTACAATTATTGTTATTTTTGGAGGCGGTGTCAGCATAGAGAAATTCACATAACTTTTGGACACCGCCTCCAAAAATAACAATAATTGTACATATATATTTAAAATTTTTTGCTTAGGTGAACTAAAATTGGCACAAGAATATGCAATTATTTTTTTACTTTTTAGTGCATTGTTTGTTATAGAATATATGATTTTTGAAGTCGGGTTTCCATTTTGTCAAAATATGGTTTATTTCTCGCTTTTTAGTGACTTGAAGTTCTATAACTGAACTGACTTTGTCTAAATATGGGTAGACCTACTAAACGACCTACTAATTTTTAGTGTATTTTTTTATAACACATTTTTTTTACGTTTTTTTTTTTTTTTTAATTTTTAGTGCATTTTTTTATAACAGATTTTTTACATGCATTTTGTTTTTTTTTTTGTAAAAATTTTTTTTTTTTGGGGTCGGTTTTTAAAAATGAATGAGTGTACCCTTTAAAAAAAAAATAAAAATTTCGCAGAAATCGGTTATCACATATAAAATGAGGATTTCCCTCGATTTCCCGGGGATTCCCTCATCAGAATGCGATTTGGTGCCAATGGGAAACCAAACCCTTTAAAACAAAAACAAAAATTCAAAATCGGTTCATAAATGACGGAGTTCGGAGGTGACATAAAAAAAAATAAAATAAAAAATACAGGCGAATTGAGAACCATCCTCCTTTTTGAAGTCGGGTTAAAAATATAAGAGTAAATATTGTTGTTGTAAATAAATACTGCGATTTTATAATATTTAATAAAAAAAAACAATGTTTTTTCTCTTTACAATTTTAATTTTGTTTGTTACGTCTAGTAAATCATTAGAAAAAAACCAGTCTACACTTTACTTAATAGTTATAATTTATTTATATCACAGGAAAATTTTAAAATAGATAACATTGTCATTTTGTGCGCAGCACTTGTCAGTGTAGTACGGTGGCTAAACATCAAATACAAATGGATTTTTGTAAAACATTTATTTGAATATCGATTAGATTTGGTACAAGTCAAATGCAAAAGTCAAGTTCAATATAATCATGTATTACACATAATGTTTTCCAGATTTTTGCATTCAGTTTGTGCTGAATTCAATCTGTTTTGGAAAAATATTTCGAACAAATGTTGTTAGTATTTTAACAACGAATATTTTTAAAATACACTTTTGCCCTATCGCTTGCTGTTTGCCAAATAAAACTTAGGTATGACAGAATGGACGTGACATGTCTTTTATTGAAATATATTAGCCACACACTAAGAAAACCACTGCAAGATATTAGTCATAAATGCTTAAACTGAAATCCGAAATATTAAGAGGTGCCGCATCGCAAATTTCAATTTCCCATGTGATTAACATGGAGAAACCTTTCTGCTACACTTTGGAATTTAACGTTCTACAAAAAAGGTCTTTTAGAGTTTTTTGATAAACCGACTCCTTCAAAAGTCATTTGGGGTGAAAATTCAATTCACCCCACAATTGAACTTTTGAAGGAGTCGTTTTATCAAAAAACTCCAAAAGACCTTTTTTGTAGAGCGTTCAATTTCCTTATAAATGGATAATCCGTTGATGAGTTACGAAATTCCAAAGTGTACCAGAAAGGTTTCTCCATGTTAATCAAATGGGAAATTGAAATTTGCGATGCGGCACCATTTAATATTAAGAGCTGTAACTTTCTCTTTTTCGTCATTCGAGTATCTCTTTTTCGACATTTCCAACAATATTTTCGATATACAAAAGCAAAAAAAAGTCGATTTTTTTGAAACAGTCTAATATATATATATATATATACATCGTACGTTTAGTAACATCTTCGTATAGCAGATCTCCAACGAGTATGAGAGAGTACATATGTATACATTAAGCAATGTGTATGAGAAGGAGGTCTTATAGGTTTGTTTTATTACTTAAAGTTAAACTGTTGTATGCTGAACAACAGAACAAATCATAACAACTGATCTGTTCACTTAAAAAAACCCCACTCTCCAAGCGTCATCTAACTGAATGCGTATCGTACGACACATACCACACACAACAGTTTCACTTTAAGTAAGAAAACAAACCTATAAGACCTCCTTCTCATACACATTGCTTAATGTATAAATATGTACTCACTTTTGGGAGATCTGCTATGCGAAGATGTAAACTAAAGCCCCTGGGAGAATTTTTTCTTTCGAATTTTCAAGCTCCCAGGGGCTCTTAATTGAGCTCCTGTCATACTCTTTACTTTCGCAACATAAACTATTTTCAGGGGTAAGGTTCAATGAATGTGTGTAACAATTTTCATTTGAATTTATCGTTTAGCATTCAGACTATTAGTAGTATCAGGGTTAAGTCCTCATACTGATAAGATTTATAATAGACTGGTAGCTAATACGTGAAACAATGAGTGTTATGTTGACTTGTGTATAATATCAGGAATATTACGGATGCGAAATTTTTGACATCCGCGGATGCGCAAATTTTAAGGCTCACATTTGCGGATGCGGATTTATATATGAATATATATTTATATATGATGAGGATTATATATTAAGTACTGCTGTTTTAAAGAGACACTTAATTTAGGTACTTGAATAAAGGAAAAATATGGTAATAATTTTTAATAATCTTAAGAGTTTCATAGATGAATTTCGTGTCAGTCAGCTCCGGGTGCATCGATTTTAGATGATTCCTCAAAGACGCGTGATAGTATGACTCTTTCGAGAGTATGTTTTATGGCATATTTTACACTGAGATGTATCTCGGACCAGCTCATCTAGTTTAAAATAATACTAAACCACATTTTGCGTCGGTGATAGCATTGTTGGTACACTTGCCAAATAGATTATTCAAAACAATCAAAAATAATGTTAGCTGTTGAAATAAATAAAAAAAACTTCCATATAATAACACGTTCAAACACGTTGTGATTTATTTACAATCAGAAATGCTGAACAAAACAAGCAACATCCACATCCACAAAAAGCATTGATTATTGCGGATGCGGATGCGAATATATGCTATATCCCTGGTGTATATTAATAGCTTTTGGTAGAGTATACGTATATACAGCCAAGTAGTCGCGCTTGTTAAGGCGTTGTTTCTACTTGGAACTGGGACGTTATGGGTTCAAATCTCGACACCGGCAGTTTGTCAATTTAAAAAAAAATTAATGGGGCGGTTGATTGACTAAACTGTCGGCGTATGGACAAGAAAGAAGTAACCGGCTATGCTTGTGAAGGTTTTCTGCAATTTCCCTTCACGAACTCCATATGAATATCCGCACAGTTCCTATCAAAGTCGGCAGCAGTCGCACACCTACCAATTCCTTGTCTGCATACGAATTCCTGATCCTCCACTCACATCATAAAAAAAAATGTAAAGTAAAAATTAATAAAGGTTGAAAAATAATGATGTGGGTGGCCTCTGTTATAGACCGTTGTGTCTAAAAAACGGAGGTTAAACCCCATTATTATTATTATTATAGAGTATACGTATATACGAAGGAAGACATTGCACTCACTAAACGCCAGCACATAGCCCATTTGAATTTTCTACTTTGCCACCCTTACTTACGATGAAATTGCAACATGGCAAACCTCAATGGTATCCTTTAATTAATTTAAAAAAATAAGTTTCTTTAATGTCCCGAATTTTCAGTAATATTCCGAAAAGAATATTTCAGGACGTAATTTTCCCTGTAAATGGCGTAGACTAATATTTTTGTATAAAAATAAAAATAAAGGTTATAATCTCTACGGCAATACCGTACGTTAAGGATGCTCCAGCATGAAACCACTTTTCGGCAGATTTTACTCTTTTTTTTTCACAGGCTAAAAATAACGTTTTCTAATAAATCCCGAAGTTTCAGAATTTTTGACCATTTAGACATGGCTGCCAATCTATATAACTATTAATTTTTAGTCTACTATCTAGAGCAGGGTAGTGCGCAAGGCCGAGTTAGAGTGTAGACAACAAAGAATTGTTTATCTTTAACGTTTTCACAAATTTAAAAAGAAATGCCGGCTGTAATTTCATTATAAATTCAGCTCCGATTTACTTCAATTTTTGTACGCACATTCTCTATTTTTCTGATAAAATTTTTTTAAATAAATTTTGACACATTTGAGCCGTTTTTGAGATATTTTAACTTTTAAATTATAAATATTATAAAATCCTATATTGTCAAATTTTGATTCGCACGGTTAATCATTCCAAAAAATGCATGACATCAAATTTGTAGAGAATTTTATGATCTACAAGTTTTACAATAACGTCTAGTAACATAATGGCATATGAGATTGATGAAACATTTCAACCAGTCTTAAGAATGTCAAAACAAAATTCAACTTTTTTGGCTTTCTCCAGGTTGATTCTTTGGAGGCGTTTTCACACTGGCCGTCACGACAACGACAAGGATGTCGGTGGACGCGTAATCTCATGTAAATAAATCGGAATACTTTTCACACTCGCCGACATGTCGGTATCGTGTCGTTACCGGTAACGTCGTGTCGGCGAGCAGCAGTCACTCCACTCTTGTCGTCGACAGCTGTTCACTATTTTTATTTAAATCTTATTAATTATATTATACAGACCGTTTTCAAAAGCATTTCTAATAAATAATCAATGTTAAATAAATAAATAAAATATTTACTATAAAACCATACATACACATACATACTGAAACTGAATGTCTGGACTGGAATATTGGTGACCATATTATAGGACCATTCTTCATTGACGAATCATTTTAGATTCTCAAAATTATTTGAGTTTGTTACGAAATAATATTTTGCCAACTGTTAGAGCTCTTCCTAATTTAGACCTGGAATCTGTATGGTTCCAACAAAATGGTTACCCTGCACACAATGCCATTAGTAAGGCTGTTCCTGGAACAAACTTTCCAGGAACGTCTTATGAGTGGTTTTGGAACCTTCAAGTGGCCAGCCAGATCGCCAGATCTATCTCCTAACGACTTTTTTGTGTGGAGTTTTCTCAAAACACGGATCTATTCGCGGAATAGGTCTGAAAATTTGCAACAATTAAGGCAAAGAATTGTTGACAATTGTTCGAATATTTCTGCTCAAGTGCCAGAAAATACCCGGGTAGATTTCTACAATCGACTCGGATATTGTTTAGCAAATAATGGAGGAATATTCGAACCGTTGGTTTAACTTTTTTTTTTGTCGGAATTCTATTTTTTTTTCTTTTTGGGGTTTTATTTTTCTTTTAATTTGTGCGGATTGTTGTTTTATGTTATACCGTTAATAAGGGATATTCAAAAAATAATTTTCAATTGTTAGAAGTAATGCTTAGTTTAAGAGGACAACAATGAATATATTTAACCCACTCTCATTACATGTTATTGCAGTAATGAGTATAACACAGTCCAACAAGCATACACAACAGACACACTAAAGAGTACCCCCACTATTTTTATTTCTTTATTAAGCATATTGTGTATAGTTATTGTAGTAAATAACATTTAACATTGATTCTTCATTAGCAATGCTTTCCAACACGTACGGTATAATATGTAATCAAATGTATTTTTAACCCGACTTCAAAAAGGAGGATGGTTCTCAATTCGACTGTATTTTTTTTTTATGTTTGTTACCTCAGAACTCCGTCATTTATTAACCGATTTTGAATTTTTGTTTTAAAGTGTTTGATTTCCGATTGGTCCCATTGTCACCAAATTGCATTCTGATGATCCCCTGGAAATCGAGGAAAACCCTCATTTTATATGTGATAACCGATTTCAGCGAAATTTTTTTTTGAAAGGATATATTCATTCATAATGGGAAAATAAGAAAATTTTTTTAAAAACCGACTTCAAAAAAATTTTTTACAAAACAAAACCGATCCCAAAAAAAAAATTTTTACAAAAAAAAAAACAAAATGCTTGTAAAAAAAATTGAAAATCTGTCATAAAAAATGGACTAAAAATTTAAAAAAAAAAAAATGTGTTATAAAAAAATGCACTAAAAATTAGTTGGTCTACTCATATCTTTAGACAAATAAAATCAGTTATAGAACTTCAAAGTCACTAAAAAGCGAGAAATAAAACCTATTTTGACAAAATGGAAACCCGACTTCAAAAATCAAATATTCTAAAACAAAAAATGCACTAAAAATTAAAAAAATAATTCCATATTAGAGAAATTCACATAACTTTTGGACACCGCCTCCAAAAATAACAATAATTGTACATATATATTTAAAAATTTTTGCTTAGGTGAACTAAAATTGGCACAAGAATATGCAATTATTTTTTTAATTTTTAGTGCATTTGTTGTTTTAGAATATTTGATTTTTGAAGTCGGGTTTCCATTTTGTCAAAATAGGTTTTATTGCTCATACGAACATAGTTAAAAAACTTGTTTGGGTGATTAGTCAACTTCTCAAACAGAATATAGAAGGTACCCTCCTCAAAATATCTCACTTTTATAATTGGATGTACCCATAACTGCCTTTGCTTATTTCGTTTTTTGCGCCTTATAGCAATTACAATTTATTAACTCTTACCATGTAGTTTCCTCGAACGATACACGACAACTACACGTGTCTCGGTAAATGTGAGAACGCCCATAATATGACTATATGTTTGTATTTATATTTTTAAATTTTCAATTTAGATCACCATTCGATATGATATTCACAAACGTACATGAATATAATATAATATGCAATGATGTAAATGTCTGAACAAATAAATGAAAAATAGAAATACGTCCTTGAAAAAGTATACTTGATTGACTTTATTGACGTGTTCAAATATGTAAAGCGAAACAGGTGTTCTACTAAAATGAAAATTTATCATATATATAGTCAGTATATAATATATTTTATTCAGGATTCAAAAGATGTACGAACATTTCTTGTACTATCAACCACTTAAGTGGCGTTCTTTTAAAAAAAAAAATGTAGTCAGTAGTAAAATTTCAATCAACTTTTGTTCTAAGCATTTTTTCGAAGACAGAATGAATTTAGCACAAATCGACTGCAAAATATTTATTAAAAAAAAAAAAATGCCAGTAAAGTGGTTATGTGTATACTAAATATGTGTCCTATTTTTGAAGTTATACTTCTTGTGGCGCGTCATAAGAATCCGATCAGAGTGTATTTTCAGCATGTAACGAATCGCTGATATAACACTTGACTGATGTAGGCACTCGCTCGATCAATGTAACACTGATTTCTATTCTACTCTATTTCACAGTGTGTGGGAAATATTCAGTAAAAAATGTGTGTTATACAGTACTAGCTGACACGTCCCGGCTTGGCACGGGTTCTTTACAGAAAATATAAAATAGCCTATGTTACTCCTAGGAGATGTAGCTTTCGGTAAAATTGGTTGAGTAGTTTTTGAGTTAAATCGTAACAAACAAAAATCAATCATCTTTCCTCGTTATACATAATAGCATTACCCGTCACGGCTTCACCCGCAAAAATTTTGTAACGCTCTTATAACCAAGTAACATAATATTTTCTTCCTTCAAGGACTGATAAATTGCGATTAATTTTTGAAATACATTTGTTGTATGCACTGCCACTTATTGCCAAAATTTTTGAAGTACCCATGTTGTGTATACTGCCATCTATAGGCAAATTTTTAAAAAGTATTTGTTGTATGCATCGCTATCTATGAATAGCATATTTAACACATTGGTTGCTTACTACCATCTATCGAAAGGCGGAGGACTTTGTTTTATAATATGACACCTCCAACAAATATCATTATATTTTAGCCAATGTATATAAAAACTTGACAAATTATATACTAAAACCTTCCTCGGGAACCACTCTATCCATTGGTTAAAACCGGTGCATAAGCATGAAAATCGGTGCAGTAGTTTTTGAGTAAATTGCGAATAGACAGACAGACGCGGCTGGGGAACTTTATTTTATACTATGTAAGGATATAGATAAAATTTACATATACATAAATTATTAGTCAAATTAGCTTCAAAAAGCCGGTTTCAGGCAGGTTGCTCGGAACCGCAATTGTTTTTTAAAAATCGATTCATCTTGACATCCTGAATATGACCCTAAATTTTTACGACCCTGTTCCGATTTTTGTGACCCTGTTCCGTCACGAGTCGGGCCCTATTCCAAACAATTGAATTTGTTTATAACAAAAAAGCGTTTTTCTTTAATATCTTTTTTTAAACCAAAAATTTTTTAAATGACAGAATATTATTCAATTCTATATAAAAAGAAGAAAACAAATGAGCCCATTTAAAATCGGTTTAATAGAATTCGAGGAAAAAATTCTCAAAGTTCGAAAAACGCAAAAATAATGTGCCGCATTTTAGCCCTTAAAAAAAATGAGGCCCCGACAATTAATTAAATACCGTGTCACCGACTTTTATAAATAAAAAGGGTGAATAAATTAGATGAATAAATTTTTTTTTTAATGAAAGGTCTTAAAAATATCTATAAAATGAAAAAGAAAATTATTTTTTTAACTGTATTTTTACCTATTATTTTTCAATTTGTTTATAACGCGCTATAAACAAATTAAAAAAAAAAAAAAAAACAGTTAAGAAATTATTTAAATAAACTTTATTTTCTTTTAACTTATAGATTTTTTATAGGCCTTTAATTTAAAAATATATATATTCCGATACGTTAACTTTTTAGAGAGTTATTAATATTTTACCTTTTGCTAATTTACTTACAAATTAATTTTTTAGGTTTTATAAGACTTAATCGGAAGCTTAAACACTTTCCTATCTAACAATAAACTCCAAAAATTTTCCGACCAATATGGTTTATTTGTTCGAACGGTAATCATTCGAAAATTTTCCAAGCAATCTGCCTGAAAAATCTGTATTTGACTCTACTAAATATATTATATGCACAAGCGAAACAGACAGAAGTCTGGCTGTCACATAAGTAGTGTGACTACACTTCGCAGTGGACAATAATTTTGTTTGTGTGTGATATGATTTTTGGATATTGAAAGACAAAACAATATTATATACATTTAGACCACGAGCCACCAATATGAAACTACACCTCCCCCCGTGGGAATTTATGAATTATTCTTTTTTTTGTTGGTGTTATCTACTAGATTAAGAATTCAATTGTTTGCCCTTTTAAAATTACAGCATATTCCGGAAAATAAAGAAAAACTGAAAAATAAAGAAATAAAGAAAAAACTGTAATTCGCAAGTGGCAAACAACTAAAACCTTAAAGTACATGTCAAGACAAACAAAAAACCTATTTTGACAAAATGGAAACCCGACTTCAAATATCAAATATTCTATAACAAAAAATGCACTAAAAAGTCAAAAAAATAATTGCATATTCTTGTGCCAATTTTAGTTCACCTAAGCAAATTTTTTTAAATATATATGTACAATTATTGTTATTTTTGGAGGCGGTGTCAGCATAGAGAAATTCACATAACTTTTGGACACCGCCTCCAAAAATAACAATAATTGTACATATATATTTAAAAATTTTTGCTTAGGTGAACTAAAATTGCCACAAGAATATGCAATTATTTTTTTACTTTTAGTGCATTTTTTGATATAGAATATTTGATTTTTGAAGTCGGGTTTCCATTTTCAAAATATGGTTTATTTCTCGCTTTTTAGTGACTTTGATTTTATAACTGATTTTATTTGTCTAAATATGGGTAGACCTACTAAACGACCAGCTAATTTTTAGTGCATTTATTTATCACTTTTTTTTTTATCCGTTTTTTTTTTTTTTTTTAATTTTTAGTGCATTTTTTTATAACAGATTTTCAGTTTTTTTACAAGCATTTTGTTTTTTTTTTTGTAAAAATTTTTTTTTTGGGGTCAGTTTTTTTTTGTTAAAAATTTTTTTGAAGTCGGTTTTTAAAAAAAATTACTTATTTTCCCATTATGAATGAGTATACCTTTTAAAAAAAAAAAAAAATTTCTTAGAAATCGGTTATCACATATAAAATGAAGATTTTCCTCGATTTCCCGGGGATCCCCTCATCAGAATGCGATTTGGTGACAATGGGACCAATGGGAAACCAAACTCTTTAAAACAAAAAAAATATATTCAAAATCGGTTCATAAATGACGGAGTTCTGAGGTGACACACATTAAAAAAAAAAAAATACAGACGAATTGAGAACCCTCCTCCTTTTTGAAGTCGGGTTAAAAAAATGTATGTGTCGACACTTTTTTAAATTTAGAGGCATGAAAATTGGTATATCTGATATTAACAATAAAAAAGAAACACGCGATTTTGCAAAATCAACCCCTGAAGGGTTGAAATAGACTGAGAGTTTATATGGGGATCTCAAATTTTTAAATGAGATACATGAAACTTCAGAATTGCTATTTAGACTATTATTTAAAAAAAAACATGCTGAGTGCTTTTAGAAAAACAACCCTTTAGGGTAAGTTATAGGAGATTCAAGTTTGTATCGAAAACGAAGCTGCGACGGGTACTGCTTCTCAATAATAAGTTATTAAAAATTGTTTTTAATATAACTGCAGTATCCATCCAGGATGTAATCCTAAAGACTAGCTATTGTAATATCAAAAATGCAACACTGTATATGTAATAATGTCGATATACTTTCAACAAGGTCAACACGATAACTCAAAAACGAAAAGAAACAACGAGGTAAAATTGTGTATAAGTGTTCTAGAGCAAAAAAGTATGGTCAAGTTCGTAAATGGGCAAAATCGGATCATATTTGGGCAAATGGGCAAAACTATCTATCTTGGAAACCGTAAGAAATAGAACAAATATGTAAAAATAAAAAATGATTCTATTTAAAAAATTAACAACTTTTGTTTGAAACTTTTTTCATAAACTCAGTATATACCCGGGTATTTAAACAATTAACTCAGTTAATTGAGATTGTTGTTTTATACACATAATATTTCAAATTGTCTTTTTCCTCTTTACACATAAATGTATGCCTATCTGCTAAACTTATATACGGTATTGCATTTTTGATCAATATTCTAGACTATTCGTCTATGTTATCGCTTCAGAGATCCACTGGTTTAAACTCACACCATTAAGTACAAATTATTCTTTAAAAATTGATATCAATAAAAACTAATTTAAAAAAAAGAAAAAAAATTCGTTACGCAGAAGCTGCGTCAACTTAGCGAATTTCCTTAGAATACATAAATCACTCTCTAGCGGTCATAATTTTAGTGTGATCAAAATGAAATATAATATCTGATATGACTTTAGTATTTGCAAAAATTAAATTTATTAATAGCCAAAATAGAACGGTATAACGATTATAGTTTGTAGTTAATGGAAACGACAATCATAATTTTTTACAATAAAATACATTTCATGTATTCGTATCAAACAAACACAAAATATTAAATATCTCTCTTAATATTCGAATAATCGAAAAATGTATAAGGAGTAAAGTTGTGGAAAATCAAGTTTCCTACAATTCATTACCTGATAATTTTTCTCAAACTCTAATGTGAACAGAGATATTTAGAATTTTAACTTTCAATCTTTAATTGTAAATATTTCTGTAAATATTAGTGTATCAGAAAAATGATAAGAAACAAAATTACAGTAAAACTTAGTATCTACAACTTAACTCCTGATAAATTTTTCGATTTTTCATATATTAAGGGAGATAGTCAAATTTTCTGTTTCCCCCTCCCTCTAAACCCCCTTTCACCTCGTCCGATTTTACCCATTAACGAACTCGACCTTTAGAATACCAAAAGCGCCTCAAATACAAAACTTCATTCCAATCGGAATAAAACTGGGACCGCGAGAGAGTCCACAGACATTTAAAAAAAGTACATATGTATATATGTATATATATATATATTATGTATAAGTATATGTATATATATATATATATATATATATATATATATATATATATATATATATATATATATATACAAATTTTAGCGATAGTGATTTTTAACATCTAATAGGTTGGATCGATGGACATTTGAAGAAATTTTTACGAAATTCCAACATTGGTGCAAAAACAATAGCTGCATTTCCTTTGGAGGAACTTCGCTAAAAAGAAAACATTATGTTTTTTTTTTAAATAGTAGATTTATTGTTCTCTCTTATAAAAAATTGAAGGTTTGTTTTTGGACAACGAAAGTGCAGAAAGTAAATGAATCAAACAAAGGGTATCATTGATATCAACGGAATTTTTAGTCTTGCTAAAATTAATAATTATGAAAAATTAAATATTTATAATATATGATTAACAATGACTGACGTTGTAATTGATAAATGAACACGTGAAATAACAACTGAATTAATTGCTTAACATACCCGGTGTATTATACTGAATTTATGTAAAAAAGTTTATAACAAAAATTGTTTATTTTTTAAAAAGAGCATTTTTTGTATTTACATGTTCTATCTCTCACGGTTTTAAAGATGGGCGGTTTTGTCCATTTTGCCCAAACATGGTCTGATTTTGCCCTTTCACGAACTTTACCTCTCTTTTAGCTAGAGCACACAAACAAAAGTTCAGCTCGTTAACTCTTTTTGAGTTATCGTGTCCACAGACGGACGGACGGATATGCGGAAATGGATTAATTAGGTCATTTTATGAACACCTATAACAAAATTTTTTTCTACGATCAATATTTTCAACCATTACAAAGTCGGAACTAAACTTAATATACCATGGTAAATATTATATACTGGGTATAAAAACGATATAATTTTCTAACAACAATTAATTTTGTTAAATAATAATAGTTTAAATTAGTTTTTATTACAGAATACCAAAAGTCGGTACAATATAATAATATTTTTCTTATCATTTAAATCAGAGGTGGGCGCAGACGGCTCGCCGGAGTCGAACGGACTCTCCATAAGCTGGGTGAGAGTAAGTAAAAAAGGTATGTTTTGAAGTAAGACGGAACGATGTTTCAATACAGGTTGCCTACCGATTATTGCCCAATAATTTATTCAATCAATTTAGAATTAGTTTTATCTTTTACAATATGGAGAGATACACCAAAAAACATAATAATAATAATAACAATAATGATGATAGCAATAACAATAATTACAACAACAACAACAACTATATGTATTCCCACTTTATGTAAAATTTAACCATTTAAAAATTAGTAACAAATTACTAACCCTCCCCCCCCCACCCAGCTTTATCATTGGCATCTTTTTTGTATCTAGTCATCAAATTACCATGACACTATACCCCCTACTAAGAAAAAATAATTAAATCAAGTAAATAATTGTTTATTAGTTCTCCGATATGAATAGTTTAGGCAAATTATTCCGAATTTTCTAAAATCTAATTCTAAAATCTAAACTAAAGCTAAATCATCAAAAAATTTACAAGCGGTAAATCACCAGCCCAAAATTCCAGAGTATGTATTCAATGTATTGTATTTATTGTATACTTTGAATAATAGTGACCATAAAAAATAGTTGGTATTATTATATTTTTTTCAGAAAATGTTTTAATTAAAAAAAGAAAATAATAATATATGGTAGATACCCTATATTTACTCTATCTCTCTTCCTACCTCTCACTCAAAGCCTAGTGCAGTCAAGGTCTGCCCACCTACGATTTAAATTGAATAAAAATAGTTTTAATATTCTATATATCCTCCCCTACAAAAAAATTGAACTATTCTGAAACATTCCAAGTGTTACTGCTTGTAATCTATACTAATAGTCCAAGAACTGGCGACAAAAATCCGCAAGAGTTTTGTAATGGCCCATAATTCAGTATGATTTAGTATTGAGGGTGTACATGAGTCAGCACCCACTCGCAAGGTCATGTAGTGGGACACCTGGCGGCGGCGCGCTATGATATATGTAAAATTGCAACATGTTCTACAAGTGTTTTGTAATAATTGAAAATTGGCAGTTAACTAATTTATAGTACAATTTCAAAATTAATGGTTACGGAATCCTAAATAATATACTAACTACATATGAAATAATGTTGCATAAGAGGCACTATTTTTAATTTACATTTCCGATATATTCATCTTTAACATTAATAATTAGTTGAAACCAGTTGAAAAAATAATCGTACACTCATTTTTTTTAACCTAAATTTTTTGACGTGTATAATGTATAAGCCTCTGTAAAAACCCATCCATTACATATCTCTGACAACGTTTGTCGGAGATAAATAATATATATATGTCATGTCATTATTTATCTCCGACAATGTTGGGTGACCAGATGTTTCATAACTTTATTCATGTCTAATCTACAATATTCGGTTCTCTGAAATGTCGGGAAAACCTATCTATTTTTTATCTCCGGCATATATATATATATATACCAAACGTTGTCAGAGAAGATAAAGAATGGATGGGTTTTTACAGAGGCGCTTAGAGGACCAAATATTGTAGACTATAAAAGTAATAATAAGTTATAAAAATAAAATTTAAACTAATCAATTAAAAAAACAAAATATTATAATGGAAAACAAAAATAAACACTGAATTATTAACTTTTTAGCCCAGTTAAGATCTACATCCGTGCTTGCAAAAGGTCCGGTCATTCTGAATTTTTTATATGTTGTTAGGACCTAAACCAATATTAAAAAACCAGATTTGCAATTTCCAAAGTGCTGTGCGAGCGGCGGTGTACCCAAAAAACCATGAAATTTTCGGACTTTTTTCAGTTTTTGCTCAATATCTCAGTAAAAGAAGGGCCTGATCGGTATAGTCCTTCTATACACTTTTAAAGTAGACTAAATTTTCGACAATTTGAGATCAAAACAAGCTCTATACAGCTATTGGTTCCCAAGATACAGTTCTTAGAAAATAAGCCGTTTTTTCCAAAAAGTGAAATTTTTTCGAAATGGTCACTTATTTCGTAAAATATCTTCTAAAATACACATCTCATGTCAAATATTATATGTAATAAACTTGTAGTAAATTTAATTAGCTTTCATTTGAGATCAGACTGGTACCTGTATGCCCAGCGGTTCTCTCAAAAACGGCAGATAACCAAAAACAGTCATAAGTTAACCAGCGCAGATAACCATCGCAGCGCACATATTTACCAGATGTTTTTATCCATATTTTCGGTAAAAGTAGGTACCAATTCCAATCAAAAGGAAGGAAACAAAAGATCGAGGTCGTACAGCAGTTTTCAGAACATGAGAAAATGACACACACTTCTTCTTCCAAGTTTCAACGGGCCACCCTTGTTTTTGAGAACAACAGTCTCAAAAAATAGCCGACTGAGTGTCCCTTTGTTGGAGCTCATCCCCACTATAACTATGTCATCGACAAAACGTTTTTGGAGGTGAGTTTTCGTTGTTCTCACATCAAGGATACAACCACCCTTAATTTGCTGCAGAAGGTATGATAAAGAAAACTGGCATTCATCACTGTTTTCCAACAGGTAATCGTACACACAATCCATCGCTTCTTCAGTATTACTGGCACTCTTTTCTTTTTAGAAATTTAAGAGAGAATCTAAGTCAAAAAACATTAGCTATGGTATACTATTCATTGATTCATAGCAGACTATACCGATCAGACCCTTCCTTCACTGAGATATTGAGCAAAAACTGAAAAAAGTCCGAAAATTTCATGGTTTTTTGGGTACACCGCCGCTCTTTGGAAATTGCAAATCTGGTTTTTTAATATTGGTTTAGGTCCTCACAACATATAAAAAATTCAGAACGACCGGACCTTTTGCAAGCACGACCACCTTTTCATGTTTAACTTTACTGAACTATTTTGAAGCAATCACGGGTGCACCATCAAATTATCGCGGGTGCAACCCGTCTAATTTAAGTGAATATAAACATCAATAAAAACTTATATAAGGAACAACATAAGAGATCATACCATTTTAATAGGGAATATGCATGAAAATTTTTTTTCACTTGAATTGAAGCATGTTTACTTGACAAATATCAAGGTAAAATTACTTTTTAAATAACTTTAAAAATAAGCAAGATATGAATGATTGAAATTCTCGATTAGACAAAGAGGGTGATAGCCCTCTTGATATGTTATGTGACGTCATATTACACTTTCACCATTTAAAATACACGTAAAACTCCATTTTTAGTATTTTTGCAAGAAAGAGACAGATAATAATCTTTAAAAGCTTATAGCTTTCTTGACATTTGTCGGATTTCAATTTCGTTTTTAAATATTATTACAGTATTAACAGTATTTTCATATTCTGAAAATAACAGTGAAAAAAAATTTTCATGCATATTCCCTATTACTAATGAGTACCCTTCTCTGTCACTTTTAGTAATTATTCCTTCTCAAATACGTCAATATTCGTCGAAAATTCACATGCGCGAAACAGATGTATCGCGCCTGTGAGATTTTGTTGTTTATACCAATTCTTCGAAAGGTAAAATTTTCAAACGCGCCAAAAATTTAAAACATAAAGTGAAATCGAAAAGAAAAAATTTTAATATTAAATTTAGACTTATTTCTTTGCACTGTTATGAAAAAAAAGTAAGAAATAATATGTTTTAAAAATTAATTTCGAAGACATATCTGTATTCAAAATTTAAAAAAAATTAATTTTTTCAAACTTACTAGTTTCTGAGATAGTTTTAAATATTGATCATCGAACATGTAACGAAATTATTTGGACATGATAATATAATGAGTAAACTTGAGTTATATTATCCACAAGATTGGTACGTGATAATTTTTTTTTAATGTAACATGTATTTTTTAATATAGACATGCATTCTCAATTAAAATTAATAAACTATTAAGTTTGAATCAAAATAAGAAACTTAATGGTTCAGTATGCACATAAAGGATATCCTACATAGGTGTGGATTGTAGTACTAAAAATAGTAGGTTGTAATTTATTAATCAACATGAATACACTCCCGTTCATAAACATTGAACCAGTTGCAACATTCAAGTATTATTGTATTTAATCCTTACATAGTATAAAATAAAGTCCCCCAGCCGCGTCTGTCTGTCTGTTCGCGATTTAATCAAAAACTACTGCACCGATTTTCATGCTGTTTTCACCAATGGATAGAGTGGTTCTCGAAAATTTCTTTAGTATATAATTTGTCAAGTTTTTAAGTTTTTGTATACATTGGCTAAAATATAATGATATTTGTTGAGGAAAACATATTATAAAACAAAGATAGATCGATAGATGGCAGTAAGCAACCAATGTGTTAAATATGCTATTGCATAGATGGCAGTATACACAACATGAGTACTTCAAAAATTTTGCCAATAGGTGGCAGTACATACAGCAAATGTATTTCAAGTCCTTGACGGGAGAAAATATTATGTTACTTGGTTATAAGGGCGTTAAAAAATTTTTGCGGGCGAAGCCGCGACGGGTAATTTACATATAATATATTTAGTAATGCATACGGTTAGAATGTGACATAGTAGTTCAATTTTTATTAATGGGAGTGTACGCATATACTAACACTCCCAAATTATATTTATACCAAAAGCTTGATATATTTAAAAACCGTTGCAAATAACTGACGCAAGTATTTATTATATGCGGTATATACCGTATGATCATTTGAATAGTTACCACTTAAATATTTTTAAAAATATGCATTTTAGAAAAAAATCTAAGCATTTTAGAAAAAAAAAACGTATCACTCGTTTTCAAGACCTATTTTCATCTCTCAATTAAAATTATAAATATTAGTGGTACAGTTCTGGGAGATTTTTTTTAGGAAATTTTCTGTTCTTTAAGAATCTTTTTTTCGATTTGAGATATTTGCAAAAAAAGAAACCTCCCTTTTTTATATACTAAATTATTTATATCTTTTGCAATTATTTTACGCGGGACTTCAACTTTTTCAAAAACTTTTCAGATGCAATTACGAATCGAATGACACCTTGGTCATAATTTTCTGAGAATGCGAAGCGGAATTCGAAAAAAGGCACATCTTTACTAGCCTATAAGATTTTATTTTCGAAATACGCTGAAACGTGTATTTCTTTATTTATTATAGGTGACTTGCACAAGCTCCGTACTGAAATTGTGTCTAACTATTGGTTGTATGACAAAAAAAATATTTCACACATACAAAAGTTGTTTGTATTTATTAGATAAACATTTTTTATATTTAAAGATTTTCTCTATCTCGCATCATTTGAAACGCGGACACGGATACATGAAATGAGAAATTGCCTATGCCACTCGAGAATAGTGTATTTGTCTACCAGTGAAATAATTTTTACAATTGGTTCAGTAATCAATTTTCAGGTCCAGAGATTACCCCACCAGTATAAGTACTATCTGACCCCCCCCCCCCCAGCCTTCGCAGTGAAAAGTTGTTTCTTTTTATAAGATAAATATTTTTTATATTTATCTCTATTTCAAATCGTTTAAAAGTTTGGTTTTTATTATGCCACGCGGACACGGATTTAGTAACAGCAACACGGGTACGGAGGCATGAAACAAAAACTTTTTATAGCCTATGTCACTCGGGAGTAATGTAGCTTCCTATCAGTGAGAGAATTTTTAGAATCGGTACAGTAGTTCCAGAGATTACCCGGAACAAACAAACAAAATTTTATCTCTTTATATATTAGTATCGAAGTATAGATAGATATAACAGATAAAGATAACTATCTATTCCATAAAAGAGATAGATCAAGATTAACTACATTTTTCTTTGTTTATATCAAAATATGCTCAAAACTGCACGTCATAAGACTTTATTTACTTATATTTTTAACATAATCTACAATAGTTTCCTGTAAAATTCCAATTTTTGAAAACTATTTCCTAAGAAACTGGACGTCAGAGATCTCTCTCAAAAAACTTAATTAATTTGATTAATAACATATTTAAAATTCAGCTCGTTATCTTTACTTTGCCTAAATGCGCGTATAACCTTAAATATATATTTTCTATTTTGCATTTTATATACATTCTTATAAATAATTTACATTAAGCATATTAAATGTAGGTATTTCAAAGAGCATTTAACCATTTCCATTTTAAACATGTTCAAAAAAGCATTTTACACATCCCTGGTAAGTAACATATTTATATAACAGTAATCCTTGAAATTTGTATAATTTATTGAACTATGGGCAACCAACCAACAGCCAAGCCCCTATCCTTAAATTAAATTCATATTAAATATTCAATAGAAATAAATAATAATAATATATACATTTTTATAACCGCTACATAATATATAATATACAGCCCGTATTTTAAAATACACCCAATCTGCAAACAATGTATAGTGTATCTATCGCTGTCTATATGTAGTGTACTAATGATGTGGTTTACTTTGTCACACTTAAACTGTATTAAAATCAGTATTTTATAACATATAACTATTATACTTATCACTATCTAAATAAAATCATTTATATAAAGTTTCATCTTACTCGTGCATGTATACATCATCGTTATAGTCCGTCGTGTGAGTGTGCCTACATGTATATGTAACAAAGACACCATATCATAGTACACTACATATAGACAGGGATAGATTCACTATACATTATTTCCAGATTGGGTGTATTTTAAAATACGGGCTATATATCATTGAATATTAAGTTTAGTTCAGATTTTGTAACGGTTGAAAATATTGATAGCAGAAAAAAATTTTTGGTATAAGTAGGTGTTCATAAAATGACCTAATTAGTCCATTTCCGCAGTTGTCTGTCCGTCCGTCCGTAAACACGATAACTCAAAAACGAAAAGAGATACCGGACTGAAATTTCGTATGTGTGTTCTAGAGCTAAAAAGCAAGTTCGTGAATGGACAAAATCGGTCCATATTTGGGAAAAATGGGCAAAACTGGCTCTTTGAAACCGTAAGAGACAGAACAAAAACTTAACGACAAAAAATGTTTCCTTTTTTTAAAATTAACAACTTTTGTTTGAAACTTTTTTCATAAATTCAGTATATACCGGATATTTAAACAATTAACTCAGTTGTTTTTTCACTTGTTGTGTTTTAATTTGGTATTTCACATCGAAAAAAACGGATGTAGAAATATATCGCCTGAAATCGTATAAAAAGAGTTCAATATAAAATTAAGTAATAATATTTCTGAGGGAAAACAGATGAGGGAAAACATAGACACTCGGTGTACACACTGAGTGTACGGTGTATAGTGTCGTAGTCTAAACTTAGCTTAAAAAGAAAATAAAAACAAATTCGGTACGTTAGAGCTACGTGTAGACTAAGAGAATTTTTCAGAAAAATCATAATAGTATTAAGTAATCATGGCGATACTTCTTATATTAACTAATATTAGAAGAGAACTTTCACATTTTGTTTTCCCCCCTCCCTTCTCTAAGATTTATCAAAAATTACCGACGTAAGGCGACGTTACGAAATAAGTTTCTAATATTTTTGGTGGCCTATTCTGCGCATTGGTTACAAGAATTATTATGTTGTAAACTAGTACACAATAAGCTTTCGCAAATACTACAATTAAATAAATATTTACAAAATAGTAAAAGAATAAAATGTATAACAATACTACTTACTTTTCAAATTCACATGGATATGCAAATGATGTAACTGATCTCAATATTTCTTCATCTTTATAAGATTCTGGGAATTTTTGTATAATCCATGCTTCTTTAAATCCTTTTTTTGGGACAATTTCACAAAAACATTCAAAAAAATGTCTCACATTATCCCTATAACAAAAAACAATAAATAATATTAACAACTAAAATATTAAATGAAAGGAAATGTCTAGTTACACGCTAACATGATATTTATATTTCTTGATTATTACACGCGAATGACGTCAACGAGAAGAATTAGCATCAGTAAGAAGTGGATTAAAGGTCAGCATGCATATCGTTGACTATTGTAGACAACGACAAATTACTAGTTTCAGCAAAATTTTTGAGTCAAACCTCTTTTTGTCTATTTTGCAAATTCCATCAATTAAAAAAAAACACATTCTGTACTTTTCCCACGTGGGAACATATTTATTATATTAATAAGGTGGTTATCTAAAATGTACGGGGAACAAGAGGAAGTTAATAAAGCGGCATTTATTTTATCGGCTACGAAATATTGGCAACGGTGTGCATATTTACAACTGTTATATTTAGAAATTAATAATACTAGTTGACTTCGCGCGGG
Organism: Nineta flava; assembly: GCA_963920215.1. Classification (NCBI taxonomy): domain Eukaryota; kingdom Metazoa; phylum Arthropoda; class Insecta; order Neuroptera; family Chrysopidae; genus Nineta; species Nineta flava. The sequence continues at coordinate 47,062,546 of OY986041.1, forward strand.
TTCTTTTCAGAAAATATAAAACAGTCTATGTTAATCCGAGGAGATGTAGCTTTCGGTAAAATTAGTTGAATAGTTTTTGAGTTAAATCGTAGCAAACAAAAAATCAATCATCTTTCCTCGTTATACATAATAGCATTAGCCGCGACGGCTTCGCCCGCAAAAATATTGTAACGCCCTTATAACCAAGTAACATAATATTTTCTTCCGTTAAGGACTGATGCGTTTAATTTTCGAAATACATTTGTTGTATGCACTGCCACCTATTGCCAAAATTTTTGAAGTACCCATGTTGTGTATACTGCCCCTCTATAGGCAAATTTTTAAAACGTATTTGTTGTATGCATCGCTATCTATGAATAGCATATTTAACACATTGGTTGCTTACTGCCATCAATCGAAAGGCGGAGGACATTGTTTTATAATATGACACCACCAACAAATATCATTATATTTTAGCCAATGTATACAAAAACTTGACAAATTATATACTAAAACCTTCCTCGAGAACCACTCTATCCATTGGTGAAAACAGCATAAAAACGGTGCAGTAGTTTTTGAGTAAATCGCGAACAGACAGACAGACGCCTGGGGGACTTTATTGTATACTATGTAAGGATTTTAGGGTATAACTACATCGTAACTATTCGCCCGATCGTGCGAATCACATTTTCGTGCGGTGTATTAACACGGGTGTGAGGTACGATACGATTTTTATTCATCTTTAGAATACAATTAAGTATGAAAATAAAAAAATATCATTATAACAAGTACCATTAATATTGTTCATGATTATAAAATTTTCAATAAATCTATAGCACGGCAGTGCGTAGGCCTGCGTATGTGACAATGATATTGCTACAAGAAATATTCGACCAAAATCGACCCCTCGTAAAATATATTTAACTTCAAAACCTAAAAATCACCACCACGACCATGAATTGTGAAGCTAAGGATAAAAATGTAGGGCCTACACCAGATATCCTTTAAATTTGATATTTGGCATACAGTTAGGACTAGTACCCTATACACAGGGAAAATAGGCTAGAATTTTTTACTTCATTTCAATAATTACTATAATTATTATCCGATAAAAACCATAAAGATAAAAAAGTGCCGAGTTTTCGGGGTCAATAAATATTTAAACAATAATTTTTAAATATTTAAATACTTAATAAGTTTTCAAAAAAAAGATTTATTTCGATGCTTTATTTATAATTTGTGAAAAAAAATATATTTTTCCCTGGGCCTAAATATTTTAATATATCGGAAACCAATAGAGATATCAAAAAAATAATCGCAGATTCATTCGTGTTAAGTCAAACTATAAAATTATATTCCACATCTCATAAATTTTTCAGGCCATGTAAATTTTATAACCATGCCAAATTAATGTAAAATTTGACATAAAAAGTTAAATAACTCCGAAACGGTGTGTTTTATCGAAAAAATATAGGACCGAGTTATTTACCAAGTGTGAGAAAATTAATATAAATTTATTATGTAAAATTTTCCTTAGAAAATTAATGAGGAGTAAATTGATTAAATGTAAGAAAAAATTTGGTTTAAATTAATTTCGTAAATGTTTTTAAAATTTTAGGCCCGTGTATTGGGCGAATAGTCACGGATTATAACCTATTATATGTAATTCGAATTTATGAGTATTTCGTTAAGAGTTCATTAATTATTTAGTTCTAACTTGATATACTACAATTTAGTTTAGCTTGATATACTGCCATTTAATTCTTTGATTTTTGTGTATATTTTTGAAAATTTCTTAAAACATGGCTAATGAAATTTATAAGTATTTTATTTAACTTATTATTTTTTCAACGGGATATATCCGATTTTCTAAATATTGAAAATCTCAAAAACTGTTGAGTGAATTTCTGTGTGTGGATTTTAACTTCCTACAAAATTGCTCTTAACAACTTCAATAAACTGAACGATTTGGAAGATATCAAGGAAACAAAAATATTTATCTCCATAAAAATAAGAAAGTAGTTTTCGCAGTTGAGAGTTAATTAACCCCTCTTATGATCCCGCAAGGTCCGATTGACTTTTTTTAAAATTATTTTAAAGAAAAACACTAATTACCCTACACTATAGGGTACGGCGACAAAATGAATCATAGTATGGTTAAAACGATGGAAGTTATTGCAAGTTCGTTATTGGCATAATACAAACAAACGATCAACTGTTTGTCGAACCACGCACAGTCTAGTGTTCCGTAGTCATGATTTGATTTTTAAGACCTTGTCTTTGTATATATCGAGTTTTTATGTACTTTTTTCAGACCTGTAATTTACTCGATTATTAATCTTAAATTTCTTCAATATTTAGACACCTATGAAGTATAGTACATATTTTCCTGAGTTTCCTTGTAACTACCAACAAACTCATAAATTATTATTGAATTTCGAGTGTAAAATCAATATTGATTTTAAGTCTATACACTTGACTTTATTTAATATTTTTCTTAGATTAGATTTCAGGTCGAATATACCAGGATATCTTGGTATATTCCAACAGACCCAACTGGATCAGCTGTAATAATTTTATTTTCCATTTCGATATATATATATATAGTAGACTCACTAATCCGGCACTTCGATAGTTCGGCACGTTCAATAATCCGGCACCATTACGCGCTCCGGCATCAGTGTGAACTAAAAACTTATCACATAGCACGTATGTATTTACCGCTCTACGCACATTTCGTTTAATACCTGAATTATTATGAATTTTTCTATACAATACGGTAATCCGAACATTCCAATAATCCGGCACTCTCTAGTTTTTAATAGTGCCGGATTAGTTTGACTCTACTGTACTACTATTATGAATTTTTTTAGATATTCAAAAAAGCGGTTTCTCTGGTAAGAGGTGGAGACACTCAATTCTAACAAAAATAACCACTTAAAAGCTATTATACTTATTTCGTAAACGGTTCCCTGTATCGGAAAAGTATTCATGACATACCCCCAATACTTTTGAAAAGCCTATTCAATGATATCCTACCCGATGAGGTACTTAAATAAAACATATAGCGGAGGTATCCTAACAAAATTTGTTTTTAATTCATAACTTTGTAGACGTTATAAATATAATCATGTCAAACTTTAGCTTTATAGTACTAATAGTTTTATAGTACTATGAGTACTCACAGTACTCATTACTCTTAGTACTCTTTATAGTACTATGAGTAAAACGGCTCTGACATGCAGATGGCCTTGGCAAAATTATGGTTATGACTAAGTACATACAGATTAGAAGCGGTAAAATATAGTACGATTAAATTCTTTAAGTGTTATATACAGGATGTAATTCTGAAAATTAGCCATTGAAATACCAAAACTGCAACAATGTAATAACTGGGTAGTGATTCTGTAACTGAAACCTGGTGAAAATACTAAATGTGAGCACTTCTCTTGATTCCGTAACTTTCACCATAGTGAAAATGTGAGCCATCTCACGTGAGTTTGTTCGACAAGGAATTTCATAACATATAAGTGAATCCAAGAGAGAAAGGAAAGAAGTAGAGAGAGAGAGAAATAATCGATGGCTTAAAACAACGAATGGTAATGTCCATGAAGAATAGATAAATATTCTTCATGGTAATGTCAAAGAATGTATATATGTATTCTTTGGTTATCTATCTACCTCTTCCAAAGTCGGGGTGGGCGCGCATGAAATTTAAAATACTTGCTTTTGTTTATTAGTCACATTCATGTTGAAAAATTGAAAAATTAAACAATCAAAGTAAAGCTGTTTATTTTTACACGGATGCCAATGTTAAACAACACTACTATATTCATAGAGATAACTACTATATATTATCCATGATCCAAATCATCTCACGCAGTAATTTGGTACTTTCACTACAACCTTACAGAATCAGGCGAGTAAACTCACGTGAGATGAAAATGCGAGAAGTGAGCGATCTCACTTAAAATACAGAATCGGGTACCTTAACACTTATACAGACATACACGTAATATGTTAATACAGTTTTGTGGCTTATAATACTTCACATACATCACCTTAAATGATTTTTATTCGTACGAAAAGTCAAAATTTAAATGCATGGCAAAAATCGTAACGTCTACTAGGTAGCATACCATGATAGATTAACTTCCGTTATTTTATCTTACGATTAAAATCGATGTATGCGCTTAGCCGATATAATAAAATGGGAACGGCATAAATACCGGACCGCAATGTGTATCTAAAGGCTCCATTTGATTACATTGCACTTGACAAAAATGACCGTGCCGCCGACAGTAACGTCGCTGTGTACGAAAAAGTCCTAAAGGATGCTGTTGATTTGACTACAGAACGCTAAAAACCGTATTACGCTAGCTTGTAACTAGGCATAGTGAAAATACTAATAATTATAAAAATAATAACTATTATTATTACTCTCAAGACATTTATAAGTGACTTTTTATGGCATCAAATAAGAAAGTTAGTTTTTACCTGTGTGTAGGTATAAATATATTAAATTAGAAAATTTTTTTGTATAACAACCTAATTACTACAAATTCTAACTAAAAAGTCTTTTTCTTTTGAAATTCATATTTTTTAAAGGACACTATACTACACTGCACATTTAAAAAAAATGACGCACTTTGAAAAATTTATTTAAATTATTTTCTTTGGAATTTTTTTGCATATAAACTACATTTTGATAAATTTGTATATATTTTTGTTGATCTGGGCGTAAAATTGCATTAAAAAACTTTATAATTTACGGGTAAAAAATTTTTTTAAAGACAAATTTGCATAAATTATAGAATTTTAAAAAAGCATTTTATTTTGATCTCGCTTTAGCTATTATTACAATGCTTAGCGGAATCAGCCCTAGTATAAATTCCATGGCAGCTGTGGGTTTACTGCTCATGGATCCAGTAATGCACAAGAAGGCCAGTCTTTGGATCCTGGAAAGCTTTTTGCATGCTGTCCGACCGATAAGAAGATGAATTAACCTTCTTGGTAGCTCACAGGAACTCATAATAGCTTTAGTCCAGGAGTGGGAGGTAATCACCCAACATCGTGTAACGAACTTAATAAAAAGTATGCCTAGAAGGCGTGAGGCAGTCATTACAGCAAGAAGAGGTAATATTCACTGTTAAAAGTTTATTTCCTTCTAAAAAGCTCAAAATAAAATGCTTTTTTAAAATTTATGCAAATTTGTCTTTTATTAATAATAAATTTTTTTTGTAAATTTTAAGGTTTTTTTATACAATTTTACGTCTAGACCAACAAAAACATACAAATTTATAAAAATGTAGTTTATAATAATATATGATGCATAAAAATTCCAAAGAAAATAATTTAAATGAATTTTTCTAAGTGCGCCACTTTTTTTGCTTTGCAATTTAGTTATGAAGCATTGTGGAGGGAGGGAGGATGTGCTGTATTTGTATTCATTAAAATTTGTATTTGATATCACAACAGTAAATATTGTTTATCTTAAGATATTAATAAAGTGAGTACATTCAATTCATTTAATTACAATTCATACACATGTATGTAAAGTTACAGGCAGACGAATATTTTCAAAAAAGTTTTTATATACAAGAAATGGGAGTTAACTAACAGATAAGGGAAGGGTCCTACTTGGAATATAGACTTTGAGATGGGATTTTGTAGGATTGTAGTAAGTGTTCGTGATTGTCAAAGTAAGAGAGTACATTAGTCAGCCAATTCCGAGAAAAAAGCTCACAAATATGGCCAAATTTTATTCAGGGCAGTTTATATATTAGAAAAACTTCACATGTTATCAACGTTTCAACACCGCAACCAATATCGTGCTTGCCTACCCAACCAGACATCTAGGGTTTGGTTTTACTTTGGAGCATTTACATCAAATATTGAAAAATTATATGCATCCTACATTCCTACCATAGCATCTAGGTAGCTAAGTTGGTAGAGTGCTGGTCCGGAAAACTAGAGGTATGTTTGAGATAAAACCTAATTTTACAAGAATGATTAATAAGTACAAATTTCTGGACTTTATACCGATGTTTATTTTTAGCCTCAATATTTAATAATCAAATACAACTTTGTTGGTAGTTACGAGATATAACCTAGGGATATATGTATTGCATTTGTAAAGAGTGTTCCGAAAATAAGATTCCAAAATATTCTAAAACCTACTCTAGAAATAATTATTAAAAAGGCAGTATTATATTAATGGATTTAAAGCAAACGTTTATTTTGCCTAATAAATAATAATTGATCATGAGTTTGTTAGTATGTAGTTATGTACCGTGGATAATTTAGGATATATGTAATGCACGCAAAGGTATATTAATATGAAAGAAAATAAAAATTTAGAATAAAGTACATTGCATACCTCCCCCTACCATTTAATAAGGAAAAACCTGAGAAAAACATTGGAGACAAACAACCTAGTCCTTACAAAAGCCAATGAAAATAAAATAAATTGAAACATAATTTATTTGATTTTGTACAAATACAAGCGATTGAATTATTAATAATTTCTTCCGACGTGGTGGTTTTGATTGGAATCGACCTAACCCGAAAAACGGCTTCTAGATATTGAAGTCCAAGATCTAGCCATGAATACACTACAAGGGCTTGCGTTCGATTCCTAGATAAGAAGTATATCATTTTTCTTCATATCAAATACAAAATAAAGAGATTTTGACGTATTTGAGATATTGCTAAATTTGCTAAAATTTTGATTGAAATGAAATTTGTTAGATAACATCTACATGAAAAAATTAAAAAATCTTCCAAAGAAATTTTAGTAACATTGTACTAAAACACGATAAACTAGATTAGATTAGAACTAATATTTTATCTTATCAAAAATATTTGTAAATATAAATTATATTTAAATTTCCAGGCACGTTTTTAGTTGAAAATTGTTTTATTACTGTAACTGTGCGTGCAAACTTCATAATATAGGAGGCGGATACGCATTTGGATAAAGATGAAATTCTTACATCAATTTATTTAATTACAACAGGTTCATATATGAAAAAAAGCCTTCATATCCGGTAATGATTTCTCATCCATTTATAATCAGTTTGTATATACATTAGCATTATATTCAATTGAAATCAATTTACAAACAAAATTATCAATTTAAAAATGCTTGATAAAACAAAACGTTTAATTTTGACCGATATCCCTCCCCACTCCCCCTATTCATAGTTATTATTCATTTGAAAAATTACTAATCAATTTCATACAATTAGAAAAAAACTCGATTTTATATTATATCAATAGATATTTAACAAATCTTTGTTCTTAGAAAAACTAATGACTAGAAAATAACAAAATGGGAGTGTTTTTTTTTTATTAAAAATAAAAGACTGTGTTCTATTAGTACTTCATTTGTTTCTAAATGTAAACATTTATTGTGCCAAAAAGACAAAACAAACGAATGACATGCTATTTATTTTCTTAAATGTCATTTTTGACACTTTTTATTTGTCTGTCTACTACATATGTCAACAATGACGTAAGAATTACCTGATTCTAGATCCCATGTTATTCTAATTATTGTATGGTTATTAAGCATATTGAATACACTCGAAAACTTAAAAAATTCACTTAAAACAACACACTACAAATACACCATTTTCGTTTCACATATAATTATACAATAAATTTTTTTGGTTCACTTTTAAATTTTGCACATTTTTTAATAAATATTCATGAAAACATTATTAAATTTACCCCACAATTACCCTGCATCAACTGTATACTAACACTGCTGTAGATTTCTGTGTTGTCATGAAAACAGTATTCACTATTCTAGTTTGTAAGTTTATAAAAGTCACTTGGCTTACTCTGTTTATATTGTATATTACTATAAACGCGTTACAACATATGAGAGCATGATAATTAGTGATTCGAGAGGGTAATTAACTAGTATATTATTTGGTTAATAAACCAGTAAAATAAATTTTCAAAATTAATCAAAAATTTTTCTATATTATTTTATCTAAATGCAAATGGCGTATTGTTTCAAAGACTCTTCAAGGTAGTAATAAAAAAAAGTATGAAAAATAGATGACATTAAAAACTTAGTTGGTTAATTGTCTGGTAATTTACCAGCAGCATATTGGTAAATTAAGTAAAATATATATTTTACTGGTAAAAGCGTATCACTAATGAAAATTATACTAGTTACTATCTTAAATCGTTACTTTTTAAGTATAAACAGTGGGAAACAATAATTAAATAAATCTATCTTCCCAGTATGGTAAAAGTGAAGAAAATACGCAAAAATGACTTTAGCATCAATCACAAGTCGTTCTTGTGTCTAATTTTGGGAAGTGCGGTTTATAGAACTTTATATATAGGAAGAATTATCTCCTCATCGAAGACGAAATCATTATCCTTGAATAGTATCAGAAAAGGCCTAAAGAGGCTTACTTTGCCTGGCCTAGGGCTTTCCTTCAGTACTACATCTCATTCAATTGCGTTTTGTTTAAAATATGTCGATGTGTAATCAAATGACAGAATTTCCATAGCAACTACAGCAAGAATACGAATAAATAAATTCAACTATTCATATTTATTTATATTTAATTTATATTCTGTAGTGATGTGACTTAAATATCTAAATATATCTTTTGTCCCATTCAATACGATGTAAAAAATAAATTTTTAAAGGTAAATTATTATAAAATATGTTTTATACTTTTCCACCAAGCAAAAAAGTTCAAATACTGCCACAGTACCCCCTGAGAATTTTTGTTTATTAATAAACTTGATTATCAGAAAGGAATAAAAACACTAAAATCTCTGCTAAAACACTAGATATTATCACTCATGTGTTGATTAGAGTCTTCTCAATACTTTAGATTTTAGCGTACCAAAATAGTCGTTTACAAAACGTTCATGTACACAAACTAAAATAAAATTTAACAAGTGGTGCTGCTACCTACCACAATAAAATAAATTTTTATGACAGATAAAAAATTTCATGCAACTAATTTTATTATAATATTTTTAAATTGGATATTTTAAATTTAAAACATCGAACATTTTTAAAATGTTGTAAAATTTATACAATATTCTAAATATTAATTGATGAAGTGCCTTGTTTTTTGTACATAACCTAAAAACTTATATGGTACGTAAAATATTTTAAATTTTCAAGTAATAAATTTTTGATTAAATTGTCAATATTTTCCAGAAAAATGAAAATTCGTAAAGCAATATTACCAAAAGGTATTGGAGATGTTGGAGCAACGATATTTTTTGTAGTTGCCATTCCATTTGTATTTTGGTACGAAATTGTTTACGTTCTACCATACTTGTATGATCCATCAACATTTTGGTATAAATTTCATTTCATATGCGGAACACTGATATTTTTTAATATCGTTGTATCATTTTTATTTACCATTTTATGTGATACAAGTATTAAAGGACATTTAATACAAAGCACAGAAGGTACATCAATGTGTTCTGTATGTGAGAGTGTAACGCCCCCACGAGCTTATCATTGCTCACTATGTAATATATGTATTTTAAAACGAGACCATCATTGTATTTTTACAAGTTCGTGTATTGGCTTTTATAACTATCGATATTTTTACACCTTGTTAATATTTGTAACTGCCGGATCTCTTTACGCTGCATACTTTCATGTTTTTTACACATATGATAAAATGGAATATCGTAGTTTACTTACAATTGTAAGAATTTTTCTGCCAATATTTATGATAGTTTTTGATGAGTACACTACACAGTATGTCTTTGCTGTCTTAATTATTGTGATTATAGGATGTTTAATAGGTGTTTTGTTGTTGTATTACCATTTTAATTTAATGAAAAATGGACAGATTAATCACGAACATGTACATAAAATTACAAAATATGATTTAGGATTTAAAGAGAATCTTTGCCAGGTATTTGGTGACCGATGGTATATTGCATGGTTATCACCATTTATTCCATCTAAATTGCCTGGTGATGGTATTCATTTTAAAATTAATAATACAGTTAAAAGTAAATGAATGACGTTAGTTTTAATCCATAATATACACATTTTGGTATATTATTATCATTTACCGGGATTGTAAACCAAAAATCTGCTTTATTATGTATTATGTTATAAAAACAGCTGTGGGGGGGGGGGGGGCTGTATAGACAAAATATGTAATGAAATCAAGGCTAATGTATTCAACAATGATTTCTTATTATATACATGTAGATTAATATTAAATATTATAATTTCTGTGATAAGGAATGTCCAATCAATATATAATAATAAAACTGAAAAACGTTTTGGATAAAGCTAAACTTTACACTCCCGTTCATAAAAATTGAACCAGTTAAAACATTCTAAGTGTTATTGTACGTAATATACATATATTTAGTAATATATACGCTTAGAATGTGACTTACTGGTTGTTCAATTTTTATGAATGGGAGTTTTCTTGCATGTAAGCCATGATAATGATGGCGTCGTGACGAATTCTTTTTTCAATGTATCATTTTAAATTCATTTTAGGTTTGCATTTTTTTATTGTGTAGGACTAATCTTTAATACGAAAAGGGAAAAACATTTTTACCTACTATGGGATGAGAAGAAGCATTTCAATCTCCTCACAAATAATTGTGATTTTTAATTAATATTCAATCTTCGTTATTCTTGTTATATGCCATGAGTGTAGATAGTACTATAATGTACAGATTTTAGAGTTTCTGTTAACAGAGCTTTCTAAATTATATTTTTTGTGTAGCATAAACTGCGGATTATAAATTTGGTCAGTTACATTGGCTTAAAAATATATCAGAGCTGTGTCTTAACTCTGATTATGAGTAACTTTAATTGTTTTTTCAAGTACAAAATTTTGATATTTAGTATTCCGATCGTACTAATCGAAAAACTAGTCATATTTTCAATTTTGATCAAAAATTCAGATCAATTAACCGGGTATTAAAATGTATGTTTCTATTAATATATAAATTTTATAGAGTATTTTTTAAATATAATTAAATGTTGAAATCAAGGTCTTAAAATACGTAATAAGAGTAAAAGATAAAAAGAAATGTTCCCAAAAACAATAATGGAATATATTTTTGAACAAACAATGTATAAAAATATCCAAAATATTTTTCTTAAATATTGCGGCATTTCTTTTTATCTTTGTGAAAAAAAATTTAAACCATTTTTTGAAGTTTTATAAAATGTTATATTAAAATTTTCTATAAAAATATTTTTATACATGTGATTGTGAAATAATAGATTTATGTACTGTTCATAATAAACTTTGCTTAAAATAAAAATTTTTTTTATTCCCTTCAATAAATTTATGAGAACAAATTATCAAAATAAAAAAACTAGTTACAAACCAAAAGATAGAGCCGATTTTCGTCGTGATTCAGATGATGGAAAACTTAAGTAAACATTTAGTGTTGCCAGATCTCCTGTTTTAGCGGTAAATCTCCGATTTTTTACTAATTCTACCGTTCTTCCGTTTTTTACTTAACCTACCGCTTTATTTAGGTGGATCTAACGCTTTTTAAGAGACCTGGTCTGGCAGCCCTGAATATATCCATACAGTCCACAAAACAATAGCCCGCTCTACAGGAACATATTATCCATTTTGTGTTTCAAATCAAAGTCAAGTTCATCAAAGGTCTATGTTCGTGATACAGTTTTCACTAGCGATTACGACTTACTAGTGAAAAGTTCTTTTTATAGTTCTTTTAATTCACATTCTTAAGGATGAATTTTCCGTGCGTCTTTCTCTTTAAATAACTGATTTTCGTTAAATAATGTTGCAATTATTTGGTCTTCAAAATCATCGGAATTAGATTCTGAATTTAGCAAAGATTCAATATGCATTGGCGATAGATTTGTTGCTTTAACTTCCGTTCTCTCTGCGCACAGTTGATTCTAATTCTGCTTCTCTGCGCCTAAGATATAGATGTGGATGTGGAAAGTAACATACAAAAACTAGTGTCAATAGTGCTAATGAAAATATGTAAAACGGTTCAGATTTTAATTTCTTTCCTGAACTGTATCTCGAAAATAAAGCATTTTCGTGCTCAAGTTCATATAAACTTTTTTTCTTATTTTGATATGCACTTTCACTAATACGATAGTTTTTTTTATATTCTATATAAAACTATAAACAGATTAATTTCTCATTTTATATAAAGCTCGATGAACTTTTGATTCTGTTGGTTTGCCTAATTCCTTACAAATATAATCACCAGCTTCCATTAACTTCTCTAAACTGATGCCTGTTTCAACACCCATTCCATGTAATTGATAAATTAAATCTTCTGTTGCTACATTGCCAGTCGCACCTTTTGCATATGGACAACCACCAAGACCCGAAACTGATGAATCAACAACTCGAATATCCATCTAAAATTGATCATTTTTAGAAAACATATTGATTGAATTATTGATCATTTATACCTCTAACGATGCATAAATGTTGACTAAAGCTTGTCCGTATGTATCATGGCAATGTATAGCTAATTGTTTTGGTGAAATTATTTTTAAAACATCTTTTAACATTGCTTTAATACTACCGGGAGTACCAACTCCATTTGTATCAGCTAACGAGATTTCGTAACAGCCTAATTCTAATAACGCTTCAGTTATTTTAACAGTATTAATTGGTTTAATTGATCCCTCGTAAGGACATCCAACGGTACATGAAATGTAACCTCGGACTTTTATGTTATTTTCTTTTGCTAAATTAACGAATGTTTTAATACGATTTATTCCTTCTTGTGATGTGCAATTTATGTTTTTCATTGAAAATGTGTCTGATGCTGAACCCATTACAGCTATTTCTTTAACACCCACAGCCATCTAAAATTTCATTCATGTAAAGCTTTTAAAATTATCATTGTTATTTATCAAACCTTACAGCAGATTCCAACCCTTTTAAGTTAGGAATTACAACAGGATATGAAACACCTTGAACTTTATTTATTTTTGTAAAAACTTCTGAACCATCGGCCAGTTGGGGGACCCATTTTGGGCTTACAAAACTGAAAAACATAAGCACAATATTATTATGTTATTGAAAATAGAAATTTGATGATGGTAGAAGACGAGAAGTTAAATAATATTTGAAATACAGTAGAAATCCAACTATCCGGATCGCTTTGAGGTAAAAACGCCATGTTCAAGTGGTTTTTGCAATAGCGAGCATCGGGAAACCCTTTTTAGGGCCAATAATTTGCGAAAAAGCATAAGTTATAGCTAAGAAAATTTACAGATTGTTTCCATTCTTCATCAGCTTTTTTTAAAATAAATTTGCTTTTTTAATGATTTTACTAATTATCCGGATTGAGTCCGGTCCCTATTAACCCGGTTAATTGGAATTATACTGTATCTACAAAATTAACAACTGTATAAGGAGTATCATTTGATATTGGGATCTCTAGCAGGGACGGAGCTTAATATTTCAACCTACTACCAGTAGTTTCTTAGTTGTTCGCAAGAGTGCGGCCACGAAGCTTGTAGGTCCAAAGGTATGTTACGGGGGTTGGTAACATATGCCAACTAGCTCTAGTCTCGAATTTATCCACCAGAGAACAACCAGAGTCTCTAGCACTTTCTAATAAGATGTAACATTGAATTGGTACAAGAAGTATTATTGGTTAATATTATGGGCTGTTAACACGGTCCAAGTTGTTTAGCGGCGTAGTTGATCGTCAATTTAATTTTAGATTAAGTAGTATTTACACGAATAGTTAAGTAGGTAAGTGTATTTACACGAGTAAAATAGCAAATCCACTTGCATACGAGCATGCGTAGATTAACTAAATTACAAGATACTTACAATCTTTGTTTGTAAAAGCTTTTAGCTTACCTTGTGACTTCAATCGATTTAAAACCACAATCTGATAATTTATTGATTAATTGTATTTTTGAAGGAGTTGGGACATTTTTCTTTTCATTTTGTAGACCATCTCTTGGTCCAACTTCTACTATTCGAACATAATCTGATGCCTTGGACTATAATTATAAATGTTTTTATTAAAGTTTCTTTCAAATATATATTTGAATTTCTATAACAATTGATAGTGCTTACCGCAAAACATCGTTGTACTAAATTACAAATATTATTATTATTCTTTGTAATAGTAGAAATAATTTTTGAGGTTATTAATGACATTTTAAATAAAAGAAATTAATAAAATGATGTAATTAAATTAAATTATTTAGTTTTTACATAAATTTTATCATAAAAGTAGTAGTGTTGTTTACTGTATTTACATCCAGTGGCGGATCACATGTATGAATTATTTTTGGCTATTGGTAGATAAGAAATACTAGTACTACAGTAAAAATTGGTTCTAAAGTATAGCTCCAAATATATAAAAATAAGTGTTTACGGAGTTTTGGTTTTAGATCCTAATTATAATGCAATTTAAGAATCCCTTATGAATGGTGGAAACTGGTTTTTGAGGAAATAGGATTGGAGACATTTAGATAAATCTAAATTCTTCGAAAATAAAAGTATCAGATGTCAATTTAAATCGTTAAACACATAAAAATGTTTTCATCTTGAAAATATAAGAAAACTAAATAATCAAATCAATTAGAAATCAAATCTATCTCAATAATAAGGGGGTGGTCCACATATTACGTCAAATGGAGCGGGGTTTGCGAAAATGTGACACGGGGGTAGACTTTCTATAATTGTGACGTCACAATTAAATTTTTCAAAATTTTTTTTTTCTAGTGTAGTTTATCGATATATATTAAGTTAGTTGTTTTTGATATTTATTTATATTTTGTATAGATGGCACCACACTCATATAATCTGACCACTGACCTCTAAATAACTGGATAGATTATTCTATGTTACGTCATTAACCCCAATTGAATCGCTCTTCAACTAGCCAAGTTGTACTAGCCATGTTAAACTAGCCATGTATGCGTGATAACAGCACTGACCTGAGTGTCTATATAAACTGGCCAGATTCATATATATAGTGTATGTATATGACATAGATATGTGTATGACGTTAAGTTAACGTGAAGCGCAAGTCAGTTAACGCGAACCGTAAGTCAACGTGAAGCACTAGTTAATGCGAAGCGTAAGTTAACGCAAAGCGTTTGTCAACGTGAAGCGTAAGGTAGTCAACGCAAAGTGTTAGTTGACCGAAGCGTAAGTAAATGCAAAACGTAATTTATTCAACGTAATTTAGAAGCATTAGTCGACGCAAAGCGTTAGTCAACGCGAAGCATTGGTAAGTCAACGCGAAGCGTGGGTTATTCAACGCGAAGCGTAAGTTTCTCAACGCACAACATTATCCAACGCGAAGCGTTAATCGACGCAAATCGTTAGTCGACACGAAGTGTTAGTCAGCGCGAAGTGATAGTCGACGCGAAGCTTTAGTAAACGCGAAGCGTTAGTTAAACCTGAATCGTTGGTTAACGCAAAGCGAATTAGTTATTCAACAACGCAACGCGTTAATTGGCTTAACTGAGGCTATCGTTTGAAATGTGACCGTCGTTTCGTGATCTTTGACATTACGAGACCAATAGCTTTATTTCCTTGAAGAGGAGGGTCGCTAAAACCTTGAATTTATATACACCTCGTATATAAAACTGAAATCAACATAAAACAATAGTATGTGAGATGTTATGCATGTAATATACCTTGTATAATATACCTTCTACTATTGGTATGGGTATACTATTATGGGTTACTATTGATATGTTATGTATCTACATATGTCCGCCTTCGTTCGACTAGGAATAGTATGTCATTCGCTCTTTGAGCACAAATTATGAGAATACTATTGAGTTTATAAAAAAGATTTTCAAACAAAAGTTGTTTATTTTAAAAAGAAGATTTTTTATTATTAAATTTTTTTTCTATCTCTTACGGTTTCAAAGATTTATATACCTCCCCCCCTGGTGGGAAGAAACATTTTACGATTTTGGCCATTGACGAACTTGACTTACTTTTTGCTCTAGAATTTGCAGATTTGGTGTATTTTAAAATACAATCAGTATATTGCGGTTAGCAAGTCATATTTAAAAAAATAGTAATATTTTTAACACGACTTCAAAAAGGAGGATAGTTCTCAATTCGTCTGTATGTTGCCTTTTTATTTTTTTTAATGTTTGTTACCTCAGAACTCCGTCATTTATGAACCGATTTTGAATTATTTTTTTTTTGTTTTAAAGGGTTTGATTTCCGATTGGTCCCATTGTCACCAAATCGCATTCTGATGAGGGGATCCCCTTGAAAGCGAGTAAAATCCTCATTTTATATGTAATCACCGATTTCTGCGAAAAATTTTTTTTTTGTTTGAAAGGGTATACTCATTCATAATGAAAAAAAGACACTTTTTTTAAAAACCGACTTCACATAAAAAATTTTTTACAAAAAAAACTGAACCCAAAAAAAAAAAACTTTTAGAAAAAAAAAAACAAAATGCATGTAAAAAAAACTGAAAATCTGCTATGAAAAAATGCACTAAAAATTAAAAAAAAAAAACGGATAAAAAAAAATGTGTTATAAAAAAAAAGCACTAAAAGTTAGTAGGTCGTTTAGTAGGTCTACCCATATTCAGAAAAATAAAATCAGTTATTGAACTTCAAAGTCACTAAAAAGCGAGAATTAAAAAAAATTTTGACAATATGAAAAACCGACTTCAAAAATCAAATATTCTAAAACCAAAAATTCACTAAAAAGTAAAAACATAATTGCATATTCTTGTGTCAAATTTAGTTCACCTAAGCAAAAATTTTAAAATATATATGTACAATTATTGTTATGTTTGGAGGCGGTGTCCTAATTTTATGTGAAGGATAAATTTTATGTGAAACGACAAAATTTTTTCAATTTCTCTATGCTGACACCGATTCTAAAAATAACAATAATTGTATATGTATATTTAAAAATTTTTGCTTAAGTGAACTGATTTCGATAGCTTTAAGACATCAGATTACATGTTACTATGCAATCGAACAAGTTCACAAGCAAGATATTTTAAAAATAAAACTTTTTTTAAGTCAAGTTATTGCATATAATCTTGCCTGGATCGAAAACTGGTCATTTATCGTTTTACAGAAATTTGTACCTATAAAACACAAGAATCCAGTTGATTTGAAATATATGAAATAAATTCTAAACCAAAAATAAATATTATATATAAATATTCTAAACCAAAAATGAGAATATTTGATTTTTGAAGTCGGGTTTCCATTTGTCAAAATTTTTTTAATTAATAATTTCGATAGCTTTAAGACATCAGATTACATGTTACTATGCAATCGAACAAGTTCACAAGCAAGATATTTTAAAAATAAAACTTTTTTTAAGTCAAGTTATTGCATAAAATCTTGCCTGGATCGAAAACTGGTCATTTATCGTTTTACAGAAATTTGTACCTATAAAACACAAGAATCCAGTTGATTTGAAATATATCCAATATTGTTCAAAGATTTAAAATTTATCATATTAAATCAAGCCGCCGCTGTTAATTTATGTTATTTAGTTTGTAGAATATATTTAATTATTTGTTATCATTGTTTATTTAATTTGCATACAAAAATAACAAAATGCTGGTGATTTTTTAAAGTTATAATAATTCTTTTTGTAAAGATTTACATTTACTGATTACAAAAAGGAGGGTAATGTATTTTTCGTGGATGTACGAGTATGTAAGTTTTGCGAGTGCTGATTATTTATCGTCATGAAAAATATGGCAATATGGCGTACGTTAGTCAGATGAATAAAATAAATTGATGTTCTAGAAGCCAATTTTATCAAAACCTCTCCTAAGATTATTCTTAAATTTTGTGTTTGTGATTTATATGTTCTTATATTATTAACACTTTAAGGAACTTTGAGGCGGTCAAAAATCCAACATAACAGCTGTTTCCGGTGGAGGGGTTCGAGTCCCATTGTGTGCAGATGCTTCCGCAGATGAATCCGGTAACCTTCGGCAGTTGTATCCTGTTCAGAGTCAGTGCGTTGAGGGATAGTCTTTTGGATGCATTCCGAAGCAGTATTTTCCTGAGCTTTTGCTTCGCTATATTTTCCCAGTGACCACAGTGTTTAAAATTCATCCACTCGTTGATCACCTGTTTACATGCTGTCTTTGGAATTCCTAAAATAGGATCTGGGTCTATGAAGGGTATTCCGACTACCTTCTTTGCTAAGGTATCTGCTTTTCCAATTTCTTCGAAACCGCTGTGACCTGGTACCCGGATCAATTTAACAATTCAATATATATATATATATATATATATATATATATATATATGTCGGTAGATTCACCACCTCGCAATCAACGAGGTGATGACTGGCCGAAAAATTGTAACAATTCGAGAAAAAAAAAATGTATGTTGGGCGCCAGGTTTTTTACTGAGTACCACTCACGAATATGATAGGCAGCTCGTCAACCCTTAATCTAGGCTGCACATTAAAAGGCGGGCACTCGTCTGATAGTTACGAATTCGAATACAAAAAAAAATTGCAACAGAAATACGAAGAAAAAATAATTTAATTACGACTTTATGTGAAATATTTAACAACAACAAAAAATAAATACTCGAATTTTAAACAATAAAAATAAATATCGAACAGAAAAAAAAAATTATTTATAAACGGTACCTTGTACAGTTCGGAAGGTGTTTACGTGAATCGATTAATCAGAAAAACAAACAAATAATAATAATAAAATAAAACAATACGGAAAAAAATTAAGAAATCTACTTCACAATAATGATTTTAAAAAAATACTTCACGTGGGCACGCTCAGGCACGATTCACGATTTCGGTGGAAAATGATGAATCCAAGTTCAATAAATATCCATTCCTTTTTCTTTCGCAAATTAAAAAAAAATCAACAATTTAAAACAAATAATTTCGACAATTCGATTAGCACGTTTTTCGATACGATACGAAGTGCGGACTTCCAAAATCAAGAATGTCATTTTATCATCGTTTTTTCTTGTCTCTCAACAAAAGTCCGTCACACGAAAACAAAGTGTTTACACATTCTTCACATTCCTTAAAATTGTTTGTCACTAGTAAAGTTTAAATTTTAACACCAGGGCAGGATTTATGAATTATTAATTTTTTTTAACAATATTTATTTGCTTTGCCAATAATCAAACTTGGTAATGTGGCTGATGCTATTTTGTATTTCACCACCCATCATTAATTCATCCAATATAAAAAATGCTGATCATTTATCTGACCAATTAGTGACCAATTAGATGGTATAATTGGTTTTTCGAAATTCCATGGATGGGGTACTAGCATCCTGGAGCCCAAATTTCGCCCATACGAGATTATTGGTAGAACTAAAGTATTAAACATATCCAGAATTAGCCTGAAAGGAAAATCGTTATATTTGTAAACAAATCTTATACTCATTAGCTTTTCATACTTATAATATGCTCAATTCATTTTCCATTATAGCTTAAGATGACTCTAAGATACGGAAAATGTTTAACATTTTCAAGAACAACTTTCTTTTGAAGACGCTTTGGATCCGTTGGTTATAACCATCATTTTTGTTTTGTTCACGTTAACATTCAAACACCATTTAGTGCAGTACACCTCCATTCGCGTCAGCATTCTTTGCATACCTCCGACAGTTTTTGCCATCAAAAAAACATCATACATAAAAAAGAATTCTTACTTCCCTTCCGTTCACACATGGAGATGCGTCATCCATTCAGTTTATCCATTCTATAGGTTGTTTATGTAAAGCAAAAACATAAAAGCAGACAAATGGCAACCTTATTTTAGTCCTTGAAATATGCGGGAAGTTGGTGAAACTCTACTATTGTTCATCATATTGTCTTTATAGATGGATTGTAGCACTGTGACAGTATTAGAACCCATTCCCATGCATAGCAATTTGCGCCACAAGGGATTTCGATTTACACAAATGCCTTTTCGAAGTCTATGAAACAAAGGTAGATTTTTCCGCGCTTTATTGCTAAATTTTTGTCAATTATATTTTTTAAAACCAATACATTGTCCATAGCTTCATATCCGGGTCTAAATCCCGCTTGGCTCTCATTGATCAAGTGCTTATCTTAACACCACTGCTGTATTCTGATAGTCAACAGTTTAGTGTATAATTTACTGATATTGGGCATTAATGTAAGTGCACGATAGTTATTGGGATCGGTTATAGTGTCCTTGCCCTTGAATAGATTAATAATTAACCCTGTGCTCCATGCCCTCGGAAAATGTCTATTTTTGAGCATTAAATTAAATAAACTTAATAAAATATTCGAGAATCTAGAGAAATATTTGTGCACTATCTTGATGCATTCATTCAATGTACCGTCAATACCATCAGATTTACCATTTTTACTTGAGCTTATGACAAAATTCACGTCATTAATATCCCAGGGAATAAACTTAATAAAATATTCGAGAATGTAGAGAAATATTTGTGCACTATCTTGATGCATTCATTCAATGTACCGTCAATACCACCAGATTTACCATTTTTACTTCAGCTTATGACAAAATTAACGTCATTAATATTCCAGTGAAAGTTGTTATCATCTGTGGTTAATAAATCATTCCCATTAACAGTGTCGATTGCATTCCTACCGTACATTCGCGCATAATGTTCGGACCACAGGCTCGCACTAATCTCTCCGCTAGTCGATTTTCTTTTATTGTGACTAATTTAACATAGATCAATCAATTTAACATTGTTCCATTTTATACCAGCTCCAGCAGTTTCTCTAGACACGCCTTAACTACCCCTGAGGTGACCTCAGTTGCAGGCAAGGCTTTTAGAGCAGCTTGACTGTCCGAGAGAATACATACGTTCTGGTTTATGTAGCCTCTCCGTAGGTTCTCACGGACCAGTATGACATTAATGTGTTTGCCTTGGGTCTTTCACCGTAAATTACCGCCCGGTCTCTCCCCAGTTTTGGAGCCGTCTGCATACCAAACGATTTTTTTCTTGAGATAGGGTGGTTCTCCTTCCGTCCACATGTCCCTATCACAGACTACAGTGAAAGGTTTTGAGGAGTATATTTTGGGAAGTATATCAGTGCCCATTTCAAAAACGGGATCTGGGATCTCTATTTTTTGTAATCTAGTTATTATTGCAAGATAGTCTATAGGCGCTGGATCTCGCTTTAGCTATTATTACAATGTTTAGCGGAGTCAGCCCTAGTATGATTTCCATGGTAGCTGTGAGTGTGCTGCTCATGGATCCAGTAATGCACAAACAGGCCAGTCTTTGGATCCTGGACAGCTTTGTGCATGCCGTTATTTGATTAACCTTTGACCACCACACTAGAGCAGCATCAGGTTACAATTGGCCTAACTACTGTTGTGTACAGCCAGTGGATCATTTTGGGTTTTAGACCCCAGATTTTTCCACATGCTCTCTTGCAAAGCATGAGAGAAGATTTGCTCTTAGTCGTTATGTATTCCAGATGAGGGTTCCATGTTAGTTTAAGAGTCTAACATCACTCCTAAGAATTAGGTTTCCCTTACGACTTGTAGTTGGTACACCATTCCTGTGTGAATCTTAGAGCGTTTTGCATAAGCTCCGAGATTGTGCTTTCACAGGGTACATGGATTGCAATTATAATGCCGGCCGCATATCCCTGTGTGTAGCATCCTCCTTGGTTGATGTTCGCCAGTAAGGTGGTCCTATTAGTTAGCCTCCAAGATCACCAGACCTCACTGTACTAAACTATTGCTTGTGCGGCTGGTTCAAAAATGAAGTGTACAAAGTAAAATTGGCATTCGGGGTTCACTAATTCGGCGCATGGTTGCAGCCGATATTAAACAAAGACATCAAGCCATCAGGAGAGAAACTTTCGCCCAACGAAGCAGTTAATGTTTTTAGGACAATGGCGGTATTTTTGAACAATTATTAAAAGAACGTTGTTATTAAAAGCAAGTGTATGGATGAAAATTTGTTTATTTGTAATTACATTATAATTTGAAAACAAATGAAAATTGAATCAGAACATATGAGTTATTTTGTATTATTTTCACATGTAGAATACATTCCTGGAGTTTGGTGAGTTCTTCCCGACTCATCCTGTATATATTAAATATAATCCAGTTTCCAATATTCTAGTTTGTATATAGACATCGTGTGGCGATTATACTGCAAATTGTTTGTTTATGAAATTGCAAGTTGAAATAAGGAAGGATAATAGAAATTAATGAAAAATTATTAAAAATTTTCAATTTATTCTTTCAATTATTTTTTTTATACAACTTTTAAGTAACGAACAAAAACATTTACAATTTTAATATGGCAACATTGGCAAAATAATGATCATGTGATCGGCCACAAATGATCATTGTTTTTAAATGCATCTTACAAAAGGTAATTTTTAATTTTAACACTTGAAAAGTTTAATTTATCAACAGAGATATAATATCTCCCTCTGTGATTTTGTTTTAGAGTATTATTTTTTTGCAATTTCGCTATAGTCATGCATATTATTATTTATTTATTCTGAATAGTAGTGTAAGGGTTTTAACATAAAGTAAGTACATACATAAACAGGAAAAGGAAACCTTGTAGAACAAAAATTTTTTTAATGGTGTTATGGGGAGTCTTAGTTAGCCCACTATGTGAAATATTAGTGAAAAAATGTTAAACAAAATTTGTTGTTTAAAAGATAGGTTTTGGACACAGCTGCCACGCGGACACGGACCTAAAACCTATAAAAAATATAGGTTTAAAGATTAAAAAGTATAGGATATAAAAAATTTTTAAAGCCTATATGTTACCCGGAAAAATTATCTTCGGTGAAAAACCCATCGAAATCGGTTCAGCAGTTTTAACGGCCGTGGTGATGCTGTAACTAGCAGACAGGTAGGCAAAAATGTTTAGAATAGGTTTTTTGCATCTATTATGATGCATGATATTAAACAAATTTAGTATTATTTTTTGAAAATATTTTCTCAGTACAGCAGAATTGACTTTTTCCAATTTTATTATAGGTATTGATTAATAATTTAAAAAAATCAACTTAGAACAAGTGAAAATATTGAGTTTATGAAAAAAGTTTCAAACAAAAGTCGTTTATTTTTCAAAAACGAACATTTTTTGTCTGTCTTTTGCGATCGTAAAGGTTGATTCTGGCGGGGGAAGCTCGGTCCTATTTTGCCCATTCACGAACTTGAAGTTACTTTTTAGCTCTAGAATACACACAAAATTTCAGGTCGTTATCTCTTTTCGTTTTTGAGTTACCGTGTCCACGGACGAATGGACATGCGGAAATTAACCAATTAGGTCATTTCATGAACACCTATACCGTTACGAAGTCGGGACTAAACTTAATAAACCCTTTATAAAAATGTGCTAATCTGATGGGAAATAAATATGTTTTGATTAATATCTCTGAAGTCCATTAAGTGATACCAACTAAAAAATATTTTTTGTAATAACTAACACAAATCGATACATAATCGCTGACACCCAACGTGTGCAACATTTGAAAATAACATATATTCATCCTATATATAAATCCAACCTCGCTCATTATTGCTTTGAAGGCAGCAAAAAAAAAAACACTAGTAAAGACGTTTTTACACGTGGAAGTTTTGGTGAAATTTTCCAATCGCACGCATTAAAAACATGATGTACTAAAATTATCAACCACATGTTTTTCAATAACAGCTATAATTCCCTTTTTATTTACATGTAAAATAACTAAAAACTAACATTAAAAATCATTCTGCGCTTGCTCAGTAAAACAATCGATTGAATACTTGCATCAAAACTTTCACGTGTAAAAACATAGCTTATTTACATCTTGTTTATACACATTACACAGATAAAGTGTGATTTTAGAACATGCCTCTTATTTAAATAGAATAGAGATTTCAGATAATAGTGAACTGAACTGTATCAGTCTTTTCTGATTTGTATATAACCAAAAAAAATCTTTCAGTAGGCTCTTTTTCGCTGTATGTGTGTACTTCCTAAATGGTTTTTTAATTTGAAAATTTTAGAAATTCTGTAAATATGGATCGATTGCTTTTTATTTTTTAAGTGTAAACACAAATATTTCTATTTCTTAACATTCACACGGATCTAATGAGCATATCATTGAAAGGATTGTATTTGAAAGTGTTTTTGGTGTCTTATGATCTTTGATTGTCTAATCCTAATGTTATCATTGTGATTGACATATTGCTCATCAATTTCGTGTATACGCGAATTAAAAAAAGATTGATAATTGAATTGTTTTAAGCGAATTGTCTACACAGTGAATCACTATTAAACTTTTGAAATATGGTTTTTATTAATATTGACCATGGATTTCATAATTAACAAATCAATATTGCATTTATAAAAGAAAACAAAGAGATAGAAATATTTTGCTAGTAACTAGCGTCATTAAATAGTAACTAAATACCAGCTGACATTGATTATAGAAAATTGTGTGCCAGTGTTCAAAGGCCAACTTCGATCTAACCGACATTTTGCTCAAATTCAAATTTCCCGTTACTTCACTATTTGGTATGTAACAAAAAGTCATGAGATATTAGACTTAAAATTCAATAAAGCATAAACCTTTCTTTAACGCGTTAACGCAGGCGTACACAACCGTGTTGATTTTTCATTGACCATCGGTGACTCATATGATAGTACTGTTTCTTGTTATTTTATTTTATACATTATTTAAAAATAAAAAGAATCCTATTAGTTTGAATTTATTATTATTTTAATGAAATTTTACTTTTTTAATCAAAAGTAAGGGTGTGTGTCTAATTTAGTCCAAATCGTCTCGACCATATTTGGCCTTAATTGGACACTCACCTTCACACTTATTCTCAATATAAAAGTTACTGCCACAACAATATTGCATCAAGTTGGCAACAATGATTCCCAATGGCAACCAAGATCGTAGTGCTCAGGATGTGGGCTTGATTGCCTGCGTGAACTTTAGCGTAATTGAAACAAAAGTTTGTTACACAATATCTATTTATACATCGGATTATAGGAAATACCAAACTCAAAGCGATAGTTTAAACTCATCAGTTTTAGAATTGATCAATCTATTCTTTAAATGTACGTAAGTTAGGTAAAAAATATTTATTTGTTTGTAAACAAAAAACGGTTTATCTGCTATTTATCGACTTTTATAAAGCATTTGATACAGTGAAACATTACTATATCTGGAGAGCTCTACAATTTTTTGGCGTAAATGATAAATACATTCAAATTTTTTTAACTAATTAAAAAATAATGATATTTTCCCTTTTTTAAATACAGCGCGATTTGGAACTGGCGCATGGCACTTTCAGGAATGTATTATCCCGGTACAAAATAATTAAAAAAGTTCCTACAAAAATATGTCTCAAATTACCGACGTATTGAATGTTAAAGATAAAAATTGCACGGCACTATTTATATTCCTTTAACTATAACTTTCAACATGTCGATAATAAATTAATTTAAGATATATATTTGTATGATCTTTCTTCTTTACTTAGTGCTGAAGAACACACTCTGCAAAAGTGTCCTGCAATTCTGAAATATCGCCGTGGCAGGGGATACGGATTACGCATGACGGTGCCCCTTGTCAATTTTATAATATTGGCAATGATTATTTATTAAACTGAGTTTTTTTTAAATAAATATTTGATTGGTTTTTGAAAAATGCGTCCTTTTTTTAATACAAATGGTAGAACATTTTATGCGTGAGGTATCTTTGAGTTTAGCATTTACTCTTATCCATGAGTATAATGCACGTATTGAATCAACTGAATATACTTTTTTATTGTATTGTTAAGAATACTAATATCTTTTATTGTGTGAATATCAATTTATAAATTTTATCGAATATTTATTAAATTACAGTGAAACCACTGTGTAAATCCTGTGTTGATTATCTATTCCAACAATGTATTTTTTTAGACAGTTAGTAAATTCTATTTATTGCATCAATTTTCTAAATTATTTATTGCATCTATTTTTTTAAATTTTAGTTTTAGCGAAACTGCGACATTCAGAGACAATCTAAGATTTGAGTGAATTTTAAGGTTTGTTTTTGTTTTTTAATAGACGACATTCAAAAGTGTTAATTAATTTTTTAACTAGATTAATTTTAAATATTTAATTATCTTTTTTTAAACACAAAGAATGAAGACTGACTTGGTCGAAAAGACATTCACCTGTTAAAATTGAAATCTATTTTTTCCTCTAATTTTTAGACAGCCTTTGTTGTTAATAAAAATGGCGGATCGTACTAAATACGGTTTACATATGTTTTAGTAGAATTTGATTAGAATTATTTCACTTTTCTTTAAATATTTGGTTAATGCCCCTATATTTAAAAAAAATTTGGATAAAACATAAAACTTTTTTTTTTTTGACATATAATGTTTTTATATAAAATATATAAAAATCTTTCCTTAAAGCTTAAGGAAGGTAACAAAATATATATATAAGTTGTCTTGTGCTTTCTTAAAATACTGCTTCTTCTTGTTGAATTTGTGTGTTGGTATTACTTCGGGGTTGTGCGCGCATTTGAAGAAGTTCACGTATTAGAGCTGCTTTTTCACGTTCTAAGACTGTTATACGTTCACTTTTTTTACTCACCTCCTGAAAAGTTAAGCAAATTAAAATGTTTACTTAGTAATTTAAAGGGGTTACCACCAACAACTTATAACTTTACATGGCGCTGTAAGAATAACGAATTTATTGCGAATCCACAATAGTGCGGCTATTAAGCTGGAAAGTATGCTTTCATGTATGTGTTTCAATATAGATATAGACACACGCCATGAAATAGTTTTTTTCTCCAAACCCATACCATTTCAGTGGATAAATATCAGTTTTTCCAGATATAATAAAAACTGATTTCAAGTAAGGGTCCGTCCATACGCAAAATGGAATGAGGGGGAGTGAGGGTCTAATGCCTTACGTGGCGAAGAGGGGGGTCGGATCCGATAAAACGTGACGTGACTACTTTTTTCAAAACTTTAGATTTTAGTATTCGTGGTATGCAGGAAAGGTTTATATATTTAATTATTTAATCAATACGCAAATATTTATGCGGTCACAAACGCCAAAGAATAAAAATAATTTTATATTCATAATTTTTGTATGTTACTAATAATTATAGAAATGATCAATCATTTGGAGGGGAAGGCAGTTTTTGTGCCGTATTATTATATAGGGGATTGACGAAAATGTAATGCAGCATCACGAGAGGGGAGGGAGGGATAAAAAAATGAGTTAATTTTGCGTGACTTATTTTATGGATGGCCCCTAATGAACCTTATTATTCACCTCACACGCTCTGTCGCTTAATTTTATTTTGAAAACAGTAAGAGACAGAATCTACTTAATAGAAATATTCTGACTGACTGACAGATAACGCACACCCTAAACCGGTTGGTCTAGAAATTTTGCAGAGGAGTTCCTTATATAACGCATGTGAGCACTAAGCTCTATTTTTGAAAATTCATCTCCTAAGGGAGTTAAATAAGGGATGAAAGTTTAATGTATGGAAGTTCGTGATTTTTGGGGTTAGAAATTTGAAAATTGGCGTTCCTGAGATCCCATCGGGCACACGGCTAGTAAAACTTTAAATTACAAAGTTATTTCTCCTAAAAATACATCTTTTATTTAAACATTTATTCGAAAATCGGTACTTTTAAACTTATCTTAGTGGATTTTAATATTTTTTTAATAATATTGATAATATAATACCTCTGTGAGTAAATGATTTTGTTGCTTGAGCCTATTGAGCATATTATCCTGATGCTGTTGATTATTGGACGTGACTATGTGATGAGGTACGTGATGTACTGCTAAGTTCATATGTAGCGGAAGACCGCCTCGTTCCCAACTGCATGTGAGCGTTGCCAAATGTCGATTCACTTCCAGTACACGTGCTCGTTGTAATTCCAGTCGCTCCTGTTGTGTTTCCGACCATTGTTCCTATTATTTCAAAATAAATAATTACGATTAGGATTATGACTACTATCATTTGCATTATTATTATTAGATGTTATCAAACTGCAAAATATATGAAAATTCACAATTCCTTGTTTCTCAGTTTCGACAATGGGATAAAACCCGAAACATGTCAACAATTTTATTAAATAAAAAGTGGATTTGCAAATAAAAAATAAAAGTTGTAAAAGTAATTTATTTTTACCTTCAACAAAAAACGATCCTTGTTTCTCGCTTTTCTGTTTTTGTTAAAAAGTAAGACATTATAGGTTCAGAACTATTTGAATAAAACCCTGAGGTACCCTCTTATCCATAATCGACTTATGGCTGAATGTGTTGGACATAATACGTGAAATAATTCATCTGAATGTACAAACAGTATGGGAAAACTTGACCTCATTGTTTAGCTGTATAATATATACATACGGAATTTCAATTCATTAACTCTGTTATTTTTGAGTTGTCCACCTATCCCATAGACAAGCGGGTAGGCGGAATGCACTGCTCCGCAGACGTTGGCCATGGATTGCCTCACCCACTCAAACAATCCAGCCGAGCAGTATTGTTTACACGTGTGGAATAAACAATATATCAACCTGTAAACAATATTGTCCGGCTGATAGAGCGGATGGAGAATAGGGGTCTAAGGATCAGAGATATGTCTGGAGTTTTCGAAAGGGTGAAGCAATCCATGGCCACCGACTGAAGCGATACATTGTCGTCAATGGCGATTTTCGAACATTTTCCTTTATGAACTTCAATCTAAATAAAGTGATTAAAATAAACAATTGGATACTTCCATAAAAACTATATCAAGCAATTTTTTGGATTATTGCTGGAGTAAAATTATTAAATAACTGTAATTTATGCATTTTTTAACTAATTTCGATGAATAAGGTGTCGTTCGATTTGTAATTCAAAATGCTAAAATCGTAATAATTTTTGTTAAATTTATATATGATCCTGGATATTTGATTTTAAACGTTTTAAGGTTTTTAAAATTATGGAAACTTATTTGGAAAAATATATTTTTGGATATTCATGAGGTCTGTGTGCATAAGGTATTTGCCGAATTTCATAGAAATGTCTTCAATGGTTTTTAAAATAATATTAAAAGAAAAAAACACACAAAATAGCGGATTACGACTAAACCGGGGCGAATTCGAAAATAAAAAATCCCGAATGTTTTTTGCTTATTTTGATGTGTAAAATATGCTCTTGTATAGCGATATATAAATCACACATATTTGTAACACCCTGTATATACTCGTATGTCGCAGATGTATTTCTAATCGGCTATTTTACAAAACCGCTAGTTGTTTTACATAACAACTCCGTTATGTAAAACAACTGAACGACGTTTAGCTGTTTTACATAATTACTGAACTTTAACAAGTAATTTTGCTTAAACCTTTTGCGTTTATCAATGCAGCGGGTCAACGATTAGACTTTATGTAAAACAGCGTGAAATGAAACGTCAGATTGTAGATTTTAGTATATAGATTGTAGAAGTTAACTTATTTAATTTCAATAAGGTATCTATTACAATCGAGTACCACAATCTTTCACTTCATCGGTCATACCCCGAGTTGGTCGGGTTTGCGTGTTTTTGGCCCCGCACTAAAAGGCGTTCTATATATTTGAGTTATAGTGTCAAAAATTATTGAAATAAAATAAGGTAACTATTACAACCGAGTACTAAAATCTTTCACTTCATCGATCATACCCCGAGTTGGTCGGGTTTGCGTGTTTTTTGGCCCCGCACTAAAAGGCGTTCTATATATTTGAGTTATAGTGTCATAAATTACTGAAATTAAATAAGGTAACTATTACAACCGAGTACTACAATCTTTCACTTCATCGATTATACCCCGAGTTTTGGGCCCCGCACTAAAAGGCATTCTATACATTTGAGTTATAGTGTTAAAAATTATTGAAATTAAAAAAAGTAATTATTACAACCGAGTACTACAATCTTTCACTCCATCGGTCATATCCCGAGTTGGTCGGGTTTGCGTGTTTTTGGGCCCCGCACTAAAAGGCGTTCTATATATTTCCCTATATCAAAACGCTCTTTGTGACTACAGATAAGCTATTGTGCATTACATCTAAACGTGGGTAGCAGTTTTGTAATACGTATCAATCCAGCTGAACGTCGTTCAGTTTTTTTTACATAACGGAGTTATGTAGAAGAACTAGCGGTTTTGTAAAACAGCGGATTCGAATTCCATCTGCGACATATATACAGGTATATAAATTGTCAATAAAATTAATTTATATTTTTTCCTTCTGACTATAAATAGTTCTTTGAATTGCAATTTTTATAAAATAGAATTACTATTAAGAAACTAATTATATTTGATAATAAAAAGAAACTAAATCAAGTAATTTCACAATAACAAAAACCTATAATGTATAAATTTAAATTCAATAGTGTACGTAATTGTGTAAATATGTGATTTAGTAGGTAACTAACTAAATACAACTACATACTATTATGTTATGGCATTATCTTTATCTTTGTTCATCATAGGTGGATGGATGCTTTACTTACACACTCAAGTAATAATTTTAATAAATGGTGTAAATTACAGTTGTTTAATACTTCAGTCAATTCGTCGAAAAAAAGGAGGTAATCGTGCAATTGCCCATTTAAATAGACGCAGCGAATTTTTTTTGTACAAAAGGGATTACAAAAAGCTTAAATTTGAGTTTTCAGAGTCGGGACCCCCATATGGTCTCCATCTTTAAAATAAGGATGTAATCAGTTTAGTTTTAAAAACTCCCACAAAAATTTTGTAAAGAGTTTTTTTGTAGATAAGAATTTGATTTACAAATTTATTAATAATTATCTGTTTTAACTTTTCCAATAAAATAATTACAAGCAAATAAATGTAAATTTAAGGAACCAATGCTTTTAAAGCGTATTAGCTTTTAGCGAATTTCCTCTATAAGGAAATAGAGCTATTGATCTTGTACCGGTGTCAAAATTTCTTAATCGGAGGAAAATAGGGAAAATCTTTAAATACAAAAAATGTTTATCTCGTAAAAACAAACAACTTTGTTTGAAACTTTTTTTCATTCATCACATAGTTTTGGCGTAAATGTGGCAAAATTCATAAACTCATTTACGCCAGAAATATTGGATGGAAAAAAAGTTGTTTGTATTTATGAGATAAACAGTTTATCGCTGCCTACCCAAATTGCACGGTTGATATTTAGTGTACAACTGATTGAACTATAATGTTCTATAACTGTTCATTTTTAATATATTATTATTATGTATATTTGTTTATTGTCTTTGATTGTTTAAATTATATGTCGCTTATAATCAAAAACAAATTGTTTATAAAATGTTTACATAAATTATTACTATCTACGTACATTCTATACATGATAGAAATTTTAATAGTGTTCTGTGAAATATTTGATAAAATTACACACTAAATTGACCTACACTAGAAAAAATTAACAACCGAAAACGAAGTTGGAAAACATCCAAGTTCATATGAACTCTTTTTCTTATTTTTGAGAGATCTGTCGCCTATTCAATTTTCCGGATTGGAATTTGAGTTGTATATATAAATCTAAATTAGCCATAAGTAATAGCACTGTAGTGAGAAGTCCAATGTGTCCCTTAAAACTCGGCCTTACGCACTACCGTGCTCTAGAATATAAACATACCTTATAGTAATGTCATTATAATTATGCTCTTTCTTTTATTATTAGCTTTAGCTTTGAAGTACAAAGCTTCATATTTCCGTTAATTTCCTAGATAACTATTAAAAAATTTGTTTCAGTCAACAAATTTAATGTAATCACAAATTTATATATTTTAAATTTAAAAAAATTGTAAACTATCCCGTCTAGCCTACTTACACCAGTTTCGCACTGAAATTTTGTTCATCTAAATCAGGGGTGGCCAACCCGCGACCCGCCTTGAACATTTTTCCGGCCCGCGAGATTTATCACACTTTTACAAAATATATTTATTTTATAATAGCCAAAGTAGTGAAATCCAATGTATTAAAAAAATCTATATATATATATATATATATATATATATATATATATATATATATATATATATATATATATATATATATATATATAAATTTTTTATATGCGGCCCGCGGAGTTATGATGCATTTACAAAGTGGCTCGCAAGATCATTTGGCCACCCCTGATCTAAATAGTACTTCAAGTTCGTGAGAGAGAGAAATTTGTTATTAAGTCTCTTCATACCAAAAATCTATTTCGTAAACCATAAAAACGTTCCTTTTTATAAACAAATAACTGTTGTTTGAAATTTTGTTTCATAAACTCAATAGATTTGCGGATTTGCAACAACTTAAGCTCAAACATCGATAATTTCTCCAGATAACAGAAGCATGCATACATATGTATGATGTACCTTGATATAAGAACAAAGAACTCAATATATTATTGGTATTTAAAAAATAAACTCAGTTTGAAAATGATCGCAAGATTGAAACATGTTGAATTTTAATAAAATTTCTTAGCAAAAATCTTCCTCTTATTATGATAATGGAGCGGTAAATGATCTAACTAAGGACATTCGGTAAACACATTTTTACATTAAAGTTATATTTATAATTGATAAATATAACATTATACCGCAATAAAAATTAAGTACATTTTAAACCAAAATATACCGGTAGAAACTTAAGGACGTTCGAAAAAAATGCAGAGAAGTTCCTGTAAATTAAATGTTATAAAAAAAAGTGAATTCATAGGTATGCTTCAAAATGTAGTTCAAATACATTTTTTCGATATTGAAAATCATACTTTTAACATTGGGTCTTATGGAGAAACTACAAATTTAATCTTTATAATCGAATAAAACATAGTTTAAAATGTAGACAAGGTTTTATAAAACTATGTAAATTGTTGTTAAATAAACAAGGATTTATTTGAGCCAAAGATGAAGGTATGTTCAAATGCATTTTGGAAGGTAATAATGAATTATATAAGTAATTTTATCATTTTAGAGAAGCAAAACACAAGATTTTACTTTTTTATTTAAAATAAAAGAAACATTACGAGTCACGACTCACGAGTATTATTATTTACCAAATAACCATAGAATATTTAAATCTAGTTTCAACGTATACATTAAATCTGTAACGCCGCGTGCATGCGCAGCCGTTTGATACCCCCCAAAATGACTCTTTCGAACGTCCTTAAGTGTAATAAATCATTTAGTTTCACCATGAAAGGGATTTTTATATCAGGATATGTATTTTTGTAATTTTCAATAAAGAGATAGAACTGATTCTTCGACGAATAAGGACATACTTCAAAGTGCTTGATAATTAATAATCCAATACACAAGACTTTTTATTTAACGATCCACGATCATCTCTAATCCCAACAAAACATGTCACAATATATATTAAATAAAGTAGTTCTGCAAAGCAAGCAGTTTTGAAATTGCTATTTTTCAATCCCAGATTTTTACAATGGAATTCCACAAAATAAAGCTCGAAACAATAAATTAACTCAGATGTTAAATTTCTTTATAATTGGACTCATGTAGAATAATTTGAAGTTCTTATGATCATGAAGAATGTTATCTATTCTTCATGTTATGACTATTAAACTGTTTATTGCTAAACTGCTGTTATATTAAGCCCATGTTAAAGTTTTTAGGTTTGTGTACTTTTTACGATAACTGTTGGCAAGAATTTTTAGAAAGTTTGTCTGTGCATTACCTGTGTATTTCCATCATGTATTATCAAAATCTGAGTATGAAATAATTACCCCAATTGTGAATTTTTGCCACAAAACGATTACTATTTTAAACAGACTATCTTTCCATTTGAAATAATATGCAATTTGTTTGATCACATGAATCAGATAAGGGACCTAGATAGTCCAAAAAAAAACTAGACGTATGGACTACTTAAAATAATATTTATTTATTACATATGTCATGAAAAAATTCACCTTTAGCAAAAAATAAAAAGTTAAAAACTATTATTATAAATTCAATAAAAAAAAAAAAAACTGGTTAAACAATCAGTCCGTTACAACACCACACTTTTGCATTTTACTGTAAATATTTATAAATAATATACACATATGACGTCATATTATGATCAATTTTTTTTAATGTAGAGAAGTTGTTTATCTAGTTTATTTATGTTGATATACCATGCGTGCTCTAAGTCTCTAACCCTAATCTATCAGTGGAATAATGGATACCTACTTCTTTATTTTGTCCATTAATATATCATAATTGACTCATTGAAAATAGAATAAAGCAGCTTCAAAAGGTACTCATTTTTCTTAAGAATTTGATAAAATTGATATATGATATATGAAATAAGTTAAATGTGCTTTATTTAGTTAAAATTTTATGAAAAAGTGTCTAACAAAAGTTGAAATTTTTTGAAACGGAAAAACAGTTTTTGGTGAAACTGTCACCAAATTAGCAACAAGTAACATAGCCTGCGACAATATAAGAGTAATTTTAATAAGAGTAAAAGTTTAGTTATTATTAGGTTTTCTGTGATTTATTAAAATAAAGAACTTAAATTACACAGTGGTTTTATGGAATATCTCGATCATTCATATAAGACCACAAAGACATGGTATATGATAACAAGAACATTTGTTGGAAAAACATTTGTTCATTGTTTTAATAGCTTGCCAGAAAACTACCATCGTAGCATACCAATTATCATACCATCGTAGTAGTGAACAGGACTTTAAATTTTATTAAACATTGCCACTTGTGTGGAAAGAGCGATGAAAAAGGTTTTTTATCTAACAATAGAAATTTAGATGGTAAACTTGATTTTTCATCATTGTTAAACATTATTCTAGTAGAAAACAAATTTGTATAACCTTTTGCACACATAGCTACAAAATTATTATTCATTACAACTTTTATTCGAAACATTTTCCCACAATCCGAATGATTGACAAATATCTTACAAAGTTGAATGTGTCAAATTAAAAAAAAAAAAACAAGTAGAAATAACAACTAACTGAGTTCATTATTTAAATACCCGGTATATACTGAATTTATGAAAAAATTTCCAATCAAAAGTTGTTTATTTTTCAAAAAGGAACATTTTTTGTATTTAAATTTTTGTTCTCTTACGGTTTCAAAAATGGACAGTTTTGTCCATTTTGCCCGAACATAGTCCAATTTGCCCATTACCTTACTTTTTTGACTACACACATACACAAAATTTCAGCTCGTTATCTCTTTTCGTTTTTGAGTTATCATGTTGACAGACAGACAGCAGATACAAAGTCGGCACTAAACCTAATATATCTTTGTATTGTACATATCAAATATATACATATAAAATGCTTTGTCCTGAATGACTGATTGACGGATCAACGCACAGACTAAACCGCTGATCGTAGAGACCTGAGACTTGGAGGGTGTATTCTTTGTATGACGTAGGCATTCGATAAGAAAGGATTTCCCGAAATTTTATCCCTAAGGAGGTGAAAAACGGGGGCAAAGTTTGTATGGGACAACGTGATTCCTTGGTCCAATCTACTTCAAATTTTGCATAAACATTCATTATATTTACATAAATACTAAGTAATATAAGGTCTGTAAAATTACAATTTTCGTGGGCGAAGCTACGACGGACAATGCTAGTCGGGTATAAAATCATACACTGTGAATTTAAAAAAAAAGATATTAATAATTAAAGTGGATAATTTGTAACTGTATACCAAAACTAATGAATAAACTCAACACAACATATGGTCTAAGATCCGGCATTAGAAAAACCTTCCCTCATCTGTTAATTCATTGAAATATTATTGAAAACGCTTATTGCAATATAAACAATTTGGCAATGTAATGCCTGCCAGGGTAGTTCTGCTGCAATTAACATTAATTAATTTAAAAAAATACCTGTAGAGAGAGAGAGACTATTGCGCTATTCTACGTAACAAACAAGGAAAGTATATGATCATGCGTATGTAGAGTGTACTCCATTTATCTAGAACTCTGCATTCTCTATACAATACCACTATTAGTATAAATACACTTATAAATGGAGTACACTCTACATATGCATGAATCATATACTTTCCTTGTTTGTTACATGGAATAATGCAATAGTCTCTCTCTCTCTACAAGGTATTTGTTTTTAAATTCTATTATTTAAAAATTTTCTTAATTTTATTACAAGATTTGTCGTATCGTATACTATGTTATTTAACAAGCCAAATTCAATTAACACGTGAGGGATTTAATTATAAAAAAATAAATTTTTAATTAATTAATTAATGTTAATTGCAGCAGAACTACCTTGGCAGACATTACATTGCCAAATTGTTTATATTGCAATAAGCGTTTCAATAATATTTCAATCAATCAACAGATGAGGGAAGGTTTTTCTAATGCCGGAACTTAGACCAATATAATACGTTGTATTCCAAATGTTAAAACACGCAATATGCTATACTAGATATGTTTAATTGTTTCATTGGCATAGCTGTATTGCTTTGATTGTCGCGAGTGACCTTAAGGTATTCTTTTGAAATATTTTGTATATATAATTATATTTTGTTGAATGCTCTAAATTCACACATAATATTTTCATTTTTTTTTTCAATTATTTAAAACTTGTATAATTGAAATGGTATATGATACAAAAATTAATCATATAATTATGTGAATATTTGTCCCAATTCACATGTATCTACTCTGTATATAGGATGATGGGTGATATAATATGTGTAACAATCATATTATATTAATAATTAAATTGTTCAAATTAGTTCCGTGTATGTACACTTAGAAGCGTAAAATTTGATCTAGTTGAAACATTATAGCGATATATGTATATTAATACATTATTATATACCAGAGATGTTGTGGATATTCGCTTCCGCATCCTCAATCGCGGAACTTCCGCATTAATTTTAGCATTCGCAACAATCAATGTTTTTACGGAGCTTTTGCGGATACGAATTTTGCTTATTTTGTTTAGCATTTCTGTATAATAAATCACAACGTGTTTATGTGGATGCTTTTTTATTTATTTCAACAATTTACAATATTGTTTGAGTGTTTCGCCTTGGATAAAAATACACATTACTCTATTTGACAAGTGAATCAACAATGCCATCACTGACGCAAAGTGTGACTATACTCTCTTAAGTGGCGTACAAACAAGTCTTTGAGGAATCATCTGAAATTGATGAACCCAAGGGTTTTTAGCCTATTTAGTGGTGGATTAATCTATGAACCACTGCGAAACAGGTTGGAACCTGAAAAGGCACCGGCATTGTTTTTTTAACCCGACAAAAAGGAGGATGGTTCTCAATTCGTCTGTATTTTTTTTTTTTTATTTGTGTCACCTCAGAACTCCGTCATTTATGAACCGATTTTGAATTTTTGTTTTAAAGGGTTTGGTTTCCCATTGGCACCAAGTCGCATTCTGATGAGGGGATCCCCGGGAAATCGAGGAAATCGAGGAAAATCCTCATTTTATATGTGATAAACGATGTGATAAACGATGTGATAAACGAAAATAAGAAAATTTTTTTAAAAACCGACCCTAAAACAAAATTTTTACAAAAAAAAAAAACAAAATACATGTAAAAAAACTGAAAATCTGTTATGAAAAAATGCACTAAAAGTTCAAAAAAAAAAATAAAAAAAACGGATAAAAAAAATGTGTTAATAATAAAGAAATGCACTAAAAGTTAGTAGGTCGTTTAGTTGGTCTACCCATATTTAGACAAATAAAATAAGTTATAGAACTTCAAAGTCTCTAAAAAGCGAGAAATAAAACCTATTTTGACAAAATGGAAACCCGATTTCAAAAATCAAATATTCTATAACAAAAAATGCACTAAAAAGTAAAAAAATAATTGCATATTCTTGTGCCAATTTTAGTTCACCTATTATAAATTTTTAAATATATATGTACAATTATTGTTATTTTTGGAGGCGGTGTCCAAAAGTAATGTGCATTTCTTTATGCTGACACCGACTCCAAAAATAACAATAATTGTACATATATATTTAAAAATTTTTGCTTAGGTGAACTAAAATTGACATAAGAATATGCAATTATTTTTTTACTTTTAGTGCATTTTTTGTTTTAGAATTTTTTGATTTTTGAAGTCGGGTCACTATGTCAAAATATTTGTTTATTTTAACTAGAGAAATTATATAAAGAGCTTCAATGAGTTGTGATTATATTTTTGTACTCAATGAGTATTTCTGTTTTTTTGATTAAGGTAGTTCTAGCATGAAATCAAAAATCACTTTTCGACAGATTTATTTTTTCACAGGCTAAAAATAACGTTTTCTAATAAATCTCGAAGTTTTAAAATTTTTGACCGTTTAAAACGGGAGATACTTTGTAACAAAGTAATCATTATCTGTTGTATTATCTGCCCAACTATTATCTGTTGTATTGAAAAAAAACTCGACAGAATTAAAAAATAAAACTAGGACAGTAAAGATAAATATTTCTTAAATAAATTTTTTTTAAATAATCCGAGTTTTACCGTTTTGTTTTCGAAATATGAGAATTTAAAATATTTTTTTTTCTTTCAAAATTACATTACTTTGTATATAAATATAATATGTATGTGTTGTGTATGTGTGTATTTGTATTTGTTCTATAATAAAAACAAACCGGGTTTTTGTCCGGGATTATATAACACAATGCGGGAACTACCTTAAAATATATGTATTACAATATATTAAATACTGAACTATACATCACGTGAGATAAATAATTATTTTTTATTTATGTACAGAAATACAATTTTATTATTAATTTTAATTGAATTTTTTTTTTGTTACGATTTTATATAATCAGTTGTGTCAAATAGGTATAAAATTTCGTTTATTGTTATACGGGCGTTAATAAATTATTATGCAAAAGTAATTTAACTTCCATCTATCTAACAGCATGTTTTTATTTAATTTCAAGCTAACGGGTGGGTTAAAACTTTTACATACAATTGAATCATTTCTAACCGTTAACGAATTAAAAATTAAGTCATTCAGAAGTTATATGACTCAAGTTTGTAACACATTTACACATTTGTGATCATTAGTGACTTGCTGTTTCATCTTTGAAATATTTTAAAATCAATAACACCCCCTCCCCCTATGCAAAGAGTTTTGTGCTTTAATGTCTATCTTAAGCCAAGAAGTATTTAGGAAACTAAAGTTAGTCCGAATTGAAGAGTATACATCAACTGTTTTTTAAGCTTCATAAGCTTCATTTAAGTTATCATATTAAAAGGCTTTGGACAGGATCAGAATTAATCAAACAGGGGAAAAAACTTCGTAAAAACCTGACGATTTTCAGTTCTCACTATCGGATATACATGCCAGCGAAATAAAGTAAATGTAAGTTTTGCCTACGATCTACTTAAACACGTGACATATGATAGAGATAGGAGATACCAACAGTGACATCTGTCACTTCATCATTATGGCGAACGTGACAGACACGTACGGTGACTTTAAAGGCCCTTTCTGTAGACAATTGACTTTGAAAAAAAAAGTTCGTTATTTCTCTGTAGGGGTACGCACATATTTATAAACAACATATATACTTTTTATAGCCCATATTTTTTATTTGTGATATCACAAAATTATCTACATAGTGTTTTCATTACAGCTATTATCACCAATTATTAATTATCTATAAAGATTATTAAAATAATCAAATTTTGCCCCAATTCCTAGAACATTTATTTGTATTTTATAAATACGTATTTCGATTACAATGTAGTCAACATCAGTATGAATTAGCTAATCGTAACTATCCCTTGGATATGGAGTCAGAGATATGTTGCTCGTTGCTAATTTGGTGCGTGTCTCACAATGGTATTAAAAAAGTTTTGTCTTTTATATGATCTGCCTGAGGATATGATCTGACCTGAAGGATTATTGGAGTTGACTGACCAATTAAATGATTAAGTGTGTGAAGAACCCGACCCATTTATTGGCGGTATCCATTTGTGACCAGGCGGCGTTGTACCCGCGGGAAATTGATAATACGAAATGTTATATCACTTATATGTAAAAAGTTGAAGAGTTATGTACGTTGTATAGGACTCGATTGGGGACCTATTTTATGCGATTAAATTAATCAGAAGATTGTCTTCATAACAGAAAAAACTACACATCCGTCATTTTATAACCTCAAAACCAATATGTAAATAATGTGTAATACTGTAATTTGCGATACTACTGGTTCAAGATGTCACATGTGCACTACCACTGATGTTGTGGTCTCCCTCTATTTGATATATTATATAGATATACAAAGCAAACATAAAGTGACCTATCTCTGTTACGATTCTCTATTTCTTGACGCGCTGCCAAATGCCACTTTAAATTGAAAAACAATTTGTTACGTAGGAGCTGCGTCAATTTAGCGTTTAACTTTCTCAGAATACTTCTCTTTTGAGAATAGATCTTAATAACTTTTACCTTGTGTTCATGGTTACTTTTTCAATATCATCAAATTCTAAAATCGTTGAAAGAGAAGGAGAAAAGAAGGCTTAAAGCAGGGGTCAGCAGTGATTTGTTTGGCTTATATAACAGTCCAAGTAGCAGAGCAGTCTAAGGCGTTCTGTCTGCGCAGTATGCATACTTGGAAACAGAAGAAAACTCAAAGAAAATACACAATATATCTCTTGATATTAGAAAAATAGAAAAATGTATAAGCCGTAAGGTTGTAGAAAATCTTTGCTACGATTTGTTCCCTGGCAATTTTTTTGGCAACTCTAACATAACAGAAATATTTAGGATTATAATTTACAATCTGAAATCGTACAAATATTTGAAATATCAGAGTTACAAAAAAAATAATAAGAATTTAAATTGTAGTAGAATAATCCCGTCGTTTTAGGTACTACAGCTACCTGTTATGTCAAACATCAATTTTACAGCATATCTGGAAGTATCGTAGAATATTGATCTATTAGTTACCAAGAATTGTAGGCGTTCCCGCGAATTTTGCGTTTTTGAAGTGAAATAACTTTTTAACGGTTAATTCGTTAACGTTGATTGAAAAAACTGTTTCTTATAATTCCGTAAAGTATCTATATTCGAAATATCAACACTGTAGCTCTTTTCGTTCAAAAGATACAGCACCTAAAAAATGAGCCTAAATTAAGGTGTAGTAATAGCACTGTAGTGAAAAGTCCGAATGTGTCCCTTAAAACTCGGCCTTACGCACTACCGTGCTCTAGATTAAGTTGCGTTCTACAACATTACTACTTAAACATTTTTCGTTTTTTCGTATTAAAGGAAGCATTCCCAATTTTGTATTTTCCCTTTCCTCAAAAACCGAAAACGAACATTCAATTTTAGCCTGCTTTACCAGTATGGAATTAACACACCTAATGGGAAACTTCATTGCACTTCATGTAGTTTTGTTATTGAATATAAATTTTATTAATGGTGATTTTCGAAATCTATTGGGTAGGATCGATGAAGAATTGAAGAAATTTTGGGTGCAACCTCGAAAATACGCTAACAAAACTACGTGAAGTGCAATGAAGTTTCTTATTAGAGTTGTTAATTCCACATTGGTAAAGCATGCTTAAATTGAATGTGGCACCCTGTATAAAATCACGCTGGTTAAGTTTGTTTAAAACAGTTTCCTCTTTACGCACAAATGTTTAATGAATAAAACATGTGCATAACTAGGTATAGGATGGTATTTTTATACAGGGTTTCCAAAAAGTATGGACACGGCATAATAAATCGTATAAGGTGGTTCTAACTAAAAATTTTCAAACGGTAATCCCTAGTAATTTTTCCCGAGGAATCGAATTCGCTAATAAGATTTCGGGTCCAGTGGACCCATAAGGGCAAAACAGGGTCAAACTTTGAAATTTTAAATGGAAACCCATATTCTTTATTACATATTCGTATTCTACGGAAAAAAATTCGTTTCTTTTGTAGGAAACTTATTCTTAAAAGTGTTTTGTTCTCTCGCTGCTAGAGTGCGTTTTTTCGGAAAATTCTACGAATGAATGAAAAATAATAGAATTTATTGAATCGAGAATTTCGATTTATAATAAACTTTATTTAATACTTCGATTTTAATAGATTTATTGTTATAAATAATAAATTTTGTTATAATCGTAAATAATAAATTTAAAACGCCCTCTAGCGAGAGAATAAAGCACATTTAAGAAAAAGTTTTCCCACAAAATATACGTATTTTTTTCCGTAGAATACGAATATGCAATAAAAAATATGGGTTTCCATTTAAAATTTCAAAGTTAGACCCTGTTTCGCCATTATGGATCCATCGGACCCAAAATCTGATTAGTGCATTCGATTCCTCGGAAAAAATTACTAGGGGTTACAGTTTGAAAATTTTTAGTTAGAGTCACCTTAAACGATTTATTATGCCGTGTCCAAACTTTTTGGACACCCGATATAATATTAATATATCTAATATTAACTTTTGCTGATTATTTATCAATGAATGAAATCTGCCGGTTATTAAATCCGGTTATATTCTAGATACATACATATTATTGTTAATAAGTTAAATACTTACAATAAATATAATTTCCATTGTGTAGAAAATAATTTGATATGATGGTCATGCGTAAATCCTATTCCAATAAATTATCTA
The DNA here is from genome assembly GCA_963920215.1 of Nineta flava. NCBI lineage: Eukaryota > Metazoa > Arthropoda > Insecta > Neuroptera > Chrysopidae > Nineta > Nineta flava. The sequence continues at coordinate 47,105,109 of OY986041.1, forward strand.
ACTTGTTTTTGTTACAATTAATTATCATGATTGTTTGTAATTGTACAAGTTGTTTGAACATACATATATTGCAAAATTATTGTTGTAAAATCAGTTGCATAATATTTCCAGACTTTATATTTCTTGTAAAATTCATGTATTTTCTCGGTCATTTCAAAGAAATCTCGATTTACGTGCAATCTTAAGTCCTACCTTCATATAAGCAAGGTCAACTTTTGCGTAAACCATTGTTTTGATATTCTAATAAAAGTCACATATAATTTCATATCCGCGAGTCAAGGTAAAAGATGAAAGATCACGAAAGTAAGCTTTAAACGGCTATAAAACGTGCTTTGCCGTTACCTAATAGGTATGCGCACCTCCCATATTCTGCGCTATATCCCGAGCAATTGAGCCTACTAAAAAATTCATGAGATCATTTATGTAGATAATTTATGCTACAAGTTTTATAATAAGGTGCCGTTCATAAACTATGCAGCCCAATTTTACTAACATTTTAAACCCTCACCCTGGTGTAGACAATCGTGGCTTTTCTTCAATCCCTTCTCGTAATAGAATAAAACGTTGTGGAATTTTTTTCAAATAAACTACGCATCAAAAATAAAAATAAATTTTGTTCTATAAATGAAATATAATACGTGTACTCTTCGCTTACGTCAGTTTCGTGTTATTGTGCGAGTTATTTGAAAATCAATGTATTTTTTACCTTGGTAAAAAACTACGTAGCTTATACCTACACCCTCACTGCCCCACGTGGCCCAGCGTAGATTTTCATTGCACCCCTACACCCTTTACGGACAACGAATTTAAGAACAGTCCCTAATTTCTAATGACATATGATGGATAGAAACGAAATATTTGCAAAAACCAAATTTTCGTGACCTTTGTCGACTTTGGTTGCTTCGTTTCATTTCGAGTTTCATCCTTTATTTCACCTAATTTGATTGGACTTAATATGAGTTGTTCAAAATCATTATTCTGATTTTCGATCATAGTCGTCAGTATACTCGCTGTGCCCGAGTATACTGACGGTGGGTAACCCCCATGACCCTCAAGGCGGCCTTCGGCCTTGGCTTCACGTCACAGAAAATACCTTTGCATGAATTGTAAAAAAAGTTTTTGGGGGTTTTTCAGATTTTCCGGGGGTTGCAATGAAAAACCTGAAGTTTTCCGATTTTTCTCGTCGGTTTCAAGCAATTTCGCGTCGAATGCAAAAACCGCATCTTTCTATCATGTCTAGAAGTGTCTTAGAGTTTGTATAGATCAGTCAGTCAGTCAGCTTCACTTCTAGCTCTATAGTATATTGGACACTAATAAACATTTGTGAAACTTGTCAAACTTGTTGGTCAATTTTCATATATCTCTTTTATCTGTTTTAAATTTGGTTAGTCAAGAAAAAAATAAATAAAATTAAAAAAAATAAAATTAAAACCTCAGCTGTTGAAGAAATTTCCGTAAATTTTTTGTATGTCGTATACTTCAAATTTTAAGTTGAGTGGACGTATCGAAAATCGGATTTACTTTCACACTGCTCAATTGGCAGCATGCTTCGAGGATTTCTCTAGACGGTCCAAAATGAAATATATATTTATCGATCTTTGCATATTTAATACCGGTTAGCGTCCCCGCGCCCCCATCACTCTAGTATAATTTATGAATGTTTATAAATTCATGTTTAAACTATATGTATAGACAATATTCTATTCAGATAAAATGAATTGCAATTTTTATAAAAAAATAAATAAAAAGTGAACTCAATAAATACATTGTTTTGTTGTATATGTATATGCAATAAATATTCTATATTATTCAAGGTAAAATCCTTCCTTCTACTTTGCAGTTGATTGATTTCACATTTCATAATCAAAATGTGAATTTAATACCTTTTATAATACGTTGGCTATTCTAATCCATTTAGTAGCAGGTAGTGCGTTGTCCAAGTATGAGTTGCCTATGTTTTTGTATGTTTACCTATACAGACCGTTTTCAAAACAATTTCTAATAGAGAATTTCTAATGTTAAATAAATAAACAAAATATTTACTATAAAACCATACATACACATACATACTGAAACTGAATGTCTGGACTGGAATATTGGGTGACCATATTATAGGACCATTCTTCATTGACGGATCTTTCGATTCTCAAAAATATTTGAGTTTGTTACGAAATAATATTTTGCCAACTGTTGAGCTCTTCCTAATTTATACCTGGAATCTGTATGGTTCCAACAAAATGGTTGACCTGCACACAATGCCATGATAGTAAGGCTGTTCCTGGAACAAACTTTCCAGGAACGTCTTATGAATGGTTTTGAAACCCTCAAATGGCCTGCCAGATCCCCAGATCTATCTCCTAACGACTTTTTTGTGGGGTTTTCTCAAAACACAGATCTATTCGCGAAATAGGCCTGAAAATTTGCTACAATTAAGGCAAAGAATTGTTGACAATTGTGCGAATATTTCTCTTCAAGTGTTAGAAAATACCCGGGTAGATTTCTACAATCGACTCGGATATTGTTTAGCAAATAATGAAAGAATATTCGAACCGTCGGTTTAACATTTTTCTTTTGTCGGAATTCTATTTTTTTACTTTTTGGGGTTTTATTTTTCTTTTAATTTATGTGGATTGTTGTTTTATGTTATACCGTTAATAGAATACTATCATTTATTTTCAAACATTCCCCATACAAATAATAAGGGATTTCAAAAAAGAATTTTCAATTGTTAGAAGTAATGCTAAGCTTAAGAAGATAACAATAACATATTTAACCCACTCTCATTACATGTTAATGCAGTAATGAGTACAAAACAGTCTAACAAGCATGCACAACAGACACACTAAAGAGTACCCCCACCATTTTTATTTCTTTATTAAGCATATTGTGTATAGTTATTATAGTAAATAATATTTAACATTGATTCTCTATTAGCAATGCTTTCCAACATATACGGTATATCACATAGCACGGTAATGCGCTCGCCCAAGTTTAAGCATAGACGCTTACCGTACTATATTTTACTGAAAGGATTATGGACGGTTTTTGGCCTCTGTGAGACCAAAAACCGGTATGTATATTTTGACGGTATGTACTAGGGATTTTGCGGATATCAGCATCCGCAATCGCGGAACTTCCGCATTAATTTTTTCAGCCACATCCGCAATAATCAATGCTATTTTCGGATGTGGATGTTGCTTGTTTTGTTTAGCATGTCTGATTGTAAATAAATCATAACGTGTTTATAGAAGTGTTATCATAAGGATGTTTTTTTATTTATTTCAACAATTTACATTATTGTTTGAGTGTTTCGCCTTGAATTATCTATTTGACAAGTGAATCAACAATGCCATCCCTGACGCAAAGTGTGAATTAGTCTTGTTTTAAACTAGATGAACATGTCCAATTTAAAGTGCAATGTAAAATATACAATAAAACATACTCTCGTAAGGGGCGTACAACCACGTCTTTGAGGAATCATCTAAAATCAATGCATCCGGAAGAGTTTATCCTGTTTAGCGCGGGATTAATCTATGAACCTCTGCGAAACAGGGTGGAACCTGAAAAGGCAACGATACCATCGTTTTCCTTTTTCATGTACCTAAATTCAGTATCTCATTAAATAAAATTGGCATATAAATGCATAACCGCAACCGCATCCGCTGATAGGAGCATAACCGCAACATCCTTGGTACGTAGCAATTTCCACATTACACCTTCAATAGTTTCCAAGATATTTAACCCTAAAATTTACATTTCGGTGACTCGCTTATCGTAATCATAATCATCAGTATTCTGGGTACTTGTAGTTGACCTAGAAAGTTGATTTTAGGTAGGAAGACAGGTCTAAGGTTGAAACCACCCAGAACAGTCTGAAAACCGCAAATTTCTCTCCCGGTAACTCGCAAGGGGAAATTTCTACCTCGAAAGCGGTAAGAGATATAAGTAAAGTTTAAAGATTTTCCTTTTCTAAAAAACTAACTGTAAAATTTGAAATAGCTACTAAGAAGTAACTTACAATGGGTTGGCCCTCACGTATATATATTTACATTCAGCGAAATCTTTAAAAACAACAAAATTTTTCCTCCTTTTTGACATTTATGTTATTCTATTATATTTTATCTTGAATCATTTTGATAATATACAATATGCATTGCGTACAATATTATATTTATCTATATGTGTAACGAATAACTGGGCATTGTGAGATAAAGCTCGATTCAATAACAACACATAATGGAGCTATTCACAGTATGTGTACTATGTAAGAGTCGATCTAACCACGTTCGGCTCCAATATAGTTAAATATCGCAGAATATTCCATTTGAGTGAAATCAAACCATGACTTGAAACCAAAATCTTAATAGTCTGCCTTTTTTAACCCGACTTCCGATGAACCGATTTTGAATTTTTGTTTTTTGTTTTAAAGGGTTTGATTTCCCATTGGTCCCATTGTCACCAAATCGCATTCTGATGAGGGGATTCCCGGGAAATCGAGGAAAATCCTCATTTTATATGTGATAAACGATTTCTGCGAAATTTTTTTTTTTTGAAAGAGTATACTCATTCATAATGGGAAAATAAGAAAATTTTTTTAAAACCGACTTCAAAAAAAATTTTACAAAATAAAACCGACCCCAAAAAAAAATTTTTTACAAAAAAAAAAACAAAATGCATGTAAAAAAAATGAAAATCTGAAATGCACTAAAACTTAAAAATAAAAAAACGGATAAAAAAAATGTGTTATAAAAAAATGCATTTAAAGATGTATGAATTAGCTAATTCATACTGATGATGACTACTTTCTAGTCGAAATACGTATTTATAAAATACAAAAAATTTTTATCTAGGAAATTGGGGAAAAATCGAAATTTTATACATATGTACTCTCTCATACTCGTGGGAGATCTATTATACGAAGATGTAAACTAAACAGACGGTATAGTATAAACTATACAACCTAATATCTACAAAACTTTCTAAATAATATTATTTATTGCATATTAAAATAAATTAATTGTGCATTTATGTTTGTGGTTTTAATACTCAAAATTTAAGCTAAAATATCTATAAATGTTTGTTTAAATTTAACAGTTTATATATATAGAATGTTTCGGAAATTGACACTGGAGGGGATAGTAAAAAATAACAAATACGAAAGGGCGTGGTATATTTTATTCATATTATTAATATCCAGTGCCGTAACTAGGGCGGTGCCCAGGCACAGGGCGCAGACCCTGGAGGGGCGCCGAAATGACCAAACCAGGACCACAAATAATATGATAATATAATATTATAATAACTGTAGTGAAAAATCCGATGTGTCCCTTAAGTGCAGAATAGACACAGAACTTGGTTGCAGCAACATTGAACTCCGCCTATAAAATATTTTCACCACAGACGCTGCAACCAAAGTTTGGGATCATAAAATTTAATTTTTACTATTTTATGACTCTAGTCATATAAATTCTATCATTTCTCATCATGTCTCTATCTATCTCATTTAATTTGTATAGTTTATTTATATCTCTAGTAATAACTACACAAATAATTTTATACAATATAATATATACAGTGTGTCTACTTAAGTTGGCTCCATATGGAAAACTTTTTTATTATAATGTTTACGAAAAAAAGTTATTCTTTATAAAAATCTCTGCATTCGAAAATATTAATATTCAGCTATTCACTTTTGACATAAAATGTATAGGGTGTCTAAAAATTGAAAAAGTTCGATAGGAATGTGTTGACCACTTCAATTTTAAATTAAATTTTGTTTATTTTTGTTCAAAATATAGACCATATAGAACAGATTATACGGGAAACGGTTCAAGAAATCACTCCCGAGATATGTAGGAGTGGATTTAAAGAATTTTGTAAAAGGACAATTACATGTATGGAACGCGAAGGTGGATACGTTGAGGCAAAAACGAACTGAAGGTAACTGTTGTTACTTATGTCAACAATAATAATTGTATTTGTAATGTAATGTATGAAAAATAAATGTTCTGTATTCATTATTTTGTTACATATCATTCAAAATGTTTCAAATCAGCAAATAAACATTTGAAGTACGATGACTGGTTAATTAGAATAACAGATAACGTGTTTTATAAGTAGGACTTGCAAAATTTAATTTAAAATTGAAGTGGAAAAAAAATTCCTATCGAACTTTTTCAATTTCTGCACACCCTGTACATTCGATGTCAAAAATAAATAGCGGCATGTTAATATTTTCGAAAGCAGAAATTTTTATAAAGGATAACTTTTTTTCGTAAACCTTTTCCATATGGAGCCAACTTAAGTAGACACACTGTATATATTATATATAATGTAAATTGTAACGAATATAGGTATTTTGTATATGAACATTTAACTCCTCCTACTAAATATCAAATAATTTTTAATGTTGCAGCAACCGATCAAGGTCATGTTTTTGGTTGCTGCAACCAGTACACACACACAGCAACATACTAGTTAGTCTTTAATGTTGCTGTTCAATGTTGCACGTTTGTGGAGCCCATTAAACTCGGCCTTACGCATTACCGTGCTCTAGATATTCTTCTTACAAGTAATAGAAATAATAATTAGAGTTGCGACTGGCGTTACTGCTACTGAATTTTGGGCCGAACTAGAAACTTTGAAATGTGAATTTAAATGTGAACATCAGTCAAGTCTAGGTCTTCTTAAAGCTATAGTGAAACTAGATTTAAAGGAAATGTTTCCCAATGTAGTAGTCGCTATAAAGATTTTTTTAACATTGCCAGTGGCTGTAGCTTCCTGCCAAAGATCATTTAGTAAGTTCAAATAGATAAAGACGTACCTGCGCTCGACGATGGACCAAGAAAGATTGTCTGGCCTAGCGATTTTGTCGATTGAACGCGACATAGTATGAAAATGTAATCAAGGACTTCGCAATGAAGAAAGCGCGTAAAGTAAATCTTTAAGTAAGTTTACGGTTTTCCTTGAATCTCTGCTATCTGTCTGTACTAATCAGTATTTGGTGTCATTTGTGTATTAATCTTGTGAGATTTGGATTAAATATATATGTACAATTATTGTTATTTTTGGAGGCGGTGTCAGCATAGAGAAATTCACATAAAATTTGGACACCGCCTTCAAAAGTAACAATAATTGTACATTGTATTTAAAAATTTTGGTTAGTTGAACTAAAATTGACACAAGAATATGCAATTATTTTTTACTTTTTAGTGCATTTTTTGTTTTAGAATATTTGATTTTTGAAGTCGGGTTTCCATTTTGTCAAAATAGGTTTTATTTACATGAGATATTTACTCTTAAGGCTATTTTACAGATGTAACTTTTCAAGCAACTATTCATAACGCATATCTTGGCGAGCAAGCGCAGTAGTATTTTTTGATGAAACTTTGTAGTTATAACACAATAGACCACGGTTCTATAATATATAATCCAGTTGAAACTTCTGTATTTTGTCGTTATATCGTACATATATTTTAACTGGAGATTAAATTTTATACTCAAAGATTCATAATACCAAATGTAATTACCTATAATATGTAAATTTTGTGTATAATAAATATTCTGTTTTAAGACCTATATTTTGTTGAAACCTTGAAATAATGTATCAAATTTATTATTATCTATTCTGCTTCTTAAAATGCGTACATATTATATTGTTTATATATCAAATGACCTCTATATAAAGTAAATACGATGATGCCATTTGAATGTATACATGTATGTATCAGACCTAAAGACCTAGAGACGCAATAATAACAAAATTAATAATAGACAAGAATATACCGTGTGTTCATTTGAAAATCACCACCTATTTACTTTTTAAAATATGCATTTTAGAAAAAAATGTTTCAAACAAAAACAATTTAAAGTGAGAAACATAATGCAATAATTATATTTTTGTTCCATGCATCCATGACCATGTGGTATAATTTATCTTTTAAACGGTGTAAGACAGGAAAAATCTTTAAATACAAAAAATGTTAAACTTAAGAAAAAAAACTTTATTTGAAAATTTATTTCATGTATCCAATAATTCTGGCGTAAATAAAAAATGTACACAACATTTACGGTATTTACAGCAAAACTATGGGATATATAAAAAAAAGTCGTTTAGTAGGTCTACCCATATTTAGACAAATAAAATCAGTTATAGAACTTCAAAGTCACTAAAAAGCGAGAAATAAACCATATTTTGACAAAATGGAAACCCGACTTCAAAAATCAAATATTCTATAACAAAAAATGCACTAAAAAGTAAAAAAATAATTGCATATTCTTGGGCCAATTTTAGTTCACCAAAGCAAAAATTTTTAAATATTTATGCACAATTATTGTTATTTTTGGAGGCGGTGTCCAAAAGTTATGTGAATTTCTCTATGCTGACACCGCCTCCAAAAATAACAATAATTGTACATATATATTTAAAAATTATTGCTTAGGTGAACTAAACTTGGCACAAGAATATGCAATTATTTTTTTACTTTTTAGTGCATTTTTTGATATAGAATATTTGATTTTTGAAGTCGGGTTTCCATTTTGTCCAAATATGGTTTATTTTATTTTGTATTACGTAAAATGTTTGTGACATCAGTAGTGATGTGTTCCATAATTTTCGTAGATACTGTACTTAATACTGAGACATTGTATATATACATATACCACTTACCGAGAATCTTTTCAACAAATAAAGCAAAAACTGTTTTCTTGGTTTCAAAAAATTCGTCACAAATTAATGTATCAATAAGTTGTCTACAGAAAAGTTTTTAATTTATGATGTAAAATGTGTTACTTTCAGTCAACTGGTATATTTAAGCCATGCAAAAAGTTCCAATTTTGATAGTGAATATCTCTCTCTTTTATTAGGAATTCTCAAGGGGATATTCTTAACATCTACTCAAAATTTTATTACATTCTGCAGAAAAGGGGGTTTACGGACCAATCAATTTCTAAATGGTTAAATTTTACATAAAGTGGGAATACATATAGTTGTTGTTGTAATTATTGTTATTGCTATCATCATTATTGTTGTTATTATTATTGTTATTATTATTATTATGTTTTTTGGTGTATCTCTCCATATTGTAAAAGATATTTCTTAAACAATAAATATTTTATAAAACAATTTCTAACTTGATTGAATAAATTATTGGGCAATAATCGGTAGGCAACCTGTATTGAAACATCGTTCCGTCTTACTTCAAAACATACCTTTTTTACTTACTCTCACACAGCTTATGGAGAGCCGTCTATGCCCATCTCTAACTAAACTTTAGGTGGTATCTTTTCAAATGAATACACGGTATAACTACTGTTATAACTAAGTTATTATTTCAATTTTTGATTATTCATTATAAGATGTAATTATTATTTAAAAAAAAGATGAATTGAGTGATGATATTTATTGTTATATTGCTCAAAACTTTAAACCAATCATAATAGTACGGAGGCTAAGCCACTAATTCACATGAAACTTTACAATTTTATGTTCAAGCAATAAAAATATGTGCACATATTCAATAAACCGTTCAAAAAGCAAGTGATGGAAGGTATTGGATTTTCCAAAAAAAGAAAAATACTTTAAACAAAAGGTATTTTTAATAAAGAAAAAACTTGCTCCATATTTTACCATTTTTTTAATTTATAGATGAGAAATGGGATGAAGTTCATAATTTAAAATTACACCCACCCAAGAATAAACCGCAAATCAGGTACCTTATATTTTACTTCATTTCTGATATAAACGTATGAGAATAATTACCGATTTTCACTACCTCCATTTCTTATATAAGATGCCATTTTTATTTAATTTTTAATTGATTCTAATTTTGTTAATGACAATGTTTGCGATAAGTATATAGTTTTTGAGAAAAAATATTTATTCTTTTTACGGTTTTGAACCATCTGTCTTCGATAGAACATAAAATTGAAACTTCTATTGAAATTTATCCCTTGCCTCCGTACTATATTATTATAGTTTTTTAAATATTACAATTTAAAAAAAGTTTTTTTTTTGTCTTTCTCAAATGAATATTTTCTGCTATAGTTATTTTTAAGAGTTAACCAGATTTTAATTTATCATACAAATGATTTTTAATTTGTGTAATTTCTAAAATCTCTAGACGGCGCCTACTACTCAAGTGGCGAATCGAAGAATGCACAAATTGGCTTAATGGAGTGTTATTTGAGAAATCAAACACGACAAGTGACCTGCAAGTAATATGTATAAGACTCCATGGGTACCTTCGATGCGACCCGGTGAAGACAAGAAACCTTTGACATTGGTGCGGTGTCGCTTCATCATTAAATTATTACTATAGTTTTGTTCTTCATTTTTTATTTGTTGCATTTCAACTATAACTTCCCTCTATTATCACGGTTGCTGTGAATGTTAACAACCTTGGTAATTTACATATAAAAATAATAACATTTCATAAATCAAATTAAAAAGATCAATTTTAATTAATCAAGATAAATTATATCTTTTTTATGTATTTATTATTTATTTAAATAATAATTATTTAATATAACAAATATCTACATTGCAACATCATTACACTGGTCCTTCGAGCCGGAAAGTTGAAGTACATTTAATAAATTTTAATAATTAATTAAGGATCACATCTCAAAATTTTATGATAATCGTGTATTGATAATTATGTACTATCTAACAACTAAAATTAAAATTTGTGATAAAATCTCACTAGTGTACCGAATTTATTGATTATACGTGTTTCAAAATAAATGAATGCAATCGTTTCTCGTGTATGATGTAATTAACCTCAGTTACAAACGTATCTTATCTAAAATATTTCTTAAACATATACGAGTATAATAAAGTAGTTTTCTTTGAGACTAATTAAATCAATTACTGTTATAATTTAATAAGCACTAGATATTTAATGTACTAAGGGCCACAAAAGTAGCATTCATTTTTTAAAATTTTTTAGTTGATTTGTACCTTATTCATTTGATTTTTGGGAAAATGTTTCCAATAAAAGTTGTTAGTATATTTATAACGAACAACTTTTAGCCGAAGCATTTTTTCGAAAACCGAATGAGTAAGGCACAAATCAATTATAAAATTTTGAAAAATGAGTGCTACTTTTGTGGTCATGTGAACGCCAATAAAAAAATACCAGGATGGTAATTAGGAGACCATTGTTAAAAATTTGTCTTCATAAAAATACCATAATGTTTTAAAAAAAATCATAGATTTTCAAATTTTTTCGAAAACATTTTATGTTTTTAAAAAATTTTGTCGGTTCTCTTACTAGGGAGTCTATAACACAATTGTAAGGAAGGTGGATTGCAGTCGGTATAAAATAGAGGTTCAACAATTTATGTTATCATTTGAACTCTCAAATGGCATCAGTAGTAAACCATATCGAAGAGAGAAAGTACTACGTCAAATCGTATGGTATTTTAAAATCTGAATTTGTTTCGCAGTTTCATTTTCCTAATACAGATTACCGAGAAATTCAAGATCAAAAATGTTTAATTTTGTATAAGATAAACTCAATAATTAGCAAAACCTCCAGGCCACTTTCAAAAGAGCTAGAAACTTCCAATTTTATAGATATATATATATCCGATCAAAAGCATAAATGTAAGAAAGGGCCGAGTTTTCGGGGAAATCCTTAATGTAATAGTTGCTCCTTAATAAGTGATGATATGGGAGAAAGGACCGAGCTTTTTACAAAGTGAATAGTTGTAGACTTCATATAATAGTTGCTCCTTAAAAAGTGATGATATGGGAAAAAGGGCCGAGCTACTTACAAAGTAAATAGCTGTAGACTTCATATAATAGTTGCTCCTTAAAAAGTGATGATATAGAAGAAAGGACCAAAGAAACCACCTAAATTAAGCAGTAGTAATAGTAAGTGAGAAGGCCAAAAGACCCTTAAACTCGGCCTTGTACACTACCGTGCTCTAGATAGGCATTTTGCACATGAAACGAAAAATTTTAATTATAAAATCACCATTATAAATCGTTAGTTTTGTAGCTATTATTGAAATTTGAGACCTGTCATTAAAATGAGATATCAAGGAAGTAGCATAAAAAAGATATTTAACTAAGTACAATAAATTATTAGTTAACAAATTATTAGTTAAAAAAAGAAGATCCTAAAGCTATTTTTAAATGACTCTAATGATCTAACATTCACAAAGACTGTAATTAAAAAATCTTGGCTAGGTATTGAACCCAAGATCTCTGACATTCCGAACTAGTGCTCTAGTTGCAAATGTTCAGACATATTATTTAAATGTCAAATTAAGTAAACGCTAGCCACCTCCACCAACGAAAGACAAAAAACAATTAAAGTTGTAGTAAATAAATTTTACCACAATTTATCACCTGACCATTTTTTTTCTGTCATTCTAATATCTATAGTCATGTTGATAACTTTATTTCATATTCATTAGTCTACGTAGCTCCTAAATGACTATTTTTTTGTAAATATGAAGTAATAATTAACAATATACATAATATCCAGATTATATGTATAATAAAAAAATATTCCTTGATTAATTTAATAGATACTTTGAAATATTAAAACTGAATACAGTTAGTAGATTAAAAGTATTTAAGAATTTATTTTAAATTGTAATCATTAATAATTATTGTTGTTATTCCACCATAATATACTTACAACCTACTACATACACTTACTGCTTATCTTAGTTAACTGTATATTTTTGTAATGAAAAAGGAATTTATTTTATAGATATTTACTCTTGTTGACTAATCATTACGAAGAGTTTTCATTGGGAACATACAGAGGGCGTCATTCAAGATTCTTTCTTGAGCATCGTTTTAAGCAAGACCTTATGATCGACATAAGTATGTCTATTTAGTTAAAAATTATCAGGCCCGTATTCATAGTCCAGTCTTGAGCAAGTGCTCAAGCTTACTTTCATGAAGACCGTCTTATTAGTTTTAAGACGTGATGATTTCATAGATATACATTAAGATCATCTTCGATAAGACGATGGTTTCAAGCATGATCTTATTCGGTTAAAGATTAGCTTCAGTAAGACGAATCTTGAGATCATCTTAATTTGTGTTCGTCAATTTCCGTAATAATTCTCATGTATCCGATGATCTAATTTTCTGCTGAGAAATGTATCATATTATTGTCAGTGATATTGAATATTATTCTACAAATGTAAACAAACATACCTCATAAGATCGTACATAAACAGCTAAATACTAAAAATAGCTAAAAAGATTGTTTTTGAAATAAATAATAAGAAAAATGTGACGGGCAAAGGTGAAAAAAGTGTTACAGTGGAGATGACAATTTCCGATTGTAGGACTGAGAAAATGTGCCATTTATTTTGTAGGACAATGTAGCCATTTAATTATAAGTCGACATGTTTTACGCTTGCGCAATTTATTAGGTGTTTGGACTATTAAGAATACGTATAATTAGGTCTTCATCGTCAGAATGAAAATCGATATCAATATTATCATCAATATTGATATTATTATAATTTTCTACAATAGTAACCTGAAAGTGGATACAATACGAAGGGCCTAACATTGAATTGTAATGTTTGCGAATTTTCTTCAAATGCAGCTATTGTTTTTGTACTGACGATGGAATTTCGCAAAAATTTTTTCAAATGTCCATCGATCCTACCTACTAGATGTTAAAAATGACCATCGTTAAAATTTTTATATATGTATATATATATACCTGTATATAGGGTATATACAGGGTGAGTCAAAAGTCATGGAGTTTTTGGAAAGGGTGGATAGGGGACGAAATTCTAAAATGAAAAGTCCTTGGAAATTTTTGCACCTGACCCACCGTTAATTAGATATTAATTAAATAAAGTAACCAATTAGAGAAGCGCGTTAACGGAATAAGAAATGGTGAGGAATGAACGCAGCGGCAGAGAGAGCTCGTAGCCCTTTGAGCTCTTTTGGCCGCTGCGGATTGCATGCCATCAATTGTTAGAGCTTCAATGTTTAATTTGTTTGTACTACCTTATGTTACAAAGGCAGGCAGTATAATATCACGTAAAACACGAAAATTCTCCACAAAAAGAAAAGCGCTTTTCCTTATGACCGGAAAGCGTGCGTCGCCAAGAACCAGTCTATCTTTCATATTTTAGGATTAATTATCAAGCCTTAAAAAGGCATGCGGTATAAAATAGGAGAACGTTAATACCTGTCACTATCTCTTGGTCTATATATTTCATTTTGATCACACTAAAATTATGACTGCTAGAGAGTGAATTATGTATTCTAATGAAATTCCTGCATAACGAATTTTTTACATTTATACATGGCATTTGACTAATTTAAAAAGTATATAAGTTCCTTATTATCGTAAGCTATAATCTAAATGCAATCAATAATTAATAAATATTGTCAAGGCCAACAAGAATTGTAAATAAAAGTGTTATTACCCAGGTATATTGACTAATACTGAAATTTCTAAAAATAAAAATGAGTTTTATGTGTGTGGAACTGTGTGTATGTTGTAATGTCAACACTTAAAACTAATAATTTTCTAAAAAAAAAAGATAAAATAAAAAATGATCTAACCATATGTGATCCCATTCGTCCTAAATATTTCATTTTTTCTTGTACACTAGCAACTTGTTTTAAATACCAATCTCTAGCTTTCTCAATTGCATTTAATCCTTGCATTAATACATCCTTCTCCTGTTCAATCTGTTTCATACGTTTCAACATATTATAATCGATACCATTTTGTAAGGTATGTCGTCTAGGTTCACGACGACGTACATTTGGCTTTTTTTGATATAATCCAACAGTGGTAGTAGTACCACCGTTTGTATTTGATGGTACAACAACTCCAACTGCTTGAACCATAACTTGCTGTTGTTGCGATTGCATTTCACTTTGTGCGGCTGGTTTACCATCACCTGCACCCCGACCAATACGACTAGATGATGGTACATTATTACGTTGTTGTTTATCTTTTGCCTCTTGTTCATTAATCATTAAACCCATTTGCCAATTTTGTAATGCTGTACGTATCTCAGATTTATCAACTAAACCAACACGTGGTGGTTTTGGTGGACCATACAATTGTTGAGGTTGTTTCGTTTGTTTAATATCACCATATGAACGAGTTGGTTGTTGTTTATCAAGTGGTAAACTATTAGTTTCAAGATTCTCTTTATTACGTTCAGATAACAATTGTGGCATACTTAAAGCCCTTTGTTGTGACATATTTGTACGATTATTATTGTTATTGTGATTTGACATAATATTATTATGATTAGACTTTGGTGTGGTACAATCAATATCCAATAGAGGCGCTGACGGTGGCCTATTTGAATTGATTATAATTGGTTGATTTGAATTATTACCGTTATTAATAATACTATCAATTGAACGTTGTTTATTGATATGTACAATTCCAATATTTGTATTTGGTGATATCACACTTGTTTGAGATGGTTGTTGAGTAGTTTTTTCAACTTGATTACGTAATAAGCATATTTTTAAACCAGCACAAAAACGCTCGAATGATAACATACCATTGGGAGGCGTTACTTTTTGTAAACTTTCAATTACTCCTTTCGGTAAACCTTTTGTGCCATCATCTTGCCAACGATGTTCAATATCAGTAAAATTCACATAGCCCGTGTGTTTATCATCCATAATGTCAAACAATGTACGCATTGAAATTACAAATTGTTTTGGTAAACTGTCCAAAGTTGATGAATTTGATGTTATTTTCTCTGATTTGTTATTATTGTTGATTGTTGTGGACACTATTGATTGTGGCATGATGGTTTTTCTTTTATGGTCACTTTTCAAATTCACTCACTCACAACATGGCACAACAAACACTAAGTACACAACACACATGATAGGATGACTACACGATATTAACGTATTTTTTTAAAAAATATTTGAAGATCAAAAATTATTTTACCTGCACACAGCATCTCATGTAGGTCCCTGATTGCTTGCGCTTAATAACCGACAGGGTTTTGAGTGCTACAGAGCTAATAACTGACTGACTGGTTAACAAGTTTTTACAAGTCGTACCAATAAAACAGACTGTCTCTCCCTCTCTCTTAACCCAGTATTATATTGTTGTTGAATACAACCCAGTCAGTCAGTCAGGCTTGGTGGCTTTATCACCTACCTACTTATTCACTAAGATAGCCTCGAGGTATATATTGTTGAATGTATGCTCTGTATTCTGTATTTGTAAATGCGTTTTTAGTATTCGAAATTTATTCATAGATTTAAATATTTTGTTTTAACGGAAAATTCAACTGATGTTTAGGTAATAAAATACTATTTAGTGTGTGCAACACACGTCCTCCATATAAAGACTAGCAGACTTGCCAGAAAAATTGTTCTAATTGGATGATATCAAACAAAGAAAAAAAAAACAGAAAGGCGCTCTCCTGGGATTTACTTTCCACAAGTGTATTAATGTTAACACACATGAACAAATTACTCATTTTCGTAATAAAAAAATAATGAAAAAATATATTATTTATAAAATAATAATAAAAAATCAATATTTAAAAAATCATGTAATACTGTTTATAAAATAACGTAAATCCCATTAAAGGACCGAGCTATTTACCAAGTAAATAGCTTGGTAAACAATTTACCAACAAACTTAATGAGGGGTGAATTGATTAAATGTAAGAAAAAATTTGGTTTAAGTGTTCCGTTAGTATGTTTTTTAAATTTTTCCTTAGTATTTTAAAACTTGCCGCGTTATAAAGTTTTTAAAACTACTAAAGGATAACTTACGAAATAAATTTAAACCAAATTTTTCTTACATTTAACCATTTTTTTCTTAAATTTTGCAAAAACAATTCTAAATATAAATCAAAATCCAAAAAAAAATTTAAAAAATTTTGTTATTAATTAATATCGCGTCCAGTGCGCCAACCGTTACACCACGATTGATTAGCTTATCAATTACTAACTTATTATTCCAACATATTATTATTGTGTATACTTAAACGTATATAAACAAAAAATGCCATTTTTAATGATTCGAGAATGTATCAGGCTTATACGTTTTCAAATGAAAAATTATATTTTTGATCACCGAATTAGCAGTATATTTAGTGTAAACGATCAAAATTTGGCCCCCCAGACAGCTACCTACTTTCCCTATCCGGTAAATCCTCCACTACTCAGTTTACTATATACCAGATCGAGAAAATATATGTTGATCTCCCGACTTTTCATAATTTTGAGGTGGCAACCATACGAGGCTCCTTAACTTTTTTACAGTAGTTTATTAGCAAATAAAAAAGCCCTTTTAATTTCAAAATGTTCCCCTATTTATGTAATAAACTTCCATATAACAACTAGGCCGTTTTAGTAAACTTTACCATAATTAAAATACCATTCAAGACATTAAAATGTTTTAAACATTTCAATAAGCATTCTTCTTGAGAGTTCAAATTATTCAAGACGCTGAAACCTTGAGAATTTTAGATGGTTTAGAAGGTAATTAAAATTACTGAAAATAAAATATATTAATTAAAACAAAAACCATGCATATTTTTATTAATGATATTTTTAAGAATAAATATAATAACTGTAATTAACTAAAATTTAAATTACTTTATTACACGATATTTGTTTTTAAATTTCAACAAAAAATACGAATGTCTCAATCAAGTACGAGGAATTTTATTAGTATCAATGTCGCTGAAAATAATCTGCAAATAATCAGTTGTAGACTAATCATTAGATTAGTGTAAACTAATCATTAAGATTCAGCATTATAATTAATATAAGTATTATTATTATTATTTTAAAATTAAAACCAAACTGTATATACAAAGCGGAAATTTACGCATTATATTGATATTAAAATAATCATTATACATGTTTACTGTATTTAAAACTATTTCAAATATCGGTACTATAGGTTATAAATGTTGCTCAAATTTTGGCTACTTTTTTGTACATAATTTTATTTTTGTTATATTTGTTTGTGACATATTAAGAAAAAAAATTAAGGCCTGTCAAGTTAAATAAAGATAAAGTCAAGGTTCTTTCTGATACACGTAATTCGGCAAAGAAGTGTGGATTTTGCAAAAAAAAATTTCCACATAAAAATTAAAATTGATACTTCAATAATTAAAAATGATAATAGAAATTTAATTAAATAATAAACAGTTTTGGAATAAAAAAATTTCTCATTTGGCATGACGTAACAGTTCAGTAGGCGCAACGACGACAATTTAAACATTAAATTAATTTTACCTCTATATATAGACTACAACGTGGTATATAATATAGATAGATAGATATATCTTGGGGTCTAAAAAGTATTGCACTTCGACCTTATGGTTCATTGTGCTCCCCCTTCTACTCCAGTCTGACGAGATTCGCTTCTCTCATATGTTGGCAATGGCCAGGAGCTTGCTTATCAGGTCTTCCTGAAGGTTAATATATTCGGAGTGGGATGCACCAAATATCGTGTATCTGCTGTAACCTAGAGGTTCGCAGTCAAAGATAATGTGGCTGGATGTTTCTTCCTCCTCGCCACACAAGGGACCCGTTATGGAGTCCCATTGTATGTAGATGCTTCCGCAGGGGATAATGCCCAGTAATGAATCCAGTAAACTTCCGCAGTTGTATCCTGTTCAGCTTCCGTGCATCGAGAGATAGCCTCTTGGTTGCATTCCAAAGCAGTATTTTCCCGAGCTTTTGCTGCGGTACATTTTCCCAGTGATCACGGTGTTTAACATTTATCTACTCGTTGATCACCTGTTTACATGCAGTCCTTGGAATTATCTTTGTTAAAGTATCTGGTTTTTCGTTTCCTTTGAAACCACTGTGACCCGGTACCCCGATCAATTTAACATCCATCCGTTTTGCCAGCTCCAGCAGTCCTTCCAGACAATCTTGTACTACCCCTGAGGTGACCTCACTTCCAGGCAATGGTTTTAGAGCAGCTTGACCGTCCGAGAGAATACATACGTTCTAGTTTATGTAGCCTATACGTAGATTCTTATGGGCGCAAGCCAGTATGGCGTAGACTTCTGGTTGAAAGACTGTGGCATATTTTCCCAAGTTGAGGCCTATGTTTGCTTTGCGTCTTTACCGTAGATTTCCACCTCGGCCCCTTCTTCAGTTTTGGGTTCGTCCGTATACCAGACGATTCCTTTCTTGAGATAGGGTATTTCTCCTTCAGTCCACTTGTTCCTATCACAGACTACAGTGAAAGGTGCCCATTTCAAATACGGGGTCTGAGATGATTGATGTTCCCACGATTATTGCATGTCCAACCTGATTTTTTTAAATCCAGTAATTATTGCAATATATAGTCTATAGGCGCTGGACCTCGCTTTAGCTATTATTACAATATTTAGCGGAGTCAGCCCTGGTATGATTTCTATGGTAGCTGTGGGTTTACTGCTCATGGATCCAGTAATGCACAAACATGCCAGTCTTTGGATCCTGGATAGCTTTGTGCATGCTGTTGTTACCTTTGGCCACCTTTGGTGATTAACCTTTGGCCACCACATTAGAGCAGCATCGGTTATAATTGGCGTAACTACTTTTGTGTACAGTCAGTGGATCATTTTGGGTTTTGTTATGTATTCCAGATGAGGGTTTCATGTTAGTTTAGAGTCTAACATCACTCCTAAGAATTTGGTTTCCCTTGCGATCTGTAGTCTTCTTTTCCATATGAATGGAATTAGTGTGGTCTTACGTGGGTTTTTTTTAATCCCTGGTTTATACACTATTCCAGTATGAATCTTAGAGCGTTTTGCATAATTGCTCCAAGATTGTGCTTTCACAGGGTCCTTGGATTGCAATTACAATGTCGTCCGCATATCCCCGTGTGTGGTACCCTTCTTGGTTGAGGTTCATCAGTAAGCTGTTCACTGTCAGGCTCCACAGGAGTGGGGTTAAGACACCACCATGTGGACATCCTTTAATGGCTGTCACAGCGATAGACTTTCCAAAAAGGGAAGTTTGTATTCTGCTACCATAAAGTTTATCCACGTGCAAAAGGTGTCTTCTACTCCGTGACTCCTGACTTGCAGAATTAACTATGAAATTAACTATAAGAGGCTTTGTCAAATTCCCCCTCAATGTCAAGAAACGCGCACAAGGTGGTTTGTTTCCTTGCGAATCTATCCTCAATCCTGTATATTAGGTAGTGGAGGGCTGATTCACAGGATTTTCCCACCTGATATGCGGCTGGTTGGCATGAAGCGGACTTCTCGACAGTACCCCTTGACTTAAATGAAATACTATTAGTCTTTCCATTGTCTTTAGTAGAAACGATGACCGACTAAATGGTCTAAAGTCTTTTACCGTGGAGTGGTTGAGCCTTCCTGGTTTTGGTAAGAAAGTCACTATTACTGGCTTCCATACTGTTGGGATATAAACTGTCGCTAGGCTTGCCCAGAAAATGTGTAGGAGGCCTTGGTTAAATTGCTCTTCAGAAGGATTTTCACTGTCCATTGCCACCGAATCCGGAAAACAAGTCCGAATCACTGTCTGGAGTGTATCCTTCTCGGAGCTAATGTACTCACCATCGCACTTACGTAGTGATCTAATGGTGTCAGCGGGTTTCTTCGCTAGGATACGATGGAGTGTTGCTCCTTCAGATGTGTTTTCATCATCTTGACAGAGTTTCCTCCATGAGTTTATTTTTTCAGATACCTTTTGTATTCAGTAAGGGCTTCATGGGAATTGTCCCAGTTCCCTATCCTTTTTGCTCTGTTAAATAGTTGTGCGAACTTATTGCCTTTTATTTCTTAGGCACTCATTCCACCAACAAGTTGGCTTGTTGATGTCTTTTGAAACCTCCGGCAGTTTTCTTGGAAAGAGTTAATTATTGCATACAGAAGCTCAATGTTGCAGTAAGTAAGCAGTAAGTAAGCAGCTTACAGTTGCAGTAAGCTCAATGTCCAATACTGATTTAACTTTTTTGGGGATTGTGGCGAGTTTAAACTTTAGTGTAGAATTATATTCGTCCCAATTTGTTCTCCTCGGATCCCGAGATTACATTGGTCCGCTCTTACCTCCACATTGTAATAGATTTGTCTGTGATCCGATGCAGATGGATACTAGCCATTTCTTGATTTTTCCACTGATTTCATAGGTACTCGGTGTTACACCAATGACTTCCTGCCGAACTCTGTTAATAAAAGTCGGCTTGTTGCCTTGATTAAATATATCTAAGTTATTAGCTATAATATAATCAAAGAGGTATTCACCTCTTGCATTTGTGTTAGTACTTCCTCATGCAGTGTGATGAGCGTTTATATCGCATCCCATGATCAGTTGATGGTTTTTTGCCTCACAATACTGGATCAGGTCTTCCATCTCTGTTGTTGGTGGTGGAGTAGATGCATTATAGGGTAGGTAGACCGAAGCGATGATTATAACTCCAGTTTCCTTCCCCATGTTGTATTTTACTTTTATCGCTGTAAAGTCTCTCTGACAAAACTCTAATAGCGGCAAGATATTAATGCTCTTTATTGCATAATAAAGAGATTTCCATAGAGCTATGGAAATTCCCTGCCAGTACATTTTGACAGAAGACATCGGAGGCTGCCTTATTGTGCTGGAGGTTTATTTGAAACATCTGAAGAGCTAACATTTTTGCCCTCTGATGCTTTTAGTGGTCTAAGGTTGACTCGGCCAAACCTGAGGTATAATTTAAACCCTCGGTCTTGAATCAATCTTAGATCCGCTGCACTTACTTTCAGCACGATGATCCCGTATCGCCCTTTGTGCTGTTGATAATTCGCCACTCGTCAGTGCGTAGGTTTGTGTTCTGCGTTCCTGGAGTTTTGATTATTTTGTCTGGTTCAACGGAGTTGTAGATCTAGGGAGTATACAGCAGAACTGTTGATGTATTCATCAGGGTTTTTGCATCCCCAACAATAAGTTCCACTCCTTTCCATGGTCTGATGTTCAGATCGTTTTCCATAAGCCAGTTTATGGCTGTTGTGCCTATGCACTGCACAACGAGGGCCCCCCTGTCCAGAGTTTATGGCTAGTGAGAGTTAGCAGCATCGAGAGTTACACCTTTTCGAATTGTTCCGAGTCATTTTGACGTCAGGATACCCCCGCAGTGCAATGCACATCTTTGTAGTTGAGACGATTTCAGCAAAGGTACTTATAGCCCTTGCCTGTTCCCCCTCTTTACGTTTTTTCGAGATCTGTTTCGGGCTTGGAATCCCATCTTCAGATCTCGACCTCTTTTCTTGTGGGTTTTCTAAGGGTTGATTCCCTGAATTGGCCTCCACAAGTGTCACTGTTTTAGAAATCAGGGCTGGTTTTTTGTCCGAATTTTCCTCCTTTTCGACGAAGCTAGCTTGCGCAGCCTCGACTGATTCACTTTTTGAGGGGATTTGAGCCCCAGAGTTTTTTTTATACTATTATTAACCATTTTTGGCCCCACAAGTAAATCGGCCGTCTACTATCCCATCGGCTTAGTGGGGAAGGAATTTATACAGTGTTCGCCAGTTGTTCCAAAAGGATTGTTTATGACAGCATTTTACCCTGCTGGCCTAGCCTTCGGCTAATTTTCTAGGCACAATGCCTCGCACCATAGCTTGTGTTGTGTATGATTTCTTGGTCGTGCTTCTCAAGGCTATCCGGTCCGGCATGGGTATTCCTGCCAGTAACATAGTTACCGCCGGCATAGCATAGCCCTTCATCGATGCACTAAATCCTCTCCACCAACGACAAGGTCCAGCTATGCCTAGGAGAGGGGTATATAATATAGAGGTATGTAAATTTGTTCGACGCCCACCGGAATTGTGACTCTAGTGATTTTTCGTTTTTTCCTAATATTTTGGAAAAAGAATTTTTTAAATCTCTATTTCAATTTGCTTTTTGAGGATCTACGTTTTGAAAAAAAAAATTTTTTTGTTGGTAGAAAATACTTTTTTAACGGTAGAAAGTGAGGGAGTGCATTCAGTATAGTACTTGTTTTGGTTTATCAATTTTGGCTAAAAGCTCAGTTTGGCATCTTCTAATGATTTTAAACGTACACTCCCGTTCAATAAAATTGAACAGACCTGAAATGTTAGATTTCTTTCATTTCATGAAACTCCTCACTTTTGTGACTTTCTGTATAATTATTCATTTATAAACAAAGATAAGTAGTATATATTTTAAGTGAAAAAAAAAATGGAAGTACAGTAAAAACATTTACTACAAGAATAATCAAAATTGTGAGAGACTGATTCGGTTCAGATCTGTTCAATTTTATTGAACGGGAGTGTACATACCAAATTTTAATGTAATAGCTTTTTCTGTTCTTGAGATATTTGGTTCATGAGAATGGAGATCATCAATGGGAAGGTCGTAGGACCGAATACTATATGCGCAGTTGTTTTTTTTTGCTATGCTAATTAATAATTATATAGATATTATGGAATCAGATGTATATAATATATATATTAGAAGTTTAGTTCCGGCTTTGTAACGGTTAAAAATAATGATCACCGAAAAAAAATACAATAATTAACGAGCTGAAATTTTGTGTGTGTGTTCTTAAAATACTTTCTTGTTAAAAACCAACTTTTGTCTGAAACTTTTGTTTTCATAAACTGAATAGTTTTACCACAATCTGGTCAATCATCCGTAATTACTGTAAATCATATACATTTGCATATACATTAGAAGTCGTATTTTATACCGCTGTACATGTGTAAAAGAAAAATAAACAATTCATGCACCGATAGTGAACTCAATATACAGGGTGAATCGAACCAGGCACATAATAAAATACGCCTCTATTTATTTCTATGATCCTCCCATTTTTTAATAACATCCAATATAATATTATACGTACATGTTAACATATTATGCATATCTGCAGAACTAAGATGCTAGGCCAATACTATTGGTGGCCAATACAGTTGGTGGTTTTTTGCCGCACAATACTGGATCAGGTCTCTCCATTAAAAATAATCCACTAAATATGTTATTCGTTTTATAGAAAGAAATAGAGGGGTATACCTATTATGCGCCTGATTCGATTCACCCTGTATACAGGATATTCAAGCAATTAACTCAGTTAGTTGTTGTTTTCACTTGATTTTATTGGAATATCTCTTAAATTTAAAAAGTTTGAATTTTTGTTATACTATGAAAAACACACAATCTAGTTATTTCACGTAATCTGGAATGTAAATGTTCATTAATTTAAATACTCAAGATTTTAGTATTTAATCAAATGAGGAACCTACTGTGATCATACATAATCATAAAAATTAGAAACGCGGAACAGATCAAAATCTAAAAGATATTGCTATGTACACAAACAAACTCCTAACAAGTAACAATACAAAACAAGTGAAAATAACAACTGAGTTAATTGCTTAAATAATCAGTATATACTGAATTTATGAAAAAAAGTTTCTAACTAAAGTGGTTTATTTTTAAAAAAGGAACTTTTTGTCAGTTTTGCCCATTTTTCCCAAACATGGTCCGATTTTGCCCATTCACTTGAACTTACGTTTTTGAGTTATCGTGTTCACGAGTAGAGAGGCGGGCAAATATGTGGAAATGACCGAACACATATACCAAACATTTATGTCTGCGATCAATATTTTCAAGCGTTACAAAGCCGGGACTTAACTTAGTACACCTTGTATATTTACATATACCGAGTATAAAAAAAACTATTTAATACTTGTGTTAAAAAGAATAACAAAATAACATCAGCTTTTGACAAAGTGAAGCTTTTGGCAATATCTATTGAAAAATAACACTTGAAAATTTAAAATTGGTAAGCAATTTTCAGTGTTTAATTAAAAGATACTGTATTGTAATGATATGAAAAATTTTGATTTTTTTTGTAGCAAACGGAATACTTTAATTTTAATAAAAAAAGAGGCAGACGTTAAATTTGTATGCCAATATATTCTAGAATAATAAAAGTAAACATTCTAATAACTTCAATAAACTATTTGAACTCTGTGGATTTATAACATACGCACACATACATATTATATTTTATATTGAATTAGACCAGGAGGATAGCGGCTCATGCATTTTTGAAAATTATTGCATTGTATTGTTGAAAATTTTTTTGCGCATTTCGAGTTAATATGTAACAAATAATATTCGACTTAAAACAAAAATGTTAGACTAGTTTTCACATACAAAAAGTAGTGACCCAGCAAAAATAAAAATGTTCGCCTTAAAAAGTAGTGAAACCTATGTAAGGGTCGAGTTTTTTAACAAAACGGAAAAAATGATTGGTATATATTTATTGGGTAAGTTTCTCAGGTACAGGGTATTTCATATTTTACTTGGCAAGTTTTTTTCTTTATATATTAAGTGTAATAAAATCTGACCACTTGCCAAGTAAAATATGAAATACCTTGCACCTGAGAAACACAATAAGAATATACCAATCATCTTCTCACTATTGTTAAAAAACTCAACCCTTACATAGGTTTCACTACTTTTTAAGACGAACATTTTTTTTACTAGGATATCACTACATTTTGTATGCGAAATCTTGATCTCTCTCACATTTTTGTTTTTGGTCGGATATCATAACTTTTTGCAGTCCAAAAAAGGACGAAAACTAAATTTTGTTTGGTTGAATATCGTTAACAAATGATATGAGAGTAGCTAATGTAATTAATTAACCAATCACAGATCACAGAATCTATCATTATTATACTATATTAAATTAAAACTACCATGTAGAAAACACATTCCATAAGATTAACATTGTAATTTTAATTGTAATAATTCTCATTTTCCAGCTAAAAATATTCGATTTTCAGACTTTTCTGGGTGGTTTCAAAGACCTATTTTCCTACCAAAAATGAACTTTCTAGGACATCTGGAAGTACCATAGAATATTGATGATTATGATGAGTGGTGAGTCAGTGAGTCACCCGAAATGTCAATTTTTAGGGCTAAATATAAACTATCAAAGCTCAAGTGTTGAAATGGTAAGTACCGTCAGATGGTGGGTCTCACGCTACGCTTTATATTTGACCTACATAGGTTTTCTGATTCTTGAGATACAGAGGCCTAAAATTCTTTTCGAGATATAAGAATTTTCACTGTTGCATTCCATATAAAATATAACTACCCGAGAGTAACGAGATTGCATTTTTTGACAAACTGTACCTTAAAAATAGTTCTGGCGGATCAAATCATTCGTTATAGCAAAGCTTATATCAAAGTTTTGGATAGTTTCACTGACACCATTTGATGGATTTCAGGATACCGTCGAAAATCACATTGACCATGTAAAATCTCCATGGCTATTTCAAAAAGTATCGAAAATGATTTATGACACCCACTATTTTTATGAGAACTTGTCTGTTATAAAACCCAATGAAAATATAATTTTCATTGTGCACTTTTATAACGACACGAACTTATCTAATCTGTACTATGTACAAAAGAAAAAAAATCCTTTCAAGAAAATTTTCGGAAATTATCCGCCATTATGACTAGACTAAATGGATTTTACCTATATATTGGTATTACAATTCTGCAAAAACTTGTGCATAGTCGACAGTGTTCAGATATTATTAACCCGACTTCAAAAAGGAGGATGGTTCTCAATTCGTCTGTATTTTTTTTTTTTTAATGTTTGTCACCTCAGAACTCCGTCATTTATGAACCGATTTTGAATTTTTTGTTTTTTGTTTTAAAGGGTTTGATTTCAGGTAGGTCCCATTGTCCCATTGCATTCTGGTGAGGGGATCCTCTGGAAATCAATCAAATTTTTTTTTTTTGAAAGGGTATACTCATTCATAATGGGAAAATAAGAAAATTTTTTTAAAAACCAACTTCAAAAAATTTTTTTACAAAAAAAAACCGACCCCAAAAAAAAAAATTTTTACAAAAAAAAAAAACAAAATGCATGTAAAAAAACTAAAAATCTGTTATGAAAAAATGCACTAAAAATTAAAAAAAAAAAAAAAAAAAAGGATAAAAAAATGCACTAAAAATTAGTTTAGTAGGTCTACCCATATTTAGACAAATAAAATCAGTTATAGAACTTCAAAGTCACTAAAAAGCGAGAAATAAAACCTATTTTGACAAAATTGAAACCCGACTTAAAAAATCAAATATTCTATAACAAAAAAGGACTAAAAAGTAAAAAAATAATTGCATATTCTTGTGCCAATATTAGTTCACCTAAGCAAAAATTTTTAAATATATATGTACAATTATTGTTATTTTTGGAGGCGGTGTTTAAAAGTTTTGTGAATTTCACTATGCTGACACCGACTTCAAAAATAACAATAATTGTACATATATATTTAAAAATTTTTGCTTAGGTGAACTAAAATTGGCACAAGAATATGCAATTATTGTTTTACTTTTTAGTGTATTTTTTGTTATAGAATATTTGATTTTTGAAGTCGGGTTTTCATTTTGTCAAAAATAGGTTTTATTTTTATTTTTATCAACAAAATCTCGATGTATGTTCGTCTATTACTATTTAGTGTTTACAACCAGGGACGGACTAAGCGAAACCTGGGTCCGGTGTACATTTTACCTATTACATGTTTAAATAACATAAATTATTCACTTATTTATCGAATTTAAAATAATAAATTACGAAATCAAAATTGGAAATTCAAGATTCGAGATTCGGGGCTCGAGCTCAAATGTATCGAGGATTCTACTAATTTCTAATTTAATGATTTCAACAACAAAAATTCTACTTTTGGTTAAAGCCATCAAATAAGAAAAGGCTCTTTACTAGAAGCTTTTGGTTTTAGATTTCTAACTTCCTCAACCAAAAAAGGTAGAAGTTTATATATGCGTATAATATTCGGATTAAAACAATGAAACAATTTTGATTTTGCAAAATCAGTCAGCGGCGCGGGCCATTTTGGATTTCGTACCGCTCGTACAGGCCTTGTTTACAACATAAAATGAAGTTTACATGGCCGTGTGTGACCTTGATTATAAATTGTATATTTTATACGAAAATTGTTAGTTTTTGTTCATTTAAATATTTTGAACTTGTAAGTTTCTCGATCTTTAATTTTCAATATTAAAATTATGTATATTTGGAGTTTAAAAAGTGAGTGGCGCAGAAACTTTACGGCTCTTTTCATTCACACTCTACTCAGGCCGGCCCCGCTTACAAAGTTACAACATAAATTATAGTTAATATTTACAATATTCGATAAAGACTTTATTTCAGAATTATGTCCATTTGTGACCTTGATTTTAAATTGCATATTTTATAAAAAAAAACTTTAGGTACCAAACCAACACAATTTAAATCTAAAAAAAATTGGAAAAGGTTTTAAATAATTATCGGCTAAAATTACATATTTAAAAATAAGATTTTGTTTCCATAAATATTTTGAACTTGTTGTCACAGCATGCCCAAAATTGCAAAGTATGACTTTAAGTTTTTCGTAATTTAATTTTCTAAAAATGAGAAAAAAAATTCATTTCACTCGTCTAAATAAACAGGTTGTAGGACTGGCTCACACCAAATTTTTAAAAAATGGTTGTTATATATTTAAAAAAAATATATATATGCAGGATTCGAACTTATGAAATACTATTGAATGACGAGTCCGATTTCATGAACCAAATATCTTTCTATATAAAACAGAAAGAGCTATCACATAAAAATTTGATATCCAACTTTTAAAATCAATAGCTAGGATGCAAAACTGAGATCTTGGTCAAAAATGTCAAAACGGAACAGTACTTAAAATGTTTTCAGTTTTTTGATTTTTCACTTTCTTCTACTTTTCAAAATTTAGATCACAATAAAGCAAAATTATCAAAGACAAATTCGAAAAAAATTGAGAAAAACTGAAAAATCAGTGAAGTTCTATTTTCGACGGAACAATTTTGCCAAAAATTTTTGCAAGCTGTGATAGCACAAAAGTAAATAATGAACAGTCAAAAGTAATATTTTTGGCATCAGGGGAATTCTAAATATTCGAATTCGAAACACACTAGTAGTACAATCATTTGGTGCTCAAAAAAGGGGTTACCTGGAAATTTTTCCAGGAGTTTTGAAAATTGGTTTTTTTATAGATTTCGACGTGCTCTTTTCGAATTTGTACTTTTCCACCTCAAAAACATTCCAAATGAAATCACAAAAAAAATCATTGCTGTGCTATTTCAGATTTTGCTTAAACTTTGTGGAAATTTTCTTTAGGATCCCAAAGACGAAACCCTAGGAGGATTTTTAAAAAAGTAGCATAAAATACAGTGATTTGTATGGCTTCTATACTTTAAAGTAATGTCCGACCGAAAGTTCGGTTTCGGTCGAGTTTCGGCAAAAAAACGGTTTTCGGTTTAGTTTCGGTTTCGGCGGCAAACCTGCCGAAACTATGACCGAAACCGAAACTGCATTCGGGAGTTCTCACACTGTGCTTGGTCATGTTCGGCGCGGTAAATTCCATCCAAGCGACGAAGACATTTTGCCGCGTCCAAGTGCCTAATCATGTCGTGACTGGCTTGTGTTTGCAGTTCGTTCTGTTTTTTGTGAGTTTTCGTGTGATTTATTTTGAATTCGGTAAGTTTTATCACGTGACATAGCATAAGAAGAGGTAGTATAGTAAACATCAAAAAATAATTTAATATAACAAACTAATACATAGATTATAGTAGAATCAAGTTTAACATAACTATCTAAATCTTTTTTTGGTTAATTTAACTCACTCGCTAATGCTATACCTAAACAAACATTAGTTAGGTACTTGGTACTTACTATAGTGCATTAGTGGTGATAATATTAAGGATTCAGAGTTTCAAAGTTCATTTTAATAATTACTACCAAGGTATCCAAGTGGCAAGTACAGTTAGATACTTACCTACGTACCTAATTGTTTTTTTTTGTAAAATTATTAATTTTTCACTTCACTTTTCTTTATTTTTCCCTCAAAACATGATCCTTGTAAGGATCATGTTTTTTTGGGCCGAAATTAAGACCGTTGCCGAAATTAGGTTTTTTTTCCAGTTTTGGTCG
Source organism: Nineta flava (assembly GCA_963920215.1). Lineage (NCBI taxonomy): Eukaryota > Metazoa > Arthropoda > Insecta > Neuroptera > Chrysopidae > Nineta > Nineta flava. The sequence goes on from OY986041.1 coordinate 47,135,063, forward strand.
GACACTACTTTAAAGTAATACTTTTTGCATAACCCTTTATTATAAAATTATGTCGTATATAATTTAAATTAATAGAACTAAACACTTAAAACAAATAAATGAATAAATAAATTAGTAATTTATTTATACATTAATTTTTTTGTTTTAAGTGTTTAATTGTTCTAAATTACGACGATCCTGAAATATTCAAACTTTTCTTTTTCCCGCCACACGTCCAAATTATAGCCAAAAATATACAAATTCTGAAAATTTCAAAATTTCAAGCTAAGATTTTTTTCATGACGAGGGAACGGAACGAGTTGATTGAATTTTTTCTCGTACAATATGTACACTTGATATCTGAGAACAATTAGCCCTTTGCATTCAACAGCACAGGTACCGTAGTCAGTTGAAAATCACGAAAAATCATTAAAATATACGTATTTTCAATACCATATTATTTTGTATGGATATGAGCTATGTGATTTTTTATTTTCCCCCCAGAAACTAGAAGTATATTAATTTGTAAAGAAGCGTCGAATATCGTCACAGTTTGAGTGGATCAGTCTATTTTCAAAATGACGGGGAGGAAACATATATTTAATACTAAGAATTAAATATATGATTAAAATATGGTTTAAATAAGTTGCCCTTCTACTTTTAAATAAGTTCCCCTTACGCGCATATAATAGTCAAAACAAATTCAGCTCTACTATCTTTTAGCTTTAAAATGACCTTAATCAAGTGGATATCTCGAATAGAAAAATTTTTACAGCTGAAACCGTAAACACCTTTTTAATTGCTTTATTTTGTGTGGACCAGAAGTGGTGCGTGCGAAAATAAAATCCACATAGGGTTTTGTCTTTAGGACCCTAAAGAACAATAGGGAATATGCATGAAAATTTTTTTTCACTTGAATTGAAGCATGTTTACTTGACAAATATCAAGGTAAAATTACTTTTTAAATAACTTTAAAAATAAGCGAGATATGAATGATTGAAATTCTCGATTAGACAAAGAGGGTGATAGCCCTCTTGATATGTTATGTGACGTCGTATTACACTTTCACCATTTAAAATACACGTAAAACTCCGTTTTTAGTATTTTTGCAAGAAAGAGACAGATAATAATCTTTAAAAGCTTACAGCTTCCTTGATATTTGTCGGATTTTAATTTAGTTTTTAAATATTAATACAGTATTAACAGTATTTTCATATTCTGAAAATAAATGTGAAAAAAAATTTTCATGCATATTCCCTATTTCACAAAGTTTATGCAAAATCTGAAATATGCCAACTTTACCGATTTGGTGATTTCATATGGAATGACTCCTCCTTTGCGATTCATTTTCCAATGAAAATAGTTATGTAATAAATAAAACTAGAGAAATAATTACGAACTCTAGCAATTTCTGAAAAGCTTTTATTCATCGACGGGGGTAGTATATCGCAGTTTAGATTGGGAAGGTGTGTCATCGCTTCCTCTACGCAAAGATGCAGTGATTAATTTCTCATTTCTTATCATTTCCCATAAGTACGATAGACTAGTACTGATGATTCAGGCATAATATTTGAGCTCTGTCGCCAGCTGTTCCGTAGAAGGGGCTTCAAGGACAAGGGAGCGCGCACCTTTATACCTGCGATTGACCGTATAGGCCGTAGTAGGCCGGTTTATCAACGCGAAGTGAAATTTTTTTCGTTAATATATGAAATACACGTGTTGGTGTAGATGTGTGTTGGTTGGCGGTACTCGTACGATGAAACTATTAATTTTACAAAAAAAAAGGTTATTACATAAATTATAGGAAATTTTCTCTAGTTTAATATATTACATAACTATTTTTATCGTAAAATAAATCGGAAAGGAGATATTGCCAAAAAACTGTTTTTGACCGCCATTTTTCTAATATGAAAAAAACACGTCGAAATCTATAAACATACCAATTTTCAAAACTCCCGGAAAACCTTCCAAGTAAGACTACCAAATGATCGCGCTATAAGTTGTAATCTGTAATTTTAAACGTAATACATAGACGTTTAAAATTTTTAATTATCTTGATGAGGATATTTGAATTAGATATCAATTTATGATTATATATATCAGTTTATATGTAAAACCTATAACTATAAAGTAACATGTATTGCCTATATTTATAATGATTTGTTTTTGTTTTGGGCTGATTTTCAAACTCTACAATCAGATGAACAAAGACGTGAAATATTGCTTACCCATTTCCTTAGTTTGATTTGTTTGACATTCTGCCCGAAACAAAAACAAATCGTAATTTGAAATGAAAAGGTCTATTGCTAGGTCTATTGCTATTGCTATTTTTGTTAATAATATAGAGTTCCACTTGAAATGCTTAATTTTTTGCTCCACAATTATTTTAACAACAGATTCCCTATTTCAGTAGAGCCAAAGGTTAGGTACCTCATTCCAGCTCTATAAGTGCATTGGGCTAGAAGATGAAATGACGTGTTATCTGCTCCATTACAGTTCGGGCAATCCGCGTTGTCCTTTAAGCCCATGTTAAGATATTATTATCTAGGTGTAGCCACTATGAGGTACTAATTTACTGGCTTTTTTTATTGTACGCTTCAAGCTCCATTAAGATCCTCTGTACACGGTTCGATTAATTTAAAATGCGTATTCTTTCTGTCTATTCGTACGGTGATGACCGAAGACATTGGCCTGAATTGTTATAGCAAAGTTGATATTAATAAACTGAACATTGAGGCGATAGTAGCGCTATCTTGAAACATATTCAAACATATTTTTTAAATTGTTTTTTTGTAAACTAGCGTCTATTTATTTTCATTGTTAGTATGGTTGCCTTTCGGTTATATTATACCAACGGATGCGACTAGCGTTTACTTACTTTGACATTTAAGTAATATGTCTGAACATCCCCATCCCTAGATGTGTATGATTTTTCATATCAAGATGTCAAAATATGATATTCAAACATCTTGAAAATTTTCAACCTTTCATGCTTGAGGCTTAAGGATACCATTAGCAACTTGTAATACTCCAAATACATCAATCGATATGTTTCCAATCTACTTAACATAAAATAGATAATAGTTCGCGACAATAGATAATAGTTCGCATGTGTTAATGAAGTTTCCAACACGAGAAGCGAAATTTTTTTCGAAATACTTTTCTTTGTTTAAGAATAACTAAATTGGTCTTTTTGTTGTGCTAAAATTGAGTTTCGTAGAATAAAAAGCAAGAGTGAGCTGTAAGTAATCTAAGCTGATGGTTGTTCACAGCACAATCGGCTTCGTGCTCCCATTTTATTATTTACACGACCTATTTAGATCTATTCTTGGTCCTCCTGATTCTCAACAACTTATAAAAATTTCATTGATCCAGCTTAATTAGTTTTGGAAATGTCTTATCTGTAAATATCGTTGATTTTGACATTCACTGACTACACACAGGAAATTTCCCATTGTCCTTGAAATCTGATAAATGTGTTTTGATACGTTTCGGAGTATTGAGATGTATATGTAAAGGTCAAATCACTCAGTAATATTAAATGTTTTACTTATAAAATGAGGCTCCACAAAATAAAACACGAAACCATATATACAGATTATAGATGGTAGCTTTGGAACCAACTTAATGCTTGTTTCATTTATATACACACACGGTTCTGAAACTTTGTCGCTTTTCTTTGGTAATCAGTGCTGCAAAGTGCGCATTTATTTTGGTATTTAATCGAAGATGATTCATTTAATTATTTGTAGCGGCTATATTTATTTAATTTTTTAAATAAAAACGGTTATGAAATATAGATATATTTTCTTTACATATTTTTACATAATTTTAACAATTTTGTTCAGTTAATATTCTTATTTACAAATATTATAATCACTAACTATAAATACAATTTCAAAAAGAAAAAAATATATATAAATTAATTATTAAACATTAGTTTAAAAAAAAATTGATATTGTGACTTGATATGATATGCTCCATAATGATTTTCCACTTAGCAATGCGACTCTGATGGTGTTTGTCCAGTAAGCTGTTGATGTACACGCTGTTCAATGTGCTGTTAAGATCACAGAAAAAAATGGTAATTAAATCAGAACAAATTTTGTACTAATACATCCAATGACTGATTAATTTTTAAAAAATTTAGAAATTACTAACATATTTACGAAATTTAATTTAATTTCGAAAAAATTTTTCCTACAAGGTATTCTTCTATTCTGGAAAACAAAATCTCTTTACTTTAATGATTTGAGGAATATTATTAATCTGTCATTGATTATGTATTATAATATAAGTTATTTATAATTTATACTTAGTTTTTAAATGAGAAAAAACCACCACCATTTTTTAAATTAGTAGAATTGTGCATAACACTTTTTAAAATTTGATTGACACCTTTTAAAGAAAAGCTCCAAGACCACGGTCTATTATCTTCATGTAAAAAATGTGTTGTTGAAAATTGTTAATAATAAATCTTGCTTGCTTTAAGCAAAGCCGTAAAAAAGCGTTGTGTTAAATTTTATGAAAATTAAATGTTAAGAGTGGATAGAGAAGAAAAGATTTTCAAAAAATATAAAATATTGCGAATAAGAAGCTGAGAAATATCTCATAGAGACTTCGATTAAGATTTTCAGACATATGTCAAAGTAGGTTTAAAAGATCCGTGCGTAGAAGTTACGTTTAAGATTTCAGAAGCTGATGTTGAAATATTGCCATTAAAGTTCACTGAATTACCTAGACAACTAGAAGAATCGGGGAATAAGTACTAAATCTAGAACAATCAGGGAATATAGTAGAATCATTTAGTAGCCATGTACGATGTTACAGATAAAATAATACGTGATTTGAATTTTTCAACTTGTTTTGATTTATTTCCGCCATAATTTTCATTGGAATGACTAATTTTTTTTCCTTCTAATTTTTATTAATATGATTTTGAATCAACTATATTCAAAATAAACCATTAGTTTCTGCTTTATTATTATCTATCGTACAGGCGGCAACAAAACTATTATAAGCACTGACCTCTACATAACTGGACAGATTATGCTTATGGGTATAAACGTGAAATAACGGACCAAATGCAGCGCTGTCTAACCGCCGCAACTAACCAAGGTACGAAAACTTTCTGTGTGTACTGGAAATACATTTGATAGCCACACATAAATTACTACAAATTCTTATATCAAATATGTATACCGCGGCGCATGCGCGCTGCACAAAAATTATTACCTTGGTTAGCTGAGGAGCGCATCAATTGGGATTAATGACGTACACGGGATAATCTATCCCGTTATATAGAGATCAGTGAATAAAAGACATCAAAATTAAAGTAAAAACCACATTTGATCATATAACTTACATAAGTGGAAAAGTAATATCCACTTCAACTGTCCACCTAAAACTTAAGGACAGAGTGATAAAGGCACTAATAATGAAGCGAAAAATGATATTGTAGTCTATTATATAAATATTGTAATCTAAAAATCGATAAATTTGCAAACGTACGCGTTCCTGTCCTTAGCGCCATTTCGAACATAATATCGTATTGGCGTAGACACGTACACTTCTTAATAACATGACGTTTAAAGCGTAGAATTTGAAATTATTCATTTGAAACACTGTACTCCTATTTGTCGAATATTATATTAGACTAGAGTTGCGTAGTTAGAATTAAATTCAGATAAAGAATCAGATAAGCAACAATTCAAGGTTTCAAATTCAAAATTTTAAAATTTGAGGTTCTCTATGTTATGGTCGTTTAGACTAAAAACTTCGTCTACAACTTACATTCTAGTTTTGAAAATTAATTAAGAAAGTTTATTTTTGGTCGCTTGATACAGTTTAAGGTAGGCAAAGTGAGGGATGAGAGTTTATTATGTTTTGGCACTACTATTACAAACTAGAAGGGATGAAAACAGTTATCATTTCATGTAAAATACACAAACAGGACCTTCCCAATAAAAATACGAAAAACATTAAACAAATATGGCATCACTTGATGTTTGGTTTAAACAGTTGGCTATTCTATTTAGCTGTCAAATTACGTTGAGCACAACGAAATATATACCTACCTCGTTTTAAGATGCAAAAAATTGAATTACTTGTTGCCAATTTTGCTCATTTTTTTTACAGGCTAAAAATAACGTTTTCTAATAGATCCCGAAGTTTCAGAATTTTTGACCGTTTAGAACGCGAGATAATTAATATCAAAGTTATCATTCTCTCTCACTCCCTCTCATTGGAAGCATGTAAACTTCATGCCCGCCCAACTATTATCTGTTGTATTAGAAAAAATAATCGCAGAATTTTAAAAAAAACTAGGAGAGGATTCTTTAATATTTCTTATATAAATTTAAAAAAAAACGTGTTACCGTTTTGTTTTCGAAATATAATAATTTAAAATATTTTTTTGTCCAATTATTACACATTCCTTTTATGGTAAATAGTGGTCTGACAACGTTGTGCGCCAATCTCTCTCAAGTTGCATCAAGTAAAGAGTGGGAATATATGCTGTTGACATATGCAATAATAATAAATAGGTATATGCACAGAGCAACGTTGCCAGATCATCGTACCAGAAATATTTGATAGTATGTGTAAGTATCTGTGTGCCGATAATATGTGTATGTATGTGTACACTATGCTGGTACATCCTTAAAACTAGTATCTGATGGTTTTAGGTTTGTTAATACGTGCCATCATTATTATATTTTATACTGTTTACAAATTCATCAAGTCTATTTAAACTAATGTTTCGATTTATTTTAAAATAATTTAAAAACCCAGTAAGTGAAAAATTATACAAAAACTCTAAGAAGAATCTATTAGTATTGCAAATTGTGTCTTTACAAGTTCAATCTGTTCTTCCATAACGATAAAATGTATCAAACGTCCTTAAAAATACCATGCAATATAGTTAGTAACCTACCAAACACCATTATAGTAACCCGAATCAAAAATTATGTTAAAAAATTTGAGATTACGCTTACCCGTTGTATTTGCCTGTTACGTTCATGTCTAGCAAGCAATTCATCATCGCTTAAATATGCTAAGCTTTCAGATTTGATAATAGCACCTTCTAATTCAGGTGGTAATGGTGGCACATGAATTTTCTTCTTTCTTAATAATGACTTAACATTCCACAATGATGTTGAACTATTATTATGATTGATTCCTAAATTTCCTAACCTATTTAAACTGCCACAACTATTTTTCATCAGATCATGATTATGATTATCATTATTATTAATTCTAGAAATACGATCTATAGTTTGAGCTTTTTCTATATAACTAATATTTGGTTTATCTGTTATTGTTGTTGACATGTTATTATTTGGTATACTCTCATTTCTGATTGGTGGTTTTGGCGGTATTTTTGAACGTATACAACATTCATTGACAGTCATTTCATCATTTGAATTAATATTGACTAAAGTAATTGACTTACGTTTTGAATGATCATTATTGATTAAATTATTGATTGGCCGTCGTAATGATATTATTGTTGCTGTTTTTGTATTTAATATTGAACATGCTAACTTATTACCCAAATCATTTGTACTACCATTTATGGATGATGAATTTGATAATTGATGTGCATTATTATTAATTATATTATTTGACCCATTAAAATTATGGAATGTTGGTGAACTATATCCTGAAGTACTCTGTGAATCAGTATTTAATATACTTATCACTGATGTGCTCTTACCATGTAATTGTGGTTTAAATGTATGTAATACGTCAGATGGAAAACATTCTGTCATTGGTGATGTTAGCTCAGCTAATGAACCAATTGCACTTAATGTTTTTTCATCACTTTCACTTGTGTTATCATCAGTTATCGTACAATTATTATCATTTATGTTAGTTGCACCTAGTTGTTTTTGCCATACATTTGTTTTTTGTACACGATGATTATTATAACATGGAGGCGGCTCTTCTGATGGTGTTTCAATTGTTGTATTTGGACTCTCCAAATCTTGTATTAACTGTAAAGCAGCCTCTAACTCTTTTGAAAATTCGGTATCACTATTACTTTTTGGATCGGTTGTCGTACGTGAGGAAGATTCCTCTTGTCTGCTACTTTTATCTGATATAGTTACACTATGATCCCCACTTGGTGGTGATGATGTTTGATGTTTTAATTTATCTGTTTTTTTCAAAAATTGTTGTTGTAATTCTTGCATTAATGATGCATATTGTACTTTTTCACCACCGATTGGTGAACGTGAATCTGGAGGACCTGATGATTTACATGATACTGGTGATATACATCGTTGTTGTATATCACGTTCACTGATTGCTGTACTTAAACGTGATCGATATACAGATGGTTCTGTTAAACGTTCTAAACATTCGTAGATTTGTGGTGTGACAACAACAAGACTCACTTGAGATGAACTTGCGGATAATACGTTCGGTGATGGTGTTCGGGAAAAACTTTTCATTGCACTTAATTTTCGAACACCACCGCCAACATTTGTGTTGTTGCTATTACTATCATCGGATGCCTCTTCAATATGTACTACTGGTGTTTTCAATATGTTATCAGTGTCATCGAATGCTAGTGCACTATTCGTTATTGAACCATTACGCGTAATTATATCATATTTTAAACTTTGTTTTGTCGGTGTTGGTACACTTAAAGTTGTTGAATCATCAACAATATCATCTAACTTTAAATATGGACTATTCTCTGAATTGTTTGTTGAGACCGTTGCATCTGCATCGAATACCCATGATTGAGCGTATGCATTATATATATTTTTATTTGATTTTGGTGCTGTATTCTTTTTTGGCTGTAACAAAAAAAAGTTTTTGAATTAAACATGACTTGCTTAAAAAGAACCAACTACAAAATGATCACTTAAGCCTAGGTTACACGGTTGCGAGCTAGCGTGCGAGCTGGCGAGGCGAGTTACTGCAGCGCAGCCACTTGCACCGTGTGACCGCATCATGCGAGTTACTGTCATGTGTGAGTCGGTCAGTAGATCGCTCAGTCACACTCCGGGTGCATTCTCTGCTGCCTCACGTATTTATCTTGTTTCGACAGACAAAATGACAGCAGATAGATGGACTTCCGAGCAAAATTTAAAGTTTTTGGACATTTTTCTATACAAGGATCAAACCAATTTCTGCAATTGTTTGGAATTCCTGACCCAAATACTTCTTTTTTTCTTCCTTTTTTGTATAGCACTTTCAGCTCGAAGTATTTCAGCGCAAAGTATTTTTGTAACCGCTTTTATTGTGGTATGAGCTATGATCAGTCGTGAATTTTACGACAACATTGCACGGGACAAGATCTCGCGAGTGCAGAGGTGTCGTCTACTGTCACGCCAGCAGCTCGCACTCGTGTGATCGGGTGAGGCGAGTCGAGCTACTGTCATGTTAGTACAATTGACAGTAGCTGTCTACTGTCAACGCCAGTAGCTCGAACCGTGTAACCAGGCCTTATGTTACCAATGCAATATAAAAACCGATAGTGGAACTTTAGTTTGTTTAGAGGACATCAAATCAATTTAAGACCGTCAAATTTCATGTCACGTGTTCTAAATTTCAAATATTTTATGTTTTTGTATTAAATAATAATAATAGTAATAATAATAATATAAAAGAATAGTACATACCCTAGGAATAATATATTCTATATCAGATACTTGTTCGTGTGATCCTTTATTCTTCTTTGCTTTGGCAGTTTGAGATCGATTTTGACTTTGTATTGAACAATATGTTAATTGACTATCAACAAACGCTGTAATAATTACTGCGGCTGCACATAGACTTGTAGTGAGTCGAGCTGGAAGTTAAACAAACAGAAAATTTTAAATAAATATTAAGAAAAAAAAAAACAAACCATTGTTAAATCAACACAAATGATTATTACATTATTATGTTATAAGGCAGGTTTTGATATCATTGCGTAGTTAATAGTATTCAAAATATTTTCAATATACATTTTTTGGCTCCTATAAACTTGCAGAGATATTCTTCGGATATGTCAGTGGCGTCGAAAGCCTTACTTATTCGAGTGGGTCAGTATTGGACTTGATGAGTTTAAGGTGGCATTTTTTAAGAGCATTTGGTAGTATTTTTATATCCGTAAAGTATATATCCATACTAATATATATAAAGATAAAATTGATTTAACTGAACCGATTCTAAAAATTATTTCACTGATAGTTTGTAATTCATGCATCCGTGCATGTTAACACTTTCGTCTTACGCGTTGTAGAGATAAATGTTCCAGTTGCATAATTCGTAAGGTTTCTAGGTTTTTTTGCCATTTACTGAGCAATATTCAGCAGTATTATATCGAATTTTAATACAAGTGATATAATAACGCATTTTGAAAGGGATATAAGCTACAACAAATGGAATAATTAAATAATTAAAATGGAAATATTTTTGTTTCGTTGTACATACATAATTTTTACGCAGTATGATGTGATAATTGTAAGTATTGTATTTAAATACTACGAGAATTAATTAATAATAGCGTAATTATTATTAATTTTCTCACAATAATAGAGAAGTAAATTTTTATTTTTTTTAACCTACATTTTAATAATAACAGATTCACTTTTAATTTATAAAATGTAAATAAAAAATAATGAAGATCAACACTTTATTATTTGAATTAATAGTAATAATAAATTGGAAAATGGCAGGAGAACTAAGTATGGATGCAACACCCGAATGTCTTTTTTTCCCGTTTTGAGTGCAATCGATCCGCTGGAAGTAAAGGGGATCCTTTGCGATGAAATCGAACTTATAGAACCCTGCAAAAATCAGTGGCTGTGACCCCATTATTCCATAAAAATGGGGTCAGAATACTGAACCGAAATATTCGTATCATGGGATTTTTGTACAGATATATATGACATGAATGGAGATTTCGTTATCTTCCATTGATTATCTGCAACTGGGATCGTCAGAAATCTTCAAATTATGGATGTGGTAGTTTAATCGACGTGGTATTTGAGTTACGACTATTCTTGAGTTGAACATTTAAAGAATTCATCCAATAAAAGTATGCTTATTAACTCTTTCGCATTGGAAAATTCGGCACACACCCGGAATTTCATATGAGTAATGCATACTGCTATCCCGCGACAGTGAAGTGGTGCAGTGGCAGAAGTTGGAAAGGTAGAACTGTGCTAAAAAGATCTGCATGGTATTTGTGAATGAAGTACAGAAAACATGGCATACACACAGACGCTCGTACCGGTTTATTTTATAATCAGTTTTGATAATTACATAATTTTAGTAATTTGCCCCTGGTATTTATTTATTTCTATAGTTATTTACACAATACTATCCATTCTCCTCTTCATCAAACTGCCATGGTTTTATTGCGTTACACAGTTCAATGTGCTCGTAAGCTAAGATTGAGTGTTTTATTTCTTTGAGATAATATAGTCTGGATCGATAGAACAAAAGTCATAAGAAGATGAGCTACGTCATTGGATCACAAAATTTAAGTGCAAAGAAGATTTCGTGATTTGGAAATAATTTCCGAAATTTATTTCTTTATATTCCCCCAAAAATGAATCTATAGCGACATGATAGGTTCTTGGATGATTTAATACATTCTTCTCACAAAAAATAATATTTATCCTCATTAACGAATAAACAAATGAAAATAAATAATTGAAAACTTTCTCTCAAAATTTTCATAAAACATTATTTTAAAATTAATGTTGAACCACACGCAATAATGATCGCGTGTTTATGCTATTATCGCTTGTACACAGTGCGTTTATTGGCTTTAAACGCACCAATTGTTTTATAATTTTTTTGGTAATGAGTCTTCCCATGCAATAATAATTGCGTATCCGGAAATACGTATATTGTCTTTCGTAAATATAGCGAGCGAATCGAGGAAATGAGTAAGATAAAGTAAATTTTTGAACGTCTAGGAATGATTCTTAGTACAAACGCTTCTATATCCAATGGAACATCATATTGTCAATAGTGTAATCAAGATGGACATTGAGACATTATTGCCTTATTGTGTATTGTAATTGATTTATTGAGTAGAATACATGTATACGATAACATTGTCCTAAGGTCCGATCGAAGCAAAACGCGATACGCTGGTAAATTGTCGATATTTTAAGATAACTTTGATGGGGTGTGATTACCCAGAAAAAACAACATACTATTATTACATTCTTATTATTTAAGGTTCGAATCACTTACGATCAAAGTTTCAAGTCGTTGAGTGCAGTTTCTATTTTTCGTTTTCGATTAGCAAAAAAATTAACAAGTTTTCATAAATTTGATTATCAAAACACTCCCATAGCTATAGGTTTATGTATACCTATTTTAATGAAAAAGTGACCTTCCGCGTAAAAATCGGATGTGTCTGATTTGAATATCCATAATATTTTTTTGCTAAAAATGGTCAAAATTTTAAAATATCTAACAATAGTATATAAAAAACATTCTTGGATGTTTAAGGTTGACAAAGTCGAAAATAAGCCGTACGTCGTTGTGCCGCGTTCCGTAGCAATCGGATCTATTGCAATGTATTCGTATATACGTTATATAATTCAAGAAAATTGTATACACTACGTATTTTAAAATAGACTCAATAGCAACATTGTATAGTACATCTATGCACAGTATGCCATAATATAACGGTTTTTGTTACACCCAAACAGTACTCAGTTGGGATCGTCTCCCCACCAAAGATTGGGGAGACGCAATGCATAGCATAGCTAACACAGTGCATAGCATAACACTTTGTATCATAATGTTGGATGCTTTGAAAATATTTGGTTGTATTATTTTAACGGAAATTCAACAATGAAATATTTCACAATACCAAAAAAGTGCAAATTATTAAATGGTACTTTGCGGGAAATTCGGCACAGGAATGTGTTAATTTATTCATTGTGGCATTTGAAGATAGACAATCGCCAAACATTCGAACAGTTACTTGTTTGATTAGCTGTTTTGAAAAATGGGGTTGTATATCTAGTTGTAAAGAATGCCATCATGATTCGACGAACCCCCACAAAAAAATGAAGAGGTTAGTACAAGCACTCAGTTTCCACAGAAACTGAATGTCTGGACTACCATATTGGGTGAACAAATTATAGGACCATTCTTCATTGACGGATCTTTAGATTCTCAAAAATATTTGAATTTGTTACAAAATAATATACTACCAACTGTTGGAGCTCTTCTTAATTTAGACCTGGAATCTGTATGATTTCAACAAGATGGTTGCCCTGCACATAATGCCAGGATAGTAAGGCTATTCCTGGAATAAAATTTTCAGGAATGTCTTATGAGTGGTTTTGGAACCATCATCTTTTTGATAGGGTTTTCTCAAAATAGAAATCTATTTGCGGAATAGGCCTGAAAATTTGCAACAATTAAGGCAAAAAATTGTTGACAATTGTGCGAATATTTCTCCTCAAGTGCAAGAAAATACCCGGGTAGAGTTTTACAATCGAATAAGATATTGTTAAGCAAATAATGGAGGAGTATTCGAACAGTTGGTTTAACAATTGAGTTGGTATGAAAATTCATGTTTACAATGTCAGCAATCTCGCGCAACTTTATACGACGGTCACTCAAAATGATTTCACAGACTCTTTCGACCATTTCTAGTATAATTACCTCTTTTGGCTTTCCTGAACGTTCAACGTCTCTTGTGCTTGTACAGCCATGCAATTACCCCATTATTCCCCCTCCCAAAGCCAAATAGTAACCCCAAATAGTAACAGTGATAAAAAAATTTTGAAAATTGAAAATTTCACCTCGGAAATCGTCTCTCGGGGGTTCTCGGGGTCACCACCCTCATTTGCTTTTGGACCTCGAATTCGTAATCAGCGATCCCGAAAACCCTCGACTGTTACTATTTGGGGTACTTTGGGGGGGGATTACCCTAATTTTCTCATTTTTCGAGGTAATGCAAGGGTTAGTGCTGATTAATATTCCTGAAGGTCTAATGAATCCAGGAAAAAAATTATTTTTAAAACCGGTGCTATTCCACCACTTTTCCAGATTGTACAATATTTTCCGGCTTATTTACTGGACTAAATAGAGATGTTGTAGATTTTTCAAATTGTTATAAAATATTGTATTCATGTTTTCCTTCAGAGAGTCTGCTGTAATAATAAAAATTTTCTTCTGGATTAAATGAAAAAATAAATATATAACACTATGTCTTGGGGAAATCTAAACAACAAAGATGCTTCCGGTGTATGTGTTAGCAGTAAAGAATCTTAAAATATTACAATATTTTCATATAACAAGGTGTCTCGTAAAAACGTTAAATACTCGGCACCTTTTAACTGGCATAGTTTTAGAAAACAAAAGAACCTAGTTTAAATGAACTAAAAACTAGAATCTACTTTTATAATGAAAATAAATACTTTTAAAGCAGCACTTTTAAAGGTTTTAAATCTTTTAAAGATTCCCTGAATATTTCTTCTCCAGAATCTTATAACTATCTGACATTTTCAGGTTTACAAGGTTTACCAAGACGCTCGCCACTCTGATATAGTAGAATCTAGTGATTGTTTTTGCCGATAGGTACCCCCCCATTAACTTACTTCGAACCATATATTTAGGTAGTATTAAATATATGCTTCAAACTACATTTTATTCTAATAATACAATTATTTAGGAGAATAAAGGTAGATTGTAAAGGCTGCCCTGGACAGGCTACACTTCGACCATAAGGTCCATTGTGATGCCTAAGGATGTGAGGATGTGAGTGGAGTGGAAGGAATTTGTGAAGAGACTAGGAATTGGTAGGATATGCGGCTGCATCCGACTATGATAGGAACTATGCCGATATTCATCTGGAGTTCGTGAAGAAAACTGCAGAAAACTTTCTCAAGCATAGCCGGTTACTTCGTTCTTGTCCATACGCCGACAGTTTAGTCAATCAACCTCCCTAATTATAATACACCTAGGTGTATTTGCATATGGTCTATTTCGAGTTATATAGTTTAGAGCAGCAAATTAATCTTTTCATCATACCAAAAAATTAAAATACTAAAATTGTTTTATATGAAAAATTGGGTCCTTTTATATTTTTTGAGAACGGATTTTGAATTCACTCAGTTATCAGTTAGAACCGATCTACCTGATGATTTCAAAAATTTCATGAATGAGTGCATACTTGAATGCTTTTTACAAGGTTTTATTTCCCTTCACTATCTGTTTGTGAGGGAAAAACCTTTCTATCAAAATTTCGATATGTTCTAATTGAGCTATAGTTTTGAAATTTTGCACACGTGTATAAGCCCCGTGAGAATGCAATATAGTATATCTAATATCGACCTAAATCATAAATGACGGACTCCTCCAAGATTTCAGATTACCTTTTTCTTCATAACTTCATTGATATGGGTATTAGATTAAAGAGCTTTACTAGTAGAATATGATTAGATGTGACATCATTATTAACGCAATATAGACGATTACCTTTTTCTTTACAACCCCTTGGGCATGGGTATCAAATGAAAGGATGCGTCGAGTAGAAAACGAAAGGGACTTATAATCGACTAAAAAATAGTTGATAAAATAGACGTAAATTTTATTTTTTAAACAAGCTTTTATTCAATTAACTAAACAGTAAAAAAAAATTTTTTTCCCACGAGTCATCAATATGTGGTTATAAATAAAAGCTTCGGGCACTCAGGTTTTAAATTTATAAAAAATTGAATTTATCGGTTTATTTTATTGTCGAAATAACCATTACATTTAAAACCTGAGCGCCCGAAGTTTGTATTTATAGTCCCATATTGGCGACACGTGGGAAAACATTTATTTTCTACTTTATAATTCATGAAATAAAAGCTTGATTTAAAAAAAATTTGTATGTCTATATTATTCGTAATTATAATTTTAAAATATGTAGCTGTTCTTAAGAATGATAGGGCGTTTTTGAACCTAAATACGCCACTGAGTGAAACCACCAACATTTCAAATATAGAACATTTTTTTTGAAACATCCTGCATTTACAAAATATGTTGTTATTCTTTAGAAGTCATAGGTATAGTTAAGATTCTGTGGATATATGAATGTCTTCTGATTGACATGTTTTCTTCATAAGACGAAGGAGGTTGGTTTCCTTTTTCATTCATTTATAAAAAAAAAACCGTCTCGACTTTATGTTATGAGTATTCTATCTATCTTCACTAGTAAGTATCATTCATGAAATATTTCACACAACCATTATTGGTATTGGTATTGCTCAAGACGTTATATTCCAAAATGGCGGCTTTAGTCAGGCTACATTTTAAAAATTAGTTACATTTATCATAAAAAATGAATTTCATTAACAAAATAGTAATTTTTTGTTTACTTTATTAACGTAATCCTAATAACGTTAATTAGGGTTACTGGCTACTCTGTTTCTAATTAATGCCACCAGATGTCATAGTCCTATAAAATATTTTAAGCTAGTTTAAACTTGTAAAGTTGTTTTCCTTAAGAAATTGAAGAATTTTTTTGACCTATTGTGAGCAAAGATATTCGCAATCAAAGTTAAGATATTTAACAGGTACGTAAACGATTCGTATCCTATTAATATACAAAGTCGATAATTTGCAACTGCGATACAAGAGCCAACACAAGTCTTGCATTGTATAAAAAATGTATTGCATCATAAATGTTAAAACACGATATATGTTTTACTATATAATATGTTCAATTTGCATTGTTGTACTGTAGTTATACTGTATTTTATACTTTTTGCTTTGACTGTCAAGAGTGAATTTCCTTAAACCCTGAATATATTCGACTGATTCCTAAAATGTAGTTCATGTTCAGATGATTCAATCGATGACATTCGTTGTCGGCCAGACTACCCTGCCTGGCCAACAATTTCTAGGCCTAGGAAGTTGAAATTTCAAATAGAGGCCGATCTTATCTCAAAGATAAGAATTGAACACAAAACTACAAAACTTTCATATTTCTATAGTGGATTGAAATTAATATTCGATCGGATTAAATAACAGTAATATGACAAATAAAGTATATTAAAACATTTACTTCAATAATTTGGCCGCCTGTGACATACGTACGAGTATATATCGTATATAGAAAAGAAAATCAAATTAAAATATATACTACGTGTTTAGGTATGTATGACTACTCTATATCCAGCTTCCATTATATTTAGCAAATTGTATAATTGATTTGTGCTTTATTGATTTAATTTTTGAAAAAATGCATAGGATAAAAATTGTCCATTATAACTATTCAAACAACTTTTATTCGAAATATTTTTTCGAAATCCGAATACATAAGGCAAAAATAAATTTAAAAATTTAGGTTCCTCTTTTAGCTCGACACGCGCGACAAATTTTTTGAAAACACATAAAATATTAAATCATTTTCAACGATAAAGATAGTAAGCACCTTTAGTTTATAACGATCAACTAGTGTGAGATATGTATGTAGGTAATTATGTCCACTTAAGTAAGTATACCTAGCTTTTGACATTGAATTACCTTAACGAAAACCTAAAACAAGTTATCTTCTTCGTTTTAGTACATGGCTTAAATAAAATCTTGTTTTTAAAATGTTTATATTATTTTATTTTATAAATCAAGTCAAATTTTAAATTTTGAGAATTTAAAATTATTTTTAATTATAAAATTAGCTGAATCATCCCACACAGTGCGTAGACAAAACAAATTTCAAATGTAAAAAAGAGAGGACATTTTAATTTCATGATAAAAAACTATATTTTGTCCTTTTAATACAGAGAAAAATGCCGATATAAGATTATTAGATGAAATCTCTATAAAATTTCTCCTCCAAGTAATGGTCATTTTTCAAATATGCTGAAAATAAGTTGCCCTTCTACTTTCAAATATGTTTCCCTTACGCGCATATAAGGTTCATTGCATTTGAATTTGATTCTAGTATGTATTTAACAATTAAAAACAAGAATTCACTGACTGTTTAATCGATATAAAGATTATCAAATTTCATTAACGAAGTAATTGAGATTAAAATTCAAAATTTCCCTCAATTCCTAGACCAATTATATGCTTTATATAATAGTGTATTTCGATTACAAGTGTAGTAATAATCACTGTGAATTAGCTAATCGTAATTAATCTCGTAGAAGGATAATCTCATGTGAGACACGCACCATATTAGCAACGAGGTGAGCTAATTCATATTGATGATGACTACGGTTTAGTCAA
This sequence comes from Nineta flava, assembly GCA_963920215.1. Classification (NCBI taxonomy): domain Eukaryota; kingdom Metazoa; phylum Arthropoda; class Insecta; order Neuroptera; family Chrysopidae; genus Nineta; species Nineta flava. The sequence continues at coordinate 47,153,240 of OY986041.1, forward strand.
AACAGGTACTTATTCAATAAAAATAATTGATCTAGAAATTAAGGCAAATTTAGAAATTTAATGTTTAAGACATATTGTCTCTATCATACAGAAGCCAGTAGTGTAAGTTATAACAATACAAAATACTCCAACAATAAACTGTGTAGGCAATCCGTACTTACAACTTATACGTCTATACCATTTATTAATTATTTTGAATTGAAAATAGCCTAGCCTAAACTTTACCTATAATACATCATCGTTTCCTCAAAACATCATTGTTTTGCAAAGTCAGCGTTACAAAAATGGAAACATATAAATATTAAAAAACCATTGATTACAGTTTTATTAAAAACTAAATCGATTTTTAATAATTCCTATATTCAGTGTACTAGAACGAAGCATGCGTAACATTAAAAAATCTCAAAGAGTTCCGTCTCGAGATATAAGAAACAGAGCAAAAATAAAAGATGTGACTTTACTGTATGGACACCGTACAATTGTACGAAGAGAAGAGGGCGCCAGGTTAAACGATGGCGGGATCAGATTGTGGAATTTGCAGGTGATCAATGGATGCGTAATGCCGAAAATAGAGAAAATTGGAAACAATTAGGGAGACCTTAACCAGTCCAAGTGGTCGAGCGGTCTAAGGCGTTATGTCTGTGCAGTACGCCTACTTGAAAACTGTGAGGTTATGGGTTCGAATCCCGACATCGGTAGTTTGTCAATTATTAGGAAAAAAAGGGCGGTTAATTGATTAAACTGTCGGCGTATGGACAATAACGAAGTAACCGGCTATGCTTGAGAAGATTTTCTGCAGTTTCCTTCACGAACTCCAGATGAATATCGGCATATCCTACCAATTCCTAGTCTATACACAAAAATTCCTTCTACTCCACTCACATCCTCACATCCTTCGGCATCACAATGGACCTTATGGTCGAAGTGTAGCCCGTCCAGAGCAGCCTCTACAATCTTTCTATCTAGGGGAGGCCTTTGCTCAACTAGTGGGCTGATTATGGCTCTTATTATTATATTCAGTTTATATTTATGCATGCTGTAAACAGATCATGCAGATAGATGTTGTGTGGCTGTTCACAACCAGATTTTTTTGTATGAAGAGCTTGTAATTTGAAACTTCTATATAATATATAGTTCACAGTTTAAACTAGTACGTACCGAATAATAGTTTATATTCTCCTATCATGTTAGTAATTTTGCTATGTTGTGCTACACAACATGTATATAATATACTATAATATATTACTAAAATATTTATAGTTTGTGCTAAAAGTGTCATTTGTATAATGTGACACACACCAACTCGTTGCAACATAATAAACATGAATAATTTATTTATTTTTATTTAGTTTAAAAAAATATGTTAAGTAAAATTTTCTTTTTTTTAACCCGACTTCAAAAAGGAGGATGGTTCTCAATTCGTCTGTATTTTATTTTATTTTTTTTTAAGTGCGTCATTTATGAACCGATTTTGAATTTTTTTTTGTTTTAAAGGGTTTGATTTTTAATTCGTCCCATTATCACCAAATCGCATTCTGATGAGGGGATCCCCTGGAAATGGAGGAAAATCCTCATTTTATATGTGATCACCGATTTCTGCGAAATTTTTTTTTTGTTTGAAAAGGTATATACTCATTCATAATGGAAAAATAAGAAACCTTTTTGTAAAAGCCTTTTTGTAACTTCAAAAAAAATTTTTTCAAAAAAAACCGACTCCAAAAACAAAATTTTTACAAAAAAATAACAAAATGCATGTAAAAAAAACTGAAAATCTGTTATGAAAAAATGCACTAAAAAAAACGGATAAAAAAAATGTGTTATAAAAAAATGCACTAAAAATTAGTAGGTCTACCCATATTTATACAAATAAAATCAGTTATAGAAGTCAAAGTCACTAATGACAAAATGGAAACCCGACTTCAAAAATCAAATATTCTAAAACAAAAAATGCACTAAAAAGTAAAAAAATAATTGCATTCTTGTGCCTATTTTAGTTCACCTAAGCAAATATTTTTAAATATATATGTACAATTATTGTTATTTTTGGAGGCGGTGTCCAAATTTTATGTGAATTTCTCTATGCTGACACTGACTCCAAAAATAACAATAATTGTACATATATATATATATAAAATTTTTGCTTAGGTGAACTAAAATTGGCACAAGAATATGCAATTTTTTTTTTACTTTTTAGTGCAATTGTTGTTTTAGAATATTTGATTTTTGAAGTCGGGTTTCCATTTTGTCAAAATTTTTTTTAATTTAAATACAATTTTATAATAAATATAAACCAACACTGATTTAGTTGAAAACGAAGAGAAATAACAAGTAACTGAGTCAACTGCTGCAAAACCCGGTATATTATACTGAGTTTATGAAAAAAAGCTTCAAACAAAAGTTGTTTATTTTTAAAAAAGGTACATTTTTTGTTTTAAATTTTTGTCTCTTACGTGTTCGAAGATGTACAATCACGGAGGGAGGCACGGTTCGATTTTGCCCTTTCACGAACTTGATCTTAATTTTTAGCGCTAGAACACGCACACAAATTTCAGCTTGTTTTCTCTTTTTATTTTTGAGTTATCAGGTTGACGGACGGACAGATATGTGGAAATGGAATAATTAGGTCATTTTATGAACACCTATACAAAAAAATTTTTTCTACGACCGATATTTTGAACCGTTACAAAGTCGGGACTAAACTTATATATTAGATATACCGGATGTACAAATAAATGCTGAAAATGACCTAAACAAGAGTTTATTTTATATATGACTAGAGACCCGGCCCGACTTCACACGGGTTTTTTAGTATATTTTACCAGTTCAAGTGGCCGAGCGGTCTAAGGCGTCATGATTGCGCAGTATGCCTACTTGGACACTAGGAGATTATGGGTTCGAATCCCGACATCGGCAGTTTGTCAATTATTAAGAGAAAAAAAGGGAGGCGGTTAATTGACTAAACTGTCGGCGTATGGACAAGAACGAAGTAACCGGCTAAGCTTGAGAAGGTTTTCTGCATTTTCCTTCACGAACTCCAGATGAATATCGGCATAGTTCCTATCATAGTCGGCTGCGGCCGCATATCCTACCAATTCCTAATCTATACACAAAAATTCCTTCCACTCCACTCACATCCTCACATCCATAGGCATCACAATGGACCTTATGGTCGAAGTGTAGCCCGACTAGGGCAGCCTCTACAATCTATCTATCTATAACATTTTGATCTGAGCTCATTGATCGGAGAATCGTTAACATACAACAGCCAAATATATGGATATATCCACACTATTATAACACCTCACATTATCTTATTATGAGAGTTTAAAAAAATTGTATACTATGTAACTAAGGTGATATGTAACTTTGGTGTATTAAGTTAAAATTAAATACGTAAGCCATGAAAGTAAATTTTTTTCGAAATATCTTTATTATTTACACATACGAAATTTTAATTATACTATGTACTATACATATAAACCTTCCGGAAATTATCTTCTAAACCACGCAAAATCCGTTGCGTGGTTTAGAAGAAGTTAGCGGATAAACATACAGACAGGCGTGGAAGGCGACTTCCTTTTATACTATGTATATATAGATATAGATTATAGATCGGTAATTTTTTAAAATCATTCTGTATATTATTTTTTTAATAAATTAAACTCGGTATCAACTCATGTGTGTACATATGATTCCTAGTTTACAAAAAAAACATTCAAGATACATCGTTTGGCAGATAGAATAGGGTTCATATACTCGAAATATGTAAGTTCCATCCGAAAGTAAAAAGAAAGCAATATATGTAGTGACGCCGTGATTTTGTCTAATAAACTTGAAAGACATCAAATTTTGTATAAGTACTCAAAATGAAAGTACTCGGAAGTCTTTTCGCAGTTTTCAGAATATCGGACTTTGTAATTTCTAGCCAATGTTAAAATATTCAAAAAAAATTGACATCGTAGATATGTAGATACGAATATTTATCTAATGTAATTATAATATGATAGAAATCTGCAACAGTATGCATTAAAGGGTTAAATTACAAAACACGGGTCAAGATTTTGAGCAAAGCAAACCACCAGGTTATCCGCCCGAAAATGGCTTTGGGGGAAATGCTTGGTTACCATTATTTTGAAATTCTTGAATGCTTAATAAATCCATTATATTATTTTTACAATTTATAATATTGTACTAGTATTATGATTTAATTGATAATTATTAAAAACAAGTGGAAAAAACAACTAACTGAATTATTCCTTAAATACCCGATATACACTGAATTTATGTAACAAACGTATAACAAAAGTTGTTTATTTTTAAAAAAGGAACATTTTTTGTCTTTATATATTTGTTCTATTTCTTACAAATTTCAATTCGATATTTCTTTTCGTTTTTGAGTTATCGTGTTTACGGACGGGCGGACAGCTTTGCGGAAATGGACTAATTAGGTCATTTTATAAAAACGAATATTCAAGTTTTCTCTGCGATCAATATTTTCAGCCGATACAAAGTCGGGACAAAAGTTTAATATATACCCTATAAGAGTAATATAAGTAATATATACCGGGTATAAGAATCACCAAAATTGTGGTTTAAAAATTTTTCATTTTACTACAACAGAGAGAAGCGAAGTACATGTTATTTTTACGGGAATTGTGTACTCTCTATAGTACAAGGTGGAGACCCTTTTCAGGTAATGGGACGCAACTTTCATGTAGTCTATATCCTTACATTAAATTCACTCCAGTGACACAATGTCAATATTTTCATGTACGGTTATTCAACATGAAATTGAAAAAGCATTGAAAAATAATAATCCCTGGAGAGGTAGTAGTGTTACGCGATCAAATATAAACTTGACTATTCTAGTTTTAGTAAGTTATACAGAATGTTTCTTACATGCGCATCACCTTTCCTTATAGATTCATCTAAATTGAACAAGTCATTATCCATACTACAATATAAATATGAAAGTAACTCGGTTTGCTACCTCTTCACGACTAAACGGCTAAACGGATCGTAATGAAATTTGGCAAGGAGATAGATTATATCCTGGGGAAAGACATAGGCTATCTTTTGTCTCAAAACATCTTGAAAAGGGTGAACATTTAAAAAAATACATATAGTCGAACATAGAATCTCCTTCTTTTTTGGAGTCGGTTAAAATGTTTGTTGATTTTATCATTTTCACAGAACAATACTTCTAAAAAATAACTATAAAATTAATTTATTAAAATTTTGTTTCAATTTTGAAATGTCAACTTTGATTTTCGTTTCCATAGTAGCTATTAACTATAATAGTGCTACTTTCTATGTGGGGAATGAACATAAATGGAAACCTACTGCTTTTTTATGTATAATATTAAAAAAGAGCAATCCTATAGTTTTAATAAAACACTGAGTTCGCTTATTGACTTATGACTCTTAAAATCTATATTTTCCTGAAATATCTCGATTCCTCTTTGATATATTGTGTTTAAAAATATTTCAAACATCTCTTTGAGGTATTTTTGGAATACCTACCCCTTAATTTTTATTGGAAAGGTTATACTTAAATGCACTGAGAAAAAAATTCAAACTTTTCACCGCATTATTTAAAAGATATAATTAATTAAGTTTAAAATACACGGACTCTTATGAGTGTCTTTCTTAATCGAAACATTTGCTACATGGTTTTGGTTTAATAAGTTTTTTTTGATTATAATTTGTCTTCTGTCTTGGTTTTAATGGGAAACTATGTTTACTAGGGTGAAGATAATGCGCGCCAAATTTTAATTATAATTAAATTCAGAAGTTTGTACGGGGGCGTCGGCAGAGGATGGGCCGAAGCCAACCTTAAACTATTCTGACCCACCCTTTGGCATACCCAGTCTCTTACTCAGTATTCCGTAACTACAAATGTAACTTGGAGTTATTAAAATGTGAATTAAAAATACTACCAAGTGCTCTTAAAATGTACTTAATGGAGTTAGAAAAGTACTAGAAAAACATAAGCTAGCCTTTTCTGGAAATTTTTGTTGTTGATACTTTTGTGGATAAGTGTTTTGTGTTAACAAAAATACTAATGTAAAAAATAAGTTGGCCCACCTTAAGGATGTTCCAGCATACCACCACTTTTCAACAGATGTTGCTCATTTTATGTTCACAGGCTAAAAATAATGTTTTCTAATAAATCCCGAAGTTACAGAATTTTTGACCGTTTAAAACGCGAGATAATTTATATCAAAGTTATCATTCTCTTTCAGTCTCTCTCATTAGAACAAATACTCGACAGAATTTAAAAAAAAAACTAGGAGAGTAAAGCTAAATATTTATTATATAAATAAAAAAAATAAAAATCGTGTGTTACCGTTTTGTTTTCGAAATATAAAAGTTTAAAATTATTCCTTTTCTTCAACATAACATTATTTTGTATATGTGAACAGTGTTTTTGTCTATGTGTTGTATATGTGTGTTTATGTATTGGAGCTATAATAAAATCAAACCGGTTTGTTGTACTGATTGCATAACAGTGCTGGACGTCCTGAAACTAATCGAGCACAATACTGGTCCACCCGAATAAGTAATGCTTGCGACTCCACTGATTATGTATGTAAATATTTTATGTAAAATAATGATGCGCACCAAATATGATTTTTTAATACGTATAATATAATACATATGTGTAGTAAAATAATCATAGAATATGAAATATAAATAAATAAATAATATTTATAAATTTAAATTTTAAACGCAAAAAAGGCGCGCAAATGTGGTTCTAGTATAAACTTCATTTATTAAGTTGTAAAAAAATAAAGAAAAAATATATTCATTAGACCTCGGCATACGAATAACATACTACCTTAATTAATAATCGTCGAAAACAACTTCTTAAATGTCAATAAGACTAAACAATTATTCAAACAATTATTCAAACTCAAACAACCAAATGTCAATTATGCAGTGATATCATTTTCACTCAAGGGAAAGCGCTGCGGTTTATTTTATGAGGTGCGCAATAGACTGTTTCGAAGAAATGAATTCTGTGAATGACATTTTTCTAAATTAGAAAGCCTCCATCTTTGTATAAATATATGGAAGTCAAAATTAATAAACTATCATGTTTAGCGTAAAATCTTCTACAGAAATGAGAAATAAAGTACCTGATTTTTTCATATACGGATACAGTTGGGATGTAGAAGGATAAGAATTGTCACTCAAAATGAGAGAAATAGCTTGTTCACTAAACAAATGAAGTTATCTTTTTTTTACAGCTTCGAGGCTACAACACCACCCTTATTTTTGTATAAAAGGAAAACTCTCATTCTCTTTTCTGGCTCAATGTTAATAATATTAACCTAGTTTATAAAGCCAAGTTTACATTGTATGTCTAATTTTTGATGGTTTTGGAAAATTAATATAGGAAAATTAAAGCAAATCACACAACCTTTGCCAATCTCTTTCTTTGTCGTGTACATAAAAAATAAGTCGTGTATAAAATATGCTTTCAAATGTTCTTGGAATGCGCAGAATGGAACGGAGTAAAATCATTTTTCACAAATATCTCGCAAACTATGAAGTGTATTGCAAACATTATCATTATAGCGGAAATATGAAGGGTGCTATGGAAGTCTGATATCGAATTCTTGACTCTTAAGCTTATTGTTGGTTTAGAAAATAGATGCAAATTAATTTACAAACCAATAACATTCGTTCGAAACATTTTTTCGGCAGATTCAAAATGCAAAAGTATGAATAATATTAACTATAGTTAGCATCGGCCTGGATCTAAGGGGCTCGGGTGGCATTATGGTTTTAGGAGTTTTTGGAAGTTTTAATTTTCAAGTCGTGCATTTTTATGTAAAAAGTTCCTTATACATAAGTATAAGGTTTTAAGTACTCAGTTATAATACTTATAACTGAAGCAAGTCTATTAACATTTTTTTCTAATAGAGGAGAACCTTCAGTTAGATTGTCAACAAATTTTATTTGTGTTAACATGTTCGAATTATTATTATTTCTTATTCAAAATAATATTGGAGTCAAATTAGCTTCAAAAAGCCGGTTTCAGGCAGATTTCGCGGAACCGCAATTTTGTTTTAATCGATTCATCTTGACGTCCTAAATTTGACCATAAATTTTCACGGTCCGACTCGTGACGGAACAGGGTCAAAATTGAATTTGTTTATAACAAAAAAGCGTTTTTCTTAATATCTTTTTTAAAACTAAAAATTTTAAAAATGGCATAGAATATTATTCAAATCTATATAAATATAAAAAAAGAAAACAAATGAGCTCATAAACATTAAAATCGGTTTATTAGAATCCGAGGAAAAAGTTGGAAAAAGCTCGTTTTTATAAATAAAACCCTTTTTATTTATAAAAATCGGTGACATGGTATTTTATTAATTGTCGGGAACCTAATTTTTTTAAGGGCTAAAATTGGGCACAATATTTTTAACGCATAAGTAATTTTTAGATTTTAGATTTTAATTTAAAATTTTTGCGTTTTTCGAACTTTGGGAATTTTTTTTTCGAACTCTAATAAACCGATTTTAATATTCATGGGCTCATTTGTTTTCTTTATTTATATAGAATTGAATAATATTCTATGTCATTTTTTAAATTTTTAGTTTTAAAAAGGATATAAAGAAAAAACGCTTTTTTGTTATAAAAAAATTCAATTTTGACCCTGTTCCGTCACGAGTCGGACCGTAAAAATTTAGGGCCATACTCAGGACGTCAAGATGACTCGATTAAAAAAAATTGCGGTTCCAAGCAACCTATCTGAAAAATCCTAATTTGACTCTACTGTAAATTATCTTTGATTTTATAATTTTTCTCATTCATTTGATTTAAAACAACTTTCTTTAATAAAATGAATTTTCATTGATTCTATTAAAAAAACTTTCATTTGAAAGAAAAAAAATTCAAAACCAATATGTAATTATAAAAAAAAAACTCCTTTCTTGAGGAGAAAAATATTTCATCTTAAATATTTTTCTTTTATAACTTCAGACTTTTCTTTGAACTTAGAAATATGTGTTAGGTCCAAAAAAATTATTCTTAATAATTTTCAACACAACAAAATTTGCTTTAAGCATAGTTCATTCAGGTGGGTTTACATAACACGCTAAAAATTTGGAAGCTTTAAGTTGTAATTTAACATCCTTTAACAAATGAGAAAATTTTAGCGTCTAGTATAAAAACCTGCCCCATTAAGAGCTAATTTTTGCCATATTTTTAGTGCAGTCTTCAGTCGTACACGGAGTAATGATATCCTGTACTGTATATTATAATAAAGTTTATATACTATATATTTTGTTATGCAATATGCAACTTGTATATCATACTTGTACTTACTTTTGCCTACATTATAATATTTTCATTATATAAACTTCACAGTCAGTCGAATAAAACAACAACTAAATGCAATGTGGAAACAGTTGTGGATATTATCCTGTTAGTACAACGAAGGAAAATAAATTTGACTACTTTTTAATTTAATAGGAAATTTTATACATTATCTGTATAATAACGTTAAATTTAAATTAAGAAAGATAGAAGTCGTGTATAAACCTTAATATACAGTGTGTAACTAAATAGAGCTACAATATTTTGAAATTTGTTGATGAAATATTTTGATTTTGATTAGATGGTAACCATCAAAGAAAATATAAGTGTTGTCTAATGGGTTTTTCATAAAGTAAACATAGATACGAGCACTTTGCACTCTGATCGACGCAAAAAGCGACACGCCAGATCATATGAATTTTCAATTTTCAAAATTGCAAATTTTAGGTAGAAGAAAGTTTGAAACAAAATTATAAAAAGAATAAAAGTTTTAAATGGGAAACCAAATATTTACTTTTTAGTAACTTGCAGGGCTGGTCTTAGGGTAATCGGCTTTTAAAAATAGCACCCCCCAATTTTTTAAAAAGACAATAGTGCCTAATTTTCGAATAATAAAAATAATAAAACTTTAATAGTGTAATTCATAATTTAATTATAAATATTTTATTTTATTTTTTATTTATAAATGTCTTCGGCATAGTAAATGAACAAAGAATACCAGGGCATTAATTTTTCAAGCCTTACCAAATAGAAAGTTTGTGATCGATGTTTTTAATTTTCGTTACATGAAGAGATAGGTATATCTATACAGGCTGTAAACGTTTGGTCATTATTTATACGAAATATATATATATATATATATATATATATATATATATATATATATATATATATATATATATATGTATATATATATATATATTGCAACAGCGTATAAATGTTGTGTACTCATACATATCCACTATATATATATATATATATATATATATATATATATATATATATATATATATATATATTATATATATATATAAATATATATATATATACATATATATATATATATATATATATATATATATATATATATATATATACATATATATATATGTATATGTATAGAAATGACTTACATATTATACATATAATATACAAATATAATTCTTCCCATTCAAATTATTCCAAGATATCATTCCAAACAAAATAAGTTTAATCAATAAACGTCTTTAAACTTAGACAAGCAACAAAGAATATCAAAGCTGTAATCTTTCAATCCCTACTAAACACAAAATTTGTGATCGGTGTTTTTAAGTATTTTTGTTTAAAGAATAGATAATAAATATCTATTTCTTTTATAAATACATTAAATTATTGCAGACAACTAAATGAATAAATAAATTAAAAACTTCGCATAAATTTCCCGTTCCCTTTCAAATTATTCCTAAAAATCATTTAAAATAAGTTTGATAAAATAAACAACCCCCCTCCAAACCAGTTTATATTTTGTTTAATTGTTTTCTTTTTAATGTCAGCAAAAATCAATTAATTTAAGACAATTGAAAAATTATAGTAGATTGATCTTGAAGCGAGTCCACTACATACCCCCGGAGAGCCAATGTCGGAGTAGAAGTAAGATGATTCCGAATACCTAGAATTTCTATTTCTACAATAATTTAATAGACATAATTTTAGTATTTTTATAAGAGGAACATTTGTCTTTAAATAATTTTCAATCTCTAACGGTTTCAAAGATAGATATTTCCCACCTTGGCAGAGGCAGCACAGTCCGAGTTTCCCCATTCTCAAACCCCCTTCCCCTTACTTTTTAGCTCTAGAACACACACAACATTTCAGGTCGTTATCTCTTTCCGTTTTTGAGTTATCGAGTTGACGGATAATTAGCAGACGGGCGGATATGCGGAAATGGACTAATTAGGTCAGTTTATGAACACCTATAGCAAAAATTTTTTTCTGCCATTAATATTTTTAACCGTTATAGTTCGAAATCATAATATACCGTGGTACATATCATATATACCGGGTATAAAAATAATCTTGTAAGGCTCCCCTTTGTGCATCACTTGCATCATGCCTTTAACCGGCCCTAGTGATTTGTAGCTTCAAGCCTTCTTTTTTAATGTATCTTCGATACATTAAAAACGTGATGGGAACGTTTCGATTTCAAAGTATACCATCCCTTTTTTTGTGGCACATTGTATTTATAGGAAGAGATTTTTAATTAAATTAGTAACAACAAATAAGAATGAAGGAATATAAACCTTTTTAAAAAAATTAAAACATTGTCAGGGTTGAACATAATATATTCTTTCCAGTTTATAGGAAATTAATTGTAATGTGTCCGAATATCGAATATTCGGATCCAATTATAAATATTCGGATTCGATATTTTGATCGTAGCATAGGGAATATTGTCGTTAAGCGTGTTTGGAACATCATCTGAGTCCTTAGTAAATTAAGGAAGTTACTAAGTATATCTAACTTAATTCTTTGCCAGGACACTTGAACAGATACTAAGCAACTTAGTTTGTGACACCATTTTGCTTAATAAGTGCTGCCAGATTAGAGGATTCACCCCTAAATTTAGTGGAATTAATAAAACCTAGTAGAAAATCATGGTGATGTATTATTAGGATTGTCGTACTTTTAAATGTTTTTATACAAATTGAATATAACGAATCAGAACATTTATTTTTTTTACCGACGAAAGAAGGAGGTACTCAATTCGACTTGTATATATACATTTTTTTAAATGTATGATCACGCATTACTTTTTACAGAGTAGTCCGTTTTTGTTAATTCTATTTTTGTTGGATAGGGTATACTTCAAAGTTGGCCCCATATAAATTTGAAAATTTCAAATTTTAGCCACAAAAAAATAAAATATAAGACTTCCCAGCGCTTCCACTAAAAAAAACATCATTTACATGCTCTGTGTGTAAACACTATTTGAAAGCACTCAATATCTTTGCGCAATTTGAATTTGTTTTTAACTGACGAAAAAAACGAAAGAGGTTCAAGTCAACCCCTATATATTTTTAAATGTATGAACACGCATAGATTTTTACAGAGTAGTCCGATTTCGATAATTCTTTTTTTATTGGATAGGAGATATACTTCGAAATTGGTACCATATAAATTTGAAAAAAAAATTAAATAATTTTTAGAAAAATAGGGAATGGTTGATTGTTCAACATTGAATTTTCATCTGTGAACCGATTCTGTTCTTGACACACATATGTAGTTCTAATGACACTATAAGCCACAAAAAAATAAAAAATAAAAACTTTTTAACAAAAAATAGAACCGACGAAAGTAACTGAAAAGCAAAAAATAATAACTTTGTAACAAAAAACTAAACCTTCGAAAAAAGAAAGGAAAAAAGAAAAAAGTAACTTTTTAGTCGAACTAAGTCCTACATTAATGTAAATACTTAAATAATTTTGAGTCGGCGCCAATGAAATGGGTAAAAGTAAATATTACATTTTGTTTAGCGCCGACTCAAAATTATTTAGGTGTTTACATGTAACTCATTGATGCTCTCTCTTCTAGTCTTCCACGGCGTTGCCAAATATAAATATTACTCAAATCACACAGAGCACACATTTGACCTTTGTGTATCTGTGGTACTACCTTAAGGGAAAATTCCCTCCAATTTGGCAATACTGCTGCCAAGATGATCTGATTGCTGCCAAGATGGCCCTTGTGTCTTGAAACACGCTGAACTTGCTCAGGTAAATTTTTTTAAAGTTGTCTGTTTGGCTTAAGTGACTTTGAGTATACTAAGGACTAAGTTGATGCAAACACGATCATTGTAAACTTAAAACTCGAACTATTTATTTTTATGTAGCGGAAATTTATGCACTATAATAATATATTCATTTAATATTTGTTTATTTGTGTATACTTTCGCGTCAACATAACGATGTTTGTCCAAATTCCTTTCGGTTACGTATGACAAACTGTAGAAGACTTTAGCGTATACTCCGACAAATTTCATTGTCATTGAATTTTTAATTAAATTAAATACTGATATGAAAAAATTAACTCGTCAACCAGGAATCGAACCTCGGGACTCTGGATAACTAGTCCAGTATGCTTCCGCTACACCAAAGACGATGTTGACGCGAAAGTATACACAAATAAACAAATATTAAATAAATAAATCACTTCAACAGAAGTATACTGTCTAAATTTAAAAAAATTAGAATATGAAAAAGTTGGCTATTACGTCACAATCGTCTTTTGTGTAGCGGAAGTATACTGGACGAGTTATCCAGAGACCCGAGGTTCGATTCCTGGTTGAAGAGTTAATTTTTTCATATCAGTATTTAATTTAATTAAATATATTCCTTATGAAAGTTTGTCGAATTTAAAACTAAACGAAATAGTTGCAAATATTGACATACAGGCTTGTTACTTTCAAAATTGACTATTTCGAAACCCGAATGGATTCGGCATTAATCAACTGTATAATTTTGAAAAGAGCATACTTTTGTTCGAAATTCCTGTGATTATATTTTTGCTTAATACTTGTAGAAACATGCTCCGCGGATTCAAGTTGTAGCTGATACCCCGTACATATCGATACACATTATAAACGGTTTTCAATATATATTTTTCTCAACCATAAATAATTTAAAAAATGTAAATATGTAATGTAAATAATAATTACCGTAATATATATAATTATAAAGATTACTATTCTCCTGGACCATATCTCGTAAATTGTCCCGCATAAAGAAATGCCATTCACTTATAACCGCATTCACTGTATTTACAATTATTATCGATACTGTAAAATATAGTAACATCTCTTGACGGCCAGCTGTTTGTTTTCCAAAACATGCAAACATTCCGCCACTGATTCCCACTAAAACGTTCTGTAAACAAAAGAATATAATCACTATTAATGTGGTAAATAATTATAAATTTCCATTCAACATTTACATATTATTAAAAGCATCTTCAATCTTTTTTTGTTTGTTTTGATTACAGTGGTTTTGTAATAATTATATTAAGGCTATTGGGATGAGTAATAGTAATGGACAGAGCTAAAAAAGAGATATATATATATATATATATATATATATATATATATATATATATATATATATATATATATATATATATATATATATATATTATATACTCCCATTCAATATAATTGAACCAGTCACAGTCTAAGTCACATTTTAATCGTATATATTACTAAATATGAGTACAATATTACATAAAGTTTTTTTGAACGGGAGTGTACAAGGTGAGGAAGCTTGGACGTCTACCCCACCCTACCTAATAGTGAAAAAAATTTCAAATTCAATATTCTATATAAATAAATTTATTTTTAGGTAAAAATTTTTGAACAAGTCAATCAAATTTGGTTTAGCATGAGCCAACTTAGAGCATAACTAGTGATATCGCAAGAAACGAGACGAGACGAGAATAAGTCAGCGAGAGATACTCTTCATACGAATGTACTCTTCTTTCAATCTCTTTAAATCTGTAAAAATGTACTAATCACAAAACAGCAAAATTTTATAAGGGTCTTAAGGTTCTTCTTTTTAAACATATCAACCGACCAGTAATTATTATTATTTTTGCCTAACTATAAAAAATGATTATTTTTAATTCTATTTTTCCAACAAAATCTTCAACTTTAAAACGAGACGTGACAAGACGATAGAAAACTTTTAAAGTCAATACAAAACCATATTACTCTCTTATATATATATATATATATATATATATATATATATATATATATATATATATATATATATATATATATATATATCAATTAGGTAGGATCGATGGACATTTGAATCATCGGTAAAAAAACAATAGCTGCATTTCCTTTGGAGGAAATTCGCTAATAACAATTAATTAATATTCAACAAAAGATATATTATCGCAGTCGTTCTATTGTCTGTAAGTTTATATATATGCAACTTTATATACATAAATATAAATATACTGTGTATATTGATGGCATTATATTGAATTATACTTTAACTAAAAGTTAAGGAAACAAAAAAATAAAGTGGAATTCGTTTATTATGTCGAAACTGCATATTACAAATAGATTTTTCGTGAAGTATACGTATATACACGAACACATTGCAGTAGTTACGCACTATTTATTTGAATTTTCGATTTTGCCCCCCTTAATTCAGCATCCGTAAATTTTTGGTGTATATTATTATTGGCGGGAATGTTAAATTTAGACAGCTTTTATCGAATTTTTTTTTCTACTGTAAAATAGATATACGTGGACGGTGAATGTCTAATTTATGAGAACAATTTCGTTATTGATAGTCGATAATGAAAAATACCCAATTATACAAATTCGCATCTCCTAACTAATTTTAAGGTAGTTTTTGATAAAAAGTCACGAAGTCACTTTCAATAAGAATATAACATTAGTACTATGGGTCACAATATGAGCGTTCTTTTTTCACAATTTTATAGTGCGTCTTTCAAAACCAAATAAATACAATTAAAAACAAATAAAATTAACGCCCGTTTTCACGATGATGGTACTGTCACACTCTTATAATATTCGTATCGATAGATCTATCGTGAAAGTGTAGTGTCTACACGGTAATAGTAATTATCGTGATCGTGATATTTAGTATAATGACCGACACTACCAAAAGATATAAATATCAACTGTTATCAATGCGTATACAAAACGTTTTAACTATTTACAATAGCTCAATATGTGAGAATTAAAATAAATATTTAACATTTAATACGTGCCGACAATTAGAGCAAACTATTCCACTGTTACAAAGTATTACAGAGTGGCCACAAATATCGCTAAATTAAATTTATAAGGTAGGTATTTGTCTTGGTAAAAAATATAATAAAATTAGAAAACTTAATTGTTTAAGGACGTTCCCAAAGAGCAGTCGTGTTCAACTTAAAAAAATTCCATTATGTAAACTACAATAGATCAAATGAAATATAGTACACATATATATTGAAGTACAGTGTTATATTTTGCCGCTGCTTGCATGCGCAGAAATTCAAGAATACGTTCAGTGCGTCGTTTCTCCGAAAGGTTAGCTGTAGGTTTTTGTAAATAAAAAATTAATTTTTATAATAAATTAAATATTCTGTTTTATTGATTAATTATAAGCATTAAGTTTATCGTAATAAATAATAGATAATTATCAACTTTGAAGTATAATTTTTAATATAATTTAAAATGTATTATTATTTTTTACCGACTAGTAATTTCTTATTACTTTTTTTGTTTTTGTTTTGAACACTTTACATTTGGCGAATTTTTATTTTTGATTTAGATTTTGCGATAATGTTTTTATTTTTGGTTATTCGCGGCTTGTTATCATCTAATTTTTCCGTAAATAATTTAATAATAGCATTTTCACCTTCTTCATTATACTTTTTTTTTTTAAATTATCACATGAAATATCATTTCATTGAGTGTAGTTTCAATTTTTTTTTTGCTTCAGACATACACTTATACATACGCATACATTTTATCACTATTTTTTTTAACGAATCTACCATTCTTCAAACGGGAACTCATTATTATTTTATTTGCACTATCCAATATAAAAAAATAACCTTCAAAAATTTTACAGCATGTCAACAGTATAAAAATAATCTAAGTTAGAATGGCATGTTGCCGGATCGGAGAAACGACCCAATGAACGTATTTTTGAATTTCTACGTATGCAAGCAGCGGAAAAATATAACACTGTTTGATCTATTGTAGTTTAAATAATGGAACTTTTTTTTAATTTGAGCATTTAAACAATATTTATAAGATAAGTAATACCGCTCACTTATGTTATTTTTGTAGAATTATATTTGTTATATCTTCAATTACTTATTCTCAGTTTTTTTAAAGAATCTAAAGAAAATTACTATTGATATTTAATAAAACGTGTGTGACAACATCAATCGGGGTATGTTTTATATGATAAACATAGAAATTTTAACTGCCAATATTTTTGTGGAAGATACTTTTAACTACATATATTCAAAATTACAGAACAATCTGAAGAAAACTGATTTTCTTGGGAACGTCCTTAAGGTGTCTGAATAGACATAATATAATGCGCACGCATAATCATTGCAGTTGATATTTACTATAACTAATTTTTTCTTTTCCAAAACTATTTTTTCTCTGACTTAAAAAAATCCACTATTTTTGGGGTGTACTTCCCATTTTTACCCTACTACGCAGTGTTATGTGTTTAGCAGTTATGTATGTTAGTATATTCATTTGTTCCCGTGTTGCTCCTATGCTACTTATCATATTTTGACAAATGAGGTGTCGTTAGCTTCGTCGTTTGCGGAAGTCTAAGCCGCGTGTCATAGGCTATATGACGGCATATTAAATCCAACTTGGCGGATATGACTTACCGTTTTCCAAAATTTTATAATTAAATAAGTTGGGCGTCTGTCAAAACGAAGCTACTTAAAAAAGTACCAGCTTGATGCTCATCATCCTGAAAAACCTTTTGATCTCCCGGACTATATCGGGAATCTCCCAACGAAATCTGGAGAGGTGAAAATCCTACACTGTACAGGGTATATTTTGTAGACAAACAAAAATGTACAAAATGTTATAACTTACCCATGAGCCAGCCCATATATTTGAACTTAAACGAAATATTGGTATTGATATCACAAAAAATATTCCAGTTACTATCTGGACCGCGCCCGTTGATACATAAATTACACTCCATAGGACATGTAATGCTGTCCATATTTTTCTGCATGATATGCACATTCCCGGACCTGGAAACAATAGAAACACAAAATATTTTAATCACAATTGAACATTATTCAATCCGTATTGCAGTTAGTTATATATATACACGAGATTCTATATAACTAATAAAATTTTTCAATTTTTTAAATCATCGTACTTTTTTTAGTTTTTGCACATTTTTTAATTTTTGACATCTTTTTTTAAAATTAGTTTTAATAATTATTCTACATATACTTTTTTTTTTCGTAAAACTAAAAAAAAAAAAATTAGTCTCTTGGTTTTTTACACATTAGTGTTGTTTTTTCATTTTTAATTTCTAAAAGTGTATATTTTTAAAAAATAAAAATTTGTTTTTATTTCAATATTATTAATTATGTAATTAATTTTGTAAAAATAAAGTCAGGTTCACATATACACATTTCTTTTCAAAACCAAAGATATTTATTAGTAGAGGGAAAGTACTTAAAAAAAAATTCATGTAGATTAGGGAATTTTCTCATAGTAATATATTATAACGCTTATCAAATCAAGTTACCATGGTGCTATTAGTAATATTAAATTGTTATTAGTATTAAATTATTATAATTGCTAATATTTCTGTAAATACTAGAGTTACAGAAAATATGTTCAGAAGATAAATTGTTGAGAACAATATATTTCTAAATCGTAACTTATGATAAGTTGATCCATTTAACTGATATTAGGAGAAATATTCCACATTTTTTCCCTCTAAGACTCAAAAGCTAACTTGCACTTTGACCGATTGCATCTTGCCAATTGGTGAACTTGTACTTTCAAATACCAAAAGCACATCACATATAATCACATTCTAATTGAAATAAACTTGTAACTTCTAAAGGACTTATAAACACACACACACACACACACATATATATATATATATATATATATATATATATATATATATATATATATATATATTTAAAATTTCTATGGACAAAATAATTAGAAAATACTTGCTCGATATTAATAATATGTGCAAAATCAACATTTTTGTCATAAAATTAATTTTTTCTATAAAATAAAATTAATTAAGATTAATGACCTATTTATTCACAATTCTTTCAGATTTATACTGTGAGAACAGTAACTGATGCTCACTTATACCCGTTAAGCGATAATTTCGGCATTTTTAAAGCTTAATAAAGCAAAACTCTATAATTAGTTTTGCTACCCATTATTTTACCATCTAGGTATTGATATTTTAAATACATATAAAAAAAATTTCATACAAAACAAGTGAAAATAACAAATAAATGAGTTAATTGCTTAAATACTCGGTATATACTGAACTTATTTAAAAAAGTTTATCATAAAGGTTGTTTATTTTTAAAAAAGGAAAATTTTTTATCTTTACATATTTGTTCGATCTCACGAACTTGACCTTACTTTTTAGCTCTAGAAAACACATACAAAATTTCAGCTCGTTATCTCTTTTCGTTTTTGAGTTATCGTGTTTATAGACGGGCGTACGGACGGATATGCGGAAATGGCGAACATCTATACATTTATATCTAAGCGTTACAAAATCGGGACTGAACTTAATATACCTTGTATATTTTCATATACCGGGTATTAAAACTGAAAATTCAAGGAATTGAACATGGGTATGGAAAAAAAAAGTTCTGGTTGACATGATTTTGGGGTTTGTGTCCATCAAAAAAATTGTAACATGATTAAGTACAATAAAAAACATTTTTTTCAATCTATAATTGGCGGCTGTTGGAAAAGCAAGCATGGAAAGTACATGCCAAATTTTAAGTCGATTGGATAAATAGAGGTCGACAGACATATCATAACGACCAATTTGAAGAAAATAGTTTCGAGAAATTCACGTTTTTCAAAATGCTAGACTAGAATACCTCCTTAAAGTATACAAACAAATGTGAACCGGACTTTAGAAGCTAAGGCATAACATTTTACTCGTGCAATAATACTTATGCAAGCACATTGATCAAGTATGCAGTTACTTGTGTGATCACTTTAAATAATTATTTCATTAAAAATACAGAACCTAATAATACAATTTTGATGATTTGTAATAGTGTTGTAAAAGAATCAAAAAGAATTCAACTTCCTACGCACTAGCCTCATGGAAGTTGAATTTGTTAATTTTTATGAAACTTTGGAAAAATATTCATTTCGGAACAAAGTTTTCAATGTACTGAAGGTTGAATATGAGCTACTTTCCGATTAATGCGGGTTACAAGAGTACAAAATTCTTTCAGAGTATTAAATTAGAGGATTACAGCTCTGTTAATAACTTGAAAAAAATTCCAAAGAATGATCAAGTTTAACAAAATACTCAAAATTTAGAAAAATGGCACAGATTATTCCAGAATTGAGAGAAGTATGTAGGATGTTAATAGGATTTTAGGGGGAAAGCACTAACATGAATTAACTATTAGCACGAGTAAAACAAAAACTATTAAAGTATTACTAGAGTTATTTTTTTAAATAAACTCATTTAAAAATAAATTTTCTAAATATTTATCAAAACTAGTTAAAATACTTTGATTTGCATAGAAAACAAAAACTAAATTACTTTTCTAGCCTTGAATTAGTAAGAATGTGCATATCGGGCGGGCGTTCAATATAGAGGGTTTCAAAAAAGAATTTTTAGTCCATAAGTTACATAATTCCAAAATTATGGTAGAAAATAATGACAAATAGGGAACATGCATGAAAATTTTTTTTCACTTGAATTGAAGCATGTTTACTTGACAAATATCAAGGTAAAATTACTTTTTAAATAACTTTAAAAATAAGCGAGATATGAATGATTGAAATTCCTGATTAGACAAAGAGGGTGATAGCCCTCTTGATATGTTATGTGACGTCATATTACACTTTCACCATTTAAAATACACGTAAAACTCCGTTTTTAGTATTTTTGCAAGAAAGAGACAGATAATAATCTTTAAAAGCTTATAGCTTGCTTGATATTTGTCGGATTTTAATTTCGTTTTTAAATATTATTACAGTATTAACAGTATTTTTATATTTTGAAAATAAATATGAAAAAAAATTTTCATGCATATTCCCTATTATGATAATAATGAAATTTATGAAATTTTAGATTATAAAATGGTTGAATGAAAATTTAGTTTATCATTTTATCTAAAATAGTATTGTCTCGACAAACGAGATAATATTGCCGAGAATCGAGACGAGAGTGAAGATTTTATCTCGTTTGAAAGTTGAGATATAAAAAAAATGTAGAAGTATTAAAATGAAAATTCATATTTGATTTGTTTAATATTTCAATATTCTGTTTGTTTTTGATCGGTCAAATGCGAATTGGACTCACCGAGGGTTCCATACTAAGTTTTAATTGAAATTTAAAAAGTTTTTTTCATACATCAAAAATTATTCTTTTTTTGTATAATATAGACAATTATCTAAGAGTTTGAAAAACGCATAATACGCAATTTTTTTTGTAAAATATAGTTAATTATACATCAGTTTGAATTATTTCAGATTTTATTGCTCCTAAACTTTGGAGAGAAGCTTGGGGAATGGTAATTTTTTAACATTTTTGTATAAAATCATATGATATCCTTTCATATGATACCCATTTGCCATAGTAATCCCCAATTTTAGATCCCATTTTTAATAAATATAAAACTGTTGTTACTTTTCTAATCTTAAATAGATGCGGGCAAGCAAGTTCTAAAACTATATCAAATTTCAAATCGATAGCAGTAGCAGTTGCGGAAATAGGCACATGTGACAGACTGATGGCCGAAGT